>CAMZMU010000068.1:44051858-44655671 GCA_947311845.1 Poa pratensis
GCGAGCTCCAGCACAGCCCCTCGCTACGGCCGCGGCAATCCGTTCGGTCAAGGCGTGACCGAGAGGCTGACGAAGAGCAACCACATCCTGTGAAAAGCTCAGGTCCTCTCGGCTGTTCGAGGAGTGCAGATGGAAGACTTCCTCGACCTGAAGATGAAGGCGCCGGAGAAGAAGGTCAAGGTGACGAAGGACACCGTCGAGACCGAAGAACCAAACCCTCTGTATGGTATTTGGATCGCACAGGACCAACAGGTCCTTAGTTTCCTACTAACTACTCTCTCTCGAGAAATTGGACAGCAGGTCGTCAACAACACGAGCTCGGCGACCATGTGGGCGGCCATTGAGGGCATGTTCAACGCTCACAGCCGTGCCAAGACCGTCAATCTCCGCATCAGCCTCGCCAATTCCCAGAAGGGGACGCAGAGCATGGCGGAGTTCTTCAGCAAGATCCGCTCGCTCGCGGACGAGATGGAGGGGGCCGGAAAGAAGCTAGATGAGGAAGATATCGTCTCCTACATCCTGGCAGGCCTCGACTCCGACTACAACGCCATCGTCGCCGCCATCTGTTCCCGCGAGGAACCGATCACCGTCGCCGATCTCTACTCACAGCTTCTCTCGTATGAGATGAGGCTGGACCTGCTCAACGGTGGCTCTCAGTCATCGGTGAATGCAGCCACGCGTGGTGGCCGTGGAGGCGGCCAAGGACGTGGCTACTACGGCGGCGGCCGTGGTGGTGGAGGTGCGCCTCCACAAGGACGTGGCTACGGTGGTGGCCGCGGCAACTACCACGGCAACAACAGCAACTACCACGGCAACGGCGGCAACAACAGCTACGGCAACAACAACTACGGCCACGGCAACAACAACAGCGGTCAAAACCGCAATGGTGGCAATGGAGGCGGCGGGTCAAAACCACGCTGCCAACTCTGTGGCAAGATCGTCCACACCGTGGGGAAGTGTTGGGAGAGGTTCAACCCCGACTTCGTCCCCGTCATGGAGAAGAGTGCTAGTGCAGTCTCCACGTACAACTACGGCGTCGACACCAACTGGAACATCGACTCCGGCGCCACCGACCACATCACAAGCGACCTCAACAAGTTGACCATCCGTGACAGATACAATGGCAACGAACAGGTCCACCTGCCAGTGGTTCAGGTATGGACATCGCTCACATCGGTCATTCAGCTATTCATACTCCTGATCGTGATCTTCATCTAAATAATATCCTTCATGTTCCCGAAGCAAACAAAAGTCTTTTATCCGCACATCGTCTTGCACATGATAATAATGTCTTTGTGGAAATTCACCCTTTCTCGTTTTTTGTAAAGGATCGGGAAACGAAGAACACTCTTCTTCAAGGCAGATGTAGGAGAGGCCTCTACCCACTTTCGTCCAGCTCGTCTAGCCCAAGCAAGCATGTCCTCGGTGCCATCAAACCATCATCGGAGAGGTGGCACGCTCGTTTAGGTCATCCGTCGTCAATCATAGTCAATAAAGTTCTTAGCCAAAATAATCTTCCTTGTTCTAGTTTGTCAAGTGATGACTCGGTTTGTGATGCCTGTCAAAAAGGCAAAAGTCATCAACTTCCCTATCCAAAGTCTTTTAGTGAATCTAGTGCTCCTTTAGAGCTAGTTTTTTCGGATGTTTGGGGTCCTGCCATTGAGTCTGTTGGACGAAAGAAATACTATGTTAGTTTCATTGATGATTTCAGCAAGTTTACTTGGATATATTTGCTTAAAAATAAATCTGATGTGTTTCAGAAATTCCATGATTTTCAGAATCTAGTGGAACGACAGTTTGATCGAAAAATTCTTGCGATGCAAACTGACTGGGGTGGCGAGTATGAGCGCCTTAGTTCCTTTTTTTACCAAAGTTGGTATTTCTCATCATGTTTCATGCCCTTATGCACATCAACAAAATGGTTCAGCTGAAAGAAAACATCGTCATATTGTCGAAGTAGGGCTATCCCTCCTTGCTCATTCTTCCATGCCACTAAAGTTTTGGGATGAAGCTTTTATTTCTGCCACATATCTCATAAACCGCACACCAAGTCGTCTTCTAAACTTTGTTTCTCCTTTGGAACGTCTCTATCATGAAAAACCAAACTATGAAAGCTTGCGCGTCTTTGGGTGTGCGTGTTGGCCAAACCTTCGACCATATAATTCCCATAAATTAGCTTTTCGCTCTAAGCAATGTGCTTTCCTTGGCTATAGTAATCTTCACAAGGGATTCAAATGTCTCGATATTCCTAATGGTCGAATTTATATTTCCCGAGATGTCACGTTTGATGAAAATGTGTTCCCTTTTTCCATCCTAAATCCTAATGCCGGAGCAAGACTACGGTCTGAAATCTTACTTCTACCTGATCAAGGGGGAGAGAATGTTGTTGATCATGTTGCGGGTGATGCCCCTATTTATTCTGAACCTAACTGTGCAAAAAGTGTGCCAAATCCTGTTTGTTTGCAGCCAGAAAGGACAGAAAGGACAGGCACAAGACACGGAGCTGATTCCTCCGACCGCTCCGATCCCGAGAGATCGCGGTACGAGACTCCAGGGCGATCTGCGTCGAGATCAGCCCGATGTGACATGCGCCAGACGGCGACAGGCGCAAACACGGAGGAAAACGCGTCTCCGCACGGTCCCCCCAGCAGCGCGAGGCGGGCACACGCCTCGACGGATCAGCGGGCGACACGCGGCGCCAGGAGACAACCGGGTCAGGTGCGGACCCCGGCTCCGGAGCTGACCCGAGTCGCCTTTCCACATGGCGGGCGCTGACGGGCTGGGGGAGCAGTCCCCACTCCTGTCGGCTGACGGAGAGGATCCCGGTGAGGATTCTCCTGGATCTTCTGTGGCGCCTAGATCTGGTGCTACGGCTGTGCCATCCAGAGCACACACAAGATCACAAAGCGGTATATTTCGTCCCTTTATACCTAGAGATGGTACCATTCGGTATGCTTGTTTAACTTCAACAAATGAACCTGCAAGTTTGCATGAAGCACTAGGGAATAGTAATTGGAAAAATGCAATGGACATTGAGTATGATGCACTAATGAAAAATAGGACATGGCATTTAGTGTCACCTAGTCAAGGGAAAAACATTATAGATTGTAAATGGGTCTATAAAATCAAAAGAAAACCTGATGGTACCATAGATAGGTATAAGGCTAGATTAGTAGCTAAAGGCTTTAAGCAACGATATGGCATTGATTATGAGGACACATTTAGTCCTGTTGTAAAAGCGGCTACTGTCAGGCTGGTTTTGTCTATTGCTGTCTCCAGGGGATGGAGTCTTCGCCAACTGGACGTGCAGAATGCGTTTCTTCATGGTGTTCTTGAGGAAGAAGTATATATGCGGCAGCCTCCCGGGTATGAGGACAAGAGCATGCCGCACCATGTTTGCAGATTGGATAAAGCGTTGTATGGCCTGAAGCAGGCACCTCGAGCATGGTACTCCAGGTTAAGTGCAAAGTTACAACAACTTGGGTTTATGCCATCCAAAGGAGACACATCACTCTTTTTCTATAAGAAAGGAGGAGTTACAATCTTTATGCTTATATATGTTGATGATATAATTGTTGCTAGCTCGTGTCAGGAGGCAACCGTTGCATTGCTCAGTGACCTGAGGAAAGATTTTGCTTTGAAGGATTTAGGAGACCTCAGTTATTTTCTGGGCATTGAGGTTAAAAGAGTTGGTAATGGCATTTTACTAACACAAGGAAAATATGCAACAGATGTACTAACACGTGTAGGGATGAAGGGGTGTAAACCGGCGAGTACTCCTATCTCCACTACAGAGAAGCTGTCCCTGCATGTAGGGGAATTGTTGGGTCCAGAAGACTCAACTCGGTATAGGAGCATTGTTGGAGCTTTGCAGTATCTTACATTGACTCGGCCTGACATTTCTTTTTCGGTAAACAAAGTTTGTCAGTTCTTGCATGCTCCTACAACTTGCATTGGACAGCGGTGAAAAGAATTTTGAGATATCTTAGAGGGACTACGGCTACTGGTCTTAAAATCAGCAAGTCGTCGTCTTCACTTGTGAGTGCTTTTTCTGATGCTGATTGGGCAGGATGTCCTGATGATAGGCGGTCTACTGGTGGCTTTGCTGTGTTCTTTGGTTCTAACCTTATATCCTGGACTGCAAGAAAGCAAGCCACCGTGTCACGATCAAGCACAGAAGCCGAGTACAAGTCTTTAGCAAACGCTACGGCAGAGGTAATATGGGTGGAATCTCTACTTGATGAACTTGGTGTCAGTCACCCTGAAACTGCATGTTTATGGTGTGATAATTTAGGAGCAACTTACCTTTCTGCAAATCCTGTGTTCCATGCGAGGACGAAGCATATTGAGATAGATTTTCATTTTGTGAGAGAAAGGGTTGCACAAAAATTGTTGGACATACTTTATTCCAACAGGTGATCAAGTGGCAGATGGGTTCACGAAACCACTGCAATTCAGACAGCTACAAGCCTTCAAGAACAATCTCAACTTAGAGGCGTTTAGATTGAGGGAGGATGTTAAGCGATAGGCTTGTAGGCTTCTAGATGATTCTGTTGTAACTTATGGTTCGGTAGGATATAAACTGAACCTAGATTATTCTGGGACTAATCGTGGTCTCCAAGTTTGTAACAAACCATTGTAATCTGGTCGTTGTTGACCCTCTATAAATTAACACGTAACCGGGCCGAGTCCAAGGCATCGTTCCAATCTAATCTACATTTTCTATAAAACTAACAGGCCACATCTCATACCCAACTAAGAGAAACTCTCCAAACACACACAACCTCTCACCGCTAGCGATGCACCGGTGTGCATCCTCTACACAGAAGAGATCAAACATTACTCACCACTAACTCTCGAACCGCCTCCAACACCTGCGGTGTGCGCTGCTTCTTGTACAACTGCAAATAAACTTGCATCTTCTTCTCGATGGCTTCGTCGGTGGCTTTCTCTTTGCTCTTGAGTTTTGGGATTTCCCCAAAAGCCTCCGCCCGCCTAAACTCGGCGCGCTTGGCTGCTGGAATGACACAATCTTTATTCTTCTTGTCTAACCGGATGCTTCGTCTCTCGGCCAAAGAGGGAACCTCCAACTGAAGCTGCTTGTCCTTGGGCATGTCAGCAATCTCACGGCAGAGCTCCATCATCAAATAAGGCAAGGTCTTCTCCTGTGGCTCAATCGCGTCATACTGAGCCATCACCTTTGCGATCTTCTCCTCCGGGTTAGGGGTGTCATAACCCCACATCTCCTCCAATGCCAAAGTCATCTCCACTCCAAGATCCTTCATCGGGGCCCCTGCATCACCGGGGAGATATGCTCCGAAGCAGCAATAGGCGTGGGGTGCAGTCCAGGACAAGCGGCGACACTCCAAAATCGATGTTTATTGCCTTGATAATTGTACTGATAAATGATATTAATGCACCGTATGCATAAATGAAAATATTTCGAGTATTAATTGTCAGATCTGATGACTCAGCAAATTAATTATCCATGTTTATCTGTTGGGTCGATGTCATTGATTTGAGATATGCCTGGCCTCATAACGCAAATCTTATCAGATATTACAGATTTGCAAGAGTACAACATACCAAAAAAAATAGATATACACTAAGTACAGCGTGAAATTCATATGGTAAGTGTTTAGTATAAAAACACCGGCGATGAGCACTATTCCGCAGTCGTCGTCATCGATGGTGTAGGGTGTGTTAGGATTCATCAATGGCGTCGCTTATCAGTCCCTTGCTACTGCAAATTCTCTTGCTCACCACCCTCTCTGCAAGATCTACACTCTGCTACGTCAATCCAGCCGTTTCAAGGGTACAGAAAGTTACCACTGGCACCTCTGCATATCGCACTTACATCATACTTGTTGAGCCATCGGGCACGACCGCCGATGAAGTCGAGCACCGCCGGTAGCACGAATCCTTCCTCCCGAGCTTGTGCACTAACACCGGTGATCCACGTCTACTCCACAATCCTTCCTCCCGAGCTTGTGCACTAACACCGGTGATCCACGTCTACTCCACTCCTACACCGAGGTGTTCAGCGGCTTCGCCGCAATGCTCACCGACACCGAGCTTGACATGGTGGCCATGAAATCTGGGTTCGTGGGCGCCTTCCGGGACCGTAGAATGCATCTCATGACCACGCACGTGCACACGCCAGAGTTTCTCGGCCTACAAAATGGCACTGGGCTCTGGAGTGATGCTAGCTACGGGAGAGGAGTCATCATCGGGTTTCTCGACTCCGGCATCCATGCAACACACCCTTCGTTCGACGATCGTGGTGTCCCACCTCCCCCGGCGAGGTGGAAAGGCTCGTGCAGGGCGGCGCGTTGCAACAACAAACTCATTGGCGCTAGGTCGCTCGTTGGAGGTGACTCCGGTGATGATTTCGGCCATGGGACACACACCTCGTCGACGGCCGCTGGGAACTTCGTTACCGGCGCTTCGGCGTACAATGTGCGCGCAGGCACCGTTGCCGGAACTGCTCCCCATGCGCACATCGCCATGTACAAGGTGGGCGATGCTGCCAGTTGTTGTGATGAGTCCGTTGTGCTAGCCGGCCTAGACGCGGCCATCAAGGATGGGGTCGACGTACTCTCACTCTCCATTGAAGGAGTTGGGAGCGGCCGCTTCGATGCGAACCCCATCGCAATCGGTGCATTCAGTGCCGTATCCAAGGGCATCGTCGTGGTATGTTGTGCTGGCAATAGCGGCCCCAAGATGGGCACGGTTGAGAACGATGCGCCATGGTTGCTCACGGTGGCCGCCGGCTCAGTGGACCGGAGCTTCGGAGCAGGCGTGCATCTCGGCAATGGCAAGTGCATTGATGGAGAAGCGCTTAATCAAGTGGCAAAATATGACTCAAAGGCCTATCCTCTGCTCTACTCCGATGAAGGGCGCTACTGCAAGTACGAGGATGATCATGTATTCATGTTGTCACCGGAAAAATCGTGGTTTGCGAGGTTACAAAGAATTATAGCATTCAAAACTCCAACATCCAACATGCCATTAGAGCCGGGGCTGCCGGCGTTGTGCTGACGAACGACAAAACCAGCGGTTACAGCATGTTTCTTGGAGTGTACAACTCTAGCGTGGTGCAGGTGAGTGCAGCCGATGGCGACGTCCTCAGAGCATACGCGGACTCCGCAAGCGGCTCCATGGCCACTCTCACCTACAACACATTGCTCGGTGTCCGCCCAGCCCCGGTCGTCGCGTGGTTCTCTTCCCGGGGTCCAAGCTCCACCTCCCTGGCGTGCTCAAGCCGGATATACTCGCGCCGGGACTGAACATCCTCGCCGCATGGCCGCAGAATCTGAAACACGGGCACGGGCCTTTTGAAATCCAATCCGGCACTTCGATGGCAACGCCACACGTCAGTGGTGTCGCGGCCCTTATCAGGAGTTCACATCCCGACTGGTCGCCGGCTGCCATCAAGTCGGCTATCATGACGACGTCGGACGCCCTCGACAATGCCGTTGGCCCGATCATGGATGAGCAGCACCGGAGAGCCGGCGCATATGCAACTGGCGCAGGCCATGTGAACCCGACGCGAGCCAATGACCCCGGTCTGGTGTACGACCTCGGCAGCGAGGATTACGCCGGCTACATCTGCGCGCTCCTCGGTGACCATGCACTGTCGGTCATTGTGCGCAACTCGAGCATGGCCTGCAAGAATCTGCCGAAGATCCCCGAGGCGCAGCTGAACTATCCGACCATAACCGTGCCGATGAAAGCGACGCTGTTCACGGTGACACGGACGGTGACGAACGTCGGGCCGGCAGAGTCGACGTACACGGCAAAGGTAGACGCGCCGAGGTCGCTGACGGTGCGCGTCTCCCCAGAGACGCTCGCGTTTTCCAAGGTCGGACAGAAGAAGACCTTCGACGTGTCAGTGAGTAGCCGCGGTATGGAAGAACATGGACACTTCGTGCAGGAGGGGAGCTTGAGCTGGGTGTCAAATAAGCACATCGTGCGAAGCCCGATCGTCGTTGTTGCTAACCTCGGCGGATCTCCACCATAGACTTGGACTGTTTAGTTGTGGTGGAAAACATGGGCGTAATTGTTCATTGGTGTATTTTTTTCTGTCAGATCCTCAATTTGCATATTGTGCTTGTTTGTCTTCATCTCGTCAGTGAAACACCTCTTTAATGTGAAGAATAAACACTGACATGAATCAATGGAGGCCACTAATTAGGGGTTAGGCCATAGCCGTAGTCGTGGAAGATGAAAAATGGATGTTGTTGGGCGCCGACACTATCCTGCCGGTGGCTGGCGATGATCATCGGTCTTCTGATCCCTTGGTGCTATTTTAGACTTTGAAAAGTCGAAGGATTTATACTTTGAAATCTGTCAGTCAAAATTAGCCCTTTTTTCTGTAAGCAAATTAATGCTCGTCAGTATGAACTTTATTGGGAGAGAGATCACAACAGAGAATGGATTTTCTACAACTCATATGGCGCGCAACCCGTATCTGGGCCATCCGTTTCGGCGATCCGACGGCCCAGATTCACCGTGGACCGGTCAATTTTTGTCCGCGGTCAACGGCGAATCTGGGCCGTCGGATCGCCGAAACGGACGGTCCAGATACGGGTTTCGCGCCATATCCGATCACAACACTAGTACGGAGTACGATTTTAGAGCTAACTGAAAAGGGAAACCCTCCAGAGTCCTTCTCTGCTCACGCCGACATGGCCGCGACCTGCACCAGCGTCGCGCCGCGGCAGGATAAGGGAGGCGGAGGAGACGCGGCGGCGGGCACGTCGGCAGGCGACGGGGTCGAGGAGGAGGAGGAGGAGGAGGAGGAGGAGGAGGCGCTGTGGTGGCCGGATTGGGCGCGGGGTCGCCTGCCCTAGGAGTCGTGAGAGAGTCCTTCCAGCGGGTCGCCACCTCGACAGCCCGCGGCTCGACGGCGCCTCCGTCCTCGGCACCGGCGCCACCCGGCCTCGAGATCGAAAGGTCCCTCCCTCCCTCCTTCCTTCGTTCATTCATTCATTCATTCCTTGCACTCACAGATTTATGGGGAATCTAGCTGGGATGGGGATCTCTTACAATGGATTTCATCCTTTATTCTGCAAGCACACATGAGCACTACGCATACCCTGCACATGCTAGAATATCTATACATATTTTTTTTTTCGAACGGGTTCATGATCCACATGTGTGAGATATTTCTTCACACGGAGAATTTCTAGCCTAATCATTATACATTACTGTAATCAAGAAAAGAACAATCTCTGGACCTAGCTGGGATGGGGATCTCTCATCTCTTACAATGGATTTCATCATTTATTCTACAAGCACACATGAGCACTGTACATACACATGGTAGGATATCTACATTTAGGATTACTGGTAAGTAGTAACCAAAACCGTTGTAAATAACTACATATTTTGTTTATTCTGAACAGGTTCATGATCCACATCTGTGAGATATTTTCTTGACACGGAGAATTTCTAGCCAAAATCATAATACAATACTGTAATCAAGAGATAGACCAAATCAATATGCACAACTGTAATCTAGATAAGACCCTTGGACAGTTCTTGGGCCCTCAAGTAGTTGACGAATTACTGCACACAGCTTCACACTATTGTCAATCCATGCTCCAGTCTTCGGTCGCTTTAAATTCAAAGCCCGAAAGTCTTTGCTGCCTCAAATGCTAAGAAACGAACAAGAGAGGAGACTTCATCAAATAGATAAACATCGCAAAAATCACTGGTGTTCAAGTTCACACGTAACGCAAATCATGTGCATTGTATATAAATGACAATCGATCAGAAGAAATTTTGCCTCCAACGTCACTTTTAGCAGTAAACATCACAAAAAGTCAACAGTCAGAATATCAAGAGTTGGATTACATATGTATCATGCATACCATGATACCAATAGACTAGGACGATTATATTACCCAACTCCGACAATAAAGAAGAACACATATGCATGGCAAAAGCATCCATGGGCACGCTTCAACTCTCCTGCATACAAATAACCATAGCCTTGCTCTTGTTCACTCAATTCAAGAGCACCACAGAGGAGACATCTGCCCATCAAAGCGATACGATCACCAGCTGTACTGCCAGGGAGAGGTCTTCCCTTCTCTCCTTCAGGGCAGGTCTGTCAGACCCTGCCAACCTCCTTTTATCATGGAAGGGTGATGACTGCTGCCGATGGAAGGGCGTCTACTGCAGCAACAGAACCGGCCATGTTGTTAGTCTTGATCTCGGAGGCACTGGCTGCATTAGCAATGATTCGAGCATGCCAATGCTAGCAGGCAACATAAGCTCCTCGTTGCTTGGTTTGCAACATCTACAGTATCTCGACCTCAGCTGCAACAGATTCGATAAGATACAGATACCAGAGTTCATGGGTTCTCTTCATAAGTTGAGATATCTCGACCTATCATGGTCACAGTTCATTGGAAGGATACCACCGCAGCTAGGTAATCTCTCCAACTTAAGATACTTAAATCTTGAGGCCTACTCATACAAGAGTTTCCATGTTGGCATATATTCCACGGATATCACGTGGTTGTCACGGTTAACTTCCCTTGAGCACCTGGATATGACCTCCGTCAACCTCAGTACAATTGTTCACTGGCTTCCGGTGGTGAACATGCTTCCAGCTCTAGAAGTTCTCGTCTTCCCTTTTGCCAGATTAGAAGTAGCCCTGATTCTCTTCGGCTCTCAAATCTGACATCTCTTGAAACACTAGACCTTCATGGCAACGAGTTCCATAAGCGTATCACGTCAACTGGTTTTGGGATTTAACAAGTCTCAAGTATCTATATATCTCGGAAATGGTTTCTATGGCTTGTTTCCGGATGAGATAGGTAATATGACCTCCATTGTGGAGCTTGATTTATCTGGTAATAGCCTTGTGGGTATGATACCTTCCAGTATGAAGAACTTATGTGATTTGGAGAGATTATCTTCTTCCGGGAACAATATCCATGGGAGTGTAACAGAATTATTCCGTCGACTACCCACTTGTTCACTAAATAAACTACAACAGTTGATTCTGTCAAACAGCAATCTGACCGGAAGCCTGCCAACTACACTAGTAGAGCCCTTAAGGAACCTGAGCTTTCTGGATCTCGCTTATAACAAACTTACTGGTCATGTGCCACTGTGGATAGGAGAACTCACAATGCTAATGACGTTGTACCTGAACTCCAACAACCTGGATGGGGTCATGCATGAAGGTCATTTATCACGTCTAGATACATTAGAGGAATTGGGATTGTCACACAACTCCATAACCATCATAGTGAGTCCAACTTGGGTTCCTCCCTTCAGTCTAATATGGATTAACCTTGGGTCATGCCAACTAGGGCCTAAATTTCCAACGTGGCTTAGATGGCAAACAGATGTAAGGAGTCTTGATATATCAAACACAAGCATCAATGACATAGTACCGGATTGGTTTTGGATGACTGTTTCCTCGGTTGAGTATCTCAATATCCGACATAATCAGATTACAGGAGTCCTCCCACCAACAATGGAATTTATGAGAGCAAAAGCAATGGATTTGAGTTCTAACCAGCTTGGTGGTCCAATACCTAAGCTTCCCATCAATCTAACTAACCTGGATCTCAGCCGGAACAATGTAGTTGGACCACTACCATGGACTTTGGGGCCCCACGGCTTAGAACACTTGTTCTGTATAACAACATGATCTCCGGCGCCATTCCATCTTCGGTGTGCAAGTTGAAGTCGTTATGGTTGTTAGATCTGTCAGAAAATATTCTCAATGGGTCAATTACCGATTGCCTACTTCATGAATCCAGCACAAACACCACAGGTCTAAGTCTCGTTAATCTAAGCTTAAGAGACAACAACCTTTCTGGTGAATTTCCATCACTTCTCCGAAAATGCCCACGACTCATCTTTCTTGATCTCGGACATAACCAATTCTCTGGGGCTTTACCGGCATGGATAGGGGAGAAGCTGTCGTCTTTGTCATTCTTGCGACTGAGATCCAATATGTTTTATGGTCATATTCCAGCCAAGCTTACAAAGCTTGTTAATCTTCAATACTTGGACCTTGCCTACAACAACATATCAGGGAATATACCGAGATCTATTGTTAATTGGACAAGCATGGCGCAAACAAGAGACAACGCTAATGATCTTCAGTCTGCATTCACTTCTGGAGAATGGTATGGTGGCAATGAAGTTTTTGATTATACTGCGAATCTCACTGTACTTACGAAAAGTCAAGAGAGATTATATACAGGAGAAATCATATACATGGTGAATCTTGATTTATCCTGTAACAGTCTTACTGGAGAAATCCCTGCAGAGATCAGCGCTCTTGTTGAATTGAAGAACCTGAACTTATCATGGAACAACTTCACCGGGAAAATATTTGAGAATATTGACGGCTTAATGCAAGTGGAGTCACTTGACCTATCACACAATGAGTTGTCCGGTGAAATCCCTTCAAGTTTATCGGCTCTCACATCATTGAGTCGCTTGAACCTGTCCTACAACAATCTGAGCGGAAAGATACCATCTGGAGATCAACTGCAAACACTTGAAGATCAGGCATCTATTTATATTGGCAACCCGGGCCTCTGCGGTCCTCCACTCTCGCAGAACTGTTCACAGCTCGAGCCAGTTCCAGGAGACAGCAATGGAGAAGAAGGCGACGACATGGTTTCATTTTTCCTTGCATGGGTTCTGGATCTGTGATGGGTCTGTGGGTGGTCTTCTGCACCTTCTTGTTCAAGAGGAAGTGGAGAGATTCGTGGCACTCGCTCTGCGACTCCGTATCTGACCGGGTCTATGTGCAAGTGGTTGTTACCTGGTCTTCCTTGAGAGGTCAAATGGGTAGAAGCTGAGATCACCAGATCTGGAGATTTATCACGTGTCGATCGATGTTCAAATGTTGTGTACTGGAACTTATCAGAGATTTGTATGTATTTAAGTTTCATGCAAGACTGAGGTTGGTATTGATGTTTTGTGTTTGTAACTTTTTGCAAAGATGTTCCTGGTATGCATATACAGTACTGTTCATGTTTTGTACTGCCATAATCAGCATCATGATATGAAATTGAAGCTTTAGGACTAAGGAGTCTTTGTGCAAATTGAAGGACTGTCATCTGCCTACTTGAGGCGTTCGACCATCTACGTTGGCCCTGTGACCATCTACCACTATCTTGTGAAGAATCATGCTACCTTTTTCCACTACTTGTATGAATCTGATATAATGCCTAATTCGTTGTCTTGGGAAGCTCAGCTTGAACAACTAGACCACGAGTTGCAAAATTTTCCATCCTTATACCCTGATCTATATCTATATGACAATGTGCTAACTGCTAAGTGGTAATGTGGTTTCCCAGTGGGCTGAGGTGGGAATTATTTTTTGTATAATAATGTTTTTGCTGATGAAGAGGATGCCAGTGTGGAAATGATTTAACAAGGGGGAGTTCTCTGTCAAATCTGTACACTGCTACCAAAATATCGCAGGCTCTATTTAATGTTTATTTGGAAGTCTAAACTTCGTGTGAAAACAAAGATTTTCTTCTGGCAATTGTTCCTGGGCGGATTTGCAACCTGAATTTTTACAGGGCATGATGAAGGCTGGGGGCTTAAATGCGACAAGACTCTCAGGATCTCCGCGAGTTTGGATCACAGGAGTTCTAGTAACTTGAGGATTAGCGGGGCTTGATGATTGAAGCTTTGGCAGTGAAAGAACCGGTGTTGGAATGCTGTTTTTGGTAGCTTTTGGCTGCCAGACCCTTTGTGATCTTGTAATAGGGTAGCTTTTGTTAGAGCTATCTGACTGAATCTCCAGTGCAGTTGATGTATTTTTTTTTCCTTGACAAGGCGGTGGAACATAAAGTTTTAATGGCACCATCAGTTACATATATCAAGTAATGATCTTGGTTGCTCTCAGGTATGCTCCGGAGATTTACCGTGTATCAGTTGATGTTCAAGTTCATTGTACCACAAGGATTTTCATGTATGAATCGATGTTCAAGTGTATTTTACTGGAAGTAGTCACATATTTGTTGTATTCGAGGTTCATGCCATCAAATGAGGTTGGTATGACGCTCTGTATGTTGTGAAGGGGTTCCTGGAGGCTGGTACGATGTAAAAGTTTGGATTGTTGTATGCAGTAATAATGTCTACTGTCTGTATATACTGTACTACTAATGTTTTGCTGCCATAATAAAAATCATGACACAAATTTACACAGCAACTTCCAACTTTCTTTCACACACAATACCACCAAGCACTGTACAAATGCTATCAAATGAGTATGTGAAACAATTTTCATCAGATCCTCTCGGCAGAACACACGTTACAGCATGTCACCTATAGTCAGTCGACGACCTTGGTTACCACTGTTCGGCGCAGAGAAACAAATATCATTCTATCACTATTATCAAGCAGCCAACGAGATTGCTGAAGAATCCCTGCCTTTCTGCCAACTCTGCTTCTGCTAGAACTAACAAAAATGAAAGGAATATACCATCATAGAACATACTAGTTTACATGTGGACACAAAAATTAATGACTCCGATTTCAAAAATATACTAAGTTCAAACAAGATATAACTTGAGAATAAGCACATCACCTTACCAATAATTGCCTCTATTTTCCTTTCTCTAAGTTCAAGGTACTTCAGTTTACATTCAATCTCGGACGTCAAAGCACCCCAACTTGTGATTTTCATCAGCTATTATTTGGATTCCTTTCTTTCACTTTCGCCTTAAGATGCTCCTGCATTTCATGTGCTTGTTAGAAGGGAAATATAATAATATAAGGAAAATAATAACTTATAGGAAGGAGCATACAATACTTGATCAGTACTAACAAAATATATATTTAGAAATCAGAAACATGACCTTTTCCTTGACATTCAACAATTTGTGGGTCAAAGGACATGATTGAGACACTGTTGTGGAGGAGAAGGATGTCAACGCTGTCGCGACAACCACCTTGACGACGAGCCGAGGCCTAGGCGGATAGATTTTTGTCGAGGCTGTCAGTGTGCAACCGCCAGCAGTGGTAAGAAGAAAGAGGGATTGTTGTCCCATGCTGGAACTTGGCTTAAAAGCCAAACATGACTGTTTTTTAAATAGTAACTGAACCTACGGGTCGTGATAAATGTGCGAACTTTTTCCAAAATTAATTTTTTTGGCGGGAGAAACCCAAATCAACCCTGCTTTATCACCGAGGTTTTTTCTATTATCCTCTTTTTAGTGCAAAAGCCTTGTACAAATGCTGAAATAGAGTTAATTTTTGTGGAAATAGTACGACAAATGTCGCATTCTTCAAGTATGACAAAAAAGATAAAGAAATAGTAAAAAAAAGAATATATCTATAGCTTCACCTGAATTTCAACCTGTTCTGTAGAAACATCCTATGGTACCGATGGATCTTGGACATGATGGTCCACCAAGAAATATGCACACTTTATGTTGGGCCTTTTATGTATCCATATTTGCTTCTCTCATCTTTCTTCACCACCCCCCCCCCCCCCCCCCCCCCACCACCCCCACCCCCTTTCATTTCTTATATCCAGGAGGCTGGTTTCCTGGACAGGAGGCATCTCGCAACCCTTTGCGAGTATAGGATGTCACGGAGGAGCGTGCCATCTCTTCTTCGTGGCAATGTCGGCAGTGGCGCGTCCTACGCCACCAAAGCTCGCAGGGGGTAGGAGGACATGCTTTGTTTCGGTGTGTCGTGTGCGAAGTCACGAACACCAGAGGTCACGAGACCCCCTTTTAGAAATTCGGTGAGGGGCATGAAGTAGATCTTGGCGAGCGAGTGGGAGAAGCGGAAAGTTGAACACATAGGCAGTTTACCCAGGTTCAAGCCGCTCGTAAGCGTAACACCCTACTCCTGCATGTCTGGATATATGGTGATGATATGCGTATCCGGGCTAGAAGGAAATGTTCCCGGGCACTCTCTCGCTAAGTCTAGGATGATCCTCTCTCAATCTGATCTACCTAACTAGCTTGTTTTCCAAGATGTCCTCTCTCTCTAGACCTGGTCCTCCTTTTATCTCAAGGGGATACCACAGTGGTCTCTCCTTTCTATCCTTAGCGAGGGGCTTATGTACCAAAAGGACCCCTTCCATCCTTGTCGTTGAGCCAGAACACGCCAAGCCATGACAGTACCCACACAACTCTACTTTGCAGACTTGCACATGGCTTGTCTCCTTCACTTTTCCCGGGCATCCATCCTAACCACCATCCAAAACCTACCCCGGGAAGGCGTTCCTGGGGTTTCTTGAGGTCCTCGTATCACGGAGGGGATCTTCTGCGGGCCACGTGAGGAGGCTTCACGGGAACCCCATGTTCCCGGGATGCGACACGGCGCAGCATACCGTTTTGTTGCAAAGTGGTTGGTTGCGGGGTGGATCATGTGTTATCGCCGTTGCAGCTTTTAGGAACCAACAACTTTGGACATGATGGTCCGCCAAGCAATATACACGCCTTATCTTGGGCCTTTTATTGTATCCAGATTTGCTTTTCTCTTCATCTTTCTTCCTCCCTTTTTTTTTCTTATATCGAGGAGGCTGGTTTCCAACAGGCGGCATCTCGCAGCCCTCCGCAAGTATATGATGTCGCAGAGGCGTCCTACGTCACCAAAGCCCGCACGGGGGAGGAAGATGGACATTTGTTTCGTTGCAACATACCATTTTATTGCAAAGTGGCCGTTTGCGGGGTGGATAATGTGTCGGGATCGGACGGCTACGAGAATCTTGATCAGATGGTGGGGGCAGCTACCGATTTTTGTCGTTTTGTCGGTCGGTCGACAGGCTAGCGCGCGGTTTACTTAGAACTTAAAAGGGTACCCATAAAATTTTTGGGAGAAAATTGATCCATTACTATCTGATATTTGTTCCCTACAGACCCAGCATGTTATCTTATAGGGGCAGCCCAGCCCAGCCATCATCCTAGGCTCAAAGCATTACACGTATCTGTTTGTTGGTGGTAAGGTTGGAAGGGGTAGCACGTGCGGGCAGATGAAGCAGCACTTGGCGCGTGATGTGTCGATGGAGCTAACCCGCAGCTGCGCCTGCGCGTGATCGAAATCATCACCTGCATGCATGGAGTTCGTCCGGCATCTATATATTCTTCGGTTCCATCCATCTCAACTCGTACACAGAGCAATTCATTCATCAAGAACTCGACCAAAAATCCTTCCAAGATGTCGCGCGTGGAGGCGCTGAGCATGAGCGGCCTCGCCGCCATCCCGGCGGAGTACGTCCGCCCGCCGTCGGAGCGACACGGCCTCGGCGACGCCTACGACCAGGCGGCCAACAGCGCCCCGGGCTCCCCGCTCATCCCCGTCGTCGACGTCGCCTCCTTCGACCCCGCCGACCCGCGCTCCGCGCCCAGCCTCGCCGTCGTCGACGCCGTCCGCGCCGCAGCCGTCGAGTGGGGCGTCATGCACGTCGCCGGCCACGGTATCCCGCCGGACCTCCTCGACGCGCTCCGTGCCGCTGGGACGGGGTTCTTCCGGATGCCGATCGAGGACAAGGAGGCGTACGCGAACGACCCGGCGGCGGGGCGGCTCGAGGGGTATGGCAGCAGGTTGGCGGCGAACGAGAGCGGGCATCGGGAATGGGAGGACTACCTGTTCCACCTCGTCCACCCCGACCACGCCACGGATCATGCAAGGTGGCCGGCGCATCCGCCGGAGTACGTTCCCGTGACGCGGCAGTTCGGGGAGCTCGTCAGCGGGCTCGCCTCCAGGCTCCTCGCCATCCTCTCCCTCGGCCTCGGTGTCCCCGCCCCCACGCTCGAGCACCGCCTCCGCCAAGTCGAGACTGCCGGAGACGACCAGGACAAGGAACATAACGAAGAGCTCCTCGACCTTTTACTGAAGCTGAAGATCAACTACTACCCGGTGTGCCCGCAGCCGGACCTTGCCGTCGGCGTCGAGGCGCACACAGACGTCAGCGCGCTCTCCTTCATCCTCACCAACGGCGTGCCCGGCCTGCAGGTCAAACGCGACGGCCACGATGGATGGGTGACGGCGCGCGACGAACCGGGCACGCTGGTGGTGCACGTCGGCGACGCGCTCGAGATCCTCAGCAACGGGCGGTACACCAGCGTGCTCCACCGCGGCCTCGTCAACCGCCACGCCACGCGCGTCTCCTGGGTCGTCTTCGCCGAGCCGCCGCCTGACCGAGTGCTCCTGCAGCCCTTGCCCGAGCTTCTCGCAGACGGCCAGGAGCAGCCGCGGTTCGCGCCGCGCACGTTCAGGCAGCACCTGGAGCACAAGGTGCTGAAGAAGAAGCAGAGCGAGGAGGAGGAGGCCAAGAAGGCGCCCGTCGCACCCAAGCTGCTACCTACTGTCTGAATTGAGTTATGAATTCAGCAACATTACTAACTATATTAAGGGAGCACAAAATGGCGCTCCCTCAGCCCCATGTTACTGTAGATACTGTTCAAAATGAACAGTACGATACAGTTACTCGATCGCGGCCGTCCAGTGGCGATCCAACGGCCCCAAACGAACCCACGCGCGCCATTTTACAAAAGAACCCCTCGATGCCGAGAAATTACATCACGGTCCACGAATTCCCGAGCGGAAGGACCTACACGAAAAATGCGCAAACCTCGGGGACCCCGTCGTAAAAACGCCCGCACTCCCTCCCTCCTTCCTTCTCTCTCCCGCGACCCCGCGGACGCCGGCGACGGCGGCGCGCTACTATATTAAGGGAGCACAAAATGGCGCTCCCTCAGCCCCCATGTTACTGTAGATACTGCTAACTATATTAAGGGAGCACAAAATGGCGCTCCCTCAGCCCCCATGTTACTGTAGATACTGTTCAAAATGAACAGTACGCTACAGTTACTCGATCGCGGCCGTCCAGTGGCGATCCAACGGCCCCAAACGAACCCACGCGCGCCATTTTACAAAAGAACCCCTCGATGCCGAGAAATTACATCACGGTCCACGAATTCCCGAGCGGAAGGACCTACACGAAAAATGCGCAAACCTCGGGGACCCCGTCGTAAAAACGCCTGCACTCCCTCCCTCCTTCCTTCTCTCTCTCCCGCGACCCCGCGGACGCCGGCGACGCCGACGCAGCGCGCCGCCGCTGCGATCCTCCACCGTCGAATCCAAGCAGCCAGGTAGCTCCGCCTTCTTCTCCACCTCCTCCCCGGAGGAATCGCTCCCGGACGGCCGCAGTCGCCGCCGCTCCGCCGAAGTTCGCCGCTGCTACTTTCCCTGTCCGCCGCCGCGGAAACGGCCGCCGGAGACGATTCCGGCGACCATCTGCCACGACGCGCCGCCGGTTAGACGCGCCTCGGCGCGCGCCACCGGATCCGCGCCATGAAGACCTCGCACGCGTGCGCTGTGCGCGAGCGCGAGCTCGGCAGCGCCGCCGCCGTGCGCTGCGTCCCCGCCGACGGCTGACGTCACCCACGACGTCAGCAAGGGTCCACCTGTCAGCCCTGCACGAAAAAAAAAACCCGCCGCCGCGTCGGAGAGCTGGGCTCCCAGCTGGGCTGGGCCGCTTTCCCCGCGGCTGGCTCGGCCCAGCACATTCCTCTGGGGTTTTTCCTTTTTTACTTTTTTTTTTAAATTATCCAGAACATTTCAATTACCAAAATGATCACAAAAAAAAACTTCTTCCATATTGTAAATATGTTTGAAAACTCAGATTTGTTGACTATTTGCGAACAAAAAATAAAATCGAATCCTCGATTTGTTGACTATTTACGAATAAAAATAAATTCAAAACCTCTGATTACGGGTTTAAATTAACGAATCTCACAAAAAAACTATTTCTTCTTAAATATAACATATCGACACAGCAAAATATTCATAAAAATATCATCACCATGTTTGTAACAAAATCATGCATATTTAACCAACTTTAAATCACATATCTCTAAACGCTATTCATACGGACTCCAATTAAAATGATTCCGACTAACACAGTCATGTAAGGACAAAATCTACAATAGGCCATGAAAGAAAAAAACAACATAAGTGCAAAAGCTCTTATAAGTGCGAACTTATCTAAATAGGAAGCAATTCCTACATCATATAAAAACTAATTAAACTTCCATGTTAAAAGCATGTGTGACGATATCAGAAAAAATCGACCCGTTTCAAAGTTTCATAATTACAAAAACAATAAAATTCGTAAAATTAGAATCTTCCAATCAAGTAATCACGATAGCATAAAAAATATATCGCGATTTGCGAGAAAAAGCATTTACGCAAAAAAAAATTCTTTCTCACCAACAATTATTCAGCATTTCTAATAAGTTTCAAAGTATATTCCAAACAAGTTTCCCTAGAATTTTTCCAAACCTATTTGCAAGCGACGTAACTTAAATCCCTCTAATTATGTACTCGCATTTAAAAAAAATTGACTCGATTAGAATTTCCACAAAATGCAAACTCACTACTTATGCTATACAACAACATTGAATATGTACATTACATCAAAATGTGCTGATAATTCTATTGCACTTTTCCTAATTTCAATTAAGTATTGACATCAAAATAAGAACATGTCCAAACATTTCAACATTCTAAATATTGTAATTTTGTACATGATAAGACAAAAAAAAACCTCGAACAAAGATGAAAGAAAATAAAAACATGTTGCAACGTTCCGTTCTGTTTGGGCAACATTTAAACAAATATTCCAAATATAGCTTACATATTTCTAATTATGTATTCGCAAAAAAAACACATAAATATTTCCAAAAAATAAATTTGCTCCCCCTAATCACACAATTATTCCAAAATGAATTTAAACTAAGTTATAACATAAATAACATAACATAATTAAAAAGAATACACGCACTAACACACTAAATATTCTCATCAAAACTAACTATCTATAGCAAAACACAAAACATATTTACAAGATTCAAAATAGTCAATATTTAGATTCAATATAAATGAAATTCCCCAAATTGTGGACTCGACTTAAAAAAGAAAAAATTGCATTAGCATTGCCAACATGCTTACATTAAATATTATTTCGAAGAGAAAAGTGTATTTCGATATTCTTTTGTCCTACAATACTAAAGGTACAAAAGAATATATCTATATGCTCACTAAAATAAACAATACTTATTAATACAAAAATACAAACTTAATTACACAATTCAAATTTAATACAAAAAAAAATCACGCGAGCGCGGCGTGACGACGCGCAAAATACCACTAGTCCTACATTACCGAGCAACAGAATAAGCTCTGAATTAATCTCTATACCCTACTATATATTCATCATATGTCCACATAAATATATATCGGAGTAATTGTGCGAATAAGTTATGTTAGGAGAATAGTTGGCTTCTAAGAAGTGGTGATAATTCGGCTATCATGTTTTTGTGTTACTATTATATAAGTCAAAGATGCATGGTTTGGTTTAACTATGATCGATTTGCTTTTGATTTGCATTGTGAGAGGCTACTTTGAAGTTTACAAATGTGCTTCAGGCTTATCATGGATATGCCCCCTTGGTTCGCCAGAAATTACAACAACAACAACAAAGCTTTTTTTCCCAAATAAGTTGGGGTAGGCTAGAGTTGAAACCCATAAGATCTCGAAACCAGGTCATGGTTCTGGCACATGGATAGCTAACTTCCACGCAGCCCTATCCATGGCTAGTTCTTTGGTGATATTCCAATCCTTCAGATCTCTCTTAACAGACTCCTCCCATGTCAAGTTTGGCCTACCACGACCCCTCTTAACATTCTCATCCCGCTTTATCCGTCCGGTATGCAATGGCGCTTCCGGAGGCCTACGTTCTATATGACCAAACCATCTTAGACGGTGTTGGACAACCTTCTCTTCAATTGGTGCTACCCCAACTCTCTCACGTATATCATCATTCCTAACCCAGTTCTTTCTTGTGTGGCCACATATCCATCTCAACATGCGCATCTCCGCTACACCTAACTGTTGGATATGTCGTCTCTTGGTCGGCCAACATTCTGCGCCATACAACATCGCAGGTCGAATCGCCGTCCTATATTTCTTCATATGATGTTCATTGACTTGGAGAAGGCGTATGATAAGATACCACGGAATGTCATGTGGTGGGCCTTGGAGAAACACAAAGTCTCAACAAAGTACATTACCCTCATTAAGGATATGTATGATAATGTTGTGACAAGTGTTCGAACAAGTGATGGCGACACCGATGACTTTCCAATTAAAATAGGACTGCACCAGGGGTCAGCTTTGAGCCCTTATCTCTTTACTTTGGTGATGGATGAGGTCACAGGGGATATACAAGGAGATATCTCAAGGTGTATGCTCTTTGCGGATGATGTGGTGCTAATTGACGATAGTCGGGCGGGGGTTAATAGAAAGTTAGAGCTGTGGAGGCGGACTCTAGAATCGAAAGGTTTTAGGCTTAGTAGAACCAAAACTGAGTACATGAGGTGCAGTTTCAGTACTACTAGGCACGAGGAGGAAGAGGTTAGGCTTGATGGACAGGTGGTACCTGAGAAAGACACCTTCCGATATTTGGTGTCTATGCTCCAGAAGGATGGTGATATCGATGAAGATGTGAGTCATCGAATCAAACCTGGTTGGATGAAGTGGCGCCAAACTTCTGGCGTCCTCTGTGATAGGAAAGTGCCACAAAAGCTAAAAGGCAAGTTCTATAGGACGGCGATTCGACCTGCGATGTTGTATGGCGCAGAATGTTGGCCGACCAAGAGACAACATATCCAACAGTGAGGTGTAGCGGAGATGCGCATGTTGAGATGGATATGTGGCCACACAAGAAAGGACCGGGTTAGGAATGATGATATACGTGAGAGTTGGGGTAGCACCAATTGAAGAGAAGGTTGTCCAACACCGTCTAAGATGGTTTGGTCATATAGAACGTAGGCCTCCAGAAGCGCCATTGCATACCGGACGGATAAAGCGGGATGAGAATGTTAAGAGGGGTCGTGGTAGGCCAAACTTGACATGAGAGGAGTCTGTTAAGAGAGATCTGAAGGATTGGAATATCACCAAAGAACTAGCCATGGATAGGGCTGCGTGGAAGTTAGCTATCCATGTGCCAGAACCATGACCTGGTTCGCCAGAATTTAGAATTATGAAAAAGTTAAGAATGGTGAATCGCTGGGAACTCGAGAGAAGAGAGACGAAAGTGACATCTATTTACCATGGCCGGCCGGGGCCCTTGGTTTGCATTTACCATGGCCGGCCGGGGCACTATTGTGAAGTCGATCCTCGCTACACAAGCAATCTACCACTTAACGCCCTTGTTCATTTCTCCGGGTCTCACCGTCAAGCTTAACAAGATTTACCGTGCCTTCTTTTGGGCGGGTACCGACAAGGCCTCCGGTGGCAAATGCAAAGTGAATTGGGAAGCCGTGTATCGTCCCACCGATATGGGTGGTCTTGGGTTCCTCCACACCGAGAGGTTTGCGAGGGCGTTGAGGCTTCGTTGGCCGTGGCTCCTTTGGTAGGACCCCAACAAGATATGGGCCGGTTTGGGCACTCCATGCACATCAGAGGACATGGACCTCTTCTATGCCTCCACAACCATCATGATCGGGGATGGGGCAAAGACGCATTTTTGGGAGGCTCCTTGGCTCAACGGGCTCAAGCCAAAGGACATTGCGCCCCTTATTTTCGACGCCTCGTCGAGGAAGAATTGGACCATCCCCCAAGCTTTGCTCAATAATGCTTGGATCCGGAAGATAAAAATGGACGAGGACTTCACCGTGCAGCAAGTGTTTGAGTTTGTTGATCTATGTACGAGGTTGCAAGGTTTCGCTTTTGACGCCACCATAGAAGACTCTATTGTGTGGAATCTCACGCCGGATGGTGAGTACTCCGCTAAGTCCGCCTACCAAGCGCAATTCTTTGGCACTACCTTCACCGACATGAAGCGGCTTGTTTGGAAAGCTTGGGCGCCTCCCAAGACCAAGCTTTTCGCGTGGCTTGCTCTCCAAAGCTGGCTTTGGACGGCCGATCGTCTTGCCCGTAGGGGTTGGCAAAATTGTGGTCTTTGTCCTCTTTGCAAGGAGACTCCCGAGACGGCGGACCACCTTCTTCTTCATTGCCGTTTCACCACTAGGATTTGGTCCCTCTTGAAGGATTGGTTAGGTGTCCAACTTGACCAATCGCGTTGGCCGACGCTCTCTTTCAAGGCTTGGTGGGAACAAATGTCCGGCGTTGGGGTTCCTAACCGCAAGGCGATGGCCTCTCTTGTCCTCTTAACCTTTTGAGAGATTTGGAATGAGAGAAATGCGAGGGTTTTCCGGAACAAGCACACTTCCTCTCAAGCCATCCTCACAAAGATCAAGAACGAGGCGAAGATTTGGGTTCTTGCGGGCGCTAAGCATTTAGGAGAAATTTTATCAGGAGAGTAGTCCGGTTGTATCTTTATTTCGGTTGTCCTATGTTTTATGTTGTTTACCCAACTCTCTCTTAATTAATATAAGGGGCAAATCTTTTGCCCCATAGTTTCAAAAAAAAAAAAAGTGACAGCAGTCCCGTGCCAGTAGTCCAGTTCGGACGCGATGGTGTACGTTGAGTTTTTTTTTTTTGAGGGGTGGTGTACGTTGAGTGGCCGCATCTCAGCCGGCGCTACGTATAATATGGGCCGCTATCGAATCCCTTCGGGCCCATATCTGTCCGCGATTGTATAGGAGACGCCGCTGTTGACGGCGGCCGCCGCGCCGGAGTGCGGCTTCCTCCGCCGCCGTGACCTCCCGTTAAATTATAGCGTCTCTCTCCTCCTATCTTCAAATCTCGTCGCGCTACCACGCGACCACCGCCGAGCTCATCAGTTCGAGGTCGGAGGCGACCACCGGCGGCCGTCTCCGTCGCCGGAGGAGCGCAGGGGGTCGCGCGTCTCCGCCGTTCCCCACGCCGGCGACGAGTGGAGAGACTGCTGGAGGGAGTGGGACTCTCCTAGGAGACGCCGGCCGGCTGCTACTTACCGGTAAGCAGCGTACAACCTCGGATGTTTTGCTTGATCTTGAGTTCGTACATTCTTACACCTCTGTTCATTTGGGGAAAAATATTACCGCTGAGCTGACTTTGTATTGAATGAGTGAACTGCTGCACTAAAATGTGATGTTCAACTAGGACAAAGGACATTCTACAGAATTGTGTAATCCAATATTGAGATTTGGTTCGTAGATTTGATAATTTATTGATTGTATCATTCTACAGAACTGCTGCTGGCTGTCAAATGTTCCTATGGCAGCCGGACCGAAAAGTGTTTCCATGTAGGATGCTTTGTTTCGTAACAGTGTGATGACAATCCTTTATATTTTTTGAACAATAAAAAAATCTTCTTGGTTTTTGTTAAAAAGCACAACTTCATCTACTAGAAAAAGTTATACAGTTTACTCAGATATGCCAAGTACAAACGTTAAGATAATTTTGCTGCAGATCCTATCGAGTTGGACCATTTTGAGATGAAGGAGCAGCCATAATGATTTCATTTTGGGCATGAATTCTTTATTCTGAATTTTGGTGTTGCCCACTTTGCATACTATATATTTTTAGCATTGCTCAAGTATTTCTTTTGACTATAGACAATAAAGCTTTTCCAAATAGAAAGATGATGACAGCTGATAGTCAGTTAGTTGGTTTTATTGGTGCAATTTTGTACTGTTATGTACAAATATGGCTTAATATTGTGGAATGTGCTTAGATTTTGTAATCTGTATATTGGATTGTCTACAACAAATTATTTTGCTGTGGAATGTGCGTAGATTTCATTGTTGAACATGAATATACCATTTCCTGTTAGCCGTTGTACACTTTTTGAATGCGTACTTGCTATAGTTAAGGGTCTCTAAGCTGTAGAGCGCTGCCATACTTATTGCCCATATCGCTAAGTCCTGGCCTCTTTGATTGGCAGCTCCAGCCCTCTCGACCTACTATTTCGTCCACTCACCATGGAAGCTCCAACTTGGTCCGAACTACCTGCCGACATATTCTGCAGCGTACTCCAGCTGCTTGAGTTCCAAGACATACTCCGATCTTCCGCCGTCTGCACATCCTGGAATAAGGCCTTCTCCTCGGTCCGCCGCATCAGTGCTTGCCCTGCCCGCCAGACCCCTGTTTACTCTATTGCACCAACGCCAGTGGCCAGACTGCCCTGGGAATATACAGCCTCTCCGAACGAAGGGCCTACACCATGCCCCTCCCCGCTGACCCTCCCGTCAGCAATTGGATCGGCTCGTCGCACGGTTGGCTAGTCGCCATGGATGACAAGTCCGACCTGATGCTTCTCAACCCATCACCCATGACAAGGTAGCGCTCCCTCCTGCCGCGGCAATGGAGCATGTTAAACCTATCCTGGATGATCATGGCGCTCTTCACAAGTACGAGATGTCTTACTACTATGGAGCAGAGAGTAAGAGACCGAAGGATGAGCCACCATACGCGTTTTCTTTGGATGAGTATGGCGATGTGGTCTATTTGAAGGCAACTCTCTCATCCAATCCATCAACAGGTGGATGCACTGTCATGCTCATCCACCAGCCCTACTGGCAGCTCTCATTTGCAAAAGTGGGAGATGATCACTGGACTTGGCTCAGAGCAGATCTTTCCTATGAGGATTGTATTTACCATGATGGGTTGTTTTATGCAATGACTGGTCAAGGCGCTATTGATTCGTTCGATTTTAATGGACCATCGGTCATCCAAAAAAGGGTTCTACCAAAAATACTTGACATTAATCAGAGATGCTACATTCTTCAGGCACCATGGGGAGGCGTGCTCCAAATCTACAGGCTGCTGTTAGTCAATGATAACGCACCCGATGGTGAAAGATATATATCTGAAATCGAAGTATACAAGGTCGATTTTGTGGAGCATAAGCGAATCAAGATGACAGGGATAGGTCAGTATGCGCTGTTTATTGGAAAGAATACAACATCTTGCTTTAGTGTAAAGGATCATCCAGAATTGCTGCCAAACCATATATATTTTACCGATGATGATCCTGATGATTTAATTGACGGGAAAGATGATCCTCGCAAGATAGGAGTTTACAACCTGGAAAGCAAAACAAGCTCTAGTGTGGTTTATCCTGAACTTTGGATGACTTGGTTGCCTCCCATATGGTTAACACCCAGTCTTGCAAACGTCAGGTATTATTTCAACTTCCTCTTAATGTCTTTAGTATTTTCGTATGCTACTTTATGTATACCTTATTTTTCGACCACACCTTTTCTCATTTGTTTCTGTGTTGCTTTTCAAATCTGCTTCTCACTAGACCAGACAAGTGCACTTCCAAACTCAAGATTTTTTACAGTAATTCCATCCAAATTTTTATTATTTTGTTTTCCAAACTAGACAACAAAATAATAAAAATTGACCTTGATTTGGATGTTGACAGCTAATCATAATATTGTTGTCTAGTTTGAATTTTCAACACAGTTGGCCTTTCTCATTGCATATATTGGGAAAGTGTGAGGTGCTTTATGTGTGTTCAACAGATCAGCTAAAAATAATCCAGAGATGGATGATAGATAATTCAAATCTGGCACAATCATCGTTATTTTGCTTACTTTGTCAAATACAAGTAGTCCGGATGTTGGATGGTGCAAGAGACACACAATCTGAATCCAATTTATATCTGTGATCGAATTCACCCTTTATGCATGCCCGTACCCACACACGAGTTGTAGATAGAGAAGCATAAAAGCAATCGCCAAAAATGTTAAGACGTGGGGTTTCATATTATTTAAGCATTTAGTCTCCTACCGAGGTTAAAACGTTTACTCTTAAATTTCTGGAACAAAAAGTGCAAATGTAATAGATCCAGATTTGGAGAGAACTGCTACTCCCTCTGATCCGATATAACCGTCACAGAAAATGAACTGATTACGTACGACGTGCTAGTACAACTCCCGACACTTTTTTGTGAATCGGATGGAGTAAATGATATTCAAATGCATTTACAAAATGTGTAATGGTCTTTATCTGTTAACTGAGATTAATTAGCCTTGTGGGATGTTTCGTATTTTAATCACTGGATTGAATTATTTTGTGCATGAAAATAGATTTCACATGGTGAGGAAACATTTTGTGTACAAAGCTAGATATTAAAGATAGGTTTGTGTCATCCCATGTTAATATGTATCCAGGAGGCCTGATGTCCTGGCTGTCCCCGCTCCGTATCATAGCTTTCTTTTTTAGCTTTTGTGCTGTTTGAAGTTTTAGCTTTAGGGCCCGTTTGGAACACAGGATCTTTGTAGGAATCTCACAGGATAGGAATTTTGCAGGAAATATTTTCTTTGTGCCGTTTGGAACATAGGAATAGGAAAACGAGTTCCTTAGGGTTAGATTCCTATGCTTCAGCTTTCACAGGAAAAGAAACATGCGGTCCAATCTATTGGAAATTTTCCTGCGGAAACAACGCGTCGAGGCACGTCCACTCCCTCGCTCGCGCGGCAAAAAGACCCGCGTAAAGGCCTGACCAATACCAAGGAAACACACTCTTTGATAATTGACGGAAACATAAAATTCTCTCAGCTGTTTCTTGCTCCCATGTTCGGAATGCTATTTACAAAAGAAACTGATTTCGCTCCTGTTTATAGACGCATCACAACATTTATCACAATTCAGTAAGCTTGTATACTTTGTGGAATGTTAAATCCCAGCAAAATTCTGCATAAATATTTTGGACTGAAAAACTGTAATGAGGACATATTTATTAATAGACTGCAGACCACATTTGAGTTTGCTTTCAGGCATCTACATGAAAAAAAAAACCGTAGTTCGGTTGGCTCATTGTTCACACGATAAGCTGATGTTAGGAGGCTCCTGTTAAGACTCTAGATCCAAGCTGGCTTGAAACACTTATAAACCCTAGCCGGCTAGCCGGCAGGGACATTCCTCGAAGAGGTAAGATTACATGTGCGAGTGCAATCGAGCTATACACAAACCCTAACACCAGGCAAACACGATTAGATCTTTATCTCGACCTTGAGGGGGTGAAACTGTGTCCATCATGTGTAAATCTCAGTTTCTGGAATTCCATCGTCTCCTAGCTCCACACCGTTCTTTAAGCTAGTGACGTGACTGTACCATGACAGATGACGCCCACTATGGGGCCTCTGACAATTGGATTCATCTTTTGGGCGGGCCTTTCCGCAATCCAGGACACGACAGCAATCGACCGGTTCATCCGCTTCAGCAAGCTTAGCTTCGTCGTCGACGATGTCTAGTGGTTTGCTCTCGCACATCTAACGAGCGCCAGCACGTGATTTTTATCGTCGGCACTGCCAACGACACGGACTCTCTCTTGCCCGTTTTTTTTTAACGAAAAATGAAAGCCTACCATTGATATAGTAGAAATCAACATTGGTAAGAACTTCCGAAATTCTGCTGCCGACGGAGGTCAAACTCGGGTTGAGCGGCGCCGCCCCTAACCAGTGGGCCACAGCCCCGTTCTCCTCTTGCCCGTCTTTGTGGACGAATTGGATGCCGGCGAACGTTCACACGGCTCATGGAGGCCACCAACCTGGGCGGCAGTGTCATCACCAACGCCAACGTTCGACGATGCTGCAAAAGCAAATGGCATTGCTTGAGGAGCAGGCCCGCCTCACCCGCGAGTAGGAGAATCTCTAAACGTTTGGTTCCTGACGCACATATAATCCGTCTCTAAACCTAATCGACTTCATCAAGCCGACACGCAGCCGCAAACCTCCTCCTCCTCCTGCGATGAAGCGGTGACGGGGGCTCGCTCCTCCTCCTCCTCCGGCGAAGAAGCCCAAGTGTACAGGTGAGCTACTCGTTCACAGTCATCCTCGTCTCTCAATCTCACTGACTCGGCGGTTCGATTTGTAATTGCTAGGTTCGAGAAAACTCTATATTTGTATTTTGTAGTTGCTATTGCTAGGTAGTGCGTGCGATCGAGGCCCAGGCGGTAATCATGCATGCTTGCTTAAGTTTGATCTACTTGTTGTTCGCAGAGGCTAAACCTTGGTGCCATGATATGATGTCCGTGCTGTTTAAGATGCCCTCTGGTTTCGCGACCTTCCATTGCTGTGTGTCGCTCATCGAGGGCCCAGATGTCCTCGAGGTAATATATATGTTCTTCCTGCCTTGTTACTCATGTGCACGTGCTTGCTTTGCGCTTGTCATCTGTGCAATCTACCTAAGTTTCTGTTCAATCCAGGTTTTATGGGATAGCTTCACAAAGAAGAACAGTGCACACCATGTGAGTGACTTTGCCCCCATTCTTTCCTTCTAGTAGAAAAAGGCCCTATGGTCCGGTTCGGTTGGGCTATCAGTCCGGTTTCCGAACCGGGACTGGACAATCGGTACTAATGTTGGTCCCGGTTTGGCCACGAACCGGGACCAACGGGTGTCCACGTGGCCTGTTCTGCAGCGCGTGGGGGGAGACTCATTGGTCCCGGTTCGTAATACGAACCGGGACTGATGTTTTGACTTTTTTTTTTGAACAATGATTTTGTATTTAGCGTTTATGGTTTAGGGTTTATTTGGGCCACTTCTCTTTGTCCCGTCGTCCGGCGCCTCCATCCACCCCCTCTCCCTCTCACCGGTGCCTCCGTCGTCTTCCTCTTCTTCGCATCGCCGATGTGCTCTCCATCTCTTACTCGCCGGCTCATCGAGGCCAAGTTTCGATATTTTTGTGCAGGTACTACTCGCCGGCTCTCCATCTCGCACTCAATTCGATGGTACTACATACAACAATGAAGGAACCACTATTACACATCATCGTCATGAATATATTACACACATCTCATTCGTCGTGCTAGGTCGAACATATTACGAACGGTACATGTACACACGAGTTTCATGCATATATACATCTCTTTTACACTCACCCTTACATTTCAACCTTCCGATAGTATTCTCCCTTCGGATCTGGGACATCTGCATCTAAGAATGCCGCAATTTTCTCTTGAATTGCTCGTACGCGATCTTGTGGTAGAAAACCGTCCCGCAACCGTTCGATCTAATTTAAAAAGGGGTCAATATATATGAATGAAACTAAACACAATTGATGGCAATAAACTAAAATTGTGAATATTATTTACGTACTTCAAGTTGTTCTAAGTACCGGCTGCCCGTCTCTTGGGTCGTCTGGCGAATGACCTCGCAAACGTAGTATTTACATAAATTATTCCCATGATCCTGCCTCAAGCACTTTACGAGAACTGAGTTCAATCAAAATAATAATCAAGCATGATAATGGTATTGAAACTAGAATCAAAGAGATGCGCGGATCTAGCTAGTAGTACTTACATTTACTGATTCAAATTTTAGCTCCGGCGCCCAAATACCCTAGCCTTGACGGTGAACCGTTTCCAAGCCCTGTCCGGCAAAGAAAATGAATAAAGGAGTTATATATTAATTACTTGCTACCAGGGAATGAACGGAAAGTTGCCGATATAGTGGCATAATGATTGAAATTACCCTTGGAGGCATTTCTGCATGTCCACCCACTCCTCAAGGGGTTTACGTTTCAAGTCCATGACTTGTAATACTCATTTGTCAGGTTTAATGATTAACAGAATAAAGTGGAAGCTGCGCACGCATAAGTCATCAATTATACACTTAACATCGAGTAAGCGAAATAGAATGTGTACAAGACAGTAACACTCACCGTAGTTGTAAGGAAATAGTATTTCCCTTTTGGTTTCGGAAAACCTTAACGCCTTTACCAAGTTATTCTCTGTGTCGATGTAATGATCTTGGAGAGTTTTTTGATGAACGAAATATGGGTCAATGAACCCAATGTCATAGATTTGTCCTCTTTTGCATTGGAGAATCTTCATTCTGCATAATTAATATAGTGATGAGTAAGATTATACATGCAATGAACGAGTTGAGCTAGCTAGAGACAATAGGCACTGAGGATAGATTTGTCGATGGCGTCTTGTTGGTATAACTGAAATAATTCACTAAATTCAATCATTATCACGCCATCTCCATGCCCGTAATGCTCGGTTTTATATCCCACGTAGATCCAGTTTCCCCCTTCCTTTGAGGCTCGCATGTACCACTTATGCAATCTTCGTATTTTTGTTGATAGACCGTCGACTAGCTCAGGTTTGACGAGAGTACACCCATGCCGGTATTTGTATGCTACCTCGTGGAACTCTTGTAACTGCTCTAAGTACTGAGGAATAGACATGCCCTGAGCAGAGGCCGCTTCTCCGTACATTGCAACAAACTCATGATCGACGTCGACTGCACCTCTGCTCGACCCTACCTCGGTATTGGAAAACACTTTGAGCGGGGGGCACGACTGGTTTTTCTGTTCTCCGAGCTGGGGAACTGATTTCCCGCTTGCACTACTACTCTTCAACCGCTGCTTATTTGCCTTAGCCGACTTGTGAATAGAGCGGTCATAGTCTAGTGTCAGCCTTGGCGGGGGTTGTTCAAGGGTCTTCAGCATTTTGAAGACGGCGGCTTTTTCTTCTGGGGTGGCGGGGAACTCTGGCGCTTTCGGCTTCTTCCGGTTAGCCCACTACTCTTTATTTTGAGCATTTGCGATCGCGACATTTTGCTCATCCGTATAGTCGTAAGGTCTCATGGGAAGATTCTTATGAGGTACTATTGGGAGGGGCGACCTTTTACGTTTCGGTGATCGCTTACCCCTCATAGTACCTTTTGGGAGCGGAGACGACTGACGCGGCGGCGGAGACGGCGCCTGAGGCGGCGGCGGCGAAGAGAACTGTTGCGCTGGAGACTGGTGAGGCGGCGGCGAAGATGGATTGCTACTCTGAGGAGTCGCTGGCCTTGGCTGCCAGTTTGGAAGCACGATGAATTCCTTTGGCCATAGAATGATTCCTTTTTTGGCTTCTCCAAGTTGAACCACCTCACCATCTTCACCTGCAGGGTGTTCCAACTTCAGCTCCTCAAATTCTTTCATCACTTCATCCACCCCGACAACAGCGTAGCCATGTGGAACCGGAGAGAAATGGAAAGTTGGTTTAGGTCCAATTGGTATGGCATAGCCGACCGCCACCTTCATGGTTAAGTTAAAAACTTTCACATGTAGCTCACAAGGTGTGCTCTCCGTGATATCATCCACATGGTAGCGACGAAGAGGAGCCATCGTCAGTGCATCATCATTACCATCCTGGAGCTCCGTGGAAGCCACACTGCTTTTCCGATTCGATGGGCCGCCGGTACCATCGCATGCAGCTTCTACCATGTGCCGCTGAGATTGGCCGCAAGTATCTTGCTGGCTAAGTGCGTCAATTTGATCCTTCTGCCGCTTTAGTTTTTCTTCTATATTACGCAGCCAGTCTGCAGCAGCGCGTGCTTCCATTGCCTCTATTTTCTTTCTCGTCTGATGACTTCTATCAGGAAATTTCTCCCTGTCCTCGGGAATCGCAATTTTCTTGGGCTTGGAGCCTGGTACGCCTCGTGTTTGTCCGTCGTGTTCCTTATTCCAAGGGCGCGTGTGAGCTCGTCATCCTCTCTATCGGGACATAACCGTCCCTCTTCAACATCCTTTACTGCATTTCTAATGCCTTCGATGGGTAGTAGGGGCTTATCTTTGTGTGTTCTGTTATATATGCACTTCCCTTCTGCGTCCAACGTGCCCCCATGCCCGTAAAACCAATTTCTTACCCGTTCGATCCATGTGTGTGGCTCTGGAGTGATCCCTTTAGCCAGCAGGTCAGGCCTCAAGTTTCTCCCACTTAGGCATGCTAAAGGCGTAGCCACCAGGCCCATAGTATGGCGGTACTTCTTTTTAGCAGCATTTGCCTTATTTTGTTTAGACTTTTTCTGAGCTTCCTCCGATTTCTTGTACGCCACAAATTCTTCCCATTCGTCCCTTATCTTCTCATACCCTTTATCGAAGTCCGGAGTCTTATCTTTGTTCGCAAACTCGGTGTGCAATCTTTTCTTCCAGTTCTTGAATAGCTCGGCCATCTTCTTAAAAGCCCACTCCTTGACTTTTTTCTCTATGATTTTTTTTGCTTGACAATCTTTTCTGCCTCATTTGGATCCTCCTCATGTGGATCCACCTCTGGCGCCGGCAGGGTGAAATTAACCATGAGCTTTTTCCAAATGTTTTCTTTGTCTACGTCGCCGACATATCTTATTCCTCTCGCCCTTGGCTTATTTCATTCTCGAACGGTGATCGGGATGTAGTCCCTAACAATAACTCCGCATTGCTTTACAATTTTTTTTGCAACATCAGGGGGAGCAGTCGGTGTGCCGTCTTCAGCGACTTTTTCGATCCTGTACCTTTCATGGTCACCCAACTTTTTGGCTGGGCCTCGTTTCGTCCTTACAGAAGATTTGCTCGATCCGGAGGGCTAAAAGAAGAAAGAGTGTTAATATATGTATATAGACAGCAGAGGCTTAATTAATTAATATATATGCACCTCGCCGGAGTTTGCAACATTTAATGTTCCACCGGAGCCGTCGGCTTCTCCCTCATCGAAGCCGCCGACTTCTCCCTCGCCCCAGCCGTCGGGTTCTACCTCACCGGAGCCGTCTCTTCGGTTGAGAGACTCATCTCCCTCACCGGAGTTGTTCAGAAACTGCGAGGTGACATCGCCAACATCTTCCCCGCGGATCGTATCCTTGAGGATGTTTTCCTGATTTTTGTCTCGTTCCATAGTTTCTACAAATTAAGAACAATGCACAAAACTTTAGTTGGGTGACAGTACTAACATTTTACATTAATCCTAAATCCTACAGAAGGCTACTGGGATACACAAGGCAAAACAATTGGATTCAACTTAATTTAATTAACCATTATTTATATATGATTATTATGGCAGAAACTTGTCACACAAGTTTTAATGCACAACTCAAGTTATGTTTGTCACAAAATTATGCTAATTTAGGGACAACTAACATTGATTATTTATGATCCAACAAAATTGGTCTAGGTCCATTTGGATGCTTATTTATTCCACTATATTTATTATACTACAGAAAAGGATACGCCACTATTTGATTTTCTATTTTGCCTCTGTTGTTCTAATAATTCTACAAAACTAGGGATAACTAACATTTTTCATTACTAAGCTAACAAAATTGACCTCAAGTCATTTGGAGTTCTAGAGCATCAGAAACAAACAAGTTTGTTATTTAAACCTTCTGTGGTACTTTAATTTCTACACATGTGTTATTGATCTAAACAGGATGAAACCAATTGGGTTGGATAAACAATTCCCTAAGCTATCCATAGAATTTTGATTCGATTTATTTGGACGTATAAATCTCAAGATATTAAATTTTAAACATGGCACAGATTTAAAAGGTTTCTGTTAATTCCTTAATTCGAGAAAGGAAAAAAAAGAAACGGGCCGAGAGGGTTCGAGCCCAATGAGCTCGGCCCAACTTATTATTTTTTTCCGCGCGTGATATTGATTAAAACCCTGACGAGTGGGGCCAGCCCGTCAGCGGCTCATCTACCTGAAACGAGGGCGAGGGCGGCCGGCGGCGACCACAGATGGGCGGCGCCGCCGTGGCCAGAGCGTGGACGAGTGCGGGCGCTCACCTTCGCCGGCAAGCGTAGACGGCGGAGACGAGTGCGGTGAAAGTGGACGCGATCCTTCACCGGCGAGCTCCTGCGTGCGGGCGGCACGGGCGGCGGCGTGCGGGCGGCGTGGCGCGGGCGTCGAGGGCGCGGCGGCGCGGGCGTCGAGGGCGCGTCGAGCGCGAGGTCGGGCAGCCTGACGGCGACGTTTTTGCTCCGGCGAGGTCGCGAGTAACTTAGTCGATTTTGGGGATGGAATGGGGAAGGAGAATGCGCAGGCATTGGTCCCGGTTCGTGGGAGGAACCGGGACCAATGCCATGGCAATTTAATGCCAGATTTGTGCCTCATTGGTCCCGTTCGTGGGAGGAACCGGGACCAATGCCATGGCAATTTAATGCTAGATTTGCCTCGTGTGTCCATGGACCTTTAGTCCCGGTTCTTGGTATAAACCGGGACCAATGAGTCCTTTTTCAAATTTATTTCAAACTTTTCAGTTCTGAATGTTGTTCCCGCTTTTTTTTTTCTTATTAGGTGTTTGAATATGAATTTCAAATGGTTTTTAAATGATATTTATTGCATAATTTTGAATATGAAAAAACTTTGAACATGAAAAGTGTTTAAATTTGAATAAATAATCCAAAACCATTTTCTGTTTTCTAAAATAATTATTCTAACTATTAAACATTTTGCTATTTTCAATTAAAAATGTATTAACAAACATTTATTGGATAATTTTGAATCTGAAAAGACTTTCAACATGAAAAGTGTTTAAATTTGAATAAATAATCCAAAACCATTTTCTGTTTTCTAAAATAATTATTCTAACTATTAACCATTTTGCTATTTTCAATTAAAAATGCATCAACAAATATTTATTGCATAATTTTGAATCTGAAAAGACTTTCAACATTAAAAGTGTTTAAATTTGAACAAATATTAATTGCGCTTGTGAGCCGTTGGATCAGCGGTGTGTGTTAAATGATGAAGATTCTCCATGGCTACGGCTCAGAAGAAAACAAAAACAATAAATGTATTAAACCTTTAAGTAAGGAGCATGTGTAAGAAGCTTCAATCAACTGCAGTTTTACCAACACAATCTCTGCATTCTCCAAGATCTTTAGCACTTCCAAGTGATAGAACAAAACATACGGTTTCCCCTGCATACAGCCCGATGGTGGCTCGTGAGTGCCCGCATATCAAATGCATCGTCGGACGTATGCAGGGAATCTGAATGCTTTGTTTACGAAATGAACTACAATGAGTACAGAGTGAGTGCCAAACATGTCTGAGAGGTGGGCTATATATAGGGTCACTGTATTCTGAAAACTCTAAACACTGAAGAGAACAAACACACACGGTTTCCCCTGCATACAGCCCAACGGTGTCTCGTGAGTGCCCGCATATCAAATGCACCGTTGGACGTATGCAGGGAATCCGAATGCTTCGTATACCAAAATGAACTACAATGAGTAGACACTGAGTGCTGAACATGTCGGGGAGGGGGGCTATATATAGGGTCCGTGTGCTTCTTTAGTCCCGGTTGATAACACCAACCGGATCATGTGGCTCACGAAGTGGTCGTGATAGTGCTGATCCAACAGCTCACAATCCCTCAAAAGAAACACACCCCTGATCCAACGTCTCACAAGCGGTTGAAAGAAACACACGATCCGTGTGCTTCTTTAGTCCCGGTTGGTAAAGGCGGGCTTTGCGGTCACGACTCGTGTCAGTCACGTGTCCTCCCCCAGCGCTGCCCTAGCCACGTGTCCTCCCCTAGCGCTGCCCTGGAGGTCTTTATATATTGTCGCCGACGGGTAAACCCTAATCCACCATTCCTAGCCACGAACGCATCGTCTCCACGACATGGATCCGCCACGCCCGCCGCAGCGCCTTCTGGACGTGGTCGAGCGTGCTCGGCAGAGCGCGCTTGGGCGCTACCGCGGGAGCCTATCCCGCCGTATGTCCACGAGCCCGGCGTGGAGAGTAATGCCCTGCTACCGGCCTCCTGCTCCGGTGCCGGAGGAGGTGCGGAGGACGTACGAGCGCGCGTGGTCCGACGTCCCTGACCCCGACGAGGATGCGTACGCCGCAGGGGTGGCGTGGGGATCCGCGGCCATACCTCCACCAGTCGCCGCCGCCCCTCCCGACGAGGAGGATGACTACGACGACGACGACTTCGACTGGAGCGACCATAGGGAAGAGCGCGGCGGGCCGCAGATGCAGGAGGCCCTTGAAGCCTCCTTCCAGTCCGTCCACGATGACCGTGTACATCGAGCCAGAACTGCCTGCCAGCTCAAGGCGAAGGAGGCTTCCGAGCTGGATTGGGCGCTGAAAGACTCATCCTCCATGGATCTTGCCCTCCGCCGCAAACGTGCGCGCGAGAACCGGGCGACCGCGAACGGGGCTGGCTCCTCCCGTCGTTCCTCCTAATCATACGGCCTCCGAGCCAGCAAGTCCGTTTATGTAGAATAATGTTGGTGATGTGTAATAATGTATTAAACATTTTATGTAATGCATTCTATGGAATGTATTAAACCTTTATGTAAGGAGCATGTGTAATAATAATGAATGTGTATTTCCAATGTGTATTGTCAAGAAGCTTCAAATCAGCTGCTGTTTTAATTGAAAATGACAAAATTGTTAATAGTTTGTAGAGTTAGAATAATTATTTTATAAAACAGAAAATGGATTTGGAATGCTCGGGAACCATGCATTACATATGGTCACTTGTTTTCTAAAAGGTTTAATACAGTACTACACATCACATAAAGGTTTAATACATTACATTGATTTACATAAAAGCCATGAACCCTTCTTCGCGTATGTCCCTGGCCTATGATCGCTTCAGCCGTAACCATGGAGCATCTTCATTATTTAACGGGATGCTTGGGTCATTTTCACTGTGAAGGGCGGAATTTCATCAAACTTATCATAATCTGCTGACATGTCTGTCTTGTCCTCGACTCCCACGATGTTTCTTTTCCCTGAAAGAACTATGTGACGCTTTGGCTCATCGTCTGATGTATTCGTTTGCTTTTTTTTCTTTTTTTCGGTCTGGAGGACATGTCCTTCACATAGAAAACCTGAGCCACATCATTGGCTAGGACGAATGGTTCGTTCTTGTAACAACCAAGATTCTTGAGATCCACTGTTGTCATTCCGTACAGCTGGTCTACCTTTATCCCTTCTCCATTCATGTTGACCCAACTGCACCGAAACAAAGGGACCTTAAAAGTAGGTCCATAGTCAAGTTCCCATATCTCCTCTATGTAACCATAGTATGTGTCCTTTTGCCCATTCTCGTCTGTTGCATCAAAGCGGACACCACTGTTTGGTTGGTGCTCTTTTTATCTTGGGCGATCGTGTAAAATGTATTCCCATTTATCTCGTACCCTTGGAAATTCAATACAGTCGAAGATGGTGACGCGGCCAACAAGTAGAGCTGATCTCCGACAGTGGTGTCATTCATGAGCTGTAATCGCAACCAACTGCCGAAAGTCTCCATGTGTTTTTCTTTAATCCAGGAGTCAGCCTTCCCCGGGTTCTTGGAGCGTACATAATTCTTGTGTTCCTCGATATACGGAGCCACGAAGGTGGAACTTTGTAGAACTGTGTAGTGTGCTTGAGTTAAAGAATGCCCGTCCCTACATATCAGTGCTTTCTTTCCTAGCGTGCCTTTTCCACTCAGTCTCCCCTCATGCCGCGATTCAGGAACACCAATCGGCTTAAGGTCAGGAATAAAGTCAACACAGAACTCAATGACCTCCTCTGTTCCATAGCCCTTTGAGATGCTTCCTTCTGGCCTAGCACGGTTATGAACATATTTCTTCAAGACTCCCATGAACCTCTCGAAGGGGAACATATTGTGTAGAAATACAGGACCGAGAATGGCAATCTCGTCGACTAGGTGAACCAGGAGATGCGTCATAATATTGAAGAATGATGGGGGGAACACCAACTCGAAGCTGACAAGACATTGGACCACAGCCTTCTGTAAACTTGGTAGAGTTACTGGATCGATGACCTTCTGAGATATTGCATTGAGGAATGCACATAGCTTCACAATGGGTACTCGAACATTTTCCGGTAGAAGCCCCCTCAATGCAACCGGAAGCAACTGCGTCATAATCACGTGGCAATCATGAGACTTCAGGTTCTGGAATTTTTTCTCTGCCATATTTATTATTCCCTTTATATTTGACGAGAAGCCAGCCGGGACCTTGATACTGCTCAGGCATTCAAAAAAGATTTCCTTCTCTGCTTTGGTAAGAGCGTAGCTGCTTAAGTATTGACGCCCTTTATCCGTCTGCTTGTTGTATGGGTCTTTCATACGTTGCTGGTCCTCCCGTGCTTCTGGTGTATCTTTTGTCTTCCCATACACGCCCAGGAAGCCTAGCAGGTTCACGCAAAGATTCTTCGTCACGTGCATCACGTCGATTGAAGACCGGACCTCTAGGACTTTCCAATAGGGTAGCTCCCAAATATAGATTCTTCTTCCATATGGGTACGTGGTTGCGTCATTCGGAACAGATAGACTGCCAGGACCCTTTCCAAAGATTACTTCTAAATCCTTGACCATGTCAATATAACATCACCATCAGGGAGGTTAGGCTTCTTCCGGCGATCTGCCTCACCGTTGAAATGCTTGCCTTTCTTTCTTACGGCATGACTGTTCGGAAGAAATCGACGACCCCAGGTACACATTCTTTTTCCCAAATGTATACTTTCAGTCTTATCTAAACAGTGCGTGCATGCATTGTATCCCTTGTTTGACTGTCCTGAAATGTTACTAAGAGCAGGCCAATCATTGATGGTTACGAACAGCAACGCTCGTAGGTCAAATTCCTGTTGTTTGTGCTCATCCCACACACGTACACCTGGTTCGGACCACAACTGCAAAAGTTCATCAACTAATGGCCTTAGGTACACATCAATGTCGTTGCCGGGTTGCTTCGGGCCTTGGATGAGCACTGGCATCATAATGAACTTCCGCTTCATGCACAACCAAGGAGGAAGGTTGTAGATACATAGAGTCACGGGCCAAGTGCTATGACTGGAGCTCTGCTCCCCAAAAGGATTAAAGCCATCTGTACTTAGACCAAATCTTAAGTTCCTTGCGTCATCTGAAAATGTCGGGAACTCTCTGTCGATTTTTCTCCACTGGGACCCATCGGCGGGGTGTCTCAACTTCCCGTCTTTCTTACGCTCTTCTTTGTGCCATCGCAACAACCTGGCATGCTCTTTGTTTCTGAACAGACGTTTCAACCGTGGTATTATAGGAGCATACCACATCACCTTAGCAGGAACCCTCTTCCGGGGGGCTCGTCATCGCCCTCAACATCACCAGGGTCATCTTGTCTGATCTTGTACCGCAGTGCATTGCATACCGGGCATTTATCCATATTCTCGTACTCCTCACCGCGGTACAGGATGCAGTCATTAATGCATGCATGTATCTTCTGCACATCTAATCCTAGAGGGCAGATAGCCTTCTTTGCTTCGTATGTAGTCTCGGGCAATTCGTTATCCTTTGGAAGCTTCGGCTTCATTATTTTCAGTAACTTCTCAAATCCCTTGTCAGAAAACCAGTCTCTGCCTTCCATTTCAGCAGTTCCAGTGTGGTACCGAGCTTTGTGCTGCCATCTTCGCAATTTGGGTACAGCAACTTTTTGTGATCCTCTAGCATGGCCTCCAACTTTAGCTTCTCCTTTTCTGTATCGCATTCTCGCTTTGCATCAGAAATGACCCCACCAAGACCATCAGCGGGCTCATCTGATGCCCGATGTTCACCTCCTTCTTCTTCACGTCTTCCATTACAGTATCACCGCATTCTCAGGGAACATAGGATAGTTGTCATCATCCTCTCTTCTTCATTGTCTTCCATCCTAACCCCTCTTTCTCCGTGCTTGGTCCAACAATTATAGCTGGGCATGAAACCTCTCCGAAGCACGTGGTCTTGAATGGTTTTCGGTTAGAGTACTCCCTGACGTTCCGACACTCTCACATGGACAAGGCATAAAATTATCCACTTTGTTTGCCTCAGCCACATCGATAAATTTATGCAGGCCTGCAATAAACTCGGAACTGCGTCGTTCGCCGTACATCCATCGCATCCGTGCATCCATCTGCATCATATAATTAAGTTTATCAAATACCATTACAATAACATCTTGAATAGTGAAATGACCACCGTACATCGACACATGCAATATTTTGTATCAATTACAGATGAAAAGGATAAAGTTGCTAACCTCGGTCGAGGATATCATTTTGTGTGAACTTAAGTGTGGCTCGGGCATTTCATCGAACACATCTTGTGCGTGGCAAAGGAAAAAAAACTAGCACCCACTTCCCACACATCCAAGCAGAAAAAAAACAGAGGAGAGAAGCTGGCTGGGTTACTTATAGGCAGGGGAGGGGTATTAGTCCCGGTTCGAGACACGAACCGGGACTAAAGCTCCGCGGCACGCCACGTGTCCGGCTCTGGAGCTTTGTCCCGGTTCGTGCCACGAACCGGACTAATGTCCCCAACCGAACCGGGACCAATGGTCCATGGGCCCCTGGCAGCTCGAACCTGGCATTGGTCCCGGTTTTTCCCTGAACCGGGGCTAATGCAAATTTGGGAGAAAATGACAAAAAACCGTCACAATTGAACACAAGGCGACGATGAACCACCACCTTTGGCTTTTTGACACATAAATACCTCTATTGAGGCTATGCTGTGACGCAAAGCACTAATTTGTCTGCTTAAGGCTGCTAACACGTTTTCTGGCAAGTGTACCCTACCTGTCGGGTCTACGTGGCAAAAAGAAAAGCAGGTTAATACTATTTGTTCTTTTTTCTTTTTTTCTTCTATCCCCAGTCACCCATCCAGCGCCGCCCACGGCACGGCGGCCCCGTCCACACACCTCCCCCGCCCTCCCCATGCTGGCCGAGCGCCGCCGTCGCCGCCCCCAGGTCAGTGCTTCCCCTGCCCCGCCGCCGCTGCCCCAAGGTCGCCGCCATGGGGATCCGTCTTCTTCCACGCCGTCGGCGACCTCGACTCGCACCAGCACGCCGCCCCGTGCCCCCGTACGCGTCGCCGACTCTGCCATGTATCAAGGCTGCTTCCGGCGACCGCGAACCAGAGCCTGGCCGCTCCGGTGCCCGAGCCGTCACGCCAATGAGGCGGCGCTCCCACCGGATCCCGAGCCGTCGCGCCAAGGAGGGGGCGCCTCCGTATCGGCGTCAGCTACTTGGGAACAGGGCGTCCTTTCCGGGCGACGCAGCCGGCGGTGGAGGAAGGAGGCCGGGCGGCGGCCGGCGGAGACGCTCGCACGGTGGGCGTGGGCGGAGGCGCGGCGTGGGGTGGGACGGCGGCCGCCGTGGAGCGTGTGGTGGGGCGGAGGCGCGGCCGGCGTGGGGTGGCGGCCCGGGCACGGTGGCCATCGCCGTGGGGTGGCGGCCCGGGCGCGGTGGCCAGAGGCGAGGCGCGGCGGCCATCGGCGTGCAACCTCCCGTCCGTCCCTGGCTTAGAGATAGGGTTGACCCATTTTTTTCTTTTCTTTGTCACGTAGACCTGATGGGTGGGGCCAAACTGTCAAAAAACTGTTAACAGGCTTAAACAGACAAATTAGTGCTCCGCGTCACAGTATAGCCCGAAAAGAGGTATTTATGTGTCACAAAGCCGTAAGGTGGTGGTTCATCGTCGTCTTGTGTTCAATTGTGGTGGTTTTTTGTTATTTTCTCCAAATTTGGGCTCCGGACGAAACCCTCATTTTCTACTAGTAATTCAGTTCCCTTCATCTGGTTGGAATTTCCTTGTGTTAATCGTAGCAATCTTGCCCCATTTAAGAACGCATGTTTATTTTTATTTTACTTTACATTGACAGAGACTAACTTAAGCAACACTGTCCATTAATTACTTGTTGAATAATTAAGAGGCTAACACCAATCTTCCACATAAATCTGTTCTACGGTAATGCATGCGCGCCAAGAAACTAATTTTTGCTAAATAGCCATCATGTTTGTGTCTTGTGAAAAAATAGTTCGCATGCACAGGCTGAAATTGAATCGGGGCGGTGTTGCTATGCACCAAAATTAAATGTAACTCCTAGCTAGGATAATTTAGACTTTATGTGCTGCTAGGACGGATCTACACCCCGGGCAGCCCAGGACATGGCCCTGGGTGTAGAATCTTTTTTCACCTTTTTTTTTGAATAAAACGGGCACATTGCCTCATTTTATTAAAAAAGTAGGAGGGAAATTGACCAGTTCATTAACGGGGAACCAGCCGAAAACCGTTACAAGCACAACAATGTAGTCATGAAACACCACACTGTGCAGACCCGGCCAACCTGGCTACCCACATGAGACACACGCCACCGAGGAGAAAAACACCATCATGGTCATCACCGAGCGTCATCGTCGTCACTCCTCCCCGAGCAAGCGATTCCGACTTCACCTTCGACGACCACCGACGAAGCCCTCGCCGCAACCGACGTCGTAAACCATGTCGGCCTATGCCAAACAGTCAACCCAAAGCGTCGAGGAGGAGGCAGCTCCGACTTCGACATCGACGGAATCCGCGAGGCCACCGTAGAAAAAGTGGCATCGTTGCCAGCCTGCCGCCCCGCGACACGCAGCTCCGACTTCACAGCTTCACGGCGGGACGCAACACGGATTGTCGGTGACGAAGAACTTGCCAATTTTTCACCTATACATTAGCTAATTTTTTTGATTCAGCCTACAATTTACACTAACTACAACACGTAATATGAAGTTGGCCCGAGGTTTGATTGAATTCTGGGTCTGCCAGTACTAAGTACTAACTGAAGAACAACACTGTGGTCTGTTGTAACAAATATATCGCATTACATTTGTTTATGAACTTAATGTGAATTAGTCTAGTATTCGTTGATGGTGGACACATCTTTACGGTTGAAATATACCTACTGAATAATCGGCCCCTTTCCTTTGACATGCATGGCATGATATTTGATTAATTGTTGCTCATCCTTGTTTATTTCTTTATCAGCTTGTTTGGTTGAAACAATTTCGAACTTTTGAGGACAAGTCCAGCGCCATTAATCAAATTACTGGTGTTCACGGAATGCTTAGTGAGATGATCAAGAAGTGGCACTCTCCTTGGATGAAAGTGGCTGTTGGAAAGCCTGAATATAAAAAAAATCATTGAAGAAATATTGGTGAGTACAAGCTCTTGGTTTGCGTATATTTTTGGCAAGTTTGATCGCCAGTTTTTTGCGTTGACCTCTTTCAGGACATACCCTGCGTGCATGGTCCAGCTGTGATGGAGTTAATGTGGGGCATACAAAACAACGAAAAAAATAGCGTGCTATCAAAAATAGCGTGGTCCTTCTCCAGAAGCTACAGAAGATATAGCAGGATATAGCGAAGTTACGTGAAAAATAGCATGATGAAAAATGTCGAGATATAACCCAAGTATTAAGGACTTCAAGCTTTTCAACACTAAAAAAATGACCAAAATCAATACATGTGTAACCTTTATACAGGTAACCATATTCAAATGTGCACTCAGAGGAAGACGCAGCCGCTGCCCTCAGCTGGACGGAAGAGCTCGATGTAGACTCCAGAGGAAGACGAGTTGGGCGCTGCCGCCGCCGCCAGCCTCGATCTAGAGGATTAGATTAGGTTCGATATGGACTGGAGTGGTGGACGAGTGAGCTGGGTGCTTGGTTTGACTAGATTTACTCAGCGGCCGACACACTATTTCCAGTTATTTTTAGCGTGCTATAACGTTACGACGTTTAGCGTGATTTAGCGCGCTAAAAACTTCATTAGCGCTGTAGCGGCAACTTTTAGCCAAATATAGCGTAGCCCCCTCAAATTAAGCTATAGCGTGCTATTAGCGGGGATATATCGTGCTATTTTTTCCATGATACAAAATCAAATGAGAAGTTTGGTACCTAGAGAAAAATCACAATTGACTGAAGCAGACTGCCTCCCAATCAGTCAAGGACTGCATACTGTCTTGAGTCGTTATGCTTGTGTTGTGAAACCAGAGATGGTTTTTTTTTTTTTTTGAGATTGAAACCAGAGATGGTGAGTTAACTAGTTGCTATTGCTTTTGCTCTTTATAGCTCTCTGTCATTTGGTGTTACACCGTATGATAGCTTCTCCGCTGTGAATTTAGAGCTCCATACCTTTGTGATGAAGTAATCCTCTTTGTATCCAGGTCAGTGAGCTAATTGTTAAGACGGCTTCCGATTTGTTTTGGTGTGATTCTGTTGAGAAAAAAATTATACACCCTTGCGCAGTGCAGGTGACCTCATCAAGCATGTGTCTGGCATCAACTGTGAGGACTGGACCTTGCTGAAAATCGTAACAACTATGAAGGCGATATGGTGCCCTGAAGAAATTGGCGATTCTTGTGAGGTAATTTGTGCGCATTACTTTGTGAATGTCTTCCCAGCTGCATGATGAACATTTCTTTGGAAGTTTTCATCGATTGAAATGGCGTCCAAATCACGTCTCTTTCAGAGGATTTCAGAAGACGAGGTATTAAGGTTGGTGAAAGATAGACATAAATATAAAGCTTTTCTGGATAAGTATAAGTGCTTGGGAGCCTACAAAGATATGATGTCTGCTCATTATAATAGGAGAAACAGAACAAAGCTATTGAAATTATTGGTCGAGGAGGCTAAAGCATCTGAGGCTAAACCAGTGGCTGAAACTGTTGCAGCAGTTAACTCATTTGATGTTAGTCCGAAGGGAGTTGAGGTTGATAGAGTAGCATGAAACACGTGCTGATCCCGGTTGGCCTAAATTACGCATCTTTGGAAAGTTATTGTCAATCTGACATGGTCACCGTCTCCCATCGCTCTATCATTTTTGTCTGTACGAATAAATGATGTAGTACTATTTAAATTTGAGCAGACTTGTTTAATTAATTGTCTCATTAGCTGGCTAGAATTGTGCGTACCAATGGATCGTCTCTTAGCACGTTATCATATGAGTAACAAAAATTTAAGAGAGAACTATGCCAATGCATTGTATGATTCTTCCCCCCCCCCAATTTTTTTGTATGATTTTTTCTGAGTTTACCATCTTTTCTGGTTTTCCAATTTTTCATATAGACTAGGGAGTCACATTTTAGAAACATTTTGTCATGTCATCAAGTGGGGTAAATGACCAAACATAAATGATTTTAACATTTCAATGTCCATAAGAAAGTTTTAAATCACCAATATTTCTGTTGCATAAATGTTTTCGAGAGAGGTGGTCGTCCGTTTGCTATGTCCTCCTTCAAAAAAGAAACCGTAGCCACCACACAACTCCCATCCTTGCCGGTTGATTCGATTGGTCTCTCTTACCCGCAACATATGTTTTCGGTGCTAGGAGGTATAGTTCTTCGCACTCACATTGAGTCTTGGTATAGTTTGTTAGGTTTTATATCTTTGTGTTGTTCGCTCAGGTGGTGGAGGCGATGGCGCAGTGGAATATGAACTACCATCCCTATTCATATCATGGTGGTGCTAGTTGTGGTCTCTACGGGCGCGTGAGAGTTGGTTTCCCCCATATCCGATCCATTGGTCTCTGGATTGTGGATGAGAGTCGTAAACTAGGATGAGTCCATCTCGGATTGTGGTAATACTGGTGATCTTGTTAATCAGTTCATGTGGCACTTACAACATCGACTACTTATCCGACCTTTGACATCTTCTATAGGTTGATGTTTTGTGCTCTGGGTCGTCGTTAGTACCGTCTCCTAGCAGCGTCTTGTTACTTCTAGTCGTCCGTAGTTACAGCGAACCCCTAACTTTGGCGTTGCGGAGCACATGCGGCATCGGGATAGGTTCATTGCGCGCCATCGACTTGTGCAGGTCAGACATTGTGATGAATCCCCGTTGGCATGTTTGCAATTTTTATTTCCGTCAAGGTACGCTCATGTAAGACACATACTCCCTCCATTCCAATGTATAAGTTGTATGTATAAATTTAGATAGAAGTCAACAACATCTAAATTTGACCAAATTATAGACAAAAAATAAACATTTACGTTATCAGTAGATTCACAATAAAATATATTTTCTAATGCATCTATCTAATACTATAAATATTGATATTTTATTATATACTAGCCAAATGCCCGTGCGTTGCCACGGCTATTAAAAAACATTGTTCATGTGTAAACATAAAATGCACATAAATATTAAGTCGAGCTCTCAATCAAACGTGTCGCCCTACTTATTCCTCCCTGTATCGCCTCCTCCTTGGAGGCTTGTTCCATCATCCCCTCAACGTTAATCACGACACGCTTGTCGATGGTGGGTATGGTGTGCGGCGTGAGATCGAGCATCTCATTGCCCTGTGTAGGCTGTGTTCCCGTCATTGTCATGGTCGCAGACTTACAAGGCGTTGCTATGGACATAAAATGATGATCTTGTATTGTTGTAATATCTGAATTTAGTTGCAACAAACATGCGTGCAAATGCAACTCAATCTTTGTAATATACAAATTTTCTAGCGAGGTCAAAACTTCAGACATGCCTGGTCGCCAAGAAAAAAACATGTAAGCCATGTGTTGCTCAATAGAACCAACATTAATGACAGAAAGTGATTATAGAATGTTAGCACAAACCAACAAGTACAATTATCCTAAATAATTCATCATTACTAATTTCCATTATCTATGACTAAGCGGTTTTTATTTATACTTGATAACACACATGTGTCCATATATCCAATGCCCCAAGTTGAAAGTTAAGTGTGAGGGTATCAAGTACCTTTACATGTTGCCACACATACACGGCACGAAAATCAGATCCAGGATTACAACTTATACATCTGAAGGCATTTTTAGTGTAAGCTTTATTAAGAATCTAATCTGCTCACATGCAACTCATGGAAAAAATGACGAAAAACAATTGCACTTTCTTTCTCAAGACAGAATCATCAAATGAAGAAAGGAGAGCATCTGAACAAGTAACTAAATTCTTCAGTGCGACTCCTAACCTGAACTGGAAGCGTTGGAAAACTACAGCATGGATTCAGGTACATGGAATGCATATGGAACAAAAAAACTAAATATTTGGAACAAAAGAGCCATATTCAGAGCAGAAGCTCATGGATTCAGAGCTCTGTTGTGTGGCTGGTAGGGGTAGAGGTGTGTGTGCACCAGATTCAGAGCAGAAGCTCAGGGATTTGGGTGGCTGATTACAGAACAACGGCTTGGTGGATGTGTATACTGTCGTCGGATACTTGCATCAGCCTGGCTCGTTGTGCATCGAGTCTGAAAGCACCGGGCACCAAAATACCTGAAATTAATTTGTCTGCTCGACACTGGTCACCGATACTGAGGTAGCCATGGCGACGGCGGGGAAGGAGTTTGGGGGTTGGCGTCGTGGATCCTGTTGCCGGCAGAGGCAGGCCATGTCGTGAAGTGGCTATTCTGAAGGGTGGTGCGCGCAGTGGACCTTGGCGCGACGAGGAAAGATTTAGGTCATCGGCGCACAGGCTGGCTGGCTTCCTCGGCACAAAAGCACAACAGAGTCAGCCTCCCGTCGTGTTGCGCGCACGCAAACCAGGTCCATTCTTCTGGCGCTGCCGTTTGCACCACGCGCATTGTTCGGGTGCTGCCGCTGCACCACGCGTAGCCCCATCGCCAGGTGGGTGGATTCCTCTGGGCTTCCTGCCGTCGGCCGCTACGTCTTCTGTCGGTCGCCCCGCTCGAAGGGCAAGGAGAGAGAAGGGACAGAGTCGGGTGGAGGTGCACCGCAGCATGATTGTCGAGAGGAAGCGACGACCTACGACGTACCACAAAGTAGAAGGAGGGTCGACCGGGGAGGCAACCGGCGGTGTGGGCTCGTGGGCTGCCCGGTTAACCTGTGGCGGTTCTACCAGAAACAAAACAAGGGGAACTGACGAGAGGAAATTTCGTGCCACAAGAAAACGGTTCGGCCTAGCAATGCAGGAGTAGAATCGGGAATTTAAAAAATGTACCAACCATCACCTTAAGCCGTATTATATAGTGGAGATATTTGGTCAAACTTAGTAAGATCTTACTTTGACTAAATTTATACATGTCATTCACCGGAACCGAGATGGTACTACTTAACAAATGGTTTCTATCGAAAAAAGTCACAGATAATTTTTGTTTTGTTTTGGAAGAACATTGATAATAGTTGAGAGAAAGAAATATCTTTTTCTAGAAAAGAACTACTTCCTCCGATCCGTTATAAGAGTCGTAGGAATACACACTAGCTAGTACAAACGCATGCATGTCTGGCGAATCTTATTTCGGATAGGAGGGAGTACTACAAATTATGTTCCTATGGGCGCCTATTTCAAACTCAAATTATTTGTTTGTTTACTCAAATTATGTTCCTTTGGTCGCTCCATTTCAAACCCTAGAATACGCCGGGAGCAGAATCCCTAAAAAACCAATGGCAGAAATTAGAGGCAATAGGGCGCCGCCATCGGCGGCAGCCGCCGCCGCCGCCGCGTCCATCTCAGCCGTGCTCGACGACGACGACCTCCTGATCGAGATCCTCCTCCGTCTCGCCTTCCCCACCACCCTCGTCCGCGCCGCCCTAGCCTGCAAGCGCTGGCTCAGCCATGCGCGCGCGCCCACCTTCCTCCGCCGCTTCCGCCGCCTCCACCCGCCCCGCCACCTCGGCTTCTACATCTCCACCATGGGCACCTACCACCACCGGTTCGTGCCGTTGCCTCAGCCCCCTGAGCTCGCCACCGTCGTCCGCCGCGGTAGCTTCGATTTGGCCACCGTGGACGGCGGGCACGAGCTATCCGTGCGTTGCTGCAATGGCCTCCTCCTCCTCACCCTCCGCAGGTACCCCGAGTCCCCCAGACGCACAGTGCGCTGTCCCCTGCACCCTGCGAGGTACACATCCATCCTTCCGGCTGTCTCGGACACCACTGTCCATCCCCTGCGCTCCTTACACGATGATGAAGTTCGTGGTGAGATTATTCACAACGAAGGCGATGGCAGCAATGCCGCGTCCTACTTCTATTTGACAACACTCGCGAAGCAACAGCAGACTGTCATAGATGTGTATGCGTTACGAGATGGGCTCTGGGGAATATACTCTTCGGTTGTGAGTGAAATCCCCAAAATTAATCTGTTGCTACCTAGTTTGCTTGGTGACGACAAGATTTATAATGCGGCCTTCGTGAACAACACTTATAAGCTGGTCATACTAGATCTTTCGTCCTCATCTTTGTCACTAGTTAATTTTCCAGAAGAGGTGGAACACCTTCTGTATGCTCGGCTATCGCTCACGGATGATTCCGGGGTTTATCTGACCCGTGTAAAGGGCTTTCAGCTTCGCACCTGGCTCTACAAGAGAGATAACAATGGTGTCCCCAACTGGTCCCTTGTGGATACCATTTGTTTGCGTGAGATATGTGCTAAACATATGATACCGACTTGCATGTACGAGGATGTGGATGATCATATTTTTGAGATAGCTGCGGTTGGGGTCAATTCGGAGCTTGTTTACTTGGAGATGAATGGTGTCCTCTACCAGTTTGATATTAAACACAAGGTCGCAAAGAAGGTTTACGAGATAACACAAGAGGATAGACTTGTGTTAAGTGTCACTCCCTTTATGATGGTTTGGCCTCCTAAATTTCCTGTGATGAAGGATGGATGCGATCCAAAAGAATGACCCTGCAAGGTGTGCCTCTTGTTGACCTGTCTAGTTTCAAGTGTGCATTACAGTAAGTTTTATCTCGTTTATGATGTTTAACATGTGCATACGGTTATTTAGATCAGAAATTGTAGTTTAAATCAGCACACCAGGACAATCTTTCAGTGGCGGAAATTGTTTACTCTACTTATGTTGTGTTTTGGCGAACTAATACTTGTCGCAAGATTAATTTAGATTTTAGGACAGTTTTAGCCTTTTTAATAGCTCCATCTTGCGTTCTAAAACCATACATAAGAACTTGAATAACTTGAGCTTTAGATTCCTGATTCTTCCGAGACCGAGATTTTCCTTCTTGAAGCACACGGCTGTTTGTTTGTCTTAACTTTCGTGATGGTTCCAGTATGTACATCAAGATACAGTAGGATGCCAAGCACTGTCTTCGATTTATGCACCAGTATATCTACATACTCTACATAGAAGGAGAATAGCTGATACATATTTTCAACAGTTTGTAGCACATATTGAATATTATTTGGTTTATGCTTGGTGGGAATACCGGAATAGGTTATTAGAAGTGGGATTACCAAGGTTATAACTTAAGACAAGGAGTTGATTTTTTCCTTACATGCTTCTCAAAAATTCTGACAGATATTACTGAAAGTTGTTTGCTACTGCAAAATAATTATCTTGTCTCTTGGGGCTATACAACTGTAAGCTAATTTTCCTTATATTTTTATCAGGTAACGGAAACAGCTAAATACCAGTTTCCTTAATCGACTGAGTTAGCAAAAAATGCAGATGTCGGGCTGCCATAGTACCAAGCCCACAATGTTCAACACTACCAGACACATGGTTGTAAGATGACATCAGTATTAGCATCTTGTCTCATGTAGTATCTGTTACATTTATATGCTTGCTTCAGTATGCGATGATGCTTCTGCAACACCCATGCGGCTCTTATGTATGTGATGATTTCTGCAATGTACTAGATGTAGATATGCTACTCGAGTTCTGCACTAGTGAGCTGGTTTTAGTTGATGATTTATATTCTCGGAAAAAGAAGCGTTGCTCCCTTATCTGGTATCCCGTACAGTCAAATGTTTTTTCTTGTCCTTGGATGTGCATCTGTGTGGACCTGTGGTACTGTGGATTACTTTGTAGCAGCTATCCCCAAAGGATTAGGCTTTCGTGTTTCCTTTGGTGTATATTGGAATCTATGATGCTCTGCTGTATGATGAGGCATGCATGCATGACCTGCTTTTGTTTCTGTAATGGGTTTCTGAATGATGGATGTGCATTGTTCTGCACCTTGGATTTTTGTTGGTTAAACTGACAGGCATAACCCGGTGTGCGGTTCTGGTATATGGGCTGATGTGCATATGAGATTTCATGGATTCTTTGAGTAAAAGACCTTGTGCCAGCAATATTGCCAACTAAGATATTTCCTGGAAATTGCAAGACTTTAGCTATCTAAGCAGATTGGTTGGAAGCCAGTGCTAGATTCTCATAAGTTTTAGTGCCGCTGAATCAAACTTCGGCCAACAATAATACTCTTTTGATATGTCGGCCCATTCAAATTACTGCACAATTTCAATTGATCATCTATTTCCACTTTCAAACTAGCTCATGATGAGATTTTTTCCATTTGGCACCAAGAAGTAGCTGCTGACCCTCTCTCTGCATCTACAGGTGGTTCGACACAAGAGGTACACCATGACTTGTACCCTTCTTAGAGCACTTGGAACATTGAAATTTGAATTAGAAATTAGCACGTGTGAGCTATAGTTGGCAGCAACAACCGTTGGGTGCTCAATCCCTCATGTTTTAGTACTTACTACTTAGTGTAGGATTTTCAATGTGGCTAGGTAACAATAGTGTTGTTCATAAAGAAAGATGGGGACGAATACATGCTCGAGCCTGAGGATGAGGTCACACCATCAATATGGCCTGAGAACATAGGAAATAAACACCAGAAGCAGTTCAGAATGGAGAACCTTGGGAAGGACAACGATGTAATCAAGGATGTTGCATTTAATCAGCAGTGTTTACAGAAAGGACAAGTTCCGAGAAAAGTGCTTCTGAAATGCAGTACTTTGTGAAGCACTGGGAATATAAATGAGCCAATGCCGCTAGGCTTCACAAGAAAGAGCTTGGTCTTCTTTATCATCGGAGAAAAGAGATTGAACAGAAGAACCAACAAATTTTGGAGGAGCAGTGCTTTCATGATGAAAACTAGTATTACGCTGCGTAGTGGCAAGTCCAATACTGGATGAAGCTTACTAAGATGAATTGATGCGTCCGAGCAAAAGGAGTGATGACCTTTCCTGTAATCAAGAGATTAAAATAGATGCAGAATACAACATTATTTTCTACCGGAAAGAGTGAGCAATGCAGTTAGAAAAGGCTCTCAGGGCAAGCCTGCAAAGGGAGCCTTCGTTGGAGGAAAAGTTTGAGGAAGGTCATCATCAATCACATACACCGGTAGAGGAATTCTCTCGAATGTTAAAACGAGCTGCTTACTTGTTGCACTTGGTTCTCCGAAGTGCTCTGATTTCATTGCTCATCAGGTATGCTTCATCTGTGTCCATACCTGTTACTAGTTGCAATGTACATTCGATAATGTTTCAAATAAGGCACACATGATGGATAACCAAACATAGATCATAGTGATAGGTTTGGTAAATGATGTGTATTCTCTTACTGACAGGATGCTGTCCTGCGGTACGGTTCATATTTATCCACTTCCTAATGGATACCTTCTCCATTGCTCGTGTTGCCACGTCTCCCTCGCACGTCGTGTTTCGAGCCAGGCACAACCGAGGAGACCATTGCATTGTGTTACCAAAATGCTTATCTCTGACAGGTTATTAGACCAATGTTGTGTACATGAACATTTTATATTGAACAATTATTAACAGGCCATGCTTTTTACAAATATGACCACCTGCCCAATAAAATTGTCAAAAATGGCCCTTGCGGGACGTGGAAAAAGCGACGCGTGTCTTCCGGGCAATCGAGTTGGCGGATGGACAGGTGTTGCTTCCTGAGTCGACGCAAAGTGGTGCAACAGATGCATGCTTTTCTAAACAACACAGAGTGACTTCTCGCCAGTCCCGGTGGCACAAAGTCCCTTCCTGCCTTTCCAGTTGTCGGAAAGTCACTTTATGTGACTTGGGTCGGCGGGAAGACACGTGCCGCTTTCACGTCCAGCCAGGGCCATTTTTGACAAAAAAAATTGGTGGAGGCTATTTTTGACAATTCAATTGGACAGGTGGTCATATTTGTAAAAAATCCAGAGACTGGCCATGTAATAAAAAGGCTTCAGGCGTAGAGCACTCTGAACGTGCACCAACAAATGAGGCCAGCCAATACCATAAAACCAGTCTCATCGGTACCTGTGCAGTCTGAACGTGTACCCACATATGGACTGCAGGGAACAGTGGCCCTCATCGAAAGACAAGGGGACGTGGTAATATTTTTTCCTTTTCTTTTCATCGCTTCAACTAAAGCGCAGTTCGTTCCATCTTCCTGCCTGCGCGCGTCCACACTTGAAACTCGAAACAAATTGCCAGATATCCACGAGATGTGCGGCTGAATCCACGATAATCCACCCGTCCCTACCCAACTGCTGGGGCTATGCGCGCTCTGATTCAGCGCCGCCTTGCCGGAACAGCAGCAGCAGTATGGAACCGAACCACCACCGGGCATTTGCGAGCAAATGCTTCCCTACCCGGTGGAGGCGGGCCGCTTGAAGCTGAAGGGACGTCGGCAAGCGACAAGAACGATGCGCGGGAGTTGTTTGCCTTGGAGTGGAAGAAGGTGCCCAGTACGCCGGAGGAGACAACCTTCTCATGGAAACTCGAAGATTTGCTCAATAGGAACTTCTTCAAGAACAAGGTGAGTCTGGGACTCTTGGTTCATTTTTCTTGCTTCGATTATTTTCCTACAAACTACTACTAGTACTAGATCAACTGGCAGTTAGTGTCCATATGTCATCTGCATCGACCTTTAGCTGCAATGATGTTGCTGCACCTGCACATATGGGCAGTGGCGTGTCATTGCTACCCTTGATATGCAAGCTGCTCTGCTAATATATAATCTCGACGTGCTTCGTTCAGGTTAAGAAGATACCAACAACTTTCAGTTCAGTAAAGACTCTTTACAAAGACTCTTCTTTACCTAATAATAAAAACAGGAAGGCTTCTTGTTGGTCCGACATTTTATTGGACGGTTTTGCCCCTACAAGTTCGGTGATAATACCCACCATTGCTATCGGTAAGTGAAATAGACGGTTCCATATATTTTCCTCCGTCCCGTCCGAGCGCCGCCGTCGCCTGCCTTCTCATGCGGGTGGACGCCGCCGGGCTTCCCTGGCTGGACTCTCACCGTCTACGACCGGTTTCCCGTGCCGCTCCTGCGCCGGCGCACGGGCTACTCCGGCGGCACACGGTGCCGCTCCTCGCGTCGATGGTGGCCACGCCGCGGGGCATGAAGTCGATCGCCACCGCACTGCTCTGGTGCGACCTCGGCCTCGCGTCGATGGTGGCAACGCTCCTGGTGGAAGTCGTGAACGTGGCCACGAGGCGTGGGTGGCAGGGAGGCCTGGCTGGCCTCCTTCGAGCGCATCTTCAACCTTCCTGGACCTGCTCCGAGTTAGTACTATTGATCTCTGGTCCGATGAATTTTGGGTGCCTCCATGACGAATTGTTGTCTGACAGGTGCCACGGATACGGATCTAGATTGACTCAGCTCGAGCTAGCGTCTTCAAGACCTTTTTTGGTATTTGTCTGCAGAATTTCCGTCGCTGCTGAACAGAGAAGGCATGGCGACGGAAGACGGAAGCTGAGCTGAGCTGCTGTATCCGTGGACGAGGTCAGGAAGCCAAGTTACCTTGATTCAATCTTCTTCCACATAGGTTTGCTAAAGCGCTTCAGTTTATGTGTCTTTTTAAAGGGTTAGGTGCAGGCATACATAGTTTGGAAATACCTTCATTTTCTAATTAGAAATCGTAGCTGATATAGCAGAGGTGATGGATCTGATGACAGAGATTGCAGCTCCGATGCCAGCTGAGAGTATTAAGCTACAGAAAAAGGAAACCTCCTAGATCGTCTGAATTTGATCATTCATCAGTTACTAAAATTTCCACCTACGTTGATACAGATTGCTTCATTGGTCATAGAGAGTGCTTCTTGGTGCTGTATGCTCAGTTGCTCACAATGATTTGCTGGAGACAAAAAATTACATCACTGAGTTTAGATGGTACATCCGGTTTGTTGTAATATATGTATTGGTTGGAAAAGCTGATATGCTTAATGGTGTGCTTCCAGTGAGGCAGTACTACAGTTTAAGGTACCGTACATTTGTAGCATCATCATTCTTCATGAAATTTATTGGATGGTAACACATATATTTATCTTGTTTATATTTATCCCAGGCCTGCGCGTTGCTGTTCTGGGTCCTGCCCACCGGCGCCGACGTGTTCCGTCGGGCAGTTGGACTCATGATTTGTTTGCCTGATTGATTTTTACTTTGATATATAGGCATTGAGATAAAAGTTCAGTGCTGCATATTTCAAGTAATCAGGGCCCGCATGTTGCACCTTTGGAAGACTTGAATTTTACACTAACCATGACCTTAATTATTCCTTCCCAACGGTGTCTCATTTTCGTTCTGATATTTCTTTTCTTGTTTATATAAAAGGCATATATAAGCAACTGTGGGTTCGCCTTTGCATCATATTTTGTCGCATTACTGGCAAATTTATAACTTTCTGTAGTGTTTTTCTGGGTCTGTATAATAAACTCTGTAATTCCAGAAGGTAATAAATTCTCTCTCGCGTCGTGATTCAGTTTAAGATAAAAATTAACATTGTAAATGGCCAGGCTTGATATCAACATGAGATCATCTTTGTATGTTTGATATGTACTTGTAAAGGTGAATTTGCATTCATAACCTTTCTCATTTTTTTTGTTGAAAGTTGTTCGTGATTTTTGTCATCTCTGGACTTGAGTTCTAATAGAATTATAGAACAAGCAACGAGAACTACTTCATGCGCCTCCACAAAATATAGATATTGTTTCTCCCGTTGCAACGCACGGGCGTTTTGCTAGTTACTACTAAAGATGTACACGGGATCATTCATCACGCCACTGTTGGAAGAAGCTCGTGCGGATCTCTGCTCTGCACTGGAGGGCATCCGGCACGCGCCAGCGGCTCAAGTGATCCGAATCGAGGCATGCAAAGACAAAGGCCCGTCATATTTCGAGATCTGGTTTAAGGCACCTAGGCCAGCTGGTTGTTACGCGGCCCCAAAAGGCGAGGATATATTGGTGCTCACCAGTCGAAAACCAAGGCACCACGCAGACTTGGAGCCATTTGTCATAGCTGTAGTGCATCAGGATCCATGTGAAAGTACACAGCAGGAGACCAAGGATGCCGAAGGTGCCACCACATCTTCCGAAGCTTCTTCGGTAGACAGAGCCACCTCTTCGGAAGGCAATATTACTGCCAACACCTCCTTCAGGCCTTGTTCGGTTAATCCCGTACCTCGATCCCTGCCAATGCCCTTCCTAAATAAGCAAACAGAACAAGCCCTCAAATCGGAAGAAACTGCTGTGGTAGTAAGGCTGCTGTCAGGTAAACTACCAGTCGAGGCACGTGGTGGAAAAGAAGTGATCGCGTTGCCACTTTTTGCGGTGTTTCTGATCAATATGAAAACAAACAATCGTATACATGATGCATTGAAACTGCAAGCTGATAGCCATAGCCGTTGGGACACTAGCCTCGTTAAGAAGATTGCAATGTATACTCCTCCAACGGTATGTACGATTGCATGCATGATTTGTGTCTTTATTCCTACTAGCACAATGCCCGTGCGTTGCTACGGGAAAACGACGAGGAAGACCTCCAAATGTATGGCCACAAGGCCTAAAGTTCTTCTCCCACATTGTGCCTCTCCTTTGACCATAATATGATTCACCGGTCAGTGATTTCCGCAAGCTATGTGAGCAGCCTTAAATTCCAAAATCAAAGGTTTATCGTAGAAAACTTGGGGGCTTCCGCTGGAAGAGTCATCTTCATCAACATCATCGATGGCATGACGACTGGAACCGGCGCTAGCATGGCCATGGTGACCTCTGGTCGTCATCGACCTGGTCGGCGACGAGGAGAGTTGCTTTCCGGTAGCCACCCTATTAGATCTAGGTTTTTTTATTTATATGTTTTATTTTCAGTTTTATTAATGTACTTTGGGAGGCCTTTAATGCATACTTTTATTATAAAAAATGGAAATAAAGTTGAATTGCGTCGCCGCGGCCGACACGGGTGACAATTGGTTTGCGTGCCGACTCAGATATGTGTCCGTTAGGTCGGCTCGTTAGAGTTGCCTTAGTACACTGGGTGTCACATTTTACATCCAACTTTTTTATCCGTGGGGACGTTTTATCTGCAACTAATTGCCAACAAAATGATTATGTCAGTAAGCGTGCATGCGTGCAGCAGTTTATTGTTGATTGAAAGAATGGCAGCCTCCGGATGACTTAACTGATCAAACATGTTCACGTTCTGTCAGTACATTGACAGGGATGAGGATCGGATGACTTGACTGATCAAACAATGTTCAGGTTCTCTCGGCGCATTGACTGGGATGAGGATTGGATTACTTAACTGAGCAAACATGTTCAGGTTCTCTCGGCACATTGATTTGGATCCCAGCTTGAAAAGTAGGATTAGGAATACATTAATAGAACTATTGATGATTAGAGTTGTTAGTTTGCTCTGCCTCTTGGCTTTCGTCAGACAAGGAATGAGAAGAAGAAAACGCAGATGGCGACGAGATTGGATGACCAAGAAGTCATTACCGCCGGCGCTGCCCGCCTCGAGCCTGCCTTGACCGAGCCAGTGCTGACGTGCTGTGCCTACTCCCAGCCGTCGTCCGAGTTCTCTTTCCCGCGCGGCAGACACATCCACTACAAGGGTCATCACCTCACAGTCGCAGGCAGCTTCCTCTCCCCATGCCCGCCGGGCAGCTGGTAGCGACAGATAGATAGGTACCTGAACGGCCTCCTTGGCATGCATCCGAAAGGGGATGAACAGCTCGGTTCCGCGGGTCTCCATGGTCAGCATCAGAAAGGGATGAGCAGGGCCAGTTTCGCCGGCCACTGTGTGGCCCGCCTGGCCGCCGGCAAAGGCGAGGAGGGAGGCCGGAGAGAAGACCAGAGGAGAGGATCGTTGTGGGGGTTAGGAGCAACGGCCATTCCGTTCCACTGGCCGGGTGAGGAAGACGGCGCCGCTGGCCGGAGATCGAGGATGCGTTGACGGGATTGGGAGAAACTTATCGAGCTCTGTTTATTCCGTCGGTGGGGAGAGAAAGAACGAAGCGTTAAGTTTGGATCGCGGGTTGATATTTCGTTGTTTCAGGGGCTAAATTGCAAAAATACCTCGACGTACGTACGACGTACGTCCACTAAGGATATTATATAGTAGAAACTAGAAACAAACTACTCAACATGCTGTGATGGTTATGCATGGTTCGAAAAGAATATATATGTCGACTCGTGATGGATTATTTTCTGATGACAGGCCAGCCAAGACTGCAATTCATTGTTGCCTCCAGGACTAGCTCCACAACTGCCAGACGAGGCGCTTGATGGCCTTGAAAAATTTAAGCTCAACACCTCACAAAACAAGGCGGTTCTCGACTGTGTTTCAGCAGTGGATCAAGATGAGTGCTGGGTGCGCCTGATCTGGGGACCTCCTGGGACAGGGAAAACCAAGGCGATCGTCTCCCTCTTGTGGTCCATGCTGATGAAGAAGAGACACAGAACACTGGTTTGCGCTCCGACCAACACCGCGGTGGTGGAGGTTGCATCTCGTCTCCTCGGTCTCCTCGAGGATGATTTCTACGGTGGCGACGGAAGGCACTTCTACCTGGGCGATGTCGTGTTGTACGGTAAAGAGGATCGGATGAACGTGGATGAGAATCTCTCCAAAATCTTCTTGGAGCAGCGTGTTTCCCGACTCCGGGGATCCAACTGGAGGCACCGGCTGAACCACATGGTTGAGCTTCTTGAGAATCCATTGGCTAGGCACTCCGCCTATCTTAAGGATGTCAGATCAGAGCGTACCAGTGAAATTTTGCGGCGACAGGGAGTGGGGGACGCTGAACTGCGGCGCAGGCGGAAAATGACTTTCAAGGACTTCTTCCTAGACAATTACGACGAGGAAGCACTGCGCAGCTGTTTGGAGGCTCTGCGCAAAGATCTTCCCCGACCCTATGTGACTGCCCTGGGTAAGGCCCTGCACTCGCTCGAAGCTTTTGGGAAACTCTTACGGGCCGAACCGGAACAACCGCTGCGAAAACTGTTCTTAAAAAATGGGAGCCGACCGGAGTTTCAGGAAGCAAGAGCCATGTGTCTCGACAAGTTAAAGCACTTGCCTGATCGCTTTGACGACCTTCCAGTCACTCCAGACAAAATCGAAGAGTTCATACTGAAGCACGCCAGCATCATACTTTGCACTGCTTGTAGCTCATTCAATCTGCGCGGGAATGCCAGGCCGTTTGACCTCCTTGTTGTCGACGAGGCGGCACAGCTCAAGGAGTGTGAGTCGCTGATACCTCTGCAGCTTGGTATCCGCCGTGCTGTTCTCATCGGTGATGAATTTCAGCTTCCGGCGCTAGTCAAGAGCAAGGTGATCTTATTAATTAGTTAGCAGCCGAACATGATTTTTTTGTTTTACTTCTCAGTCCTGGTCTAACAAACAATACATTGTCGCAGCTCAGCGCCTGCGCCGACTTCGGAAGGAGTCTGTTCGAGAGGCTTAGCATATTGGGGCACCCTAAGCACCTTCTGGATGTGCAGTACAGTATGCACCCGGAAATAAGCAGGTTCCCCATCTCAACGTTCTACCTTGGCAAAGTGAGGGATGGCCCCAACGTCCTGCACAGAGATCACGAGAGGAAGCTCCTGGCTGGCCCGATGTACGGCCCCTACTCGTTCATCAACATCCAGGGCGTGATGGAAAGCTCGGGCAAGCATGACAAGAGCCTGAGCAACGCTGCTGAGGTTGCGGCCGTAACCTGGATTGTGCAGAGATTGTTCAAAGGTGCACGCACCCTAAGCAGTACATGTAATTTGTTACCTATCCTATCATGAATAAATCTCAGTTGGTTGTGTTTACATTGCAGAGTCACTTGAGGCAAGAAGCAAGCTCGGCGTGGGCGTAGTATCGCCGTACAAGGCCCAAGTCCGCGCCATCCAGGAGAGGCTTGCTTTGGGGCGCGAGACGTACGGTGGTTTTTCCGTGAAGATTCGATCCGTGGACGGGTTCCAGGGTGCTGAGGAGGATGTCATAATCTTCTCCGCGGTGAGGGCCAACACCCACGGAAAGATTGGTTTCCTCTCCGACCGTAAACGTACCAACGTGGTGCAGACACGGGCCAAGTGAGGACTTCTTAATTTTCAGTCATGCTGGATAAATCTTGCTACTGCAAAGGAAGTAAATGACGCCATTGTTCCTATCTTGGCTCGATGGTCTGTTGTGTTCTTTCGCAGGCACTGCTTCTGGATTCTAGGTGATGCAGCTACTCTGTCGAGCAGCGACACAATCTGGCAGGAGATAGTGGCGGATGCAAAGGAAAGAGGATGCTTCTATAATGCCAGCGACGACAAAGACCTCTCGGCTGTGATCAGCACCGTGATCAAGGAGCACGATCTGCTCAAGATGGATACTGCTTGTCTCGGTATGGGCGGGTCGCGATCTTGGGTACGACCGTGCGAGTAAATCCATCCTTTGTGCATATTTTTATTTCAGAACTGGCTCAGTTGTCAAAAGAAGCATGTGATTAATCTATTCGACCAGTCACTTTATGATTCTCACAGGAAGCCTTGTTTCTCCTGCAGAAATCCAAGACGAACTAAATATGAACTCTGAAAGGACAGGCACGGCGATGCGCTGATGCGGTTGTCAAAATCACTTGTGCGGAAGTCTCGTACTTGGCGGGGGCCAATTGAAGAAGAAGCTAGTGACTCTTGTGTTGTAATCCGGATAAATTGGTCGTATCACTTTTACTACTCCATTGTTCTTTTGTCGTTGAAGAGTTTCTTCGTTGTTGAGATTACCGGAACACCATTGTTCTTTTGTCGTTGAAGAGTTTCTTCGTCTCCTCTGCTAGGCCTTAGCAGAACTGTTGCGTTGGTAGTGATGTTGTTAAGTATTCTAGGAGAAAGCATTGAGGAACCAGTTTCACATCCTACCCATGCTTGACGGTTGTGTTTGGTGGTGGAAGATTGCTCCAGTATGTTGGCAGTTCCGGCTCTGGGAGGCTCGAGCGTTGCTAGAAGATGAACAGGGCGGGGTTGCTGTTGTGGTTTCTTTGTTGGTCCAGGTTTTTTTCTTCCTTTGGTCAAGATTTTGCACCGTTGTGGCGTTGTCCCTAATGAATCGTGCTTTGTATGGGTTTTGGCCTTGCTAGTTGTCCCTAATAAATTGTGCTTTGTATGGGTTTTGGCCTTTGGTCAAGATTTTGCACCGTTGTCCCTAATGAAACAATCCGGCGTCAGGCCCGGTCAGCAATTTCAAATCTTAAGTTGCGTAAACACGCCACCTCTAACGAGTCTTAAAAATTAGTTTGCCAGCCTAACCTATACTAGTATACTAACATAATCTTGTACGATGCTTTTCTTGAGTAATAAAAATTTTCCCGGAAAAAATAGGTCTCGCTCTTTTCTATCAATATTATCTTGCTTGCCTTCTTTTAACTCGAATTATAAGAGAACTCTTTTTGAAAGGGACGACTTTATTCTAGTAGCAATGTCATTTGAAATAGTCAATGAAATAAAGCCAAATGCACTATCATTCAAACCACCAAAGGATCTCTAACTATTTTTTTTAGCCAAGCTATCCACTACATGTCTACCTAATTAGCCTCACGATGACAATGCTTGTTAGTCACCATCCCAAATAAAAAAGACAATTGGTCGCACTCTCAAATAATAGCAGCATCATGTCTTAGATGATGTTCTTTGTTCAGCGTCATGTTAGTATGTGGTATACTGGTATGCATGAATATCATTTTATTTCCCAGTCGTTTAAGAATTTCATAGTTCTTGGTCGACAACACGACCATAGATCTGCGTTGAGAGGCTGCAAAATCATACCATTTTCGGAACCCAGAGCCAGTTCTTGCTCGGTGTTTGGACGACGTGGTTACCCATACGCTTTCGTTTCTACCAGCGGTGGTCAGAGTTGGCGCGATGGCTGGGAAGCCGGCCGCGGGAGGCGCGGAAGGTCGAGTTGGCACCGGTGAGGTCCGAGTTTAGAAACTTCACAGGTAGGAGCTGCGGCTGGTCCATGGCGTTGATTTGGTGGCGAGGTGACGCGAGCAGGCGCCCGGCTATGGAGATCGGCAGCGACAGTGGTTGGGGCGGGATGGGCCGAGCTGAAAGTTCAGCTCCCGCTTTCTCGCGCCACGAAATTCAGGGGAAAACGAAAATAACCCACGAAAACTGAACATATGGTGAAGTCGAGGTCGAATATCCCACTCCCCGAAAAAAAAATCAGGCCAGCCCGGTTTTACCTGGAAATAGATGGCAGCTTTTCTCCGGCAGGGGCTTATTCGGATCTAGCCCACACACTCTTCCGTATAAACGAAAGCACAAATATAATTTGTGGTAAATAGTACGTAAAAAAGATACTGTAGAAAAATGCGAGCACAAAACCCTAACCCCTCTCTTTATTTTTTGACCCAAATTCTAAAGGAAATCACCAAAACATTTAAGATCTCGGGGCGTTGCTATCGCCGCCGCCGGCGGCCACAGCAGCCATCGTGCTCGACGACGACGACCTCCTCTGCGAGATCCTCCTCCGTGTCTCCTTCCCCACCAGCCTCGTCCGCGCCGCCCTCGTCTGCAAGCGCTGTGTCAGCATGCCTACTGACGAGCGAGGCGAGGAGGAGGAATTGGGCCTCGCTACACGCAAGACTCGGCCCAAGAGAATTGTCCAACCCAACCGACGTCACGTTGGGCCCAATTGGACATGCTAGCATGCACGTCGTGCTCACCTACCTCGACTACAAGAAGTAGAGAACGTCAAGGAGAAGATCATCCTTGGGATCACCGAACCTGGCGGCGGCGGCGGAGACTTGTCTCTTGTAATATCTAGTTACTTTCCCTATTTGTGTTCGTCCTTGTAATTGAATTATGCCACAATCCCTCCTGAAGTAATACAAATTCTAGTAGAACCTAACATCGTGGTATCAGAGCCTATCGATCCCTTCCACAAAACCACTTCCAAAAAATTCCAGAGACTCGATGATTCGTCGCTGATCGGCGTCGATTACTCGACACGATGGATCCGGCACTCAAATCCTACCTCGACGACATGCGCAAGGACTCCGCCGAGATCAAGCTCTCCATCGCTGCCAATGGCGACAAGATCAACTCTCTGGTGCAATGACTCGACTCGCAGACGGCGCAGTTGGCCAATCGGTGCGGGTGGAAGCCCGATCTGGAGGCCCGCTTCACCGAGCTCCAAGCTACGGTAGCAGAGCTCCAGCACGCGTAGACCTCTACTGCTGCGGCGGATGGTGGATCGGTGGCGGTGGATCTCGCCACCAAGCCCCCCAGTCACGACAGGGCGGTCCACGGGCCTGCTGGCCACGGCGTCGTCAAAAATCCTGGGGGTCTCTCGACGGCGGCCCTTGTGCCGTCGTCGGTGCCTCCGGTCACTGGTATGAACTCCCTCCAGCACCTGATGTCTTCTTGCTCTGATGGACCTATGATCTCCCGTCAAATCCTAGCGGGATTGGGGGCGAACGCATCCAATTTTCCATTCCCACTGTTTACCAGAGACAACCCTAATTTGTGGATCACGTTAGCAGAGCAATATTTTCATATGTTCACCATTCATGAGTCTTATTGGGTCTCCATGGGCATACTTCATTTTTCGGGCACGGCTGGCATTTGGTTGCAGTCTGTCCGGAAGAAGATAGCCACCTTGGATTGGATTTCCTTCACATCTCTATTATGTACTCGTTTTGGTCGTGATCGACATCAACTCCTGATTCGCCAATTCTATACAATCAAGCAAACCTCCTCAGTCGCTGATTACATAGAGCGTTTCGATATTCTGATAAATCATTTAGTTTCTTATTCGGATACTACTCATCCATATTATTTTTTGACACGTTTTGTCGAGGGCTTGCGAGCGGATATCCGATCAGTGGTGATGGTGCAACGCCGTTCTGATCTCGACACTGCCTGTTCTCTAGCTCTTCTCCAAGAGGAAGTAGCTGAAGGCAAATGTATATCACCTCCAAGGGCAGAACATCGCTACATCAGGCTCCCACCTCGATCAGTGGCTGCTCATGCTCCATCTGTTCCCGCTACATCGACTAGTCGTGCTTCAGACAGCAGAAATCTAGAAGCAGCTCACAGCAAGTCAGATGAGAAAGTCACAGCTCTGCGGAATTATAGAAGAGCTAAGGGTCTTTGCTTCACATGCGGAGAGCGCTGGGCAGAGAACATGTGTGTCCACAAACAGTCCAACTGCATATTGTGGAAGAATTACTGGCACTATTCTCTCCTAAAGAAATCACTCGCAGCCCAGCTTCTCCTGATTCTGGTTCAGAGGAAGTTGACACAGCTTGTTCCATATCAGTATATGCTATGACTGGTTCCACAGCAACAGTCTCTGGGGTGATTCAGTTGCAGGCTTTCATAGCAAACCATGAGGTGCTAATTCTTATCGACTCTGGCAGTTCAGCTTCGTTTATCAATACACAATTGGCCAGTCAGCTGACAGGTGTTCAACCGCTGCTAAAACCATGTCGTGTTAATGTGGCTGACGGTGCCTAGCATAGGTGTACTTCTTATATTCCTAACTGTCAGTGGTCAGCACAAGGCCACCAGTTCAAAACTGACATGAAGGTGTTGCCGCTGGGATCTTTTGATGCCATTCTCGGCATGGATTGGCTGGAAACCCACAACCCTGACATCAATTGGGTTAACAAGTCTTTAAAAATTGTTACTCCTTCAGAAACAATTGAGTTACAAGGCCATCGAGCAGAACAGATTCAGTGTGCTGCCATTTCACCAGGGGAGTTGGCAACAATTTGCCGTCAGGGTTCTGTAGCACATCTTGTGCACCTCTACTCCCTGAACAACACAGTGCATCAAGATACAGTGACACCCACAGAGGTTCAAGCAATAGTGGATCAATTTTCCGATGTGTTTGCTGAACCTATGTCTCTTCCTCCACGCAGAGCCTGCGATCATACTATTCCTCTCATGCCAGGTGCACAACCAGTTAATGCAAGAGCATACAGACATAAACCTGAACTCAAGACAAAAATTGAGAGACAAGTTTCCGAGTTATTGGAAACTGGAGTGATACAGCAGAGCACAAGCAATTTCTCTTCTCCGGCAATTTTGGTGAAGAAAAAAGACGGTACATGGAGGCTATGTGTAGACTACCGTGCACTCAATTCAATGACGGCAAATATCCAGTACCTGTAATTGACGAGCTTATGGACGAACTCGCAGGTGCAAAATGGTTCTCCAAGTTGGATCTTCGCGCTGGGTATCACCAGATACGTCAGGCTCCTGGTGAAGAACCTAAAACGGCATTCTAGACACACTCAGGGCATTGGGAATACAAGGTCATGCCATTTGGTTTGGCGGGTGCACCAGCCACCTTTTTGGGAGCCATGAACGCCACTTTAAAACCTTTGCTAAGGAAATGTGTTGTGGTCTTCTTCGACGACATTCTCATTTACAGTTCTAGTCTGTCTGAGCATCTAGTACATCTCAAGCAAGTCCTTCAATTGCTTCAGCGTGATCAGTGGCAAGTGAAGCAATCGAAGTGTTCATTTGGGCAACAACAGATCACATACCTGGGCCATGTCATTGACAGTCATGGAGTTTCTTCTGATCCTGAAAAGATCATCAGCAAAGTGGCCAACACCAGAAAACTGCAAAGATGTCAGGGGATTTTTGGGGCTTGCCGGTTATTACCAAAAATTCATAGAATTTTTCGGTATCATTGCCAGACCATTGTTTAATCTTCTTAAGAAGAACGTGCCGTTCATTTGGACTTCGGAAACTGAAACTGCTTTCCAGTTACTCAAACAGAAACTGATTGAAGCTCCAGTGCTGCGATTACCTGATTTCACTAAAACATTTGTGATCGACACAGATGCCTGCGACACAGGTGTAGCAGCAGTGTTACAGCAAGAAGGCTACCCAATTGCCTATATGAGCAAAGCATTAGGACCCAGAAACAGAGGCCTCTCTACATATGAGAAAGAGTGCTTGGCCATCTTAATGGCAATTGAGCAATGGCGCCCATATCTTCACCATCAAGAGTTTGTGATCAGAACTGATCAGAAGAGTCTTGTTCATCTTGAAGAACAGAGACTCACTACGGTGTGGCAGCAAAAGGCTTTTACAAAGCTGTTGGGGCTCAAGTATAAAATCTGCTACAGAAAGGGTCTGGAAAATAGAGCAGCTGACGCTTTATCTAGATGATCTCACCCTGAAGATTTCATCCTGCATACTATCACTGAATACCAACCAGTCTGGCTTCAAGATGTCAAAGCAAGCTATACAACTAACATACAGGCAACAAAATGGATCAAGCAACTACAGCAGCAGCCTGACCCCAAAGGTCGTTTCTCTCTACAGAACGACATCCTATACTTCAGGAATCGAATATGGCTGGGAGGATCCACTGACTTACAACAGAAAATTTTAAGGGCATTCCATTCAAGTGCGATAGGGGGACATTCAGGTTTCCCGGTGACATACACACGCATCAGACGTCTATTTGCTTGGCCTAAGATGAAAAGGCAAACAAAAGACTTTGTGCAGTCATGCATGGTGTGCCAACAGGCTAAACCTGAGCGTGTGAAATATCCCGGGCTTCTTGAACCACTTCCAAATCCAGATGGGGCGTGGGAGACAGTAACCATGGATTTTATTGAAGGTTTACCATCATCTAGCAGTGCCAATTGCATAATGGTGGTTGTGAACAAGTTTACTCGTTATGCTCACTTCATTCCTCTACAGCATCCATTTACGGCAGCTAAAGTTGCCTCTGCCTATGTGGACAATGTCTTCAAACTCCACAGCTTACCCAAGACAATGGTGTCGGATCGTGATCCAATTTTCACAAGCCATTTTTGGAAGGAGTTGTTCAAAAAATTGGGAAGTGAACTCAGAATGAGCTCTGCCTATCATCCTCAGACCGAAGGCCAATCTGAACGGGTGAACCAATGCCTCGAAATTTATCTTCGTTGTTTCACTCACGCCTGCCCAAAGAAGTGGAGCAATTTCTTGTCGCTGGCAGAATACTGGTACAACACAAGTTATCACTCTGCCATCAAAATGTCCCCATTTGTTGCTCTCTATGGTCACGAACCAAGACACTGGGGCATCGATGCAACTTCAACTTGTGCTCTCCCTTCTCTAGACGAATGGCTCGCAGAATCCAAAGAGATGCAACAAGTGCTACAGCACAATCTGAACCATGCTCGCCAGTATACGAAGAATCAAGCAGACAAAAGAAGAACTGAACGCACTTTCCAGCAAGGGGATGAAGTTTTTGTCAAGCTGCAACCTTATGTGCAATCTTCAGTCCTTCGCTGTGCAAACCACAAGTTATCTTTCAGATACGTTGGTCCATACAACATCATCCGTTGCATTAATCCTGTTGCCTATGAAGTTGGACTTCCACCTGAAGCCCACACCCATCCGATTTTCCATGTATCGTAGCTCAGAAGGGTTCTTAAACCAGGTACGCCAGTCTCGGTTTCAATTCCACCTCCTACTAATGTCCTTCCTGTGCCTGTGAAGATCATTGCTCATCGTTGGCGCCGTACACCCACGGGACATCGGGAGCAAGTGCAAGTACAATGGCCTCACGACAGCGACAGAGAAGTGACATGGGAAGACAAGATCGAACTGCAGCAGCGTTTTCTTGATTGCGTGGCTTGGGAACAAGCCACATCTCAAGGAGAAGGGGATGTTAGCATGCCTACTGACGAGCGAGGCGAGGAGGAGGAATTGGGCCTCGCTACACGCAAGACTCGGCCCAAGAGAAGTTTCCAACCCAACCGGTGTCACGTTGGGCCCGATTGGACACGCTAGCGTGCATGTCGTGCTCACCTACCTCGACTACAAGAAGCAGAGAACGTCAAGGAGAAGATCATCCTTGGGATCACCGAACCTGGCGGTGGCAGCGGTGGAGACTTGTCTCCTGTAATATCTAGCTACTTTCCCTATTCGTGTTCGTCCTTGTAATCGAATTATGCCACAATCCCTCCTGAAGTAATACAAATCCTAGTAGAACCTAACACGCTGGCTCCGCCACTTCCGCGGTGTCATGGACCAATCTCATGACGTGGCTAAGGCGGCATCTGGCAAGCAGAGAAGACGGCTGAGAAGAGCTGGCAGAAGGCCAGCTAGGATCGATGGGCCAGAGTGGACCAAGTGAGCACCAATCAAGTAGTGACACATGGCCGTATCGACGCACTCGAAGGATGAGCTGGCAGAGCGTCGTCGATATGATGGGAAACAGTAGAGTGTTCGGGCTGTCGTTTGACCCTTGTGTAATCAGACTCTAATCCTCGTCTCCTGCTTGTACTCCTCCTCCTTCATTCTTCTGAATCCCTCTCGTATTCTTGTACTCGAATCAATCCATGTATCCGTGATGAATCCATAGTGAAGTAGCGATATAGAGTGGGTTCATAACAATTGGTATCAGATTTGCCAGAGATCCTCGATTTCGCTTGTAAAATCCCGCAATCGAGACAGTAAATCCGGACTGATTGGCGCGGATTCGCTCTGGCGATCTGCACAAAGCTTCCGCAAGGAACGCCGTCACTTTGGTCGCTCGATCTCGGTTGAGCGCGCGGGGATTTCATCCTGGATCGGCCGCATCAAACTCGGTGGACCACTTCAGAGCGGATCGACACTCTTACGGGTGAAATGGAGGTGATCCAGCAGATGCTAGAGGCGTTGACGCTGGATGTCAAGTCGGGACTGTCCTCGGTGGAGCAGAAATTGGAAGGGGCTCAATCCACCATGGATGATGCGATGAGCTCCATTCGCTCGCTCCGAGACTGGAAGGAAGGCATCAACGTCCAAGTCGCGGATCTCACTGCGTCGATGGGCGAGCTCCGCAAGCATGTGGATCGCGTGGCCGTGGGAGTCGGTCTCAGCGCCCTAGGGCCGCACCCGAATCAGGACCCAGGAGCAACGTCGCCGTCTGCACTCCAACTCGCGAACCTTTCGGGGCCGCCGTTGCAGACGGAAAACTCCAGGCCAGATGGCCACCGCCTTCAACAACATCACCGGAGTCAGACTGGAGGGGCTCCTGCCTCCTCTTTGTCTGCTCCGGTTGCAGGTACTACGACTAAACCAACAAATCTAGCTATTGTAACTGTTGATGAGGCTAGAATTGCTCCACCTGCTGTTCGTGTTTCACCATCGCCACCACAAACAGACTTCCCAAAATTTGATGGTGAAAACCCTAAGCTGTGGCAGAAGGCTGCTGAGAAGTATTTCAGATTGTTTTCAGTAGATGCTAGTTTTCATGTTGAGTATGCCACGATGCACTTCACGGGCAACACAGCTCTCTGGTTGCAGCGTGTTGAGGATAAACTGCCGAGTTTCACTTGGGAAATTCTGTGTGAAGTGTTGAACAAACATTTTGACATAGGGCAATATCAGTTACTCTATAGGCAAGCTTTTAAGCTCAAACAGACAGGATCTGTCAGTAGTTATGTTGAGAAATTTGATAATCTCATGCATCATATGTTAGCCTATAAACCTGAGTTAGATCCCATGTTCTTCACTACTCGTTTCATTGAGGGTCTCAATCGAGACATTAGAGTTGTTGTTATGATTCAACGTCCAAAAGATTTGGAAACTGCTGTTTCGTTGGCTTTATTGCAGGAAGAAATTGAAGACGATGATCCAAAATTACCCAATAAACTAGCAGCTCATCGCTATGTGCCCAAGACAGGTTTCTCGCCAAATGTGGGGTACAATCGGCAGAACCCTTACTCCAACCATGAGGACAGAAATAACAGTGTCAGTTCTAAGCTGGGAGCACTAAAAGCTTATCGCAAGGCAAAGGGGCTATGCTTTACTTGTGGGGAAAAGTTCTCACCGATTCACAAATGCGGCACAACAGTCCAGCTTCACGTGGTAGAAGAACTTTTGGCTATGATTCAATCAGAATCAGACAGTGAAAGTCCCAGAAGTGATACTGAAGTGTTTGAAGATGCACTTGCCGATACACAGGAAGTCCAACTCCAGCTTGGTGGCAAACAAGGGGTTCCTGGTACAGCTAAAGGAGTAGTTAAAGCACAGCTCATGTCCATCAGTAAACAGGCAGTAAATGGCTCAGAACATGTTCATTCGATGAGGCTGTTGGGGCACATCCAAGGACATGATGTGCTGATACAAATTGACTCGGGCTCTTCCAATTACTTTGTCAGTTCTGAACTGGCCTCCAAATTGTCAGGTGTGCAGCAGCTAAAGCACGCAGTGCAAGTTAAGGTGGCGGGCGGAGGACTCCTTCATGGTAATTCAGAAATTCCTGAGTGTGAATGGACTTGTCAAGGGCATGCATTTAAAACCACCTTGCAAGTGTTGCCGTTACAGTGTTATGATGTGATTCTTGGTATGAAATGGTTAGAACGGTATGGTTTGATGCAAACACACTGGGCAGAAAAGTGATTTCAGTTTGAAATGGAAGGCAAACAATGCCGTTTGAATGGGTTGACGGCTAACACACAACACTGTGAGCCTATCTCGGCTAAGGAGTTGAAAACATTGCAGCAACAAGATTCGATTTACTATGTGGTGCAAGTCGATTTTGAAAAAGAAGAGAAATCACAGAAAACAGTGCCAACAATCATTGGAATGGTGCTTGACACTCACTCTTCAGTGTTTGATGAACCCAAAGGATTGCCACCACATCGAAAATATGATCACACCATACCATTGCTTCCAGGAGCTAGCCCGGTCAATCTTCGTCCTTATCGTTATAGCCCAATGCAGAAAAATGAAATAGAAAAGCAAGTGAAGGAGATGTTGGCGCAATGAGTGATAAAACCGAGCTCCAGTCCTTTTGCTTCCCCAGCAATGTTAGTGGGTAAAAAGGACTTGACATGGAGACTGTGTGTGGATTATCGACACCTTAATGCACTGACGGTCAAAAATAAATATCCTCTACCGGTGATTGATGAGCTTTTGGACGAATTGGCTGGAGTAAGATGGTTCACCAGTTTAGCTTTGCGAGCTGGTTACCATCAAATCAGGATGGCTGAAGCTGATGAATACAAGACAGCCTTTCAGACTCACAACGGGCATTTTGAGTACAAAGTAATGCCTTATGGGGTGACAGGTGGACCTGCTACATTTCAGGGAATCATGAATGACATATTGGCACCTTTTCTCCGGAAATTCGTATTGGTATTTGTTGATGACATCCTCATTTACAGCAAGACACTAGAGCAGCATGCAAAACATCTTGAAACAGTTCTGGGCATCTTAGCAAAACATGAACTGAAAGTGAAGCAATCCAAATGCACTTTTGCCAAACAGGAAATAGTGTATTTAGGCCATGTAATCAGTTCTGAAGGAGTGGCAGCGGATAAGTCAAAGAATGCTCCAATCCTGAAATGGAAGCAGCCAATGAATTTAAAAGAACTGAGAAGTTTTCTTGGCATGTGTGGGTATTACAGAAAATTTATACAAGGCTACGGCATGATTAGCAGAATTTTGACAGATCTGTTGAAAAAGGGAGTGCCCTATGTTTGGACTTCAGAAAGAGAAGCTGCCTTTCAAGCGTTGAAACAAGCTTTAGTCTCTGCACCAGTGTTGGTTTTACCGGATTTCTCGAAGCCGTTTGTGGTAGAAACCGATGCCTGCAGCAATGGTGTGGGAGCGGTATTGTTGCAAAACAATCATCCAGTAGCGTTCATCAGTAAAGCTTTGGGCCCTAGGCATCGTGGTCTATCAACCTACGGGAAGGAATGCTTGGCCATCCTCATGGCAGTGGATAAGTGGAGACCGTATCTGCAGCATAGTGACTTTCTCATTCGAACTGATCAGCGTAGCCTGATGCACCTCGACGACAAGAGACTTACAACTCCCTGGCAACACAAAACACTGACCAAATTACTAGGATTGACCTACAAAATTGTGTACAAGAAAGGAGTAGACAACAGAGTGGCGGATGCTCTATCCCGGCACATCCATGCCGATACAGAAGAGTTATTGGCTATATCTCAATGCAAACCTGTGTGGCTGGAGCAGGTAGTGCAGGGGTACATGCAAGATGAAATGGCAACTAACAAGTTAGCGCAACTGGCAATTGAGTCACCTCAAGGCAGCTATGCACTGCAGCAGGGGATTATCAGATATAAAGGGAGGATCTGGTTGGGTACAAATAAAAAATTACAACAGGAGATCCTTCATGCCTTGCAATCAGGACCTATTGGTGGTCATTCGGGATTCCATGCAACCTATCATCGAGTGAAGCATGCATTCTCATGGCCAGGGCTTAAAAATCATGTGAAGCAATTTGTAGCTCAGTGTTCCACTTGTCAGCAAGCAAAAACAGAAAGAGTGCCTTATCCGGGCCTGTTAGAGCCACTGAAAACTCCAGATGGGGCATGGCAGGTTGTTACCATGGATTTCATTATAGGCTTACCCAAATCAACAGGGTATGATTGTGTCTTGGTTGTGGTCGACAAATTCTCTCGATATGCTCACTTCTTGCCGCTCAAGCATCCATTTACAGCAATGTGAGTAGCAATGCTGTATGTGAAAGAAGTGTATAGGCTGCATGGTTTGCCATTGGCTATCGTCTCGGACCGAGACCTAGTTTTCACCAGTAAATTGTGGCAAGAATTGTTTAGATTGACAAACACAGAGCTCCGTATGAGTTCAGCAAGACACCCTGAAACTGATGGCCAGATGGAGCGAGTAAATCAGTGCCTGGAAGGATTTCTACGCTGTTTTATCAGTTCCTGTCAGAAAACATGGGTTCAGTGGATACCTCTAGCAGAATTTTGGTATAATACAACAATTCATTCAACTTTGGGGAAAACACCTTTTGAAGTGTTGTACGGGCATCCTCCCAGACATTTTGGTGTGGATGTTGTGGAGTCTTGTGCTATACCAGATCTCACTCAATGGTTGAGGGATCGAGCCAAAATGACTGGATTGCTGCATCAGCATCTGGAACGGCAGACTTTGAGGATGAAACCACAGGCTGATAAACATCGCACTGAGAGGCACTTTGAGGAGGGCGATTGGGTCTACTTAAAACTACACCCTTATGTGCAAACTTCAGTGGCTGATCAAGGTTCACGTAAACTTGCTTTTCGTTTTTTGGGCCTTTTCAGGTTATTCAGAAGGTGGGGAAGGTGGCGTATAAACTTGATCTGCCATCAACAAGTCAAATCCATCCGGTGATCCATGTTTCACAACTCAAGAAAGCTATCGGCACAACAACACCTGTTCAAACTCGATTGCCTGAAGTAGACCAAGGAACACCGCAACCGGAGACGGTGCTGGGAACAAGATGGAGGAAGCAAGGCCCAACGGTCGATGCCAAGTGTGTGTCCGTTGGAAGGGATTGCCAGACTCACTATCAACCTGGGAAGACCGAGAAGACCTCGAGGGCAAGTTTCCTGAACATCCAGCTTGGGGACAAGCTGGTTCACAAGGAGAGGGTAATGTCATGGACCAATCTCATGACGTGGCTAAGGCGGCATCTGGCAAGCAGAGAAGACAGCTGAGAAGAGCTGGCAGAAGGCTAGCTAGGATCGATGGGCCAGAGTGGACCAAGTGAGCACCAATCAAGCAGTGACACATGGCCGCATCGACGCACTCGAAGGATGAGCTGGCAGAGCGTCGTCGATATGATGGGAAACAGTAGAGTGCTAGGGCTGTCGTTTGACCCTTGTGTAATCGGACTCTAATCCTCGTCTCCTGCTTCTACTCCTCCTCCTTCGTGCTTCCGAATCCCTCTCTTACTCTTGTACTCGAATCAATCCATGCATCCGTGATGAATCCATAGTGAAGTAGCGATATAGAGTGGGTTCATAACACGCGGCCTCAACCCGCCTCACCTCCTAGGCTTCTACGTCACCACCTCCTGCACACTCGCCCCGCGGTTCGTGCCGCTGCCGCAGACCCCTGAGCTTGCCGCCGTCGTCCGCCGCGGCAGCTTCGATTTGGACTCGTTGGGCTGTGGGAGTGTCGACGTTGAATGCAGGAATGGCCTCCTCCTCCTCTCCTATGTGCACAGCCAGTTCAACAAAACCGCAAGGATTTTGCGTTGCCCACTCTACCGTGCGACGTACACGGCCTTCCTCCCGCCAGTCCCGGACACCATCATCCATGACGGCTTCACAATCAAATACGAGTCTGAGATCCTCTCCAATGGCGTCGGCGATGGCCTAACATACTTCTATTTCTCCATAGTGTTGAAAAAGCAGCAGACAGTCATCGATGTGTATATGTTACAAGAAGATATCTGGGCTATCTATTCTTCGACTGTAAGTGAAATCTCCAAAATTGATCAACTATTTTCTACTTTGATTGGTGGCCACAAGATATATGGTGTGGCCTGTGTGGTGAGCGACCTTTGGAAGTTATTCGTGCTAGATCTTGTGCACTCATCTCTGTCGTTAGTTAACCTCCCGGAAGAGGTGAACTTCCTGAGTGTGAAACTGTCACGAGCAGATGATTCTGGTGTTCATCTGACCCATGTAATGGACTTTCAGATTCGAATCTGGCTCCACGGTATGGATAAGAATGGCGCCACCAACTGGTTCCTGGTGAATACCATTTGTTTGGGTGAGATATGTCCTAATAATATGATACCAAGTGGCTTGTCGGAGGCTGAGGATGATTTTATTAGGATATATGCAGTTGAGGAAAATTCCGAGTTTGTTTTATTTGGGAAGGATGATGTCATCCCATTTTTTTGACATCCTTTTCCGAACGGAGGGAGTACATGTTTGATCATAAGCGCAAGGCGGTAAAGAAGGTTTATGAGGCACCAGAGAATGAACGCGTGTATAGTGTCAGCCCCTTTATGATGCTTTGGCCTCCAAAATTCCCTGCGATCATTGAAAGATGCAACCCAAAAGAATGAGCCAGCTAAGGTTTGCCTCTTGTAGATGTTTCTAGCACTATGGTCCAGTTTCCTAAATTCCCTGTTAGCACTATTGGCAATATGCCAATGTCTTGTCTCGTTTACCATGTTTGTACGCTTATCTTTGATTGCAAGTTTCTCACACCAGGATATAGGTTCCTTAAACCAAATCTGGAAATATGACTGGCCTGAACTGTTTCTGTCTTTGCGTGCGTTGATCCGGATCACTTGAGCCGCTTGCGTGTGCTGGATGCCCTCTAGCGCAGAGCAGAGATCCGCACGAGCTTCTTCCAACAGTGGCGCGATGAATGATCTCATGTACCCCTCTACTGAACTGAAAGTTCATGTTCATCATATTAATTTCCATTAAGTTCCATGCCTATGTTGTGTTTTTGCCGATTCTTTGGACTCACCCCTTGTGGGATTTGTTTCATGTACTTCACCGAGACGATTTGCAAGTAGATGGAGTAGCTCCATGAATGTTTACTCACGAACTTTCACCATTCCTTTCATTTACCAAGCTCAATCGTGATAAGTAGTTACCTCAGTCATGATTCCCGATATCTAGGTTCAACTTGATTAAGAAGCCATGGGTGATAGCCATCGAGTTTGAAGTTATATATCTTACTCTCACAAAGTTGTTTATCTTGTTTAACAAAAAGTTGTTGGTGCACCTAGTTGAGCCTAGCCTATTTAGATTTTGTACTTGGTAAATTAAACGCTAATTTTATTCCGCATTTATTGAAGTCAAAACCATAATTGTTTAAATCTCTTTCACCCCCTTAGGAGAAATCAATGTCTTTTCAGAAGGTCAGCGCCAACGAAAATTGGAGGGGGAACACCACCAGAGCCTTTCCCGGTCGTATCTCTAACCTCTCCGACGACATCTCCATCGCTTTCATAATGAATACGGAGTAGTCCACCGTCGGACCATGAAATTCTTGTAGTAGCTTTATCGTATTTATATGTGGTTTCTTTGTTTACAACCACATGAGTTGCACTACATTATTGTGCTCGTATTTTATACCCATGATAGTGGATCTTTTGTCATGATAAAATTTACAAGTTGCATGGTTCATTTTGTTTGAGATTTATTTCTGGATGCATAATGTTAATCCGTTATGGATGTTTGTTCTGAGGAAAAGTATGCTATAAGACATTAATCTATTATTTTGCTATACTTTATTCGTTTCAAATAGATAAAACATCTGATACACATCCTTATTCGAATGACATTCGATTCACATATGCATTCGACAATATTTGTACTTGTATATATTTGTTTTAAAAATATGAAAACAGAAGTGGGAAGAAGATTATCCGACCCGTTTCTACCCCAATCCTCAAGGATCGTAAACGGTTTACTTTGAGCAGCCGTGTGCGATGCTTTATCGCCGCACACGATTTCGTTAACCGTGTGATGAGAAATCCCTATGTGGTGAGTGGTGACGGTTCAATAAATGTGTGCGAAGTTAGGCAACGATATTTTTTTTGGGTCTCTCTAACTCTCAATCGACTGAGAATTAACGTAATTCTCAGTCGAATGACGTCAGCGCGTTTTGTGGGCGCAAATTCGGTGCAACAACCCCTCTCGTCTTTTTTGTTGGGCTTTTTTTGTTTAATTGTCCTGTTTTGTTCTCGTGTTGTCCAAGCTCTTGGTGGACCAGCCCAACTGCGGCGCCGAAAATGACAGAGAAAAAAGTCCAAGCTCTTAGGCTCGGATTCGAACCAGACTCTGCTATGTGGAGCGAACAGGAGCAAGCCACTAAGCTGGCATCGAGTTGGTGTTACAATAAGAATTCAAATGAATATAAATCAAATATGAACAATTTTTAAATCTGAGCAATTTCAAAATATGAACATTTTAAAAATATGAACAAATTTCAAATATGAACAATTTTAAAATATGAACAAATTTAAATCTGAATGATTTTCAAAATATGAACATTTTTCAAATCTGAATTGTTTCAAATTTGAACAAATTTCACATGTGACCATTTTTCACATTTGAACAATTTTCGAATTTGAACAAATTTTACATGTGAACAATTTTCAATTTTGAATTTTTTTTTCAAATTTGAAAATATTCACATTTGAACAAAAATGAACGTTAAAAAGATGAACAAACAAACCGGCAAAGGAACCAAAAACCAAAAAAAAATCGAAAAAGAAACAGAAAAACTGACAAAAAAAATACTACGCGGGTCGGCCCAACCGCGGAGCCAAAGAGCACGCAGAGTATGAGTCAGTTACTGTTATCCCTGCCACGTTTCCATGTCGTCTTCACCTTCCATTCACATCGAGCCTCGCCCCCACCTTCCACTTAAAAAAAAGGAGAAGACAATTTTGCTGGAAATTTTTGGTTGTTCACAAATTAGAATCCCGTCAATCAACAGTTAACAAGTCCATTTTTTTATTTATCAACAAAGCAAATGAATTGTCTAGCCTGCTGGCTAAGGACATGTACAACAATTGGGAAGACAACCTTCACTTAGCCCTTCCAGTTATATATAGGGACAATAAAATATGTTATTAAATAGGTTAGATCTTGGTGTTATATATTGTAAATTGAAGTTTACATGCCCAACTTATACTAGTTATTTTTTTAACAAAAACAAGTTATCAAAAGATGGCCTTCCGGTACGTACGGTGAAGAAATATGTTTCTCTTCGTGCTAAAGTTTCATATCTTGTTTTGCAGAAAAAAATATTTTCCAGTTTCACTCTTTTTAGTCAGCAATAATCTAACTTGTCTTTTTTTAAGCTCTAGTTATCTTACATGTCTGGTGTCTTCATTAAGAAAAATTTAGCATAAGTGATATCCGAGATGCCCTAAGAATAGAAGAGGGGTACGTGTGATTTTTGTTTTGGTTTTGCCCATTCCCAATTGCATGAGAAATTCATAGTTCTCGATCGACACCAAGAACCGTCAATCTGTTCTGAGACCAGAACAAATTTTCATTTTTTTTAGAAATGCAAGAGTAGACGTAATTTTTATACATATTATATATTTATATTAGACACATTGGCCATTAGCTTTTATCTATGTAAACAAGTTTTGTGAAACAATTAGTTAATTCTCAGTCGGGTGAGACCGTGAGAGAATAGTAGGATATCTTTGCACAAGAAAAATAGATTTACTAGTACGGCTAATTTTGTTGTCGACATGAACAGATTTGCAAAATCCACTTAAATGATCATTCCCTTACCTTAATGGAAAGTACTATGTAAAGCCCAGCGGAAAAAAGTAAACATGAAACCCTAACCCGGCCCAATTCGATTTTGTTTGCTGGGGAAACAGCCATCTCAAATCAACGAAACATGGAAGGGCTCGGTGCGCCGCAATCGCCGCCGCCGACCGCCGCAGCGGCCATCTCAGCCGTGCTTGACGACGACGACCTCCTCTGCGAGATCCTCCTCTGCGTCGCCTTCCCCACCAGCCTCGTCCGCACCGCCCTCGTCTGCAAGCGCTGGCTCGGCCTCGCCTCCGCCCCCGCCTTCCTCCGCCGCTTCCGCGGCCTCCACCCGCCCCGCCTCCTCGGCTTCTATGTCGCCACAAGGCCCACCACCACCCCGCGGTTCGTGCCGATTCCTCAGCCCCCTGAGCTCGCCGACGTCGTCCGCCGCGGCAGCTTCAGCTTCTATCTGGACTTGATGTGCTGCGGGAGTCTCGACGTTCGGTGCTGGAATGGCCTCCTCCTCCTCTCCTCCTATGTGCGCAACCAGCCCAACCAAACCGTAAGGATCTTGCGCTGCCCCCTGTACCCTGCTACCTACACGGCCATCCTCCCGCCAGTCCCGGAAACCTGCATCCACGACGGCTTCACATACGACGATTACGAGATCCTCCCCAACAGCGGCGGCCATGGCCTGCCCTATTTCTGTCTGGCAATAGGGCATAAAGATCAGGAGCAGTCAGTTTTTGATGTTTATGTGTTGTTACAACGTGGTACCTGGGCCATCTACTCTTCGGCTGTATGTGAAATCCACATTTCACTACTTGGGGATTGTTTGATCGGTGACGGCAAGATCCATAGTGTGGTCTGCCTGACTGTGAGCGACACTCGGAAGTTATTCATGCTAAATCTCGTGTCATCGTCTATGTCGCTAGTTAACCTCCCGGACGAGGTGGACTTACAGAGTGTGCACCTGTCGCTTGCTGATCATTCTGGGGTTCATCTCACCCTTGTAAAGGACTTCCAGATTCGAACCTGGCTCCACAGGTCTGGTGTCGCCGACTGGTTCCTCGTGAACACCATTTGTTTGCGCGACATATGTGCTACTAATATGATACCGAGTCAAGTGTTCGAGGCTCAGGAGCATTTTATTAGGATATGTGCTGTTGAGGAAAATTCACAGTTTGTTTTACTGGAGAAGGATGATGTCGTCTACATGTTTGATCTTAGACGCAAGGACGCAAAGAAGGTTTACGAGCCACGAGGGAATGAGTATCTATATGATGTCATTCCGTTTATGATGGTTTGGCCTCCTAAATTCCCTGTGTGATAATGGAAGATACGACCTAAAAGAATGACCCAGGTATGGTTTGTCTTATCTCTTGAAGCTAATTGTCCCTGCATCTTTTGTCAGGTAGCTAAAACAATGGCGTCAAGTGCCTTAACTGGTCTAAGCGGCTGAAAATGCAGTTGTCAGGCTGCCATATAGTACAAAACCCTCAATGTCCGACAGTAGCAGTTTGTCATGTGCCTGTAAGGTGATATTAGCATTACCACATTTACTTAGGCAGCTGTTAGCCTTAACATTCTTGCCTTTGTATGCACTGAGATGTGTTCTGATTTCTGCAAGGAACTAGCTAGATGTGCACATTACCAGTGTTGCACCAATTCCTGGTTGATACTTGGCACTACAATTTAATAGTTTATATGGTTTCTGGGTTGTGTGGAAATTTATTGTCAGGTACACTTTAATTGTTTTTGCCCTTGGAGGTGCATGATGATTTTGTGTTGTTGTCTTTTTATGCATATTTTGAGTTATCCCTGGAGCATGAGGGTAAGCTGCTCAGGCTTCCGTATTGCCCTATATGCCTTGGAAAGTTTTAAGGGTGATATGCATAATGAATTAATGATGAACTCATTTGAGCTACCTTGAAAGGTGCAATTGACCTATATTTGTGTAGATTTCCTTGTACTTTTGAATGTTTAAATGCTCGATTGACAGTCCTAATATGGGGAGCATATCTGGTTCATGTGAACTTGGGGTTTGATGGATTATTTGAATAAAATACAAACCTTGTGCCATGGACATAACACCTCTACTAGAACCACCTGCCCTTCCTCATCAGCAGTGTTGCTCACTGCCGATACTTCTTGGACATTGAACTTCAATGTCTATCTTCGAACGCTGGCCAACTATGTCTTGTGTTTTAGAAAACACAGGGGTTAACACACCATTTAGCAGTTCAGATGTAGAGATGAACTCGAAAACAACGGCAAGCTGGTGCAGGTAACCAGCTCATCCTTGCTGGTGCCACGACGACAGGAAGTCAGAGAGAAGTCCGAATACACTTCACAAAGTTGGCACAAGATGCATCGACCTTGCCGAGAAACGCTGGATCAGAGTTTGATCCATGCTTGAGAAATGGAAGAACTAAGGTTGTTTTCTGCCGATACTTCTTGGACATTGAACATGTCTAGCCTCTAAGGCTCTAACGTTGGCCCAGTATGTCTTGTTGTGTTAGAAAACACAGGGGATAACACACGCTCAGTTTTCTCTTGAAACCAAAGCAACCATCTAGCAGTTCAGGTGCGAAGATGAACTAAAAAACAACAGCAACCGAATATGACTAAATATCTATCTGTCTGAACAAGCTCTCTGAAATCGAGTTTCAATCAACTGAAAGATTACTACAATATGTTTACAAAAGATTAGCCAATCATTACAACGCAATGAATTACTTTTATATGTTAAATTTGTAAAATAGACTAAAAATTATTTAATCTAGGTCTACTAAGACTTAGACACATAACGAAAGCCTGAATACACTTAGAGCAAAGTAAATAATGAAAATGTTTAAAAATGTAAACACAAAACCCTTGCCCTCTCTTTTTTTGGGCCCAAATTCGAAATAGTATGCTCGGAGATCCATCTTAAAGGAAATTGCTTTGCATCCGACGCTCTTTGTTAGATTCTTGTACGACATAGGATTCCGACGTTCCTGGTTGTTGTTGATTAGGTTATGCCATCCGTCAACAAAGGTCGGATGCAAAAGCATCGTACGCATAGCAGTGCTGCATCTCAAATCACCAAAACATGGAAGGACAATCGCCGCCGCCGGCAGTATCAGCCATCTCAGCCGTGCTCGACGACGACGACCTGCTCTGCGAGATCCTCCTCCGCCTCGCCTTCGCCACCAGCCTCGTCCGTGCGTCCCTCGTCTGTAAGCGCTGGCTCCGCCTCGTCTCCGCCCCGCCTTTCTCCGCCGGTTTCGCGGCCTCCACCCACCCCACCTCCTCGGCTTCTACGTCCCACCGCGCGCACGACAACGATTTTTTGTGCCGCTGCCTCAGCCCCCTGAGCTCGCCACCGTCGTACGCCGCGGTAGCTTTAATCTGGACACCTTGAGCTGCGACAGTCTCGTCGTTGAATGCTGGAATGGCCTCCTCCTCCTCACCTCCTATGTGTGCAACCAGCCCCTCGTGTGGACTATACGCTGCCCGCTGTACCCTGCGAGGTACACGGCCATCCTCCCGCCAGTCGCGAACACCATCATCCATGACGGCCTCACATACGACGTCGACGATTCTCATATCCTCCTCGATGGCGTCGGCGATGGCCTGACATACTTCTATTTGGCGCTAGTGTCGAAAAAGCAGCAGTCAGTCATCAATGTGTATATGTTACAAGACGATACCTGGGCTATCTATTCTTCGACTGTAAGTGAGATCTCTGAAATTGATATAGTAATGCCTATTTTGATTGGTGACAACAAGATCTATACGGTGGCATGTGTGAGCGACATTTGGAAGTTATTCTTGCTAGATCTTGTGTCCTCATCTCTGTCGCTAGTTAACCTCCCGGAAGAGGTGAACTACCTGAGTATGTTGGTGTCGCTTGCAGATGATTCTGGGGTTCATTTGACCCATGTAAAGGACTTTCAGATTCGAATATGGCTCCACAGGATGGATAAGACTGGCGTCGCCAACTGGTTCCTCGTGAATACCATTTGTTTATGCGAGATATGTACTAATAATATGATACCAAGTAGCGTGTTTGAGGATGACGAGGAATTTATTTTCTTATGTGCGGTTGGGGAAAATTCTGAGCTTGTTTTATTGGAGAAGGATGATGTCATCTACATGTTTGATCTTAAACGCAAGTCAGCAAAGAAGGTTTATAAGGCACCAGAGGGTGAACATGTGAATAGTGTCAGCACCTTTATGATGGTTTGGCCTCCGAAATTCCCTGCGATCATGGAAGGTTTGCCTCCTGTACATCTTTCTAGCACTATGGTCTAGCTTGCACTGTGCTTTATGCTAATATCTTATCTTTTTAGGAGTTTCTGTGCATAGGCTTATTTCTTTTTGCAACTTTTCATTTGTTCTGGAGTACACTTGCTAGTATCTGCACTTTTCATTAGTTTCCTTCAATATTAAATATTTTCCTTTGGTTAGCTGTTTTTCATTGAGATTTAGTTTTAAGCAATGTCTGTTGTCGACATACTAATACCAACCCGATAGGTTCTTGATTCCTGACAGGCTTAGACACCAATACTTTGATTCTTGAGTCACAAGGCTGCGTATGTGCCTTGTTTCAAGGGTGGTTAATGTATTCTTATGTATGTCAGAAAACAATAAGATCCCAAACATTGTTTTTGATTCAACACTGTGGACTTGTATAATCCAAAGAGGGAGATCCATGTTTTAAACCGATCATAGCACATCTTAAACTTTTTTGTTCATGCTTATTGGAATAGATTATTAGAAAAGGGGAATTACCAAGCTTTGAAGTATAGGCAAATCCACTGTTAAATTATCTTCTATGATTCTTGAATATGCTGGCACTCAAAAGTTATGCAGAAATACGACTGAAAATTACTTGCTTTTGCAAAATATTTGCTCTTGAAGCTATCCACTTATCCAGTTTTATGCTAATTTTCCCTGTACTATTTTCAGGTGCCTGAAACAATGGTATCAAGTGCCTTAACATAGCGGCAGAAAAATGCAGATGTGGGGCTAATGTCCAACACTAGCAGTTTGTCATATGGATGTAATATTAATACATTACCATGTTGATCTACGCAGATGTTAAGCTTTTTACACGGTTGTGTTTGTATGCACTCATATATGTACATATTTCTGCAATGTGCTTGATGTGCACATGCTAGCAGTATTCTCAAGCTCTAGTGTGCTGGTCTGAATTCCCACTCCTGATGATATATGCCACTCCAGATTCGGTTTTGTGCAAATTGATTGGTTGATGACGCTGCCAATGATTCTCCACTCTAAGTCATGAACTCATGATCCATGTTGCTCCCTGATCTGTTGTCAGGTACATTGTAATTTTTTTCCCTTGGAGATGCAGGATGATCTTGGGTTGTCCTTTTATGAGCTATCACTACAGGATAAGGGTAACTTGCTTCGGCTTCTGTATTTCACTAGATGTCTCGAAGGCTTAAGGGTGATCTACCCTATGAATTAATGAACTCATCTGAGCTCTCTCCAAAGGTGTATGAAGGCCATATGAAATTGAGTTTTGATGGATTGTTTGAGTAAAAAGAACCATCTGCCCTTATATTTAAGCAATGTTGCTCAGCAGATACGTCTTGGCCCTTTTTCATCGGCAATGTTGCTCACTGGAGATACTTCTTGGACACTAACATCACTAGCCTCTTAACGTTGGTCGAGTATTTCTTGTTCTAGGAAATACAGCGGAAAACACATCCTTTGTTTTTCATTAAAAAACCATAGCAAATCTAGCAGTTCAGGTGCAGAGATGAACACAGAAACAATGGTGCGCAGGTGCAGGTAACTTGCTCATCCTGGTGTGCTGACTCTGTAACATATTCCTTCCCGGTGCCGCCATCAAAGTCGAAAAAAAAAAAAGCCATGAATACATTTCACAAAGTTGGCACAAGATGCATCAAGCTATTCCTTCAGATCAAGGCGCACCATTGGCCTGGTGCTTAGGAAAAGTAACAAACGAATTCGTCTCAAGGCACTTCACGGAAATTGCTCGGTTTGACGGTGCTGACCCGGCCGACACCAGTACGGTCGGAAGTACGGTCGCCTCCAACCGTATCGCTACTCATTATGCCTAGTTTCGCCAGATTTGGTCGCCTCCGACCGTATCGCTACTCATTATGTTCAGTTTTGCCATATTTTGATCTTTTGGATTTTTGGCAACTCCCCAACCGGATTATTCCTTCATAAATGATTGATTTGCACCAGAATAGCTTTCTTAACTATAAGAAAATAAATAACAATGTAAATTGCAAAGTAATTTGCACATTAGTGGTTAGTGGCAGGAATCTGAACAAATTTCAAATCTAATTGTTTTTAAACAGTTCGTTTTCTTCCTTAGCGCTATCAAAATCTGTTTTATCTGAACATTTTGAAATCTAAACAAATTTCAAAACTAATCGTTTTTAAAAATCTGAATTTCTTAAACTTAAACATTTTTCAAATTTGAACACTTTTTGAGTTCGAACAATTTTTAAAAATCTGAGAAGTTTTTAAATCAGAACAATTTTCAAAACATGAATTTTTTAAATTGAACAAATTTCAAATTTGAACAATTTTTAATTAGAATGATTTTACAAAATATGGATTGTTTTTTAAATCTGAACAAATATCAAAATATGAACGTTTCTCAAAGTCTGAACCTTTTTATAAATTCTGAAACATTTTCTAAAATAGAATATAAATGAAAAGATATAGAAAAGGAAAATAGAAAAAACACAAAGAAAAAAGTTAAACAAAGAAAAAATTCGGAACGGGCCGGCCCACTATGGCCACTCTTCAGGCGACGTATAGGATGTGCGCCACCCTTCTCCCTTTTTCTTGGCCCAAATCGAATTAGGTTGTCGGGAGATCCATCTCAAATCACCCAAACATGGAAGGGCTCGGGCGCCGCAATCACCGCCGCCGGCCGCAGCGGCCATCTCAGCCGTGCTCGACGATGACGACCTCCTCTGCGAGATCCTCCTCCGCGTCGCCTTCCCCACCAGCCTCGTCCGCGCCGCCCTCGTCTGTAAGCACTGGCTCCACCTCGTCTCTGCCCCCGCCTTCCTCCTCCGCTTCCGCGGCCTCCACCGACCTCATTTCCTCGGCTTCTACGTCACCACCGAAAGAGCCGACACCCCAAGGTTCGTGCCGCTGCCTCAGCCCCCTGAGCTCGCCGCCGTCGTCCGCCGCGCTAGCTTCGATCTTGACTCGTGGGCTGCTGGAGCATCGAGGCTGACTGCACCTGCACCAACGGCCTCCTCCTCCTCTGCTATAGGTGCAGACATGTCAACCAAACCGTAAGGATTTTGCACTGCCCCTGTACCCTGCTAGGAACATGGCCGTCCTCCCGCCAGTCCCGGACGCCAGCATCCACGACGGCGCCACAATCACATACGACCTCGTCGATTCTGAAATCCTCTACGATGGCGTCGGCCACGACCTGACATACTTCTATTTTGGAATTGCGTCCAATGAACAGCAAACAGTCGTCGACGTGTATGTGTTACAAGAAGATACCTGGACTATATATTCTTCGACTGTAAGTGATATCCCTGAAATTGATATGCAAGGCTCTACTTTCATTGGTGGCGACAACAAGATCTATAGTGTGGCCTGTGTGAGCCAGGAGACTACTAAGTTGTTCTTGCTAGATCTTATGTCCTCGTCTCTGTCGCTAGTTAACCTCCCAGAAGAGGTAAACACCTCGAGCGTGGATGTGTCGCTTGCGGAGGATTCTGTGGTTCATCTGACCCATGTAAAGGACTTCCGGATTCGAATCTGGCTCCATAGGATGGATAAGACTGGCGTCGCCGACTGGTTCCTCGTGAATACTATTTGCTTGCGCAAGATATGTGCTAATAATATGATACCGAGTCACGTGTTTGAGGTTGAGGAGGAATTCATTTTCTTATGTGCGGTAGGGGAAAATTTTGAGTTTGTTTTATTGGAGAAGAATGGTGTCATCTACATGTTTGATCTTAAACGGAAGTCAGCAAAGAAGGTTTATGAGGCACCAGAGGATGAACTCGTGTATAGTGTCAGCACCTTTATGATGGTTTGGCCTCCGAAATTCCCGCGATCATGGAAGGATGCGACCCAAAAGAATGACCCAGAGCTAAGGTTTGCCTCTTTTAGATGTTTCTAGCTTTATGGTCTAGTTTCCTATGTGCATTATGCCAATGTTTATCTCGTTTACGAGATGTGTACCTTATCTTTTGATTGCAAGTTATTAATACCAGGGCAATTCATAAGTTGTGGAATGCACTTTCTGTTTTGCACATTGTGTTTTGATTGAACAGTGATGGCAACATTAAATTCGATATTAGGATATAATTTCCTCTTCGTAGTAGATATTTTCTTTATTTTTAAGATGTTGTCTTTAAGATTTATACGTACTAACACCAACCTGAGCTTTAGGTTCGTGATTCTTTAGGCACCGATACTTTCCTTCTTGTATCACAAGGCTGCTTATGTGTGTTAAAGTATTGTTTACGTCAGGATACACTATACAGTGATGCAAAACATTGTCTTTGTTTAAACACTGTGGACCTGTATAGTTTTTATAGTTTTTTTTACCTGTATAATTTTTAAAGAGGAAGATCCATGTTTCCGATAGTTCGTAGCACATCTTAGTTTTCTTGTTCATACTTGGTGGAAATACCGAGCTTTTATTAGTAAGGACAAATCAGTTGAGAATTATGTTTATATGTTTCTTGAATATTCTTAAGTCAAAAGTTCTGCAGAAATACCACCGCAAGCTGTTTGCTGGAAATAGATTATTAGAAGAGTGGAAATACCAAGATTTTAAGTTAAGACAAAGCAGTTGAAAACTCTGATTATATGCTGCAGGAATAGCACTGAAAGCTGTTTCTTTGCAAATATATTTCTTGTCTCTTGAAACTATACAATGCCAAGCTAATTTTTACCTATATTTTTTATCAGGTACCTAAAACAGTGGCATCAAGTGCCTGACTGATCTAAGCGGCTGAAAATGCAGATGTCATGCTGCCATAGTAGCAAACCCACAGCGTCCAACAGTAGTAGTTTGCCATGTGTGGCTGTAAGGAAAATTAGCATTACCACGTTAACTTAGGCAGTAGTTAGCCTTAACATGCTTGCTTTTGTATGCACTGACACGTTTCCTGATTTCTGCAATGAACTAGCCAGATGTGCACATACCAGTGCTGCACCAATGCTCCCAAGCTAGTTGTTGGTCTAAATTCTCAATTCCTGGTTGATACTTGGTACTACATATTTAATGGTTCATATGGTTTCTGGGTTGTGTGGAAATTTACTTTTTTAATGACGCTGGCAATGAAACTCAATCCCAAGTCATGATCTGTGTTGCTATGTTATCAGTTTTCAGATACGCTTAATTTTAGTGCCCTTTGGAGGTGCACGATGATCTTGTGTAGTTGTATTTCTTTTCTTGTGTATCATCCCTGTGGGATGAAGATAAGTTATTTAGGCTTCTGATTTCCCTATATGCCTCGGAAGGCTTTGGAGGTGCGATTTTGATAGCGAATTGATATGAACTCATTTGAGGCATCTCGGAAGGTGCATGGCATACTGTTGGTAGATCTTCTTTATTCTTTAAATGTTTATCAAAGGTTCGATTGACTGTCCTGGTATGGTGAGTATATCTGATACATGTGAACCCGAGTAACCTCTTAATGTTGGTCAAGTATTTCTTGTGTTCTAGGATGTCGCAGGGTATACCACGCCGTTTGTTTTTCTGTTTAAACCAAAGCAACCATCTAGTGTGCAGGTGCAAAGATGAACTCGAAAACAACGGTGAGCAGTTGCAGGTGCAGGTGACTTGCTCATCCTGGTGTGCCGACTCTGCAACATATCCTTGCCCAGTGCCACCAGGAAGTCTGAAAGAAGTACATTTCGCAAAGTTGGCGCAAGATGCATCGACCGTACTGAAGAAATGTTGGATCAGAAGTCAATCCACGCTTCAAGAAACGGAAACAACTTGTGCTGTTTTCTGTTGGGGGCTGGGCGTGGGAACAACTTTGTGTTGTAACGGCGCCTGAAGCTAGCTAGTTTGAGGTGGAGAGATTCTGAACTGGTTCCTTTCAGATGAAGCTTTACGAGGCGTCATGGTATCGGGCCTGAGCTGGACATCATTGGCTAAACATTTGAGACTTGTCTCCAGCTGCGCAACTCCATATGCAGTTCACAGATTGAAGCCTCGACACACGTGCAGTCAAAATTCTAAACAATTGACTACCAATATTGACTTTATTTTCTTATTTGGAACTCCTAAAAATAATATCCATGGATCATGTCTGAATCAGCGTCCCAATTTCGTGTTTATCCTATCATCGTGATTTAAAAACACTGTAAAAAAAACAGTTATGGTCAGGACTCAGGAGTCTGTTCTAGAACCCAACTGTATGCTGACCTAGGAGTAGAACCCAGTTGTCAACTGGCAGATTTCATCACTTGGGACCTGCTCAATTTTATTGCTTGGAGAGTGGCACGTCCCAATGTTTGCGTCGAAAATCCAAGCAATATCTATACAGCCTAACAAAACCTCATTTGATCGCCCAAGATAAGTTTTTTTTAGGGTGACCCCCAAGATAAGTCGTCTGGACTGCCGCGCTGGACATGATCACTAACTTATTGTGGTTGTGATGTGTTTATAGTTTTTACTTACTGCTTACAAATCTTTTTCAAATAAATTTTTTTTTTTTTTGCGAGGGAATATGCAATTACATCCGGCCAAGACTCTTACAGAAAAGCCCAGAGAAACATAAAATTACAAAGAAGTCCTTCTCGAGCTCTGGCGTCATCTTCATCGCGCACGACGTTGCGCCGGCGAAGCCTGCCGCATCACCTCCGGTAGCTTGGACTGGGAGGCCCCCCATCGCGGACAGGGAGTCAACGCTCCTCGGTGCCGAAGCACCTCCACCCTGCACGACGGGCAACAACACCACCTTGGCCGCCATGAATCGCACCTTCCATGTCGTCAGACGCCGGAACCGCCTTCTCTCGAGCTCCGGCGAAGGGGGAGCCCTCTCGGTGACTCCGTGGAGCCTCGAACGAGGGCGGGGCAGTGGATCTGCGGCGGAGCTCACACGGAGCCGCGCCGGCAGAGGGGAAGAGCACCACCACCAAAAGCACACCGACGCCGCCGCTTCCGCCCCAGCGCCGCCGGCAGCCACACCACCACGCACACCTAAGCTATTCACATAGCGGGATCCGTCGATTCCCCGTCCTCCCGCCGCCGGAGCGGCCGCCGGAGGGCGGGGAATCCGGCGAATCGCCGGCGTGAGCTTGAGCACGAGCGGTCGCCCAGAAATCGCCTTATCTACTGTAGAAGGGGATAAGGGGGAGGTCCAACTCTCCTTTTGATAGTTTCAAATAAAATTATTGGATGCAACTAATCAATACTCCCTCCACTTCCGTATGTATGGCCTCTTAGGGCTTGTTAAAACACATCACGATGATTACATGACAAGAAGTTGGTATCACCAGTCGTTTCAGAAGTACTAATTGATAATTGTAATATTTTATCACATAAACAACTTATCAATTGAATAATTATTGGTCAAAGTTTTCTCTTAACGAAGCCTATTAGCTTAACACTCTCATCATACACACAAGAATGAGGGATTACTATAGATAGATACACATGCATATTGGCAATATACCTTGTGGGCGGGATTGTATAGACCAAAGGCGGTAGGAAGTTCAGAAATTAAATAGCACTCCTATCATTAACTTGGAACATATCAAATGAAAATAGAATAAATATTGAAATCTGCAAATTTTCTCAATAGAAATAGGAAAATGACGGCTACTCAATATCGTTCCCGCCATCGTTCATTTTGTAGAAACACCCTGAGACATATAATCACTTCTAGTTCGGTCTTCATCCCCTTCTCCATGTCATGCACAAACAAATTCAAGACCACATCCCCTTCTATGCATCATGTCTGTTAGTCCCTCCTCTCCATACCATGGATATGCCGCCCCAACCGCTCTAGTGCTTGCAAAGTGTTAGGGAATGTCTGCGTACGTGCTAGAATTAAATGATGTATATTTTCAATTTTGAACCTACCAATTCAACAAGTTCATGCCATATTTGTAACTGTTGTGTATGACTTATGCACAATTTATAGACAATCGACCAACAACCATCAAAATTCAGGTTCTTCCAACACCAGAACCACATGGATGCCAAGGAACAAAGCACAATGGACAAACCATTGCGTTGTCGACTTGAACAACATTGAGGGCACAACGGGGCATGTATATGATATAGCATCATGTGCCCACCTATTATACCAACTGATATCATCGTCTCAACCATAATATCAAAAACTTTATGTGCTTTTATTGTACACGAAGAACGGAGGGTGGTCATGACGTGAAACACTTGAAGAAAGGGTTTATCGAAATCTAGTGGTCAGGACCCTGTTTTATTAAAAGTGACCATTTGAGAAATGTAATAGGTTGTGACGATATCAGAACCGTTGGCAGCACATGCAATTGTGGATGTTGGAAAATTGCAGATTTACATAAGATGGTACTGTTTTCAAGTATATGTCCCTGTTACTAATTAACCACCTTGTATTCATTTTACATATGCTTCCACCCTTGTACCGCTCTCCGTGCAAGTATGCCTTGGCACATAGATCGAGCTTTCATTTCCTGTCAAGAAAATAGACATCTAGCTAATATGCAGATTGCAAAAATTTATACTAGTGAATATAAATCATGTATGTTTAATTTATTCTCGTATAACATTTTCTTGAGAGAATATGATTTTATCATATTTTATTATTTTTCTATCCATGTAAATTGTGTTCACTCATCCAACAAAAACTCTAGGGCAGACATTTTGTTCTGGCAGATTGATTGTGCGGAGCATGGGGGGCATGCCCCCCTCCCCTTATTTGTCGAGTGAACATTTGCCAGGATTGTCAATACAAATCAATCTGATTAGCGAGTACATCAGTAGAATCGCCAAGCGACGACCCCTGATGCTTGTACATTTTCTCTCATGCAGATCTAGGCACTGTCGCCCAAGCCACTTTCATAAGAGTTTTTTGCTATCCTGTAGTCACCATGGGTGTCGCGTACCACAAGAAGGGTGTGGTCTAGAGTTGTACCACAGGGACCATCAAAGACGTCGCTGCTATGGTATTTGAACTTTTGTGAGTTGGTTGCCAAGGTTAATGGATTCGTAATCCATCAGTATAGGGCCAGTCAGTATTTGCATGTGTTTGTATAAAAGAGGAACACCACATAGGCCAATAGTTAAGGTCCACGAGAAGAAAAGATAAAATTTGTGATGTGTTTGTATCTTTTTCTGTTACCCAAGAGAGAAATGATGAGCAATATTTATCCCGTGAATGGGGTGTGCTAGGATTTAGCTCCAACAACATCTTCTCTTATTCCACTCATTCTGACAAGATAAACCTCGACGTCTAACCAAACTGTTGACACTGCAACCTTTTTCTCCTCAACATTCTCCCAACCCATGTGGAAATTACGAGTAGGCACTAACAACCATCATCACCTATGCAAGAGAGGATGTTACACACAATGGTAAGGATTCATAGAATTCACAATAGAATGAAAGGCATTGTCCAACGTGCAACATGTTTCAACACCGTCATTGAACACACGAGGACAAAAAATAAAAGCCCCAACATCTTAATTACATAATGCAACCCGTTGCTACGACAACCAGGATTGTGATTGTCCAAGTGAAGAACACGATAACAGAAGGACCAGGAGAGGAACAGATAAATTATGCGCCGGTGGTGGAGTCACATGTGGAGATACGGAAAAATGAAAATGAATTGTGTATTCTTATGGGTGAGGTAGAAACATGGGCACATAAATTAGATAAGTGTGACCAACAATTAAGATGAGACAAAACAATGTTAATACAAATGTAATAGTTTTTCAAAAAAAATTACAAATGTAATAGTTCATCCTTAGCAACACACAGGTATTTAGCTAGCGCATAATAAATGAGTATTGGACACACTGTCAGTGAAACTTCTAACCAATTTGACAACCGATACCTACTTAGTTTTTTTTTTCATATGTATCGAACATGTCTATATCAGCGTCAGAAACATAAATTGTTTGAACCTGAAATTTTGTGACGGCTCTAGCAAAATACCACTCCAGAAGAATGTATTGTGCCAACTGTGGAAAGTGCGTCGGAGTCCGAGCTCCATATAGCCCTTTATTTTGTAAAATTCGCAAAATCATATTTTAAAGTTTTAAAAAAATATGAAAAATCCTGGATATAGACAATGGTGCATTCTACCAATTTGCAAAATCTCAACTCAAAATAATCGTATTCAGGGTTACACAAAAATAACAAAATCTGGCGGATTTTGGAGAGTTCAAATTTGGCATTATTCACTATTTTCAGACTCAGATTTTGTCATTTTGTATAGATCAAAATACAAGATATTTCTATGCGAGATTTTGCACGTTGGTAAAAGCTAGACAACATTATCTACATTCAAAATTGATTTTAGATTTTTCTAGAACTCCAAAATACGATTTTATTTTTTCTTCAGAATAAGAGCAATGTGTAGCTCGGGTTTCATATGACCGCTCCTGTGCCTACAGGCCAAATTTCATCACCTGGGACCTGCTCAATTTTGTGCTTGGGACTAGCACGTCACATTCCACTTTGCAAGCACTTGTGCGCCGGAAATCCAAGCAAGATCGATCTATACAGCGTAGCAAAACCTCATTATATTGCCCAAGATAAGCCGTCCGGAAAGTTCCGAGAGTGATCTGTCAGATAATGGGATCTCGCATGATCGCAAAGCAAACCCCAAAATCTCCCAGATCACGTGGTGAAAGCTTGACACCACGGTCAGGTGGGCCCACTCCAAGATGTTGGCGGATAAACCAATCATCTGCCGGGCTGGTGCTGGATGCCGTGCGTACTGAAACAAAGTAGCCCATTTCTGCTTCGCTCAAATTCGTTCAGCTCGTACACTCAGCCACATGGAGCTGGCCGTAGAAGATCTGCCGGATTACCCAAATGACTGGCATTCGGTTCGTCATTCATCACTATATGGAATTGACACTTCTGCCCCCCGGGCTGTGGCGAGTCGTCGGGATTAATTAGCGTCAACATTCTCCGGCCGGATCGTGACAGTGACGCGTTGCGCTGGTGCGCCGCTACCACCGAGTCGCCCAATAGTTTTTGACGAAATTACCAAACTGGGCCCACCAATCATGCCATGCAAAAGGTGAGCTTTCCAAAAGCAGTTCTTTCCGAGGAGAGCTTCTTAAGCAAAACACAGGATTCGAAAATGTGAAACAAAAGAAAAATAGAAATAGGATGCAAGGAAATACATGTACAAAATCGTTTGTGCGGACAATAACATGGTTTACTTTGCTTCACGTTTTTCTACAATGGTTTACTCTCTACTTCCTCAATCCTCAATTGCTACGGCATCGACTCGTCCGATCGACAAAGTGCAAATCACCACTACTTTGGTGCTTCTGCATGCGTACGAATCGGTGAATCCATAATAGGTGCTCAATCATACAATTGATTTAAATGGTTTACCCGAGTCAACCGATTTTTTTTGCAACACCTCCCACACCAACCACGCACAAACCTCATATTCATTTCACGACCTCCTTCTGGCATGAATTGATAGATCGAACATCGTCGAAAGATTGATGGTTGATCATGCCATGACAATGAGGCTACCAACGCTGACGACACAAGTTGGCGTAATCAATAGGAACATGGCAAACAAAAATGATAGCATTAGTAGTAAATTCACGTTGAATTTTAGTTTTGAATTTTCGACCAACTAATGCTATGTTTTGTTGCCACAATCGAGAAGTTCAGTAAGAAAGCGGAAACACTTCGTTACGCGCGTGCGAAGGCTCGCACGACGTGCACGACGCGTGCGACGGCGGTTCGGCCACGATTCTTTACCTCCCTGACAAGTCTCTCCACGCGATCTTCTTGCTCCCTTCCCCATCTGGAGACAGCCGATGATGGAGAGCAGAGGCCGGTGACCATCCACCTCGCCGGAGCTGGTGATGCCGCGGCTGGCCGTGGTGGAGACGGCGACGGTGAGCCTAGACCTTGCCGGAAGCAACACTCGATGTGAAGCTGCGGCACGGCGGAGGCGAGGAATAAACTATTGTTCTACCAAATAAAGGTTGACCAAGTTATGGTAAGTCTACTCCCTACGGTTCAAAATACTTGGATACGTCTGAATTTAGACAAATCCACATTAAGTATTTTAAAACGGAACAAGTATGAGCGTGTGTACAATGGAATCCCTTCTCTGAAAACGTGTAGGATAAAACGTTTTCCACAACAGGTACCAAGCCATTTTCATTGCAGTCGCTTTCTAGTTGGATAGGCTCGTGCTACCAGAGGGCCTTTTGGGCATTTCTCGCCAGCGAGAGCTATTTTAGGTGGTAGAGAAAACTGGATATACGTTGACATGCATCGCATCACTGGCTAATTAAGGTGATCGAGGTAGCAAATTAATCTCCTAACGCCCGCGTCAAGGCCATAAAGCTAATCTTTGTCTCTTTCCAGCTTTAGGGATCATAGAGGCTATAGCTAGCTGGGTGACACCAGCACAGCAGTTGCTTTCAGAAAAACTTTTGTTATGGGCACTGAAGATACAATTTTCCTCCCTAATTTATGATATATTTTGACTTGACACAACAACCGTCTGTGTTTGGAGGAAGCTATAAGGAGTAATATAACATGCATCTAGTTGTTGGGGAGATGTTTTCTTTGGTCCAGAAAGTTCTCCAAACCTAACTACTCCTGCTATTTTAGTATTGGAAACGGGTACGTATATATTGGACGAAATGAAGTTGTCAGGTTGGGATTCTGGGTATAAATTGGTGATATTTCAGTAGGTAAATTAACGACTGAGATAGCGATAGAGAGACTACCTAGTGGTATTTTCATGCGAGAACCGAAAGGTGCACACGGTAACACAACTCGAAAGCAAGTGATTTGGGTGAAAACATCATTTTCTCAAGATTTCAAAGAAAAATACACATGTAAATATTCAAGGCTTTAAACTTTTTCATGAGAAGAACCCTTTTTTGCGTCGCATTTGAGAAACATGTTTAGAGCTTAAGATTTTCTCAATGTGTAGAAACGTGTTCTTCTTATGAAAATATGTACAAGCTTATAAAATAATCGAGCGTGAACATCCCTTTTCAACATGATTTTTATGGGTGTAACTATGTTTTATATTTTATATGCAGATCGCCTCTCTCGCCTACCTAGGTAATACTCTTGGCTTTGACTGCTACGTCTTAGACCAAAAACTAGTAGCCGCATCAGCCATAAGTATCATTTTCATCTTAGTTATGGCAATTCCATTTTTAGTAATAAACCTGACTGATATGATCGATTGTGCATGATGTTGTGGCCGAGCTAGGCCAATTCATTGGCGGAGCCACGCCTCTTCTGTGTAGTCAATTGACTATACACATGATTTTGGAAAAAACTTCATATATAGTGCCAAAATCATATGAAAACATAGAAAATTCATACAAATACATGTATTTGACAACACAGTTTTGAATTGACATCACAACTTTGTAGCCCTGGCTCCGCCACTGGGCTAATTCACTCTGGAAATCAAACTGAGAGAGGGAGAATCGTTATGTAATGCATTTAAGTGTGCATGCATGGTCCTAGCACATTGAAGTAATTATACTCACAGTGAATTTTTGAGCGAAGAAGAATTCATAGTTGTTGAAATATGATCGACAATTGAAATTTCCATGGTAGATTGGAAGAGTTAGTTTTCATAAGAGCAACTCTAGTGATATAGCCAGCAGCCGGCTATATAAAACCACCTTATTACCAAGAGCCAGCACTATCATGCTATCATATAATTTGTTATAACGTTGCCCATTAATTAGTCATTATCTTCCATTTTTCTCCTCTCTCTCATTTACAAATTTTACCTAGATGTACTTGTAGAGGTTGTGTAACAGCCCGGCCCACCCCCAGGCCAGGCCTATCAACCATGGCAGCTCTCTAGGATCTCAATCATATTAAGCACTGAGCCAGGATCTCACATCCTTCCCCCCTTAGAAGACCGACGCCCTCGTCGGTCAGCCCCCAGTCCAGGAACTTCCCTTCTTGGCACCCGTCCATGCGTCCAGTGTTGGCACATGTCCACATGTCCGTGCCCTGACCCGCACACGCCCAAGTTACAGCGAGGGTTGGCTCTGATACCAAATGTAACACCCCGGCTCACCCCCGGGCCAGGCCTATCACCCCTGGCAGCTCTCTAGGATCTCAATCCTATTAAGCCCTGAACCAGGATCTCACAGGTTGCCTACTACATGAGTGCTCCTTCTTTCCTTATTTATTGTCATTTCCTTCACATAAGAAAAATACCATATAACCATGCTTATAGCTCATTATTATACTTGTTCTAAACCGAGTACAACATAGACACATACACAATTACACTAATACGCACAAAAATGCTCCCACAACGTCTAGTGAATTCTAGAGCTGTGCATTTTCAATACCGACAAATTCACCACGCACACACATACTTCGATACTAACGGCATGTCTTCAAACAATAAAAAAATCCACCTAAGTATGTCCTACAGTACGTCAACACACAATGTTTGATTCTAAGTTAGTTTCTTTTGTGAATGTGATAATAATCATTGTCTTACCAAACATTTGACTCACTCGCTAAGTCAGTTTGTTATATGAATGTGATGATAACTCAACAAGACAGTCATGTAACAAATATTTGTTACACTTGTATGTTTTAGAACCAATGATCAAGATATTTGAAGATATTAAATAGATGCAAACATATATAAACATAATATAATATAACAAAGTGGCCCAAATTGATTTGTAGATTATTTAGTTATGACATTTTTTGAATTCTTTAGTTAAAGAAATATTTCAACAATATCCCCCACATTAGAATTTAAATAAATACTATACTATTTTTTAACAAAATGGATTTTCTGCTTTAACACTAATGTTTGTAATGAATGCATTAGACTTGCCTACACTGAATTTTAACTTTTTAATAATGGACACATCATCATGTTTTAATTGTTGTTACATGCACTCCAAATTACTAGCTAAGCTTGCAAGATAAAGTTCATATGAGAACTAGTTAATATATAGAAAACATCCTAACAAGAAATAGGTAAAAATATTTTGTATAAATGATTGATGACTGAGCTAAATCATTCGTGTTGCCTAGTTGCATTGACCTTTATGAAAAAATTATCCAAATGGCTAGTGTTGATGTCAAAGATAACATAATTTCCATTCTGATGCAAGACCAATTTATCGACAAAAATGCCAAATTTGTAGTTAACCATTTTGTTGTTTGTTATAACATCACGCTAGCCATTATTTCCACCTCTAAAAATTTCACAATAAGGCGAAACCACAGAAGAAACATATATTTTTTGGCAAGACATTAGTGGTATTCTTGGATTTTCTCTGGTCAAATGGCACTCTTCTGAAGCCGGTTTCTTCACAACGCATCGATCATCTACATGCCATGTCGGCAGACTTGTATTTCTTTGAAGATTTGATTTGTTAGTTTCTTGGTTTACTCTCCACATCACGACTCAAGTTTCATGTCTTCGTCTGGACAAGTGATCATGAATTAAACAAACATGTCAGTCACCATATGTATAATTATATAGGGGGAATTACTCTTATTTTTGAAACATGCATCGCTTCAGATTTTATATAAAGTCCAAAAAAAATAGCAGCTACACCCATAATGTTCTTGTCCTTTGGTTTTCCAAAATCGGGCAACCAAATATAAAATAGTTCATGTGTAGTAAGTTGTCGGGCATTTCAGTCGAAGGAAAATCTTGTCACACTAAGCCTCTATCATCCCCTTCTGAAATGGGTTATCTTTTGTGAGGATATTATTTATGATTACAAACCTTCATAGCTGAAGTCGACTATGAAGATATTGATGACACTGGTATATTGGGGATGCTACTGCAAATTGTCACACTTTATATCTTTGTGTTTTGTACAGTTCATAGCCTTAAATTCGTATTAACTTTTGGTACTACCTTTGATCCATAATAAGTGTCGCAGTTTTGAACTAACAACAGTTTAAAAACCGCGACACTTATTTTGAATTGGAGGGAGTAATATATGTATCTGCGATGAGCTATGATCTGCTATCAAATACGGACTAAACTCCACGAAGGCAGGAATACATATTTGCTAAAGTTGCCTAATATGATGGAGGGAATCGACTGTAGGTAGGAGGGCATATAGCCATATAGCCAATACCATCTGCAAACAAGATTCACCGGGACGTGCTTGCCCTGATATGCCGGACCTACGTAATCAGAATATGACCCAAAGAGACGGGACGATGACCTCGTCGTTTGTTCCCCGAGCATCACACTAATCTAGCATGTTGAAATATCTTGTCTGCATATTTTCATCAGTTCGAACATTTTATTTAGTTGGCTGTCACCACGCTGCCAGCTACGGGCGGATTTAGGGCATGTACTATGCAAAGTGCTTATAGAGGTGCTTAGCAAAATAAACCAGTTTTTGGTTAAGGATTAGTGCTTATTTACACAAGAGAAATGCTTAACTAGGCACCTCTCCTAATACTTTGTATTTTTTGAACAACTTTCTGGGCTTAAAATTAATTTCCACAAGAGTAAAATTTTCTGTTTTGGAAAGGTAAAAGAGGTAGAAGATCAATATCGACAAATCTTTGGATGTGAGTCGGGTGTACTACCGTTTAAGTATCTAGGAGTGCCTATCCACTATAGAAAATTGCGTAACTCCGAATGGTACCCGATTGAATGTCGTTTTGCGGGGAAACTAGGGTGCTAGAAAGGGAGGCTACTCTCATATGGAGATAGGCTGGTCTTAATTAATTCGGTTATAACAAGTTTACCGATGTTTATGCTGTCCTTTTTTGAAGTGCCTAAAGGGGTACGGAAAAGACTAGACTACTACAGGTCACGCTTCTTTTGGCAGAGCGACGAGCATCAGCAAAATTATAGACTAAGAAAGTGGAACATAATTTGTAGACCAAAAGATCAGGGAGGTCTTGGAATCGAGGTTATTGACTTGAAAAATAAATGTTTACTTAACAAATTGCTATTCAAATTGTTGAATGAGGATGAGATGTGGCAGGAGTTGCTACACAATAAATACCTTAGTAAGACATTAGCTCAAGTCGAGATTAGTCCGTCTGACTCGTCGTTTTGGAAAGGTCTCATGCGGGTTAAAGAAGAGTTCTTTAATAGAGGTCGTTTTAAAATCGGAAATGGAATGTCTACCAGGTTTTGGGAGGATACTTGGTTAGGAGACACACCTTTAATGCATCAGTATCCATCATTATACAAAATAACTCAACGGAAAATTCCGTTCATAATGTATTGGCTGCTGCGTCCCCTTTAAATATGAGTTTAGAAGGGCTTTACATGGAGATAAATGGGATGCTTGGTCTCATTTATGTCTTCGTTTGATGGATATAAATTTGTCGGATCAAGAGGATGTTTTCGTTTGGAAGCTAACTAATAATGGGCGGTTCACTGTCAAGTCGATATATGAGGACTTGATGAATGGACATACTGTTTATTTGCACAAATACTTGTGGAAACTGAAAATCCCACTGAAAATAAAGATCTTTATGTGGTTCCTAAACATAAAAATCTTGCTTACAAAGGATAACCTAGCTAAAGGGAATTGGCAGGGATGTACAAAATGTTCTTTTTGCGATCAAAGGAGACAATAGAACATCTTTTCATTGCTTGCCCTTTTGCGCAATTTATTTGGCGTGTTGTTTTTAGCACTTATAATATTCCACCACCAAGTAATATCACAAATATGTTTGAGAATTGGTTGAATGGTATTGATAAAAAGACCAAGGCTAGAATTCGTATTGGCGTTTCAGCTATTTGTTGGTCTATTTGGAACTGTCGAAATAATCTTGTCTTTAATAGAAATTCGAATTTTCTCATTATGCAGGTTATCCACATGATAGCACATTGGATTCAGCTATGGGTGTATCCCCTGTCCCATTACAAGCGAGATCTTATGATTACTGGTTCGACCCGGCTCATGATGGTCGCACAGGAGTTCTTCTCCCGGGCTATGTGGCAGCATACTAGACGACTTCGTGATGTGTAGTGGTCTTATGTTGTCCTTTTTTTCATTGGTTGATTCATGTTTCAACCCTATGTGACCCATGATCTGTAAACTCTGAGATACTCTGAAACTTTGCAATAAAAAGTTGTGTGCATCAATCGATTCAGAGCCTGGGGCTCCACCCCCTTTTCTAAAAAAAAAGAATAAGCGTTGGTGCTTAAAAATATGTTTGGTTTATTTTTGTAAGCACCTTGCATTATACTTGGTCTTAGTAGTCCAACGTACTCACACTGTCTACTAAAAAGTATACTTCCAACTTTTTTTGAAAGTCAGCTTTATAAGATTGACCATGTTTATATAAATTGAACCAACATTTAGGTCACTAAATTAGTATCATTAGATTCATGATAAAATATTGTTTTCATAAAACTATTTATTTTCACAAAAATGTTATATTTTTGTGTAAGCTCGATCAAAGTTTGAGAATGTTCTACTCTGCAATAAAATTGGAAATATTCGTGGACAGAGGCAGTATCGGTTGGTTACCCCGAGAAGCCAACCCATAGCCGAGCGGGGAAGTGAACCTGACGCCGATATCTCCATGTCCATCACATGCACCAAAATCCTCTCCAGGATCCTATTGTACAGCGTCGGCGTCCCCCACCGGCCCACTATTACTCCGGCCTCCCCCGCGTCGCGACCACCACCAGTCCACCGCCTTCAAGCTCAATCAATCTTCCCTCCAGGCCTCTACCGCTGCCGCATTACACATCTAAGCTAGCAAGGCTGCAAGCGGCCGGGTGATCGATACTACTATGATGGAGCTGCGCAAGTACTGGGGCGTGGGCGGCCGGCGGTGTGGGGCCTGCGAGGCGGCCCCGGCGGCGGTGCACTGCCGCACCTGCGCCGGGTACCTGTGCACGGGGTGCGACGCGCGCCCGGGGCACGCCAGGGCGGGGCACGAGCGCGTATGGCTGTGCGAGGTCTGCGAGGTGAACCCGGCCGCCGTCACGTGCAAGGCCGACGCGGCCGTGCTCTGCGCCGCCTGCGACGCCGACATCCACGACGCCAACCCGCTGGCCCAACGCCACCTGCGCGTGCCCGTCGCGCCAATCGGGTCGCCAGAGGCCGCCGCGGTGGGTGCTGAGGCCATGAACATGTTCGCTGACCGTAGGGAGGAGGAGGAGGATGCCGCGGCGCGGCACGAGCACGGGGCTCTGAACCTCAACGTGGAGGCTTGCACGGAGGGCGCTAAGCAGATGGACTACCTCTTCTCCGACCTCGTCGACCCCTACTTCGGCCTAGACTACGCGCGCTTCCCCCACGCCGATAGCATCGTCCCCGGCACGGTCCCCGCCGTCGAGCCGGACTTCGCGTGCGGGATCGCCGCCAAGCCGCCGCCGACGTCGTCCTACAGCTCCTACACGGCTACAACCTCCGTCGCCGACAGCGTGAGTCCCCTTCCCTCCAGCCTGCCTAACATCAACCTCTCACATGCTTCCCTAGGACATTTTGTCCTGACCGCTGGACACGTATCTCTTACAGGGCTCTTCGTCGGAGGTCGGCGTGGTGCCGGAGGCCACCTGCGTTGCCGCCCGGAGCTTCGAGTTCGACTTCACCCAGCCCAAGCTGCAAACCTACACACCGTACACTGCGGCGCCTAATCATCCGGGCCACGGCGTAAGCATGCATCAGGTGCCGCCGGTGGACAACACGGGGTACTTGACGGTGCCGGAGCGGGCGGTGGCGCTAACGGGGGAGGACAGGGAGGCGAGGCTGATGCGGTACCGGGAGAAGAGGAAGAACCGCCGGTTCGAGAAGACCATCCGGTACGCGTCCAGGAAGGCCTACGCCGAGGCGCGGCCACGGGTCAAGGGCCGCTTCACCAAGCGCGCCGTTGACGCGGACGCCGAGGCGGAGGCTCATGCCGTGCCATCGTCGTACTTTCTCGACTTAGGCTACAGCGTCGTGCCGTCCTTCTGATCATCGGCCTGGCGCCTGGAGGTGCGCACCTTGTACCATTGATGTACAGTACAGTACGTAGGGGGCTATAGCTAGCCAGGGACCTGCTCAATTTTGTGCTCGGGGAGTAGCACGTCCCATTTCACTCTGTAAATCCTTTTTGAGCCAAAAACCAAGCAAGATACATCGAACTACGAACTTATTTGATTGCCCAAGATAAGAGCATCCACGAGGGCCCAATATAGCGTCAGTCAAAGTTGCCCGACTATTGCTATTGGGCGCGCCGGCACGCGTTGCTGCCTATTGGGAGCGAATAGGTTATGTAGGAAAAAATAAACTGTAAATATGGACGAACCGGCGATATTTCATTGATTTCGAAAGACATTTAACAAACTTAAACGAAATTTAACTAAATTTAAACTAAACCCTAAACCCTACTACATGGCAGCGTCGAGGAAGATGACTCTCCCGGCGGCGGCATGTCTTGCATGTCTCAATGATTTCCGGCCGCTGAGGAGGAAGTTTCATCTACGTCCACCATCGCTGAGGCTTCTGGTTTCACCGCCGTCGGCTGCGGCCTTGAGGAACTTCTTCGGGTCACCGCCGTCGCCGAGTGTGGTGGGGTTTGATCTAGCGGCGGCGGAGGGAGGCCTCGATGGCGGTCTGCATTCCCTCCCACTCCGACTCTGGCCAGTTGCCGTCGCCGTCCTCCTCCATGGCCGGGGCTGATGCCCGTGCCGGTGGTGGGGCAGGTTCCTACGCCTCCTCCTCCGGTGTCCGTGATGCTGTTGTCACCGACAATGGGAGGTCGGGCAGCTTGTCGTCCGACGATGAGCGAGCGTGCTCATCGTCGTAGTGGAACCACTCCAGCGGTGGCTATCGCATGCCGCTTGGGAGGAAGAAGGAGCCGCGGCGTGCCTCGTGCTCCGTGTCGATCACGACGTCCTAGTGCGATGACGAAATGGAGTAGAAGAGATCCACGCGCTACTCCCACAGTAGTTCCCTCCACTGCCGCATGATGTACTCGAGGCGGGCCCTACCGCTTAGCGGCGGAACCACCGGCACCCTGACGACATTCAGCACCCACCCCGGTGGTAGCAGAAATCCGTCTGGCACCAGTATGTTGTGTCGGCGGTAGTCCTCCACCTCCGACTCCGACAGTGTCGTCGGAGGCAGCACCACGCGGGAAGAGCTGGCCGCCCCTGCAAGGAAACCGCACGACCACAGAGGGTATGCCGCTGGTGGTGCTCGGACGAACTGCCCTGCTCGGGGCGGCGGCGCGGCACGAAGAGGCCCGCCTCGCGCTGCTCTGCGCGGCGGCGCTCCTGTGCCGCGTTCCACTCCTCCTCCTCGCGCTGCATCTCGCGGGCAAACGCCTGCCCCATCATCCGCTCCTCATTGAGGAGGCGTAGCTACTCGAGGTGCTCGTGGCGGCGCTCAGGGGTCATGGCGGCGGTCGTGGCAACGTTGGCGCGCTTGCGCCGAGCACGACAATCCGTGCCCATCTGCTGGCGGCGAACAACATCCTAAGCGCTCTGCTCTGGTCATGGCTTGCGGCTGCCTGGCACGGTGGTTAGGTTGCTGTGTGGAGAGGAGAGGCGCGCCAGGCACCGTTTTGAAGCCGGCGGGGAGCGGAGGAGGCCAGTGCTCGGTTTCGAGTTTCGTCAACTGTGATTTCTCAATTTGAACCAATGTTTGGAACTTTTTTAGACGATTTTTTTCAAATTCGTCGCAATCGGTTGTCTGTTTGACCGCTTGAAATGCCCTTTTACAATCAGGTTCATCTCGATGTTTGGCGCAACTTTTGTGTTGTAATTTTTCCATTTCGGTGATCATATACGAGTAGATATTGTACTGAGCCATGTACGTGTTTAGACTACAGCTAGTGTACATTGTGTTCTACAACCTCTGTCGCCGCCGTGAACCACTATGTCACAGCAGCAATTACTGTGTTGGGTATACGTGTTCTTTTAACCTTGTCATTGTGTTCGCTCAGCCGTAGTATCTCGTAGTTGTGAACTCCGTCGTCGTTGTCGTCGAGGCTACTATACGTGCGTTCATAACCTCCACTGCAAACCTCCGCTGGCGCACCGCCACCGTGTCATATGAGCGTCCTGCTCATCACCGGCGGTAGAAGTGGTCACCCCGGAGAAAAAAAAGGTGAGAATACATGAAACAAAGATGAACACCGAACACCGGGGTTTAAGAACTCGTTTCCGGTCGAACGGGTCTGGCTACCACTGTGTGGACAACCAAATGAGATGCACAACTTGGTTTTTGTCTCGTTTTTTCAGGATCAGGCCCTGTGAAGACACATATGCAAATGATGCAAAAATGACCACAAACGGTGCAAGAAACCAAACACGCCCCAAGTGTCTCCATGGTCTAAACCTCTGGGTTGAAGCCGATCATATGTAAAGGATTCTCTCGCAGCCAAAGCGAAATAAATAATTTGCATTCAGGTTGGGCCCTGGCCTTCCAGAAGCATGAGAAGTTGATTTAAAACTACGACACTTATTTTGAATCGGACCGAGTATTTTTTATGGTTGATGATCCACATGTGGTGGGCTGGTGGCTATACTAATTTTCGGGGTTCAAAACTAAAAGATACTACCATACTTATAGTCAATGCATAGTACTCTTACATTTTACTACATCACTAGCACGATCGAGCTAGCTCAAGGAAAAGTACGTACACGGGAACTAGTCGATCTCGATCCCCTACGGTACAAATACAGGGCGCGCGGTGCCGGCCGATCAGAAGGACGGCACGACGCCGTAGCCGAAGTCGAGCAAGTACGAGGAAGGCACGGCGGCGTCCGCCTCGGCGTCAGCGTCGTCGGAGCGCTTGGCGAAGCGGCCCTTGACCCGCGGCCGCGATTCAGCGTAAGCCTTCCTGGACGCGTACCGGATGGTCTTCTCGAACCGCCGGTTCTTCCTCTTCTCCCGGTACCGCATCAACCTCATCTCCCGGTCCTCCCCCGTCACTGCCACCGCCCGCTCCGGCACCGTCAGTACCCGTGTCCACCGGCGACACCTGCTGCGTGCTCACGCCGTGGCCGGATGAGGGGCGCCGCGGTGTACGCGGGCATGTAGGTTTGTGGTTTGGGCCGAGTGAAGTCGAGCTCGAAGGTCCCGGCACCACCGCCGCCGAAAGTGGCCTCCGGCACTACGCCGACCTCCGACGAAGAGCCCTGGATAGAGATATATGTCGGTCAGCAAGTATTTCTACGGAATCATGCAAGCGTTCATGTCAAGGCAGGCTGCGTGGGAAGGGAACTGACGCTGTGCGCGAGCGAGTGGTGTCCGTGTAGGAGCTGTAGGACGGAGGCGGCTTGGCGTTGGCGCCGAGCCCGCACGCGAAGTCCAGCTCGACAGTGGGAACCGCGCCGGCGGCACTAGGGACGACGCGGTCGGCGTGGGGTAAGCGCGCGTAGTCGAGGCCGCCGAGGTATGGGTCAACAACGAGGTCCGAGAAGAGGTAGTCCATCTGCTTCGCGCCCTCCTTGCTTGCCTCAACGTTAAGGTTCAGCGCCCCGTGCTGCTCCTGCCGTGCTGCGCCGTGGTGCGCGTCCTCCTCCGTACGAGCGGCGAACATGTTCATGGCCTCGGCTGCCACCGCGGCCGCCTCGGGCGACCCGATGGGCGCGACGGGCACGCGCACGTGGCGCTGCGCCAGCGGGTTGGCTTCGTGGATGTCGGCGTCGCACGCGGCGCAGAGAACGGCCGCGTCCGCCTTGCACGTGACGCTGCCGGGTTCACCTCGCAGACCTCGCACATCCACACGCGCTCGTGCCCCGCCCTTGCGTGCCCCGGGCGCGCGTCGCACCCCGTGCAAAGGTACCCGCTTCCACGTTGCCACCCGGCGCAGGTGCGGCAGTGCACGCGCGGGGACCCTCGCAGGCCCCGCACCGCGGCCGCCACGCCCCAGTACTTGCGCAGCTCCATCATCGTATCACCTCCTCCTATCTTGGACACGCAATGGCGACTCAAAGAAGTTTGCGCTTGCTTGTCGCGGGAGCTAGCGATGGTGGAAGTGGAGGGAAGGTTGATTGAAGGTGCTAGCTAGCGGTGATGGTCGGAGGTAGATGTAATAGTGGGTGGGGGACGTCGACGGCGACGCGGGCGGAGACGACGTGGTGGACTGGGAGCCAAGCGTAATCAGGCAGTGTGATACAGTAGTGGGATTTGGTGCATGTGATGGACAGGGAGATATCGGCGTCAGGTTCATTTCCCCGCTGGGCTAGCTGGATCAGTTGGCTTTCCGGGGGAGCCAACCGATACAGGATTACAAATCCGATCATATCCTCCCGGTGATGCTGGATTACTGGGATTGGATGCTCGGGGGATTAACGTCGAGATCGCCGTCGTCTCTTTGCGTAAACCCGTGGTGAATTCCGAAATGGCTTGCAGATAAGGTGTAGGATATGTATCAGATAGCATGTTGATATAGATTATCCAAAAAATTAACTACGATTGTAAATGTTTAAAATTGGACTATATCCGATTTTCGACCAAAAATGGTCAAGGCCAAACTGACCTAGCAACAAAGAGTTATGGAGTTCATTTGGCGAGAATGTCTTCCTCTGCATTCTACCGCTGATAGAGTTATGGTTAAGTTATTCAACTTATATTTATAACACTTGTGAATGTTTGGGGTTGTAGTCTAAATAATGTCTCTACTTTCTTAACTCGAATGGTCCGATGTATCGACACATTCGAATTTGAAATTAGCCATTATATATCGGAGAAAAAAATGATAAAGGATATGGTACAAGAAAATTCCGATCCAGTCAGCTTACTCCATTCTAGGTACTCCTACCTACATGAAGTTTAGCCCGTATCCGGCAACACGCTAGTCCGTCGTGGGTACTATGTACAACCAAAATTTAATGCAAATTTAATTTTGGGACATTAGAAAACACATGCTTAAATGGATAAATGCATGATAATGTGCGGAAAGACAAAAAATATTCAAACCATGTTGAAGACTTGAAGTTTGGCCCCATCAACGGGGCCATCATTCTATTCGTAATCACCTTCAACTATGAAAGTTTGTTAGCATGCATAGTGTTTCATAGAAGATAACCCATTAATAATGGTATTTTTTGACAAATCTGGCTCTTTTGAACAACTAAACACATATATGGCCTCTTCTCAAAACTATTTTCAAATCTGGCCTCTTGAGGTCGGCGCCAATGAGGATGTAGCCGAACTTGTTCAGTTCGACGCCATCCAGAAAGTCACATAATTTTCCTAAGGATTTAGATTTTTTAAAACAGGGGGTCGCGCCAATGAGGATGGAGCCGACATGTACAAGGTCGGCGCCATCCTCGTTGGAGCCGACCTCAGGGGCCAGATTTGGAAATAGTTTTGAGAGAGGCCAGATTTGATATTAGTTTCACCAAAAGGCCATATTTGGCAAAAAATACTTAATAATGAGATGATAGAGCTCCAGACTCCAGTACGTGAGTGTTAGTTGTGTGGATGTAAAAACAGTTGACCACCTCTTTCTGCAATGCATTGTTGTGATGGTAGTACGTAATGTGATGAAAGTTTATTTTGACTAAAATTATCTACCGCTTAGTACATAGAAACGATTTCATACTTAGTGTCAAAATTAGGAAAAAAATAAGAGCTTTCATTGGGTGAAGCTTCTATATTTGGACTTTATGAAAGTTTAGGATGATGCATATTCCAACAATAAAGTGTGACTGTTCCTTATTTGATTCAACATATGGAGACTCATTTACTTAAGTCACGAACAAAACAATAAAATCAAGAGGAACATAAAAATCTTGGAGCAAGTATCAAATGATATCTTCACATTGATCCACATCTGGAAACCTGGCATGCAAAAGCGATGAAAACTAGCTTTAAATAATTATAACTAGTTCAAAGCGGAGCTCCCTTGGGTTCATGGTTGATATGTTCTCTCTCCTTCTGTGTTTTGGCTAATGTTGTTTACTTAATAATCATTTTCTGTGTCTCAGTTTGTGTCTTGATATCCCATGGAAAAAACCAGATCTTGCCTCTCGTCTTAGCTAAGGCATACATTATTTATACCAATTTTTTTACTTTTATAATTAATTATTTTTATGCAGCTTAACTAGTTCTTGTAGAACCTTTATCTTGTAAGCTTAACTAGTATTTTTTTTTTCTATGTAATAACATTAACACCATGTTTATGTGTGTATTATCAAAACTCAAAGTTAAGTGTTAGACAAGTTAAATATGTTCATTACAAACAATAATTTTAATAGAAATCTATTTTGTTAAAGAAATAATAATAGTTTAAATTTTAATCCTGGATATATTGTTGAAACATTTTTTAACCCTAGCAAATCATAGAAAATGGCATACAAATTTGTCTACAAATCAATTTGGGACACTTCGATGTAATCTATTAGTATGTTTATATGTGTTTCTTTCTATTGAATATCTTGATAAATGGTTCCAAAACATACATGTGTAGCAAATATGATAATAGGAGTTTTGTCTAGAAGGATTGTCTTGATGGAAGTTATCATCACAATCATAGAAGAAACTAACTTGGTGAGGCAACCTTATGTTTAGTGTGTCTATTGGATTATTATATCGTATTCACGCAATAAACTAACATAAAATAAAACACCGAGTTTGATGCCTTGTATGACTTTATAATGTGGACTTTTTCAGTGTGTGACGACATATCGTTGAAATCAACATATCTATGGTGAATTCATCGCTACTGAAATTCCATGATTGTAGCATTCACTAGAAACCTGTGAGAGAGTGTGTGTCATGCGATTGCGTGTTTGTGTCTATGTTGTACTCGGCACATAAACTAACTTGCTTCCAAACTAACGTGGCAATTCAACAGTTGCTCATATTGCAAAAACTATGGTTTCTTTGAAACTTGAAATTCAGGTGAGTAATTACTTCAATGTGCTTGACCATGCTTGCGGACTTAAATGCATTATGTATTTGATTCTCCATCTCATGCGAGTTTGGTTTGCGGACAAAATTATCCTCGACCACAACAACATGCACAACTGATCATATCAGTCATGCTTATTAGAAAAAACAGAATTCCCATAACTAAGATGATACTTATGATCTATTTTTGGCTTTGTAATTTTGTTCTAAGTCATAGCAGTCAAGGACAAGAGCGTTAGCTAGGTGTAGGTGACAGGTGCAATCTGCATATATAAATTCGGGCGAATAGCTCCTGTGCGACGTCGTTGAGGGCAATTGTCCGGCATGCGACGATGTTGGCTGAAATAGCCCTGGTGCGACGTTTGTTTGCGTGGGAATAGCTCAGACAGGATATGGCCGTTAATTTATTATCCCACGCGGTAAACCCCGTTTGACCGTTCAATGGATAAGTTTATGACAAGTGGGACCTCACGCGTGCGTGCTCTGAAGCGTGATAATAGCTCCGATGCGACAGCTGCATCTGTTCATCGTGGGGGAAAAAACTCTGCCACGCGCCGGCGTCCCTCTGAGCTCACTCCTGTCCTGCCGTCTCGGCTTCTCCGGGCTAGATGGAGCGGCCGATTCGAGCGGTGGCGCGAGAAGAGAAGCGGCAATCGATTCGAGCGGCGGTGCAAGAAAAGAAGCGGCGGGCGGCGACGCAGGGCTTGCGGTCGCAATGCAAGGTAAGGGCGTCGAGGGTGGATGGGGGTTGGGGTGGTGCGGGTCGCCGGTCGCGGAGGCGACCGGCGGCCCTATTTGTGACTCGTGCAGCGGCGAGGGACTCGTGCAGCGGAGGCGACCGGCGGCCCTACCGGATTTCGGTGAATCAGGTCTTGAAGCGGGCGTGGAAGCGCTACGGCATCGACAGTAAGGGTTTTTCGCTCGGCGGTCAATCGCCGCCGATGACGAGACAGAGGTATGCATCGATACGAAAACTTGATGCGGGTGACCAGAGCAGTACGGGCTGGAGCTCATCGAGCAGGGGTACCACATCGAGCAGGAGTTCAGCTAGTTCATCGAGCCTGGACATCGAAGTAGCTTTAATCCTATGCGAGATGAAGAATCAGCTACAGAGCTGCTAGATGGAGCTGGAAGCTTGAGCTGCATTATGTAGATAGAAAGTGTAGTGAATTTTGGTAGGGGAGCGTGTGGGGGAGTAATTTTGTGAACTGGGCATGTCGACTGCGTTCTGTCGAACACCCTGGGGGCGTGCTCTGGACATCCCGATGTTGTCATTCGCACGTTCCGTTGGGTTAAACCTTGTAAAAAATGTAAATTATCGTGTCATCTGTAGAAACAATGTCTTACTTCTTTATTTAGACTTACCAGAATGATTTACTTCTTCGGAATATTGCTGTAGAGGACGCAGCCGTGCGCAGATCTTTTTTTTTCGAGAAAAATGAAAAAGTTTCACTGTGGGCTAGATGAATGGGCCAACTCCATCCAATTAGGCCCAGTAAGTGTAGGAGCCATTTCAGCCACTTTTGCTTTTTTTTTTGAGCCACTTTTGCCTTTTAGTGTACATGTTATTTGTACATGTTATTATGTAGTAGGTTGATCTAACTTGGTCATCCCCATTTCTAATCCTGTCATTTTTCACATCGGTTTTCCAAAATGAGCTACAAATGAGCCCCAAAGGTAGCCAAACAGCACAATTTCTAATCCTGTCATTTTTTCGACCTTCTCCAAATGATCTCAAACTCTAGGGTTAACATATATTGCACTAATATAGTGTCCTAGAACAATTTTTAACTCAAAACTTGTTTAAAAGTTGGTTTGATTTTAGTTGACCAATTTTTGAAATATTCAAAAAACATAAAAAAAAATGCAAATCCAGTGCACATGGTCTTAGTTTATCATGTACTAACAGCTCCAACTGATAAACAAGGTCTACATACATATTAAACAAGAAATGCTTCAGTATGGTATGAAATCTCACAACTCAAACTATAGAGTTCATAGTTTGAGATGTGTGATTTCACACCATATTGAAGCATTTCTTGTTTAATATGTGTCTAGACCTTGTTTATCAATTGGAGTTGTTAGTATATGACAAACTAAGAACATGTGCACTGGTTTTCCATTTTTTTTGATGTTTTTTGAATATTTTATGATTATTTTGAATTCGGTCAAACCCAAGTTTGACCAACATTTAAACAAGTTTAAAATACCAAAATGAAAAACTAAGCCTGTGTCATTCTTAGTCACACCAAAAGGAAGATTTGGTGATTTTTCAATTTTTTTAAATTTTCAAAACATCAAACCCTCTCTCACTTCCTTGAACTCTCTGCAACTTCGTTCGTGGTAAGTCATTTGTGTGAAGGATTTCTCATGAAAATACTCATATACCAAGTTTATATTTTTTTTCATAACTATGTCATGTAAGTAGACAATGTGCGCTGGTTTTATGTTATTTTAATTTTTTTTGAATTATTTGTGCTGATTTGAATGTTTGGTCAAACTTTGCACAAAATCGTTGACCGACTAAAAATCAAAGTTTATATTTTTTTTGATAACTATGTCATGTAAGTAGACCATGTGCGCTGGTTTTATATTTATTTGATTTTTTTGAATTACTTATGCTCAACCCTAACTCATTCCATCGATATCGTGAACGTGTGAATGTTGGAATTGAAATGTGGATATAACAAGTTTTATATTTTTAATAGCAACTTAGTTGCATAAGTAGACCATGTGCGCTGGTTGTATGTTGTTTTGATTTTTTTTGAATTAGTTGTGCTCAACCCTAGCTCATTCCATCGATAGCTTGAATTGTGTGAATATTTTTCATTTAACTGTGGATATAACAAGTTTTAATTTTTTTTAGCAACGTAGTTGCATAAGTAAACAGTGAGCGAAAGTTTCATATTTATTTGATTTTTTCTAAATTATTTATGCTCAACCCTAGCTCACTGAAAACCCTAAACCCCGGAAACCCTAAACCCCGTCCGAAACCCCGTCCGAAACCCCCCTGCTTCAGAGCCGTTGATCGCTGGTTAGTGAACGGTTGGATCAGAAGGAAACCAATAGTGTACAAGTTTGGCTCAGATTTATGCTCACCCTAGCTCCGAAAATTCGTAGGAAAAAAAACCAAATTTGGGCCCAGCAGCAGGATTTGGCCCGCTGGTTAGTGCACAAGTTTTTTTTAGTTTTTTTCTATTCTCACCGCCTCGCCACGGCCGGACGGCATGGCCCAACCAAATAACGGGCCACGGCCCTCCCGTTCACTTTCCCATGCCACGGCCCACCGTTTTTTTTCCCGACCGCCTCCGTTCCCCTTCTTATCCACTCAGATGTGTCGTACCCTAGCTATTCAGATCTGCGCCGCCCCCCACACTCCCTCGCCGCCGGCGACCAAATCCACGGGAAACCGCTGCCGCCACATATAAATCCAGCTCCAGCCCACGAAGATGATGAGGCGTGGGGGTTCCAGCTCCCGCGGTGGCCATTCCGGCTCCGGAAATCGCTCCGACGAGGACCGGAAGGCGCGGAAGCGGCCGGCTGACCCCGAACGCGCGAGGCGGGTTCATTCCGACGTCGGTCGGAAGCGCGGCGCGTACAAGTGGCTCCACAGGGGCCTAACGCCGCCGCCAGCGTTCGCCCGTCGTGAGGTGGAGGAGTATGACCGCAGCGTGGCGGCGCGCGGCCACCGCTACGAGCACGGGAGCTCCTCCGGCGCGGGGAGCTCCCGCATGGCGGCACGGGCGCCACAGCTGCCACCGCCGAAGAGGGAGGAGCAGGAGCAGCAGGACCGCCCACCGCGCCGCGGCCTGCTGCCCGGGGACTTCGCCGCCGACGAGGACCTGGACTGGATCACCGAGGAGGTGATCCAGCGCAGCAAGCAGCAGGAGCAGGACGTCGAGGTGCGCCGTCAGGAACAGGAGGAGCTCTACAAACTCCGCCTCCGAAGCGCTATCGACGCTTCCCTAACCCCATCATCGAGGTCAGCTCGGACTCCGACTCCGAGTTCGACTGGTCCGACTGAGCGGCGCCGCCGCCTCGTCGCCGCCGCACCCCCGGGGCTCCGTGTGTGAGCCCAATTTTGGATCTGCGTTTAGGCGTAGGAGCAGCGGTTCGATCCCCAAATGTAATTAGTTTGATGAACTACTCGTGTGGCTTTTGATCAGACGAGCCATTGACGAACTACCTGTAATTCAGTCTAGTATGTCTAATTAAGTTCAGTTTATTATGTGTAATTCAGTTCAGTTCATCTGCTTTTCTGTTAGCCTGTAATTCAGTTCAGTTTATTTTGTTTGACTGAGACGGAGCTCGCATCTCTCGCCGGCGTTGCCGCGCTTCGTCGCCGGAGAAGAAGAAGAAATGGCAAGGGAGGATGCGCGCTCAGGGGAGGAGCAGGAGGATACAACGGTCGTCGTTGCTGTGTGGGTCCCATCAAGCTGACGTGGATAAGTTGTGGGTCCCATCCGCCGGCTCTCCATAATCCTGATCCTAACTAACAGACTGCGCTTAAGGGCCATGTCGCAGCAGAGCAATTTGTGCAAACAGCAATGTCGCAGCGGAGCTATTCCTGCCAACGACGTCGCTGCCCATCAATTGACTATGAAAAACGTCGCATAGGAGCGATTTGCCCATATAAATTCAACAACATAGTCCTAGAAAACATAAGAAATCATGCAAAAGATGGATGCACCTAGCCGATTCGATGGTTTTATAACCTTGCGTATTTTTGCAAAGAAGAAAATATTTCTACCTAAAGAAAATATTAAGCATTAAACTTGTTTATCACAAGCAACGCAAAATATAATTCTTCTCATGAAAACTCGAAAGCCTTAAGTAACATGCATATATTTCTTCGAAATCTCAATAAAAAATTGAAGTTTCACCTAAACCATTTTGCCTTTTGGGTTCTGTTCCTGAGTGCACCTTTGAATTAACACTAGGTACCCGCAAAAACAAATACCACCAGCAGGTAGGATCTCCATAAACGTGCAATCGTGCATGCATGTTCCCAATACTAAAATAGCTCGCTCTGCGAAACTTTTGGAACAAAGAAAACATCCCCAGCCACTGGATGCTAAAATATCATCATCCTAACATACACCGTTCTGTCAAGTCAAAATATATCATATACTAGGGAGGAGTGGAGGACAAGACAAGTGTATCTTCAGTGCCCATAACAAAAGTTTTTTTCTGAAAGCAGCAGCTCTGCTGGTGTCACCCAGCTAGCTACAGCCTCAATAATTTCTAAAAGCTGGAAAGAGACAAAGATTAGCTTTATGGCTTTGACGCCGTTAGGGAGATTAGCTACCTCGATCACCTTAATTAGCCGGTGATGCGATGCATGTCAACGTACGGCCAGCTTTCTCAGCCACCTAAAACAGGCATCGCTGGCGAGCCATGCCCAAAATGCCCTCCAGTAGCACGAGCCTATCCAACCAGAAAGCGAGTGCTAGGAAAATGGCTTGGCACCTGTTGTGGAAAACGTTTTATCAGGGTTGCATTCTACACGCTTTGAGGAGGATTGCATTGTACGCACGCTGCCAGACCTTATCATCACTTGGTCGAGTTTGTTTGTTTGCAGAACAATAGTACCACACGAGCTAGCACCCGAGGAACTTTCTTACTTCAGTTGTCGAATACAAAAAAAGATGTAGCATTTGTTGGTAGAAAATTCAAAACCCGAATTCAATGAAAATTTACTACCGGTGCGTAATTTTGGTTGCCATTTCCTATTTATAGCGCCAAGTTGTGTCATCCTCATTGCTTACCCCGCTAGCATGGAATGACTCACCATCTTCTGTTTTGTTTTAAATGGGAATCCACGTCCTCTGCATCAGAGCGATGCCCACAGGCTATCCGCCATCTTCCGATGATGTCCTTTCTATCAATTGATGCCGAGAGGAGGTAACGAAATGAACAAGAGGCTTGTACATGGTTACGGTTGAAGGTGAGGCGAACAAGAGTGTGTGCCATTGACTCTTGCAGTCAAGCAGAAGCACCAGAGTGGTGGCGGTTAGCGTTTCACCAATCAAACTAGTCATCAATACAATATCAATTGAAAATAATCAGGGCATGAGTCCAACAACGAAGTATGGCGCAAACGCCGGCTTCTTATCAACGAGTGTATCGTCCAAAAGACAAATCGGAGAGAGCAAAACGCCTATGCGCATAAGCTGGTGTTTCGCAAATCAAAATCAAAAGTAGAGACTAAACCGTTCGCGGAAAAGATTTTTGTACATGTATTTTCATTATAACCTATTTCTGATATGCTTTCATTTTTTACATTTTCGAATCTTGTGGATCAAAGAGGTTTTGCTTAGAAAGCTCTTCTCAGAAACAATTGATTTTGGAAATGGACAAAGCTCTCTTTCGCATGGCATGATTGTTGGGCCCCATCTGGTAATTTCGTCCTGAAGTCTTGGGCGACTCGGTCGGTAACGGTGCACCAGCGCAAAGCGTCAATATCACTAATCCGGCCGGAGAATGTTGACGCTTATTTAATCCCGACGTGGACGCGTCGACTCGCCAAGCCCCGGAGGGCAGAACTGTCAATTCCACAGAGTGATGAATGACGAACTGGATGCCGTCATCTCGTTAACCCTGAGGATCTTCTACGGCCAGCTCCAAGTGGCGCCGCGTACGAGCTTAACGTAAAAAACCAGGCCACTCTGTTTTAGCGCGCACGGGATCCGGGACGGGACCCAGCACAAGCTCGGCAGATGATTGGTTTATCCGCCAACATCTTGGAGGTGGGCCCACATGCCCGTGGTGTCAAGCTTTCTTCACGTGATCTGGGAGATTTTGGGGTTTGCTTGCCATGATGCGAGATCCCATTATTGTTATCGTCGACAGATCACTCTCAAAGCTTTGGAGATGACTTGTTATCTTGGGCAATCAAATGAGGTTTTGCTACGCTGTATAGACAGATCTTGCTTGGATTTTCGGCGCGCAAGTGCTTATTACAAAGTGGGATGTGACGTGCAAGTCCCCAAGCACGAAATTGAGCATGTCCTAGGTGATGGAATTTGGCTAGTTGCATTGGCACGGTCTACTCTTTTGGAATAGTGTTTCGCTTGAGGCATCATAAATTTCCGGTTCAAAAAGTTATGTTTCGGATGATGATAGTTTTAAAGTTCGAACAAAAAAAAATCAAATCGGGGTATCAGTAGTCATTTGTTTACAAGTTTGACAGCTGGTGAGTCCAATCCTCATGTATTCCACGTAGCTAAATATCTGTGAGTTGCTACGGGTAGAGTACTATATTTGGTCTCGGCTTAGCTGTTGGTTATGTTTTATCTAGTGAGCATCTCCAACCCGAGCCCCCAAAATCGGCCCCAAATTGTCCGCGGACGCGTCCGTGGACAGTGACCGGACGACCCCCAAAACTAGGTTCCTACAACCACATACCCCAAAAGCTTGTCCTCAAACTCATGCAAGTTATGCAACGTCGATCCGATACATACCGGATCCAAATTACAAAACATAGTGGTCAAAATTCAAATGAAATTAACAAAGTTTAACAAGTTGTCCAATACAAGAATGAGAAGTAATCTCTTCTTCTTCAAGGGGCGGTTCCACCGGAGCCGGATCCATCTAGGCCGAGGTCACTTGACTTCCGTCGAACAGGTTGTGGGCGTTGTGGCTGTCAGTGAGGCCGGAAGAAGTACGCGCCCGCTGGAGTGGCGGAGAGTCCTCCACCACCTCGTAGTTCCACCGGAGCCGAATCCATCTAGGTCGAGGTCACTTGACTTCCGTCGAACAGGTTGTGAGCGTTGTGGCTGTCAGTGAGGCCGGAAGAAGTACGCATCCGCTGGAGTGGCGGAGAGTCCTCCACCACCTCGTAGTCCTGCGTCGGCGGCACCTGCGACGGGATAAATGAAAGTCGCCGGCGCCCAAATTTGGTTTCAAATTTGGTGGAGCCGGCTTGCCAGAGCCGACGTGGCGGACGCGTCCGGGCCCGTCCAGGCCACCCCAAACTCTTCCCACATATGGGCTGGCTTTGGGGGGAGCCGGACCGCCCGGACGTGTGTGTACTCTATGGGGGCCGCGGTTGGGTTCCCGTTTTCAGCCCAAACCACATCCGGGCTGTCCGCCCGGACGTTTAGGGAGGGTTTCGGGGCCGTGCTTGGAGATGCTCTTATGTGCGTATGTTTCTGCCTCACCGATAAAATTACTAACTATATAAAAGATGGTCCGATTCTCGCTCCCTCAACGATCGGACACTGTTTACTGTAGATTGCTACAGTGTTGAACAGTACAGCGATCCGCGTCGTCGTTTGACGATCGGACGGTCCACACAGCACAACCTTGATGCTCTTACAAAAAAGCCCCTCCCAAACTCAGAAATCAACCCGCAGTCCAAGAAATTCTGAGGCGGTGGACTGATTTGGCAATTGCGGAAAAGTCAAGGATGTTTTTGCAAAACAGCCCGTAGATTCTCCCCCTTCCCTTCTCTCTCCCGCGCGCGCCCGCAGGTCGCCGCCGCCGCCGCCACGCATCGCCGCCGTTCTGAGCCTCCCCGCTCGAATCGAAGCACGCTGCAGGATCCGCCGTCGTCGCCTCTCCCTCCTCGCACACGCCCGCCTGCCGAGCCGCCGCGCCGTCGCCGGAATCGCCGCGGCCGCGCCCGCAGGTCATCGCCACGTCCACACGCCGCCGCGGCCGCTCCGGTGACCCAAAATGGGCGGCGCCGCCGCGTACGGCCACCCCGCAACCAGGCGACGCCCACGCCTCCGCGGCAAAGACCGGCCGCAGGTGACGTCACGCTGACGTCCCCACGGGCCTGGGCTGCACAGCTGGGCCGCATAGCTGGGCCGGCCTGCTGTGCAGCTCGGCCGGGCCTTTTTTTTCTTTCCATTTTGTTTTTCTTTTTTTCAAAACTTTCAACACTTTCCAAATACAACTCCAAAAAAAATTCAAACCAATTCCTAGCAATTTGTAAAATACAAAAAAAAATCCAAATTCTTTGGGACCTTTTCTAAATTAATACAAACTTTTAAAATTTGAAACAATACTCAATTCAATCCAACTTCACAAGATTTTTTTAAAAATAATCAAGGACACAAACAGTCTGCATAATTGTAAAAGAAAATACAAAGAAAAAAAACATAACCATTCCCAATAATCATTTCAAAACAAAAATAGAAAATGGAAACATTTCCACAATTGACCATCCAAAAAATATTAGAAAATATCAAAATGACTAGGAGAAAACAAAAAAAAAATTACGACAACAAAAGAAAAATTTGAACTTTTTTATTTAGAACACTTTATAGATATTGATTTACGGTATTTTAACAATTTTACAAAACTACTAAATTCTAAAATGACTATTCATATAATACGACCAAAATTCAAAAATGAATATTTCAAACATTCAATTCAAATGCCTCCAAAACACTTTATAAATGCTCACAAATTGCGTTCTCCCTAATTATATCTCGAGAGATTCGAAATGACAAATTGCTTATTTTCCTTTACATGTTTTCATTTTTTCTTTCTATTCTCTTTTCTTTTTCGTTGCCATCTCCCATTGTCACCAAGCTTACATATTTATTGACAATTCATCTCCTTACAGATTTCACATTTCAATTTGAAACCATAGTTAATGATTTCAATTACACTAACATATTTAGAGATAGTATAACTTAAGGCTCTCTAATTATGTAGTTAAAATTTAAAAAGCGTGCCTTCATAAATATTTAAAGAAAACAAAAATTCATTTTCTCTAATTACGGAATGAATTTTTAATTGAACTTAATGCATGCTCACACAATGTATTCTCACCGACTGTTGAATTAAATTTGCTATTTAAGAAAACCCTTAAATACATTATATGAAACCAAAAAGATTAATATTTAGAAACAATACTACAACTGAGCTTCTTACAATTATGCAGCTGAATCTAATAAATGTTCATATCGAGCTAACCTTTCTGTAATTTGACAGTTAAATTTGCATAGATGAAGAAACAAACCACAAAATTCGCAACAAAAAATAATTGCTGACTACTTATGACATACGATCCAATTTCAAATATGAATATCTAGAAACTACAGAGCATTTTTAAATGCGCACATTTCCAAAATTGAAATTTACCACGCAAGCACGACGTATGCCGTGGAAAAAAAACAAAACAATCGCAACGATACAAATTTTGAAGTATAAACACTTTTTTTAGCAGTAAACTTTATTTGCATTCCCAATTTGTTTTTTAAACAGTAAACTTTATTTGCATTCCCAATTTTTTGTAATCGATTAGTTAACATGGTGGTCAACCGTATTATGAAAAGCAAGGAAAAATCATTTAGTTGCCAAATTCTCTATCGATCCGTGAAAAACAAAGGATACGACAACGAAAAAGACCCTCTTTAACCTGAATTCTGATTAATTAGATATCCCACATAAGGAATTGAAGAAAGACGCGACGTATTATTCCAGGGAGTTTTCAAAAGGGTTTAGAGCATGACATCAGTTGTTGACCCACAACTCAGATTTCTTTTTTTCCAACAACAATTTCAGAAATTAGTAGAATTCCGGCAAGTAGGCCTACCTTAGGGTTTAGGGTTTGAATGTACACATTTTCAAATTTGAAGTTTTTCACCAACTATTCACAAATATGACAAACATATAGACATTAACACAGAAAAACGACGACTATTTACGTCATTTGATAAAGGTTCAAGTTTAAAATCGTTAAGATTTCCAATGCCTTCCAAATCTTACCATTTAAAAACCACTAAAAAAATCACGTATGAACAACTTCTAACAATTTAGAAATTCAAACAGTTTGTAAATGTAAACTTCTCCTTTCTACTGTCGATACATTTAAATCCAAACAAATTCAAATTTCTCCCACCACGGTATTCAGAAATATCACAAATATATCAACATTGATACGAAAAAATAAACGTTAACTATTTATGCCATATGATCAGATTTCTAATTTGGAAACTTCAAAAATTCCAACGGCTTCCAGATTTGAACATTTCAAAAACCAAAAAATAAAACATACGAACAGCTATCCACTTTCACCAATTTTTGAGATTCAAACAAAGTATAAATCGAATCTTCGAATATATTCGTTAGAAAAATACAAATAATATATCAAAACAATCAGAACAATACGTACAAACTACTTATGCTAAAGATTTGTTTTGGAATATTCAAATATTGTCACCATTTAGAGGTAATTCAAATGCATCTTTCCTAAAATGAATTAAATATTGCCACCGAAATTCAAACATATTCGACCATTTCGAGCTACTAAATATTTGAATATTGTACAAAATGTATAAAAAATGCTCACAAAAAATGCTACCTGTTCAAATATTGTCACCATTTAGAGGTAATTGAAATGCATCTTTCCTAAAATGAATTAAATATTGCCGCCGAAATTCAAACATATTCGACCATTTCGAGCTACTAAATATTTGAATATTGCACAAAATGTATAAAAAATGCTCATAAAAAATGCTACCTGTTCATATCAAAATAAAAAATATGTTTGCAAATACCAATTTGGTCAACATTTTGTTTAACAGAAAAAAAATTACAAAAAAAACACCAAGGGCGTGGCGTCTCAACTAGTATAAAGTTCATCTTCAGCCCCATTCTCTCACTGTGACTCCACCTCCACTATGTCATTTATATCCCGTCCTTCCGCTATCGCATTCTTCACTTGAACAATCACATTCATGATTGTCGTAGCAAGGGTTTGCATTACATAATTAAGATGTTGGGGCTTTCTTTATTCGTCCTCTTGTGTTCAGTGGTGGTGCTGAAACATGGCTTACGTGTCATCCTGCACATTGGCCTTCATTCTACTGTGAATTCTATGAATCCTCACCGGTGTGTGTAGCATCCTCTCTTGCATAGGTGATGGGTGTTAGTTTAGCCTCGTACTTGCCACAGGGTTGGGAGAATGTTGAGGTCGTGAGGACATAAAGGTTGCAATGTCAACCATTTGGTTAGAGGCCGAGGTTTATCACATGAGGATACACCCCCATTGACGGGAGAAATAACGCTCGCCATTTCTCTCTTGGGTAACACACTCCGCATTAGAACACAAAAGACACAAAGATATTTTATCTTTCCTACTGCGTGGACCTTAACTATTGGCCTATGCGTTTTTCCTCATTTATACAAACATGCAAATATTGGCTGGCCCTACTCTGATGGATTTGTAACCTTGGAAACTTAAAAAAATTCTAACCTTGGATACTGGCCCTGCGTAGAACAGACGGCTTTGATGGTCCCTATGGTACAACTCTAGACCACACCCATCTTGCAGTACGCGATGGTTGCAACACCCATGGTGACTACTGGATTGTGAAAAATGCATATGAAAGTTTCTTCAGCGACAATGCTTAGATCTACATGAGAAAACATGTACAACCATCAGGGCCGTCGCTTGGTGATTCTATTGATGTACTTGCTAATATGATTGATTTCTATTGGCAGTCCTCACAAGTTTTCACTCGACAAAGGGGGGGGGGGGGGGGGGGGGGGGGGGCATGCCCCCATGCTCCACACAATCTTTTCGCGAGAACAAATTGTAGGCCCTAGAGTCTTTGTTGGATGAGTGAACACAATTTACACGGATAAAAAATCATAAAAACGATGGAGTGCCATATTCTCTGAAGAAAATATTTACGAGAATAAATTAAATATATACATGATTTATATTCACCTGTATAAATGTTTTGCAATCTTCATATGAGATAGATGCCTATTTTCTTGACAGGAAATGCACACTCTACATATGTACCAAGGCATATTGGCATGGAGAGAGGTGCAAGGATGGAAGCATATATAAAAGAAAGGCAAACTGGTTAATTAGTAACAAGGGCATATAAGATGAAAATGTACCATGTTATGAAATCACATGTTCTACCAACGGTTCTGTTCTTGTTCCCACCTCTTACATGTCTCAAATGTCACTTTTCATAAAACACGGCCTAACCACTAGCTTGCAATAAACCCCTCCTTCAAGTGTGGTTCTGGTATTGAAAAAACCTTGTTGGTTGTTGGTTGATTATCTAGAAATTGTGCATAATTCAGACACAACTGTTATAGATATGGCATGAACTCGTTGAATTGGTGGGTTCAAAATTAAAAATAAACATCATTGAATTCTAGCACGTACTCATACATTCCCTAACACTTTGCAAGCACTAGAGCGGTAGGGGCAGAATAGCCATGGTATGGAATGGAGGGGCTAATAGCTAGACATGGTACAGAGACATGGAGAAAGGGATGAAGACCGAAGTAAAAGAGAATATGTGTCTCGAGGTGTTTCCACAAAATGAACGATAGTAGGAAGGATATTGAGTAGCCATCATTTCCCCATGTCTATTGAGAAATTTGCAAATTTCAATATTTATTCTATTTTCATTTGATATGTTCCAAGTTAGTAATAGGAGCGCTATTCAATTTATGAACTTCCTACTGCGTTCGGTCTATACAATCACGCCCACAAGGTATATTGCCAATATGCAGATATCTATAGTACTCCCTCATTATTGTGTGTAGGATTGATGTACGAGTGTTAAGGTAATACGCTTCATTAAGAGAAATCTTCGACCAAGAATTATTCAATTGATAAGTGGTTTATATGATAAAATATTACAATCATCAATTAGTACTTTTCAAACGACTAGTGATACCAACTTCTTGTCATGTAAACCATATATTTAGAAAAAATAATTCTTAAAAAACAAGCTTTTTGTAAGCATTAAGTGAGGGAGTATTTGATATTTTATTTCCAATAATTTTGTTTGCATATTCATAAGAATTAACTAGAAAAACAATATACACAACAACAACCACACATATGTCATCATCATGCACGACGCGGCTTTCCAGACGACTTATCTTGGGCGATCACCCTAAGAAAAATCCTTATCTTGGGCGATTAAATGAGTTTTTGTAAAGCTATAGATCTTGATCGGATTTTCAGCGCAAACATGACTTTCAAGTGGAAATGTGGAATGGACATATAGCGAAGCTAGGGATTTGTCTAAGCCGGGGCACACAACAAACAAAATATTTCATTTGGTCTACAACGAACCAACTCTCAAATTTTTTAACGGTTCAAGCACCACTGAACTGATGTTTCGAACGCAGTCTTTTATAGATGTACGTGGTGCGCCTGGTTGGACTCGCTTATTCACGGTCGAACAGCGGAACAGACGGTGCGATCGACCGATGGACGAGAACCTTTTTTTTGAGAGTTCACACCACTTTATTGAACTAAAATTTGAACTGGAATACAAAGACCATCAGGGGGCTGGACGCTTATATATTAGCTCGTTTTGCTGTTTCTAGTAGTGTGTCAAGCTTAGTAGTGTGGGACGATCGATGGACGGGAACTCGTACGTGGCCTGAAGCAGGTAGGCTAGCTAGGTAATGGGCCTGTGGCCTGCTACTAAGGCCCAGGAAAAATAGGCTGACCCGGTCAGATCCCAGGGAAATGCCATCTGAGCCCATCTATGAAAAAACTCATCTATTTCAGCGCCGGTCAGGATTCCTGGCCGTTCCAGCGACTTTGGCCACCGTAGCAGCTCTCCGGTGATCACGCATGCAGGCGGCACGGAGCACGTGCCCAGGGCTGAGGCACGGTAAATTCGCCACTCACTCCAAGCAATAAAATTGAGCAGGTACGAAGTGATGAAATCTGCCAGTTGACAAGACTATCTCTTCTCTAGTTCCCTAAGAGTCAACTGGGTTCTAGAACTGACCCTGACCAGAATTGTTTTCACATTTTTTGACAGTGTTTTTAAATCACGATGATAGGAATAAATACGAATTTGGGACGCTGATTCAGACCCCATCCATGGACTTTATTTAGAAGTTCAAAATAGGAAAATTAAGTCAATATCTGTAGTCAAATTGTTTAGAAGTTTGACTGCAGGTGTGTCGAGGCTTCCTTTTTGAACTGCAAATGGAGTTGCTCAGCTGGCGACAAGTCTGAAATGTTTAGCCAACGATGTCCAGCTCAGGCCCAATACCATGGCGCCTCGAAAGCTTCATTTGAAGGAACCAGTCTCGACCCAGTTCAGAATCTCTCCGGTTGGAACTAGCTATAGCTTCAGGCACCGTTACAAAACAAAGTTGTTCCCACGCCCAGCCCCCAACATATAAGAGCACAAGTTGTTTCCGTTTCTTGAAACGTGGATCGACTTCTGATCCAACGTTTCTTCAGTACCGTCGATGCATCTTGCGCCAACTTTGTGAAATGTGTGCTGATTTCTTTCCGACTTGCTCTTTTTTTTACAAGATTATACTTCTTATTCATTAGAAATCACAGTTACATCACTTAGCAAAAGAGGAATAGGATGAGCAAGTCACCTGCACCTGCTCACCGTTGTTTCGAGTTCATCTCTGCACCTGCACTATTAGATGGTTGCTTTGGTTTAAACAGAAAAACAAACGGCGTGGTATACCCTGTGTATCCTAGAACACAAGAAATACTCGACCAACGTTAAGAGGCTACTCATGTTGCCTTTTTACTCAGGTTCACATGTATCAGATATACTGACCATACCAGGACAGTCAATCGAGCCTTTAATAAACATTTAAAAGTATACACCTTCCGAGATGCCTCAAATGAGTTCGTACCAATTCGCTATCAAAATCGCACCTCCAAAGCCTTCCGAAGCATATATGGAAATCAGAAGCCTAAACAACTTACCTTCATCCTCCAGGGATGATACGCAAGAAAAAGAAATACAACTACACAAGATCATCGTGCACCTCCAAAGGGCACGGAAATTAGAGTGTACCTGAAATCTGATAACAAGGCAACACAGATCATGACTTGGGATTGAGTTTCATTGCCAGCGTCATTAAAAAGTAAATTTCCACACAACCCAGAAACCATATGAACCTTAAATATGTAGTGCCAAGTATCAACCAGGAACTGAAAATTTAGACCAACAACTAGCTTGGGAGCATTGGTGCAGCACTGGTATAATGTGCACATCTAGCTAGTTCATTGCAGAAATCAGGACACATCTCAGTGCATACAAAAGCAAGCATGTTAAGGCTAACAACTGCCCAAGTAAACGTGGTAATTGCTAATATCACCTTACAGCCACATGGCAAATTACTACTGTTGGACGTTGTGGCTTGCTACTATGGCAGCCTGACATCTGCATTTTCAGCCGCTTAGATCAGCTAAGGTACTTGATGTCACTGTTTTAGGTACCTGATAAAAAATATAGGGAAAATTAGCTTGGCATTGTAATAGCTTCAAGAGACTAGAAAGATATTCGCAGAAGCAAACAGCTTTCAGTACTATTCCTGCAGCATATAAACAGAGTTTTCAACTGCTTTGTCTTGACTTAAAATCTTGGTATTTCCACTCTTCTAATAATCTATTTCCAGCAAACAGCTTTTGGTGGTATTCTGCAAAACTTTTGACTTTTAGAATATTCAAGAAGCATATAAACATAATTCTCAACTGCTTTGTCTTTAATTATAAAAGCTCGGTATTTCCACCCTTCTAATAAGCTATTTCCACCAAGTATGAACAAGAAAATTAAGATGTGCTACAAACTATCGGAAATATGGATCTTCCTCTTTAAAAATTATACAGGTCCACGTGTTCAAACAAAGACAATGTTTGGCATCACACTGTATCCTGACGTTAACAATACTTTAACATACATAAGCAGCCTTGTGATTCAAGAAGGAAAGTGTCGGTGCCTAAAGAATTATAAAACCTAAAGCTCAGGTTGGTGTTAGTACGTAACTTAAATAAATCTTAAAGACAACATCTTAAAAAAATCTACTACCAAGAGGAAATTGTATCCTAATATCGAAGTTAATGTTGCCATCACTATTCAATTAAAACACAATGTACAAAACAGCAAGTGCATTTTCCACAACTTATGAATTGCCCTGTTATTAAATACTTGCAATCAACACATGGTAAACATCGTATACCAGATAAGACATTGGCATAATGCACGTAGGAAACTAGACCATAGAGCTAGAAACATCTAAAAGAGGCAAACCTTAGCTGGGTCATTCTTTTGGGTCGCATCCTTCCATGATCGGAGGGAATTTCGGAGGCCAAACCATCATAAAGGTGCTCACACTGTACACGCGTTCATCCTCTGGTGCCTCATAAACCTTCTTTGCTGACTTGCGTTTAAGATCGAACATGTAGATGACACCATCCTTCTCCAATAAAACAAACTCAGAATTTTCCCCAACCTCACATAAGAAAATAAATTCCTCCTCAACCTCGAACATGTGACTCGGTATCATATAATTAGCACATATTTCGCGCAAGCAAATAGTATTCATGAGGAACCAGTCAGCGACGCCAGTCTTATCCATCTAATGGAGCCAGATTCGAATCCGAAAGTCCTTTACAAGGGTCAGATGAACCACAGAATCCTCCGCAAGTAACACCGACACGCTGGAAATGTTCACCACTTCGGGAGGTTAACAAGCGACAAAGACGAGGACATAAGATCTAGCAAGAACAGCTTACTAGTCTTCCAGCTCACACGGGCCACAGTATAGATCTTGTTATCGCCACCAATGAAAGTAGGGCCTAGCCGATCAATTTCAGGGATATCACTTACAGTCGAAGAATGGATAGCCCAGTTATCGCCTTGTAAAATATACACATCGACGATTGTTTGCTTCTTATTCGACACAAATGCAAAGTAGAAGTAGGACAGGTCATCGGCAACGCCATTGTAGAGGATCTCAGACTCGTCGACGTCGTATGTGATTGGGAAGCCGTCATGGATGGTGGTGTCCGGGACTGGCGGGAGGACGGCCGTGTTCCTAACACTAGCAGGATACAGGGGGCAGTGCAAAATCCTTACGGTTTTGTTGACATGGCTGCACGCATAGGAGAGGAGGAGGAGGAGGCCGTTCGTGCAGGTGCAATCAACTTCGATGCTCCAGCAGCCCCACGAGTCCAAATCGAATCTGCCGCGGCGGACGACGGCGGCGAGCTCAGGGGGGTGAGGCAGCGGCACGAACCTTGGGGTGTCGGTTCTTACGGTGGTGGTGACGTAGAAGCCGAGGAAGTGAGGTGGGTGGAGGTCGCGGAATCGGCGGAGGAACACGGGGGCGGAGGCGAGGTGAAGCCAGCGCTTGCACACGAGGGCAGCACAGACGAGGCTGGTGGGGAAGGCGAGGCGGAGGAGGATCTCGCAGAGGAGATCGTCGTCGTCGAGCACGGCTGAGATGGCTGCTGCGGCCGGCGGCGGCGTGTGCGGCGCACCGAGTCCTTCCATGTTTGGGTGATCTGAATTGAGATTGATCTTGTCCAGGAAGCTAATACGGACTTCTTTTTACAGGACGATAATGGATCAAAATTTACTTAGCAGGAAACACGATTTCATTAATAAAATGAGCGTTTGATCCGATCGTACAAACTTGATCATATTGACAAAAAAATCTCGTGTACAAATACTGTACTATAGTATTGTCTCACCCGGCTAAGAACAAATTCTCACTCGGTTTTACAAAAAGAAAATTGTTTACATAGATCAAGAATGGTTACCGTGTCATAGTACAAAAAGTGTTGTATTTGCTCTCGAGTACAGGTAAGTGAGATAGATCAAGAGTGAAGCTAGATTTTTTTGTTGCAAAACAAGATAAAGACCTTCTAGCGCTCGAGAGAAACACTTTCCTTCACCGTACAAAGAAGGCCATATCTTAGTACTTGTTTTCGTTAAATTCAATTAGTATAAGTTGGGCATGCAAATTTTAGTCGAGATATAATATCAACATACTTTTATTGTCGCATCGATAAAATTTGAAGGGCAAAGTGACGAGAACCTGCTCGTGGCCGTATCGCTAGGTGGGTGGTTTATCCCCAACCCATCAGAGTTCAAACCCCAGGTTTGCGCGGCTGAGTTGGCCATCAGCGGCGATTGCGGCGCCCCGAGCCCTTCCATGGTTTGGTGATTTGGACAAACTAATTCGATTTGGGCCAAGAGCGGGTTACTTAGGGTTTGAGTTACACTTTGTTTACTTGTCCAGGCTCTATTCAGGCTTCTGTTAGAAGAAATATAAGCATCCATGTCAACAGGAATTCTTAGTTAAATTTGACAAATTGGAATTGTTTGTCAAATTTGTTCAATATATATTTTTAATAAGGTGTAGTACTAATTTGTTCATTTGGTGCAAAGAAATTATAATATTGTCTCCATCGACTAAGAACCTAATTCTCATTCTATTTTTATAGAACTTGTTTAGAAATGTTCGTCGTTGATAATAATCTGTTTATACGTGTACAAAATACAGCTTACTCCGGGGTTAAGAAAATGAAGTTTAGCATGCATGGGTCCAACGCAAATTGACGACTCTCGAGGCATAATAACATCATATATGTAAGTTAATTCTAGTAGTAGGAAAGTATTTGTAGGTGCCAGATACCAGTGATGCTTCAAAATAAAGTCATGTTACCGATATTTTTTGAAAATACTAGTGTGGTGGCAAATTTTGTTGGTGATTGAAACACTTTCTTCACTAATGCTACATAAATTATTGGTGAATTTTCATGATATTTCAAATTGGTTTCCTGAATTGTTTCCCCTAGTTTTTTTTAGGATTGTTCCACAGTTTATTTTTTCACACACACTAGGGAGTCGCATCTTTGAAACCTTTGTGACATCATCAGCTGCGATAAAAGGACCAAACATAAATGATATTAACATTTCAATATTGATAAGAAATCAAGTAAACAAATCACAAGGTTCTCATATTTTTTAGCAAATTTATTGAAATGTGCATGATTCCCAAAGTTAGTTTTATTTTTATTTTCATGAATTGGTAAATATTCGTTCTAAAAAGTATATTTTTGTTTGTAACAATTTGGTTCATGTTTCTTAGTTTCACCAAGTCGTGAACGACTGCTTTCAATACTTCGATACCAAACTTACATTTTGGTAACAGTTAATAAGAAATAAAAAAAAATTCTTCTAGCTATTAAGGAAACTAGTACATACGAACATACATGGACGAGAAATAAGCAGAACATCATTCAAACTGACATCGTCTTGGATTAGAACACGATCATTGCGTCGTTATCTTCCATCCGCCAAAATACCAGCTGAAAAAGATCAACAAGCACCATCTCTTGTAGATTCTGCACAAGCCTAAATCACGCGTACGACAGCAGGGGACAGAGGTTTTACCGTCATCGCTATTAGCACAGCAGTGCCAAGAATCCAAGAGATGGCCAAACAACCATCAGATCTCACGTTCAAATGTACCAGGGATGATGCACACCATGGTAAGCCTGTCACTTACTACCATTACAAAAGTATACGAGGTGCATCGTTCAGTGCTTCAGTTTCCACCTTATATAGACAAAAGCATGGAATACATGATTGCTTCTACCTCATTATGCAGGGCACACATAGCTTCCGAGACAGCACATACATAGAAGGGAAGAACTGCAGCCCAACCTAAGGGTGACTTCTTTTAGGCTTCTCAGCTGGCTTTTGGGTACCAATCCTCACAAGCCAGCTGAGAATGCAAGGAGCTTAGTAGAGCTCGGTGCTCGAGCTAGCGCGTATATTATTATTTTCTGGTTGAGATGAATAGCTGAATCCGTTTCAAACTTCAACTATGTATTTATGAATATATCAAGCCTTTTTGTTAGCACTTGCATAACTGGTATGTAGATAACACTTTTTTTTGTCAGCAGTGAGCAATGTGTGTGTTCGTCCTCTGCTCCGCCCCGCTGTCCTCGAGCTCATGTCGACGTCCCAACCAGTTTAGTAGTAGATAATTCAGGGGCATAATAGACATCTTACAACTCATCCTAGCAAATAAGTCAAAACAATACACTACGGGAAAGACACAAGACGCCGACGGCCAGGACATTCGCCGACGGCCAAATATCGGGGCCGTCGGCGTAGACCCCGACCAGGCTAGATTTGGTCTTTCCTTTTTTATTTTAGCTACGCCGACGGCAATGCCGTCAGCCTATATTTTCTGTTTTTTTAGATACGCCGACGGTATGCCGTCGGCCTATATATATATATATATATATATATATATTTTTTTTTTTTTTGAGATACGCCGACGGCAATGCCGTCGGCCTATATTTTCTGTTTTTTACTTACTCACCGTTTTGAGCATAACTTTTGCATTGGAAGTCGGATTTCGATGTTCTTTAGCTTGTTTCGAAGAGGATAAGTAGATCTGCATCATCATACACATTGCTCAAACTATATTCTTCAAAAAAAATCATGAGCAAGGACAAAAAATTCCATGTTCAAATGGGTTTAGCCGAAGAGAGGCTCCGGAGCGTCGGAATCGAACCAAAAGTTTGGTGGTGCCATACCAAGTGGGTACAAGTATGTTTTCGGTTGTAAATGTCCAAGATTCCACTCCGGATGTTAGAGGCTTCACCGTCATCAGTTTCTCTCTAGTGAGTTTCTGGACTTACACCTGGAAACTCCCACTTCGGTCGAATTGGAGGGAATCTTGTGAAGAGTTGGGGTATAACTTTGTTTTGGGACTTCCTAGGGTCCACCCTAACACAACCAAGTAAAGTGTTGGACTTTTCTACCCCATTTTGACACCGGTACCGGCTGTAGTCGTATAAGCCTGGTTTTTCTCTAGGGGGGCTACGGTTTCACCGGAGAGGGGCTCCGGAGCGTCGGGTTCTCACCACAAGCTAGGGGGTGTCATACCATGTACTTATAGCTAGGGAGTTTACATGCACTTATAGCGTGATAGTCCCCGACATCCACGTCTCTCTAGAGAGTTTACATGCACTTATAGCGTGATAGTCCCCGATTGGACAAGCCGGAGGGAAACTTGTCAAGAGTTGGGTTATGGATGATATGAATGTCATATTTGGATTTATCTCATTTTTCTAATCGATTTAGACATATTATTTGTCAAATTTCGATTTACGGATTTGTAGATATGAATTATTCAATATTAAATGGAAAAAGGCAAATGAGTTAATTATTATTTGAATTCAAGAATATTTTAATTCAAGATTATTATTAATGATTCATTTCTTTTTATTCAAATAATTATTTGGATTCATAAAATAAAGGTGTGTGACATCATAGTCCATGAGTTAATAGGATTGATAGACTACTATTGTTAGTAAAACATCTGTTGTTTCTAGGTAGCTCACAGGGAAGGAACCAAAAAGTTAAGCGTGCTGGGGCTACAGTAGTCTCAGGATGGGTGACCTGTGGGGAAGTGTTAGTAGAAATGAGTAATTAAGGTTACAATTAATAATGGTTAGAGATAAATGTGTCTCTAGTGCGATTAAGTGACTAAACAATTCAAAAAAATGGGAAAAAATTTCAAAGTTTTTTGTTTTGAAATGTTTTTAAACAAAATTCTGCCAATTCATACGCCGACGGCAGCTAGGCTACGCCGACAGCGTGATACGCCGACGACCGCCGTCGGCGTACGCCGACGGCATACGTGCATACGCCGACGGCGCCCGGCCGTCGGCGTCTTGTGCGTTTCCTGTAGTGATACAAGACCAAAAGAAGTCTCCTGAGGAGTTTCTAGAGTTTCTGCCCACCGAAATCTATAAGCAGGCTTATGCATAAGAGGAGCCCAAAAGAACTCACCCTAAGTCTGCACCTCCAAGGGCAAAAATATCCCATCAAATCTGGAACGGCTAGTTCTATAATTGATAAATTAGTCAAGCATAGTAGAGCTCAAAAATGTACTGATCACTGGTCAAATACGCACATCTACAGATCTACTACACAGCAGAAATCGGCATACATATAAGAGCTGCATTGGTCTTGCAGAAACATCATGCAAAAGCAAGAATGTAAAGGCTCACAGCTGCTTAAGTCGACATGGTAAGTCATTAACACCTTACTACCATGTGTCGAACTGGCCAGTACTGGACATCGTGGGTTTGGTATTTTGGCATTCTCTGTTACCTCGGCTGGTTACAGTACTTGATAAAATATAAGGGAAATTAGCTTACCATTGCGTATAGCTTCAAAAGGCAAGCCGAGCTTTGCAACATCAAAAAAAAATCAGTGGTATTCATGCGGAACTTAGAATTGCCCGATTTTTTTTTTTTTTGAAGCATACATGAAAATTCCGGATTGTTTTGTCTTTATATATCACTTTGGTTACATCACATTGTTTTGCAACCTACTTAGAATTACCCAAAAAAATAAAAGCACACATGGAATCTTCTAATTTCCGATTCTATTCCCACCAAGTATAAAGAAAGGGAAATTTCGGATGTGGTATGTAAAACTCAAGGAGGATAAACCACCTCGTGTCTCAAGAAGGACACTATCCGACTCTGAAGAATCAAGAGTGTAAAGCTCTTAGTTTTTTTATGTAGAGGTGTAGATCATAAAAGATATAAATTTATTAAAATGTAAATCTGAAAGATAACAGGTAACAAAAATAAATATTGAGATGTGGAATGAACACTAATTACCCAAGTATCTTAGTTAACATTGCTACCAGTATTAGCATAAAATCCATGTAAGAGAACAACAAGTGCATTCCACCACAAACAGATTGTCATGCTTTATACAAAGAATTTGAATCAGACATAAGCATATGCACATGATCAGTGGCTGCCCATCGCACCTCTCTGCCTCGACACCATCACGGGACTTGATCCACTATAAAAACCATCACGGGACTTGATAGGATGCCCGAGCTGAGGGGTTGGCCATCATTTTCTCCAAGCAAAAATTGAGACAGTTCGCGGTCATTCCTTGATAGGTCATCAACATTGAGTTATACCTTATAACTAGCGTATTTGTAATGATAGACATTTGAATTGCACAACCGTGAATAAATTTGTATATTAGATATAGAGTTATATTTCAACGTTCTTAGTTATAGAAGAAAAAAATATTGTTTATGAATTTTTTGTATCAAAGCTAGTTAGATTTAGGAATATAGTAAGTCGTAACAAGTAAAAATATTTATTATAAATAGGTGTTATGTTAGTGATATTGTATAGCACGAGTTTCCTAGATTCCTTTATGGTTTCCTGAATCTTCCAAATCTCAGCATTGGCTAGCAAATCTTAATATGGTCTCTTTCCACTGGTTCAAAGTATATATTTACCTAAGTGACTTAATCCTCAGGTACTAATACAAGCCTCGCGCTCGAGTAACACTCTTCATGGCATGATTTGGCATTTTTTGCTATTGTGTTGATTTTTAAAATGTTTAAATATGATCTAAATGTTTTTGTATAACCTAAAATGTTGATGTAAACTTGTTGGAATATAGTTCTCGAGGATGATATGTGGCTAGATTTGACCCAAATTAATTTACCATTTTAGTACTAAAGATAGTTTGTGCACGTCCATATGTAAGAAACCTTGCTGGTATGAGACAAGACATTTTTACTCTTTTAAATGAGTAAGCTTTACTTCTAACATAATAATAGAATTTTACAAAAAAAATCCGGTAGCACACAAACTTCATTATAATTTATTAGTTAAATTTCTAATTCAGAATTTAAGTGTGTGTTAATTTGATACTTTTTAAAACTATATTATATCCGCATGTTGACGTGGATATCCATTGAGAACCCTTACACTAAGATAACTCAAAAGCAATTGTGTTCCTAATTTAAGATGTATTGGATGAAAACGCCAAGCCAGGCATATACCAAAAGATTGGTCCATGAGTTATATAGCAACAAGCAAGCAAAAAAACTCAAGTACTAATAATTAACATATATTTTTTGGGCAAAATAGTTAATCTCTACAAACCCCTTTCAAACTTTCTTTAATGTGTTTTTTATTTAATGCTTCCAAGATCGAAACAATATACCTCTTTCTTTAATGTCTTTTTTGTTCGATGAGTTTTGATTATATTTAACAGAAACCACTCATAGGTTGGCCATACAATTTGCCTAGCTAGTGAAACTAGCTTATATATGACAGGCCAGTAATGTTGATTGGGTCTATATATTCATTGGAATTATTTATTTGGGCAGATCAAATGTGAGTTAATTCAATAACTCATAGAGGAAATACCAAAGACCCATGTGTTCCATCATGTACGATACGAGGTGGGACTAAATTTTAGTTCCACATTGCTAGTTGTGTGGGAGTTTGACCTCCTTATATAGGAGGGTTTTCTGTCACTCACTAAGGTGTCTGAGAGCAATGATAGGAGTGGTCCGCGCGTGTTCTTCCTCCATTGCCCGCATCCTCACCATGCATGGGCAATCATGTTTCGTGAATAAACTGACTCAAGCTCAGAGTCATGCAAGTTGTTTGCAATTTTGTTGTTGAGTAAAATTAAATATGTTTAATTTTGAGTCATTAACAGACACATTAATTACTCAGTTGTTTGTGGATTTTCTCGATCATGGGCTGTTACCAAGTTGGAAGTGGGATTACTCTACACGTCTAACCTGGCCCGTACTATATAAACATGCATACATCTCATACTTCCGGAAAAGTTCGTTGGGTACAATAATTAGCCCAACAGGAAGTACTTTCACTCGATTGAGAATCAAGATTTATCGAACCAGTACAAATTAGCAAGACTTCAACCAAGTTAACATCACTTCCACACAACAACGAACAAACTTGTCCCTAATGTTTCATGAAGGTTGTCAAGGTTCATATCGTGCTAGTTACAATGATTAAATGTATGTTGTGATAGGACTTAATAAATAAACATATATAAATAAACGTACTAGCATGTACATGATATGTAAAAGAAGATGAAAACAATAGCTATGATAATAAACTAAGGACTAGTGGCGATATGCTAAACAGAGACATCTTCTCAAACAACTAGATGATACCCCGCGCGTTGCAGCGGGATATTTGACTAAATCATTTGCCATGTATTCTTATACAACTGGTAAGGGAAATAATGCAGAAACAAATGATGTACATGCAAGTAACCTTCAAAACAGGAAGTAACCTTTGTTGGCTGGATTTCTTTCGATCTGGAAAGAGTCCTGCCATTTCTTAAGGCAGTCACTACAAAAGGAACCTGACAGACAACATAGTGCACTACTTAGTAGAGTTAAACCCCATATTTCAATTGTTATACATGCGTCTAAATAATTTGAGGCAACTAAAGAACAACTGAAAAAATGGGACAGCTATATCCAATTTCTCTCGACTCTCTGACGAATATTTGTGGAACCTCTTAAGTGTGAAAACCACAGAGGGAGAGATGATAGAGTACAAAATTACCAAAGCTGTTAACAACATGAGAAGATGCAAAAAAAAAACCCTCAGAATTGCACCGAAAAATGCATACATGCGCACACTTACAGGAGCAACTAAATTCCACTTTTGTGGCAATATATGTAACCTGTAATGCAGACCATCATTCTTCGAATTACCGAGTTAACTTGTGTACCTTTGGGAATTGCAGAGCAAAAAATGAATTAGGCAGAAAAATAGCACTCGAGAACAACAAAGCCTGAGACTGTTTAATAATACACGATAACTGGCACAATAATTTAGAAAATTATGTAAGCCCACGTAAAAATAAATATGCAATCACCACCACATGTTTTCTGTATGATAGATCAGAAAACTGAAAATAAAAAATTTAACTAATGAACACAGCAGCAATATAGCAGACCTAGAAATTAAAGTTTGATAATGAGAGATTCCCTATAACATGTGTATATAAATCTGAAGGAAATGGTGGGCCTATGAAATAAAATGGTAGATAATTAATTTTAGGCAGGAAACTGTGCATCCATTTCATGCATGAGGCATTTATATATATTGACATGCTGCACAGCAGAAAAACAACTCACCCGGACAAAAATAGGTACAGTTATTAGAAAGGTAGCTTCCATGTGATGGAGATTGGCAAGATTTATGTTCAGCCTTTTATGCGTGTTACATGTAAAGCATAAAGCTTTCAAATCAAATTAGACGGCATTAAGGTTTCACTGAAGGGAATCTGAAATAAAAAATGTCACCATCGAACGCAGAGGTTTAGTCTGGCTTGCATATGCAACAACCCCTGCAGAATTAGTAGGGCATAATGATTTATAAAGAAAAAAGACAGATTTTCAATGTACTTGATCTATGTTACTCTGGACTGCGGAGTCTGATGTATCAGATTGATAAACTGATATTCAAGGAGAAGATGAAGGCAAAATATATAGGTAGTTGGCCAAATCCCCTGCCTCACGTGGATCTAATCGCACGACCATGTAGTAGGTTGCTATCAACGAAGAAATTATTGGCCATTCTGTGGAGGTGAGACCTGTTAATAATTAGAACATGGGGAAAAATCAGGGCTAGTAATTAGCATATATTAACATATAGCCAAAAGGTAGCGTAAAATTAAACATTGAGAAGCCAGCTTGGTCGCTAGCTGAGTGATATTCTAGAGATAAAAATAGTAAAGATTAAGGTGCTCTTTACCATCTTGATGTTTCCATCCTGTTTGATAGTTGAGGCATTTCATCAACCGACCAAAGACATTCTTGTAAGCTGGAACAGACGCATCAATTTTTTAAAATAAATCTGCGGAAGAGAATAAAACACTTGTGCATCTGTCCTTCATGGTCACATAAGAAACACGCATCTATATATGTCACCCTACCCAAATGGCAATCGTTTGTATCCTGTATATGTAGAGATATCAAAAGAAATCAGCAGATCATCACATATGACCTTGCACGGATGGGAAACAACGAAATCTAGAAGGACGGGCATGGGCTTAAAGAGGAGATGAAGTAACACAGAGATGCCTCAAATGAGATTTGAGAGAGGACCTGAGGTTGGAGAAGAGGCAAAGATATGGCGGAGGGAGAAGACAACGCATGCCGGCCGAGTTGTTCTGACGGATCTATGAATGCCGCCTCCAGTTGATGTAGACAATGTTGAATCCCCATGCAGCTTCTCCGTGCAGACACATAGGCGACATGTGATTGGTACAGATGATGACATAAGTTGGTGACGAATCGAAGGCGCAAGTAGTGAGGAAGGCCAGCAACGACGATTGCTTCGGTGTCCAACTCGCCAGAACATGAGGCAATCCAAGCTTGAGGCGTAAATGGCGGCAGCATATGACAGGGAAAGTGGAGAAGACGGGATGGAGTGGATCATCAGCGGCGCAAGTATGATGGATACGCCCATACGTACTGTGCTGGAATACGATTTGTCCATGCGAACGGCTGAAGCCCTTCATGGAGTTTATAGGGGTAATTCATAACGAACCTCTCGTATGCCTGCATCAATTTATTGTGCAGTTGTTTCTCGGAGGAATCGCGGGGTTGAGGAAGAGAGATCGCTGCCATGGACATTGATTGCGAGCAGGAGGATGCTGGTCGGTCGATCCAGATTCCGCTCGGTGGAGAAGATAAAGAGTGCTGGGCTGGTCGCTTCAATGACAAATGGGTCGAAAATGGGCCTCTGCTACATATGAAACGAACCACACTGGAAAAGAACGGAGGTTTCTCATAATAAAAGAAACATAAAAACTGGTATGGAAATTGGTGATGTGGCAATTTGCTGAGGTGGATAGGCTGCATGTTGAGAGAAATAGTTAGTGGGGATGAACTATTTAGTTATATAGGATATAGGATGTGGCAAGTGTTGGGTGAAAAATTACAGTTGGCAGCGATTAAATTGTACTTATCTTTAGAATTATGATTATTTTGTTGGTTTACGTGTTTGGAGGCTCAAATGTGTTTGGGTTGGCTCTAAATTTGGTGAGCTTGTTCCTTACTTTGAGTAGTTCCATCTGGTTAACTGTTTGAGATTTAGGTCAGTGGAGCATTAGATTTGAAAGCGGTTATTACTTCGGACTAGCTACTGCAGTTTCAGCACATAGTAGTCTTGTTAGAGGAACAATTTAGGTAGGCAAACGGTGTCCGATAGAGCTCAAACTTGGTGATTATGTTGGGAACACATATATCTGCTTGTCTACCAAGTTTTGTACAGTTTGGAACTGTGGTTTATTATGTGTTTGCTGATTACTAAATTGTATAGAAACATTTATATGTCTGTTTTGCTGAAATCTTGCCTCTTGTGGTTGTTGTTGTTGGTTGGCAGCGAGCTTAAGTGTGTTGTAATATCTAAAGCTCTATAGAGGACTGTACCCAGATTGTTCATACTGAATCTTGTATGGACAACCGGTTGGTGCACAACCATGGTTTTCCCGCCTAGCATCGAGGAGTCTTTTCATGTAAATCTTCGTGCAACTTGTACGTGTGATTGTTTATATTTCTGCGGCGTATCGGTCGGTTAAGACTATTCTCAAAGTTTATTGCAGGCTAGAACCTGGTGGGGTTGTATCTGGCCCTACTACCTGGACATCCAAAACATCTCAAGTTATAGTAGCTCCCTAATGCAGTTCTACAGCCATGAAGATCGAAATGCCACACAACTGTTTTGTTTGAAGAATGAGGACAAGCAACTAACTGTCTCGGACTGCAGCAGTATATGGTTTGCCATGCGCCTTACTGCCAAATGGTAGAACCGAAATGCGCGAGCAACTCGAGGCAATAACGTTTCAAAAGTCACACTCCATGCATCAATGTTTTCAACCCAACCATGCATTAATAATTCCACTTCTTAACAAGCATGAGACAACAGTCAGTAGATATTTCGATCTGGCATTGAGCTTAAACAAAAGAATATTTTTATCTAGCTGTTTGACAACGGTGTATATGAAAATGATAGTTTTTAGAAGCACATGCAACATTAGTATATCAAAAGGATACCTTTTTAGTTTAGAAAAAGAACAGTTTGATTGAGCTGTTTGAGAATAAGAACGTCCAGACGAGAGTGGACAAATAGAGGCCGGACCTCATGGAGCTCTTTATTTTGATAAAACAAATAAAAAATTAAGCTTTAACAAAACCTGAAAAAAGAAATCCTGGATGTAGAAAAGGTTTTATTTTACTGACATGCAAAATCTCAACTACAAATATGTTGTATTTTTTACTGCACGGAAATGAAAATTTGAAAGTAGTGAACAATGCAAAATTTGAGCTCTTCCAAACCAGTCAGATTTTGTTATTTTTATGTAGACCAAAATATGTTCTACATTCAGGATTTTTTTCATTTTTTTATAACTTAAAAAATGATATTCAAATGTCTCAAAATAAAGGGCTCCATGAAGCTCAATCTCTATTTGTGGTTTCCGCGTCTAGACTGAATATATATGCATGCATCACATCAACAAATGGCATCAGCCGGTAGTTCAGAAGTTTGGAATTTACTCCAAAAAGTTTAGATCAACAAGCTAGCAAGACCAACCGTCGAAGATTCACGAACTTAATTCCAAGTTCCATAAAGCACATTGGATCTCCCGATCCTAACTCTCCAAATTACATAAAAACACATGTTTACATCCATGAAATAAATGTAATATATAAGTGCCACTGGCACACAATAGAATACATGCAGGATCGATGATCGATCAGATCTTGACGCCGTTCCCTCCAAACCGCCTGACGTAGGGGTCGCGCATGGTCTGCACGGGCACCACCGGCATGGCACCGAACACCCCGAAGTTCATGCTGCTCTGGTCGTCCATCAGTGAGTACTCCTCCACCTCTGAGCTTTCCGTGCGCCGATCGTTCTCTTCGTCGTCCTCGTCGCCGGAGTACACGCTGCTCTCGTTCTCCATGAGGTGGTCCGCGTACTTGACGCTCTGCAGCCTCACCGCCGGTTGTGCCTGCACGCCGCCATTCCCCTTACCTGCCGCCGCTGCGCCATCGGCGGCGGCCGCAGTCTCTCCGCGGAGAATGCGCACGACGGAGCGCATGTCCGGCCGCCGCTCGGGCTCCCCCTGCACGCAGAGCGCGGCGGCCTCGAGCATGCGCGCCAGCTCGGCCGCGTCGTAGTTTCCTCGGAGGCGCGGGTCGACGAGGTCACCGAGCCGGCCGCGTGCGATGAGCGGCTCGGCCCACTCGGTGATGGTGCGCTTGGCCCCCGACGGCAGCCGCTCGATGGGCTTCCTGCCAGACACGAGCTCCACGAGCAGGATCCCGAAGCTGTAGACGTCGCAGGCCCCGGAGACCTTGCCCCACATGGCGTACTCCGGCGCGAGGTAGCCCAGGGTTCCCTTGACCCTGGTGGTCATGTGCGACACGCCATCCGGGACGAGCTTGGCGAAGCCGAAGTCGGCGACGAGGGGCGCGAAGTCGGAGTCGAGGAGCACGTTGCTGGCCTTGATGTCCCGGTGGATGATCCCGGGGGACGCCTCGTGGTGCAGGTGCACGAGCGCCTCGGCGGCCCCGACCGCCACGCCCACGCGCCTCCGCCAGTCGAGCGCGTGCTCGGCGCCGGCGGCGAACTGGCCGTGGAGGTGGGAGAGGAGGGAGAGGTTGGGCATGTAGTCGTAGACGATCATGCGGTGCTCGGTGCCGGACGCGCAGTAGCCGCGGAGGCCGAGGAGGTTGCGGTGTCGCACGCGGGCGAGTACCTCCACCTCCACCGCGAACTCCATCTCGGCCTTGGAGGCGTTGGCGTTGGGCTTGAGGCGCTTGACGGCGATCTGCACGCCGTCGGGGGTTTTGCCCCAGTAGACGGACCCGAAGCCGCCCTCGCCCAGCTTGTTCTCCTCGCTGAACCCGCCCGTGGCCGCGTGGAGCTCCTTGTAGGTGTAGATCCTCCACGCGCTGCCAGAGCCGCTCTTCGCCGCCGCCGCGGAGGACGCGCTCGGGAAGCCCGGTTCCACTTTCTCCGACCCGCCGCAGCAGGAGCTCCCAGCACCCATGGTAATCGACGCCGGCCGCCGGCCTGTCTGTGTGTGTGTGTGTGTGTGTGTGTGTGTGTGGCGGTTCTTCGGAGTGAACGAAGTTGGAGTGTGCGGAGATACGAGGCAGGTGTGTGGAGGTACTTATCGTACGTGCTGGCGTTGCCGGCCGGCGGGTCGGAAATCTTTATGCGTCGGGGAACGTCAGCTCTGGGCTGACCTGGTAGTTCATCTCCATGTGGAAGAGTGGCATTGGGCGCGACCTGCGCGCGTAGCAGCGCAGCGAGCGCCCGCCAATTGCAGAGGAGCAGGGGCGCCAAAAAAACATTTGAATAAGTCACACCCGGCCGCTCCCTATGAGATTTTTTTTTAGAGAGTTCCCTATGAGATGGACCGCACCTCGCCAGGGGTGGTTTCCAGCCACGCAGGCCCAACACGAGTCCAGTGCTCAGTCCTGAGCCCAGACAGGCCTAGTTGTTGCTGGTCAATTACTGGCTGGGCGCAACAACGGGCTTGGCCTCCCTGCTGCTGCCCTCTGTCACGAGTATTAAGGGGCTAGACTAAAAAAAGACTATTAAGTGGGCTGGCCCGCGGCCTTGCCTGTTCATTTATGTTCTAGCACTGTATTCCCTCAAAAAAAATTCTAGCACTATAATTATGATGCTACAATTTTCTTCCTTCGTTTTAAAAATTTGGAATTAAGAATGGGAAAAAATAAAATTTATGATTTTTTCGTTCAATTTCTCTTTCATTCTCAGGAAAAATAAAAATATACACCGAAAAATAAGACAATAAACACCTGGTGCGTGGCTTTTCTTTAAACCACTGAAGAGAGATCTCAGGTCCTCCACATTCTAAGATACACCGAACCATAATAGAATAGGATTTTTTTTGTAGAGTATGGAGTTCGAAAGTAAAAATCATGAATTCTTGCATAGGAAGTCTATGCGGGAAATCCACAACCCCAATAACACTATATGATGTGCTCGATGTAATGACTTGAAGCCTTCACCACTATATCAATCACATTGCAACTCGCTAGCGTACCCTCTTCCACAAGGCAACGTCTCTAGGAACCTGATGACGCCTTAAGAATGCCGACCTATGGGATTCCTAAGTTTGATGTGTGAAGAAGATCTACGCCTCCAAGGAGGTTATGGTGCACGCGGGCTTCACGGGTTTAAGCTCTAATTGACCTTGCATGGTCCCTATTAGACTCTAGGGAATTTTCCATACTATTAAGATATTCCCAGTAGAGTTCTGGATCTACTGTATTTTGGGATTTTTCTATAGGCTTCTAGTAGAAAACTAGAGCCTGAGACTGGCCCGACCGCCGTGTAGTTTACCCCCTATTTTCGAGGACACACGGGCCATATGGGGATAGATAAGCGGTACAGTTCGACTCCGCTACATCTTGTCACCAACTTGCTAATCTCACGTTCGAGATGACTGACCAAAATCCACACGTGCCATGCCTAAGCTAACCAGACTCGATCATCACTTGTCGTTCCAGGCTAGTGCCTCGGCTTTCATACTGCTCCCACACTCAAAGATCTCCACAAAGAGTCGATACCATGACAGGAGAGGACCAGGAGGCATCACCACCTCCACTCGCCATGTGGCCTTATCCTGGCAGTATCCTTCGATGGCGGCGGAGGGGGAAGGGGGAGAAATGGTTGATTGGCAACAAGTAGGCTTTCGCCCACAGACAGAGTTGTCTTAGTTGCATTAGGTCAGTTGACCCGATGTAATTCTTCGTTGATTAGTACTTTCTTTGCCCCAAAATCGCCAACCAACCGATGGAGGCGTTTTGGCTGTTGGGCGCATATATCTCAGCTGCACCCGGTATTTAAATTGCAATTTAAACCCATTTTGGAACGTAAAAAAAGATGTAAAAATGTTCGCACACAGATTTTAACATCCTATGTGTTCATTAAGTCGTTTCACCAAAAACCGATATTGTTTTGTGACATGTGTAAAAAGACTAAACTTGGTGCTAAACTAATGTTTTTCACGAGACTTTTTTTTCTTTTTATACAGGACCCAAAAAATTCTAGATTGTCTCGAGAAAGGATTTTGTGAACACATAGAATTTGATGTATACTCAAAGTTTTATTTCGTATTTTTTTGATATTTCAAAATATGTTTTTTAAATAAGTGGTGCATAGACATCCGGGTGGCAAAGTGGATTTCACCAACCAAAACTTGTACTATTATACTTTGAAACGGATGTAGAGAATGCCTCGAGCACAAAATAGAGAATATAGAGCTGACCCAATAGGTATCTTTTTCTAGCTTTCGTCCCTCGCTTCGCCACACGTGTCGCCAGGCTTAGACTCGCATTTATCCAATCCAAATATCTAATACACACAGAAGGTTTACCATAAGAGCATCTCCACCGGGGCCTCCAAGTGACCCCCAAAGGCCCATTGGAGGTCTGGACAGCCAAAAACGTCACCAGCGGCACCCCCAATGCCTCGCCCCGAGCAAAATCGTGTCGGAGGCCTCTTCGGGGGTGCCGGACATGGGGGCGGACATGCTTCTGATAGGGCTGGCCCGCCCGTCATAGGGACGCCCTGAACGCGTCATTTATCGCGCCGTGCAAGAGGCCGCTCTGGCCGCGTTAATGGCGCGGTCGTCAGCGGTTTCCAACGCGACGCGACTGGACGCCGGTGCGCCTGCACACACGTATGCCATTAAACGGCGGCCAGTCGACGCGACAGCTCCCCAGGCCACGCGGCTGGCGTTGCGGATTCCCCACGCGTCGCATTTACGCGGCCGCACCGCCCATCGCCATGATAAAAGCCGGCGCCCTCACTCCCCTCGCCCGGCCCTCAATCTCTCCTACCCTAGCAATGGCGTACGGCGGGCGCGTGAACATCGGTGAGGAAGCGTGGGAGCTGCACCGGTACGGGCTCCTCGCCCCTCCGGACTGCCGCCTGCCCAAGCACTGGGCCATCTCGGCCGGCGGGATAGCCGTGCCACCGCTGCCCGACACGGCTGAGCACATGAGGCGATTCATCGCTCGCCGGCGGAGCGGCGCCTCCCCGAGAACGACGACGGCCAGGCCAACTGGGACCGTTGGATGGAGCGTTTCGAGCGCGAGAGGGAGGCGGTCATCGCCACCAACGACGGTCCCAGATCGCGCGAGACACGATACAACACCGGCGGCCGCAAAGACTGGTGGGGGGCAGCCGGCCACACAGTTGCCTCCACGATTGAAGCCGCGCGCCGACACGTTGCCACGGGCAGCGCCATTCCCTTCCGCCTCCTTCCTCTGGTGTCGCGCTTCCCTCCACCGCGCCCGTGCCACGCCAGGTGGTGAAGGAGGAGCGCCGCTCACCGCCGCGTCGTGGAGGCGGCATCACCATCCGCGAACGCCGTCAGCGTTCGCCACCACGCCCGCGCGGGCGCCTCTTCCTTCGTCGCCCCAGGGCAGAGGCAATGCCGGTGGAGACAATCCCGTACGGCTACGACGTGCCGTCCGAGATGCGGAACGAGCACGACGGCGACAGCCCGGGCTTGCTGGCGGCGCTCTCCGAGTCGGTGGTCAAAATCCAGCACGACTCGCTGGGCCTCATGGCGACCCTGGCAATGACAACCTCCTCTCTCCGGCAGCTCCTCCACCAGCCGCCACGACGGCGCCTCCTCCAGCCGCGCTGCCTCCTCCGCGCGGGGTGGTGAAGATCAAGGACGACAGCGACGACGACAAATCGTGGTGGGACAGGGAGTAGGCTAGGCGGCGGTTAGGGTTTTCAAATTTCATTCAAATTCTTTGTAATATATAAGAAATATGAATGAAATTTGAATCGTTTCAGTTTTTGGAGTCAATTTGAACGCCCGCAAGGTGTTCGATCATATGTCACGTTTTGGGGGCGGACGTTTGGGCGGACACATGTCCGGCACACCCCAATTGGGCCTCGATTGGGGGTGCCGGACACGAATTTGGAGGCCCTCGGTGGAGATGCTCTAAAACCTGCAAACCTCTGCAAGCAAGATCACGACCCGGCTATATATGGTCTGGGATCGATCCAAGTCTCCCCTTTTCCACGGAACCAAATCCGGCACCGCAAGTTGGGGACGAAGCGGCATATGCACTCACTCTCACTCATCACTCCCCTGCAAGCTAAGCATCCAATCCATTCCAGGGATCCTCCGAGCAGGGAAAGGCCCTTCAGGTGCCCGCCCTTCCACTAGCTAGCTAGCATCTCGGACAGCACGGCATGGCACTAGATGCGAGAATGTGGGAACCCGAATCCGGATCCCGGGCGAAACGGCAATTCCATTCCCCCTCCGAGAGGGAATACTATGTTCTTACCTAGCTCTAGCTCGTCGGAATAAGCCGGAATCCGTCGGCACTGGGGACGAAGGCGGCCACGTTCTTCCTAGGATCATCCAGCCGGCCGTCCACGTTCTTCCCAGGTGCGAAACTGGCAATAGTACAACGTATGGACAGTGTCATATATGCCTTTGCCAAAATTCCAAGTAGCCAGCATCCTGGGAATGGAACTATGGATCTATCTCTCTCAAATTCCCAAGTCTTATGTTTCACTGACAGAACCAATGTCAGTGTCAAAGTAACTCAGGTCAGAGGAAATCACATAATGTCATAATAGGGTTATCACTTTATCTGCCGGCAGGAAGAACTGGGCGGTAAATAACACTGATCTTGGCGGTGGCATCTTGTCCAAAATTCGTCTGGACCATTGAGCCCGGGTCGTGCGTGAGACCCTCATGACCCACTCTGGTCTGCATGGACCAGAGACCATCACCATGTCTCGTCCTGCAGAGTGTAGAGCCTGGCTAGTTGTTACCTGGCTCTGTTCCCACCTGGCCGACGCGTGGCATTGCATTATTTGGCAATCCAGATCGGCAGACACAAGTGTGAAATGTACTTGTGACTGTGAGCAAGCAACCAAAATCTTCTTGTTGTAGCAAGCTCACACCAAGCTGTGAGGTGTGTGCAAGTGCAAACCAGAGCAGATATTTCTCAGCTAAACCGTTTCCATTGCACACTGAAAGAAGGTTCTGCTAACCAATCCACCCGGAAAAGAAATTCGGCTATATCGTTTCCATTGCACACTGAAAGAGGGTTCTACTAACTAATCCACCCAGAAAAGGAATTCTGTTAACTAATGATATAAGTGCTAGTGCTGTTTCTCGCATCAGCATTGCTTGCACACAAGCAACTGTCGTGTGCAGTGAGTGCTTGGTCGACAGATATGGTGTCATCACCACAGTGTTGCTTAAGCCTGTGGCACTGCTACTTCGAGGCGGCCTAGCTACAGTACGGATGCAATTAAACTAGCAAAACAAAGTGTGCAGTCATTCGATTTCCATATGTTCATTTGCTTGTATCCAACTGAAAGTTGTTGCGAGTTACTGAAGGCAAGATAACGAATAAGTTCGTTTCTTCAGAGAAGTGTAACCGAAGCAGAGTACCACAATTCAGGGATGCAAAGGGATTTTGGATTGGCAAGACTGTGAAGTCTCGCACATATCTCCATTAATACTTTCACCCAAACCAATCACGCCAAGAATCTACACGTTTCCAGCCTAAATCTAGCAGCAGCACCAGCAGCAAAGGGGGAGGAAAAAGCAGATGGCTCCGCCCAAAAGAGGGAAAAGCTCGAACCAACTAAAGGCGGCAGTTATTGCGAGCTTTCTTGCAGCGCCGTCGTGCTGCTGCTGCTGCTCTCATCGTCATGGTGGTGGTGGTGGTCCTCCAAGCTCCGGATCGCCGCGTCATGGTGGTCACGCCTGTGGGTCGCCGCGTCGTCGGCGGCGTCGGCTCCAAGCTGTGTTGAGCTCATCTCGCACTCATCCACCTTCTTGTCGCCGGCGTTCGCGCTCGTTCCTGGCACGGTGGCTGCGAGCTCGACCTCGACGGCGGCGCGGCTGGTGGCCGGCTTGGCGAGGAAGGTGGGCCGCTCGTCGCCGGCCATGATGACCACCACGTGCGCCATGAAATCCGCCACCGGTCTGGCCGCGCCGGACGCAGAGCCCTTCTCGCCGCCCGCGGCGTCGCCGGCCTGGCCGTCCCGGCCGCCCTCGGAGGCGGCGTCCAGGTACCCGGAGAGCTTCCAGTAGGAGCAGGCGAGGATGAGCAGCGCGAAGGCGATGAGGCCCAGCATCGCCGCCAGCCCGCCGAAGAGGTACGGCACGGGAGACTGCCACGGCGAGTGAGCCGCCGCCGTGCCGTTGATCAGCCCGTGCACCGGCGCAGCCGTCGGCGCTGCGACAGTGGCGTGGATCATGGCGACGAACTCTGCTCCGGGCCTCATGGTGTGTTGGTGTAGCAGAGGAGTTGCACCTGGCTTGTGAATTCTGATGCTGTGCTTGCTGTCTTTTTTTTTATGTTGTGCTTGTGTTTGTCTTGGCGATGGTGTGTGGGATGCTGAGAGGGAAATGGATGGTATTTATAGGAGAGGCCGGGGAGAAATACTTGCACAAAACATTAGGGTTGTCTATGTGTGATGCCAAGGAATATCAAAAGACTAATGGGGAAATTTTTGTTTGGGCTCTGAACTGTGTCCTACTCTGTTACTAGATACCACTCCCTTGAAGAGCAAAAATAAAATAAGGTACCACTCCCTTGGTGTATCATTCGCAAAGAGACACTTCATTTCAAATTGTCAAGTCGTCCAATTTCAAATGGCATCTATTTTGTAACAGGGATACTAGTAATTTGGGAAACATCCTTGAGAGCGAGGAAGTATATTTTTCAAGTTACACGTGGGCTTATGTGTTTTTTTGTTTGTAAAATCTAGTTGATGACAGAGAACTCGATGATGATTTACATTGCTCGATCATAAAGCAACAATAATAAAAAGAACAGGTATTCACACACTTCCTCCCTATAATCGCGGAAGTTTTTTCCTGAATACGAGGAAACGATTTAGTTCTAGAAGAAAAAGTATCACACTTAAAACCGCTTCGGATGATCAGGGCCGATGACGTACGTTGATGATACGTTACCGTCCATTAATCAAAGGGCTGTCTATTCATTAGTTAATCAAATAACCAGTTATGTTATGTGGACTTCATTTTAGCTGACTAAGATCTTTGTAAAATTAGGAAAATGATAATTAGAATAAAAACAGTTAATCAAATAACCAGTTATGTTATGTGGAGTGAGTATTGTGTGGACCAATCATGAATGCACTAGTCACTACTACAACTTTAGAAGAACTTCCGAAGTTTCCTAGGGTTCAGGGTTGTGGATCGTTTGGCCCTTTTGATTCCGCCACGTGAGCTAGTGAATAAATTCCATGGACTTAACTATAGTTAATCCGAACATGCTTAATCACGCCCATTGCAGGTAGGTTTTAATACAAATCTAACAAGATGCTTAAATTGTGGTGTGCTGCTATATTTATAGCAAGTTGTTTTAGTGGGTTAAGAAAAGTTAACGGATTGTGTTGTGTGTATGGATAGTGCTAGACGCGGATACACGGGAGCAAGAGATCATCTATGTCTCTACAAGCATTATTGTATCGTGCACTTATTATCGGGAGACACCAAACCAGAAACAAATAGCAAGTTAATGATATGGCTTAGCGTGGACGTACGCATCGTCCTTCTTCTTTCCACTTAATTAATGCAAAGAAAGAGATATGTTAGTAGTAGTACAATAGAGGAGAGCATTGGAGATGTTTCCTGATAATGATGGTGGTAGTGTTAGTACTATCATATTAACCCTAAGCATTCCAGTACCGTAAAGAGGCAGCTTTATTAACGATGGAAGGTTAATTAATTAGCTAGATCACTAGACATGATATAGCCTCGCTGTCGAACGCATACGAAGTGAACCGGCATATGTGTAGGATTTCCCTTTACTTTTTAGATAGGCAAAACCAAATCCTATTGCAAGCATAAGATCAAAAGAGGGGGTGGATATCTATAGAACATTTGTAGGATCAATTAACACATATGCCATGCAAAGTTACTCTGCAATATGCATGCTTACATGCATGCGGCAAAAGTTAGCTGATTATTACTCTTATGTAATTAACAAGCCGTGGTCTTATCCGTAAGCATCAGTTAGCTGGCTTAATCAATCACTTAGTGGAGCTTTACCAGCAACAAATGAATGTGGATTACGTCTGCAAGCTTTAATTAGCTAGCTAGCTTAGCGTGACAAATTATGAGTGTCCGGCCGGATTCCGGAGAGGGCCCAACATATAGCCAATAGATATGGTACTACTCGGCAGATTATATCGGAGTAATAACTAGATTAATCACTGTACATGTCAGTGTAGTGCGCCTTTAAGCATGCTTTTAATCAAAACATATATCCCCTCAGAAGCCACTTTTTGTTAGGGAGTATCCATCTCTAATTAAGTATGTGACCTTAACACATAGTGCCTCAACTAATCAAAAAGTGCTTTTTGGCCTCATGGAAAAGGATACGTATGTGCATATGCAAATACTAGAAAATTTGTGTTGTTCCTATAGCTTCGTGTGAGCTTATCCACACCAAAATTAAGAATGATGGTCCTGAGCTAGCTAATGTAGGTCCTTTCTGTTGCACAATGTGCATGATTGGTCGTGTGAAAATGAGTGGCAATGTCTCGATTTTTCAAACAAACCCAATGTATGTTTTCCAGTGCGTCACGGTGGACACGATCCAGCTTAAAACAACATGGTCATTAACATACAACCCTCGTGTTCGGGTTTTTCAGAAAGTCCATCATGACTGCAAATAATAGTTACATCGTTCGAAATAGTTTGAGATATACACCCTTCTCTTGATCTTATGCTTGCAATAGGAAGCATATATGCGCTACTATATGCATGCCAACACAACATTACACCGTCCCAATAATAAGCACTGAGATGGCAACTCCCTCTTTGCACCCATACACGTATCCACGGTATTGTACTCAAGTGAACCATCATTGATGCATACATATACACGGAAGGCTGGTATGTACATTTTGTTGCTAGAAGAAAGGATAGGGATTGGTATTTAATATCGGTGATGATTACCAAGACAATGATTCGGAGGAATTGTGTCTGCTCCTGACCCAAATGTCACATATCCCACTTAACATCATGATGTATTGTTTGAGTCAATCATATGCAATGTACAATAAATACATGACATGAGTCAAGCTAACCACCTAGAGGAAACACACTCTCTATCAAGTATAAAAGGCGTATTAGGACTTTCAGACTTCGATGGAGGTATGGCTATTAACTAATCCAATAATATGGAATGTTTCACGATAGGTATTCCTCAAAGGAAATATTATGGTTGTGGCTACATAATTATAAGTTGCATCAAAACAATCCTTAAAATGGCAGTGTAACAAATAAATCTACGAGATTTCAAATAAGCTAGACTTAGGTTAATGAGTAATAGAAAACCCATAATCATAATGGTTAGCTAATTAACCGCAATTAGGATGACCAAGGGCCCACCTATCATTGAGTGAGCATGGTGACACACCTTCACATCGGTTTTGGCCGCTTGACCGAGTTGAGCAAACATTTTTTCCCAGTTTTCAGATTGACCAAATAATATGACTATTGTTTTACTACAAAATAAGGAGAGGCATTCATTACATTTATTTTATATTAAAACTTACTATGTTAGTTGATGATTTTTTTTGTCGATTCTAACTTTATAGTGTCATAAGGACTTTTGAATTGTTTTAGATTCATTGAGAAACTTGGAGAAGAAAACATCCTCCTTACCTAGTTATGTAGGATGGTTTCGCACCTTCAAAATTTCAGAAAAAAGCAAGAAACCAAGGTACGTGAACAGTTCAAAAAAGGTGAATTTGCATGTATAAAAAATGTCAAAAGGACATGTTTATCCCTCATATTTTTGCGTATGAAAATAAAAATCATTTTTTTTACCATAACACGAAAAATTCATTTTTGCAAGACATGTTCTAATTGCTAGCACTCCATGTATCCATGAAATTTTAAAATCAAAATCTCAAACATGCAAAACGACCACCCAAAAGTGGAATTAATAGGGTTCAAACTAAATGGTTCAAGAAAGTTCAAGTTTTTATATGATCGTTTCATAGGATAGGGTTCAAGTAGTAGCAAGCACCAAAGTTTGGGATTTAGGAGATACTTTTTCAGAGATATAGGATAAAGTACTGCCTACAATTAGCACACCGTTTTTTCTCGAACACATTTAAGATTTATACATGTCATTTATACCGCAAGTATAACAAAACACACCACAACAACAAAATAAAATACACAGAAAATCTATATATGAAGAAGAAAGCGAAAGAAGAAAAACTACAAAAATCAGTGCGCCTTTAAGTATTTCATATAGGAGTAGTGGTCTACTCGAGCATCAATTAGTTTCTTGTGCCATTAATTAGTACGTACGTAGCGAAAACGGCAAGTATCTATCCCTGATGGAGTATATATGATTAGTTTATAGGGTTTACCAATGCGTCTACGGCACCTCGATCAAATTCTCAAGGGTGTGGCACCGCATCTCATTCCTCTCTTTAACTTTGCCTGATGGTGCATGATCGATCGAGATCCAATTGGCGCTGATCAATCGGTTTAGCTTTTGGTTTCTCAAGTGGTGGGATGGAACTCGATCACGAGCCTTTGCTTTAGCATATCGTGCATGTGTGTGCACGCTGGCTCGATCACATGTTACGGACGCTAATTGGGTGTTTATGTGTCGCAGCGATGCGGGGCACCGTCCGTGTCGCACTCCGTTCGGGTTGGCGTTGAGATCGATCATTGGCGACTTTGACTTTCCCCTCGCAAGAAATCAACTTGAGTTGACATGTGTGTGTCCATCGACATGTGAGTGTCCATCGATCCAGCTCGCAAAGGTCAATACCGCTTTGGCTGTGAACTTTGTCACGTTTGGTCCTAACACTTTGAGATGGCCCGAAGTTAAACGACCCTAACTTTTAAGTGATGGTTTGGTCGCGACAAGATTTCTGTCAGTTGGATTCTTGTTCCGGGGTGTTTATAATGGGTTTTCGTATTGTACTTCGCTACTGTGAAGTTGGAGATGATGACGCGTCGTTCGAGCGGCGACGATGACCTAGGTGGTCCAGTTGTGAAAATCGTCATCGGCGCGAGTCTTACATATCTTCTATTTAGAGCTCGCTAAGAGAATCGGAATTGCAAGTCGATGTACATATTCAGTGTCCGTTCTATGGCGAAGTCAGAGTCGTTGTTTGGGGGGGGGGGGGGGGGGGGGGGAGTTATGCATGAGAAGGATACTAGTGGGCAACCCAATCATGACTCTCGTTTTGGTGGTGTGTGTGTGCATCTTGTGTTCGTACCAATATTGGTTGCGTGTGATCGAGCATGTCGTGTTGGTCGACAAGAATGTTTGTGATGGTTTTCGCACGGTTTGCATTAATTAACAGAATATTCTCATGTCTTAATTATTGAGATGAGGTAAACTATTAACTTCGCTTCGAAAAAAACCACGCAGATTTTACCAACCTTTTCCAAATTTGTGTGACTGCTCCCAATTCTTTTCGCTTAGCATGGTATCAATTAGTAAAAACTGACACGAAGAACATCCCCGTCGATAACAACAGGTAAAATCGCTACATGTAAGAATATTTGCATGGTGTCGACCACACATGCTAGACAGGTGGCGCGATGAGATCCACGTCGGCAAAGTTAAACAATGAATAGTTGTTGTTGATATGTCGGCCACATCGACAACGGATATATGATTATATTCATTTGTGATGTGACCCTCTAAGGTAGCGCATGCACTTTTCACAGAAACCCGTGTGCAATATGAAGATATAAGAACCGAGCGATGAAACAAAACTTCATTGGAGGACGGTTAACATTATGGCAAGCATGTTGAGAATCAGAACCGCCTTAGACGATTGAATTTGGTTGAATTTCCTCAGAATTTTAACCATCGCTGCTTCGAAAAAAGGATCCCCATCACCTTTATCGTAGACACCTTTTCAGTCTCTCTCTCTCGCATAGCCAAGACGTCCTAGAGCGGCGACTCTCGTTAGTGCACTTGATTGACGATTCCAATGCACGGCTCATTGACTACATCAATCCAGCCATAGTGTGGATTCTTTGGACGCACCCGATGTCTCGTCGCGGCCCTCCATTCCTAAAGATACCGAGACATCGATACGCTCCAGGAGGCGGTACCACCGCCGCCCTGAGTGGTACTAACGCCGAGCTCCAAGCAGCGACACCACCGCCCCAACTACTGCATGAAACGACTCTCGGGTCGTATTTAGCGGCACCGCTGTCGGTACCTGGCTGGTACTGCCGCCGATCTCGAGGGAACGGTACTTCCACCGAAGCTTCCGCCGGAAATGAGCCTTGGTCATGATTAGCGGTACTTGTACCGGTACTACTGGCTAAAGTGGTCCTACGCCATGCCGAGCGGCACTACCGCTCGCCAGTACTACCGCCCAACCTATGTGTAGTTCAGGGTGAAGCCCTTGTATCCCTCCTATAACTTATCATTTCGAGGCTTAGACTATAAATAGGTCCTTTAGATCTCAGATCTAGACTAGACTGAAATTAGACTAGAGATAGAGCTTTGCTTCTCTTCCCCGTGAGTGGAACCACAAAACCTCCACCGGAGACGATGTACCTCTTGTAGTGCCCACTCTTTCATACGTGATTCTAGTAAGGCTATCCAATTTTCCTTTCGAGGTTTTATTGGATCGGTGGATAAGTCGTGCGGATAAATTTGTTTCAACAAGGGTAAGATTTGTTTGATCCATCTGAACCGGAAGCCTTCTCGGTTTAGAGATTGTTGTCGGGCAATCGAGTTGGGTAGTTTTTACCAGTTATCCCCATTTTATTTGTGTTTTCCCCATGTGTTATTCCGCAAACCCTCGCTTTCCCTCGTGTTTTTCAACGTCAATCGGTGAAAGTCAGGCCAACCCATGTCAATCTTGTTGAGCTATTATTCGACACCCTACTAGAATATGGATCGTTGAGACTATATGAGGTGACGAGTGGTTGCGTGATTATGCATAGCATGACCGTAGAGGATGAGCATGATGCCAGTATCTATGACCGAGGATGAGACTTCATGCAGATGAGTTGATTGAACCCAAGGGTGGACCGGCAACGTTCAACAGTTCATCCATTTTCATTACACAATAGTGATGGGGCAACTTACATTAAATTTCAAAATGATTTGGTTAAGCATGTTTGGACCCATGTAGAAAACCAGTAGTTTTATCTTCTCCTTTTTTTTCCAATTTTTTCTAGTGTGAACATTGTTTAAATTTATTTGGTGGTAAACTACGTTATTTAAATTCATCGTCTTATTTGTTTAATCGTGTGAAATATTTCATTTGTTAAATTATGTAGAATGGCCAAAAATGTAGATGAGACTGACCAAATGGGTCGTCGTGTTGGTGCCATGGGCAAAAAAAATAACGAACAAGGCACGGACGTCTATCCGTCTGACCACCCAAACGGGCATCGGACAATTTTAGTGTCCATTATGAATCCGCCAATTGGAGTTGCCCTTAACGCGGGCAACCATTTATCCTGAGTCCTGACTTCCCATACGGAGAGAAACACTCACGGTCTAGGAGGAGTACGAATCCATGCTACCTTTGGCTTCAATTTTCCATGTGGATAGATGGAGGTGGCAATCAATCAGTGCGTGTGTATGAGATCGAATCCGACCACAACAATCATGTGGTGCATCTTTCTCCCGGAGGCACAGTTTCAAATGACACAGCGTGTCCGGTAAAGCTGATCACACACAGGTCCTGGCCGGATGATGGCCAATAGGATGTTGCCAAAAAAAACATTTCCTTTAGGAGTATTTTGCTTTCTAGAACAGAAACTGTTGGTCATTTATTAATGTGTCGCCAGTGATAAAAAGAAGTTCCCAATCATGAGCTGCCTATTGGAAGTTGGTCCTTGGATACATATCTGAGTTGATCGTGTTCTCTAGAAGTATATACACCTGTTGCACTAAGACTATAGCTAGTCAGCTATGTCCATACTGATATATACATTGCTGATCCTCAATCCTATCTTTCCCCAACTTCATGGGTTATTTTCTTCATACACATATATGGCCTGAAAAAAATCAAATAGTACATATCTAAACAGTGATAATTTTTTAATCAGACAGGTTGTCGTCGATGAAATAAAGGCCCGATAGCAATAGTTCAAAAAAAAAACAGTGAGAATTATTTGAAAGAGGAGGGCAACAAGAGTTTATTATAAATGAATTAACACATACACTAATATGAATTGATCTTCCAACTCCTGTGAACAGGGCCGACTCTATATATTTCGGGGCCCTAGTGCAAGGTTGAAAAATTGGCCCCTATATTTACTATATATCTACGCACATGACGTAAAATATTAAAAGTTTACATCTAACCAGGGCATGGAGATGGAGGACATCATGGATTCGGAATTCATGGAGGACATACCGCGAACCTGGGCAGGGGCGACCGGGCGACCAAGATGGCAAGATCGTGCGGCGCAGAGGCGCAGAGCAGCGAGGTGACTCGATTCGTCGATCGAAGAAGAGGCGAACACGAAGAGGACATGCGACTCGATGGAAGATGCGAAGAGGAACAGGCGACCTCGTGCGTTTCGCTGTTTCCTCGACTCCTCGTCTCCAACGATCGATGGCAAAGGCCCAGCCCAACATTTTTTTTAAGATGTGTTGTAATCGAAGTATGAAGGAATATGTAATATTGGGCCCCCGTCTGGACTGGGCCCTAGGCCGTCGCACCTCCTAACTAGGCCTAGAGCCGGCCCTGCCTGTGACTAGATCTCTCTTGCGAAGACAAATATGAGCCATACTTATGAAGCCGTAAAAAGGTACAGTAAAACATGCTTACATATAAGACACAAAACATTCAACTTCAAGCTTTGTGAATGTTAGAATACATGTACGACTTCAAGATAAACTAGGATTTACAGATAACATCTTCTTGTGCTCCAAGTCATTAGTCTTCTTACGCTCCAAATTTTGTGCTCTATATATACTCCCCACGAAGGTCAGGTCAATATAACGAACAAGACAATTGTAATTTTTCATGTATTTTCACGGTGAAGTCATTTCCACTACAAAGGCAAGAACATGCATCGTAGGAACTTCCAAGTCAAGAGGATCGGAACAAAAAGAGACAAATTAATTTTCATGTTTGATTTCTTTGTAAGTATTTTTTTTTCTTTCTTATTCTTCTATCAAAGTGTAGATTGAACCTCGATGTGAAATTTTGGTACATATCAGCATAAAATGGATGTGTGCATCGATTGCTTCAGAGGTTGAGGCTATGCTCCCCATTTCGGAAAAAAAATAGCAGGTTTGATTTTATGCTCGTGTTGAAAATCTAGATATTTTTTCATAATCACTTACTTTAGTTTCTTAAAGTTGGTATCATGGTGCCATCTAACCGTTGCCACTGTGCTCCCATACCATTATAGCACAGTAAAATTCATAATTTTTTAGAAGAATAAAAAATAGTAGATCGTGTCACGGAATTTCATATTCAGCCTGCACATAAAGATATTAAAGAAAAGGAAATTTTCCTACCATGAACAGTGGTATCTCAGTGGTTTTGAACATTATTTTTTGCGTAAGATTTACGGAATAATCTATGTCGCAGGGATTTGAATTTGCAGTTTTGGGCATACTCTAGTAATTAAGCATACATGCGCAGTTAAATATACTACCTCCGTTTCATAAAGCAAGGCCTATAACTTTAGTCAAGGGTTAAAGCTTGCTAAGTTTCACCAAAATATACAAGAAATTATCAACATTTACAATCTTTGTTAAATCTATTGATATGGCATGCGCCGTTGCATGTACATCATCCCTGCTGCCGTGCCAAGGCGATCGATCCGCCAAGTCGATCGAGAGCTGTGCTAGCCGACGGCCGGAAGCTGAGCCGGGCCCACTGGTCAGAGTCCGTTAACTCAAATGGCAGCCGTCACGTGACTCGCGTCTACGTACGCGTGCGCCGGCCGGCGATAGGAAAGCTCGGGCCGTTAGGCCATTCCCGCGAAAAGAAGGAGGCGGTTCGTTGTGTGGCGAAAAAGGGGAAGCGGTTCGACCGCTCACGGAAACGGGTTTGCCGTCGTCACGTAGCAACGGCGGCGTATAGATAATAGAATAACGGCGGGGTGAGATCATACTCACGCTCCACTCCCCTAACTTTGTTTGCCTCACTACGTGACCGGTGTCCCAGCCTTATCCCTTTCCCCAGCTATAGTCGAGACAGGCGAAAGGGAGGCGGTCGAGTGTCCTTCGTTCTCCGCCATCGGAGACGGGGGTTCCCCTCCCCTCCGCTCATCGCTATGGCGGCGGGAAGGTGGGGGAACCTCGGTACTCTCGGTCAGGCGTGTGAATAGTAGGAGTAGAGTGTGGCGCGGTGTCGCTTTGGTGGTGGCGGCGGCGGCGTGTCCAATAATGGTGCGGGAGCTCCAGCCCCATCTCGATGTTGCTCTTTGCAGCGTCGAGGAGCTTCTTGGTGGTAGGTTCCTTGGTGCAGTCGGTGGGGCGGTGGCGGTGGCTGCATTCTGGATTTTTGCCCTCTCACTCCTTCCCCGTCTCGATGGCGAGTGCTCCGTCGCCATTGAGGAGTTGTGGAGGTTGGTGTACAGGAGTGGTCTTCTGCGGTGGCTTCCTTTCAAGGATCTGCTGCTTGCTGGAGCTCCATGGATGAGGTTCATGATGGCAGGTATCAAGTGCTGCGGTTCTCGAGCTCTTCTTCTTGTTGTGCATGTTCGTTTTGGCCGCCGTGGAGGTGGACGACGGGCTGCTGCGATGGAGGATGGAGTTCTGCTGTTCGGGCTGTTCCTCGATGTGCTCTTATGCGGATTTTGCTGCTGGCTTTAGCCGGGGATGCGGATCCGACCGCGAGTTGGGATCGGGGTGTTGCCCCGCCGATTTGCCTTGACTGTCAAGATCCCGGCGTTCGCATCGGGTGGTCATTGCGGCGATTTCAACGAGGAGTTCTCCTCTACAGGTTCCTGCTCGCGACTCAGCTGCTGTTGCTCTTCTTCGTCTTCGTTTCCGGCGTGTCGTCGGTGGTGCTCAGTGCGGCAGTGGCAGCGGATATTTCGGTGCAGAGAAGATCCCAAGGACCTAGTTGTGATTTTTATGTTGTCAGGGGTTTTTTTTCTGTAATTTGGGGACAGCTGTGCTGTTTCTGGATATTTCCAGTTTTGTTGTTTTCCTTCTTAATGTATCCAGAAACTTGTATCAAAAAAAAAAAACTTTGTTTGCCTCCAGTTAATCCACCCACGCGGCTACAGCGACGTGAGCGAGATCAACGGTACGGTGTTCCACTAGACTATCCATTAACTCGTCCCGTACGAACGGTACTGCCATCTCCGATCCGTAGGAAGAAGAAGAATAGCATAAATAATTGCAATAATCCTTGTCTTAATTTGCGCGGAAGAGGGACGTGCAATTTAGAAATTTGATCTCTCTTTCGAAAACTTAGCTAAATCATTTTGTTTAATCTTGGAAAAGGTACCATGTAGAAACTTTCCCTAGTATACTTTTTTTTCGCAAAATATATGTGACCTATGCAAAAATAAAACAGTGACTTACCGCGTTAAAAAAACTAGTAGGGATTCAAGTGAGATCCCACTCATATCTCACTTCTAGTTCATTTGAAAATCTCTAGTTTAACTTTTTTTTCCCAAATTTCGATCTAGAAATATTCAGAGGAACTAGAAGCGTGATTTCACTTGACACTTCAAAAGGTAGAATACAAGTTCCATATTTACCAACTTTGCAAAACGCCCTCGCTAGACTAAAACTCCACCACTTGCACCAGAGTGCTCGTTAACCTGTTCCAAAAAATATATTCGAGGAAATGGAATGTATCCATCCCAATTAGGATATCCTATTACATTGTATCGAGAAAAATCTCTTCTGCAAACAAAAAAAGAATCAAAAAAGGGAAAAAGAAAAAGAGAAAGGCAGCTTGTCTGTCTGTTGACAAGCGAGATACCATGGGACAACATCACTGTCCAATCGAGAGAGCAGTGTGCCGACTCCGGCACAGGAAGCTCTCCAGGGTCGTCGTGCAGCAGTAAACCCAACATGCTTGGCCCAGTTGTGTCTAAGAATACCTGGGGGAATCCTACTACATGAACCTGCGTGTGCCACAGCGCCTGTCGAACACCATTCTCGCTGAACTGAATCCACTGTCTCGTCACTGTCCCTGCTAGCGTGTCTTCAGAATAAGCAAAATTGACACCCCGCGCAACTGACTGCCATCTAAAAAATAAAAATAAACCACCAGTCCACCACTGTATATGGATGGCAACATCGTAATTCTCGAGCGCATGCACAGCCACGCATTCCTCCTCCGCTGCCACCAGGACGACGACGAGGACGACGTATCGGGGCGGCACTGGAGGGCGTCGACGATCGACCCGTCGCCATTTGCGTCTCGGCAGGCAGCGACCTCGATCACACCCTGTGGGCTGCCGCAGGTTGATTCTGTGCTGCTGCTGGGATGCAGGAATAAACCGATAGTTCCCCACGGTGCCCAGGTGTTCCGGGACTGTAGCAGATGCAAAACGAAAGGGCAGATGCAAAGTGAAAGGGCAGAAGACGCACTGTCTGTTGTTCTGGTGAACTTCCCGGTGAGTCCTTGATCATGATGAGTGAGCACCTGATGCTTGTGAAGATACCCAGGCCAGGGCAGCCAGCCTGAAGAAAGATCAATCCAGGTTTCTGAAGCTGAACAGGTTTCAGCTGCTTGTTTTGGGGGTAGTAAACTAAAACGTTATCCGGAATAGGCAGGAGCTCAGATGCATGGATGTTCATGAGTGGCGGCAGCAGCAGCACATGTTGCAGAAGGGCTGCTTGCTTATCAGGCAGAGCAACAAGAAATTAGCCGGATGCAATCCACTCACCAATATGCCATCACCAACTTGTGCCCCCCTTTTGGTACCTGAGGATGATTGCACCACCATGCACCCCAAGCTCGCCGGCCGGTAGAGAAATGGCTGCTGATATGTAGCTCTTTTCTCGTGATCCATCGCTGTCGAGATGACGAACCGGGGTTGAGAGAACAATGCGCGACAGCGACTGCGCCGTAGCCCACAAGCTTGTTCCCGCGGTGCATCAGCCCTAGCTCGACGCAGCCCTTGTGCACAACTGCTCTGCACCAGCACTGTTGGAAGAGAAACCTTTTGCCCTAACCTGAAGAAACGAGAGCTTTATCCATAGCACTTGTTAGGTCCCTTTCAGTGTTGCCCTTTCACTGCTGCTAGTGACACTAGCACTTGCAGCAGGCAGGATTAAACGATTCTATAATCAGGGCCAAATCTTTATTATGCAGCAGCTCTGTGATCATCATCTGCCATGAAGAAAATTTGATTCTGTGATTAATTAACAATTGATGCTTCATGCTGGTGCATGAAGAGGAGAAGTAGAACAAGATTTGATGCAAATCTGTTTTGTCACCAACAGGAAAGGGAATAAGTAACACTGGGCTTAGTGCAGGTCCCCATCAGGAAAGCAGACTGGTTTGTTTAGGTGATTGCCGCTTTAATCCAACATAATAAACTCGGAAAGATCGTTAAGCCCATCTTATCCTTGGGGGGATCCTAGTCCGATATTTATAAATTGTTCTGTGCAATGCACCAACTTAGATTTTACGCGGGCATTCGAGATATAGGAATCTCTGGATGTTTCTTCTTAATGACAAAACTCTAAAAGAAAATGCAGTTATTATTACTAAGATTTTACTACTTACATGTCATGATTGCAGTTGGGCCCAACAAAGTCCATGATCAACCGGTATCAAACCTTTGCATATAGCATGATCCGAAGAATGTGCAACACAAATCTCGCTCATAAAAGGTCATGGCCACACTATCCGCAGAATTCACCAAGACAGAGCATAAATCAATCATCTATAAAACAAACAACACCGTCAAAACGGGGCTATTTACCAGTTTGTGCCAGCATAAGTTCCACGTCAGAAAGATGCAGCTTTAATCGACAGATATTTGAGCAATACATATTCATATGCATATACCCGTACACGTTTCACGACAGAAAAGAAGACGGTTTTAACTATACCTCACATCATCATAAAACCTCCATTAGAATTATATACAGGTGACACAATATCAGTTCATGTCTCATACAAAAAATGGGGTCCCTAAAGTGTTAAGTAAGCTAGGTCATCTTTTACTGATGGGGCTAGATTAGTCCAGCTCTCCACAAAGCTCTGTTTCTGTCTCACAATAGTAAGAGGAAGTGGTTGAGATTTCAGAAGACACACTATATATATTGCCTTTTTGATGCATCGAGGGAATTACATTTACAAGAAAAGACTGATAAATTTCACAAAACTTTCCTAAGCTAAACTTTACCTTTCTACTTTACAACAATGGGTTAGTTACTGAGACAACAAATACCGCTGCAAGCACTCTTTTGTTTTTTGGAAGTTCATTGGCTTAGATATGTAAGAATCCATGCCTGCAGCAAGGCACTCATCAGCGCTCTCTGAAAATGAATTTGCTGTCATCTGCAATGAATTCTTGGGGTTATACAGCATCCCAGAAAAAATTGACTTGATGTAATAGTCCATAAACCCTATTATCTATGCTTCACAAACCACAAGGTAATCCCATGCATTGACATTTAAATCATACCAGAAAGAAACTGAAGTCTCATGGCAAGAAAGACACTGAAAAGTTTCCACATCCTTAGCATAAACATACTTAAATATGTCGGAGCAGAGAAAAAAAAAACGTCCACTGTTCATCACTAAAGTGGATCTTAATGTTGTTCTCCCATAGTGTTCTTCCAAAGTTTAAGTAAATTGCGGTATTGTGAAAATAAGGTTCAAAGGAGCTACATTCGCTCTAAAATGCTAGAATTTCCACAATAACTGAAATAATAATAAATTGATCGACAGTTCAACACCACTTGTTTCGGTGGGTCAACATCATAACGAAGCATATTCGTTACATACACATTTGTGCACTTATTGTGTAAGAAATACATCTCCAATAGTCCATGATCAGCCATTCTGAGTTCCAAAAAAGTGCTATCTATTTGAAAATATTAGACACACTGGCATATTTTTCTTCACTAAACATGAACATTCAGAAATTTTATTTGCATTGAATGTGTGATCGAGAGAACAGAAAACTCATGAAGTACCATGGAAACAAAGCTGATGCAGAGAAACTATCTAACATGAATTTGTGTTCTTGTAAGAGAAAGCTTACCGCAATTATAGGAACTCTCTTGCCTTTCTTTTCTTGTGCACAATCAGATGAAATAGCTGAGTTAGCTATCATCTGATTGTCTTCAGGATTTACAGAAACGTGCCAATAGCCAGTATCTTCAAAGGAACGGATCAATCTAGTGGCTTGAAGGCCATCCATTTCTGGCATGTGAACATCCTGTCAAGAAGATACCATTACCATTTTCAGCAGAAGACCGGAAGAAAGGTTAATATATTATACAGTTTTCACTTGGTTTCATAGGGTTGTCCTGATATAGCAATAATGATATCACAACATGAGGCGCTAGCATAATTTAAATCACTTATCAAGTACAAAGGTAACCGGCAACGACAAAAAAAAAAACGACTTTACTGGTTCATGCTGACTTGAGAGATAGAAGTAGTGAGGAGAGAATAACTAATTATTGTTGACACTTGACAGCAAGAAATAACACATGAAACTCGGACATATTTGAAGTCAATCTATGAGCCAAGTCAATCGATGATTGGCATACACTTTACTGTTTATCAAGTTCAGATTGCTGTGTATCCCATTACCTAACAGTTAAGCTTTTTGCTTACATCTTAGAAGATTTTCAGGTGAGGCAATTGAGAATGAACTGACAGTTACATATGAATGAACTTATGAAGAGAACACGAGGAACCAAAATTAATGCTAAGCATATAACTTTAGAAAAATGAGAATATTGTTTGTCGTACCATCAGGATAAGATCATATTGGCGCTTCTGTACTGCACGGATTGCTTCCACTCCATTATTTACAATGTCTATTTCGTAGCCCAGCGGCGCCAGCATTGATTTTGCCACCATTATATTGACTTTGTTATCTTCGACAAGGAGGATCTTTGCCTGACTGCTACTTAAAGAACATTTTGATTTCTTGTTAAGTGATTTTTCTTCAAGATCTTTGCATGGTCTACTTCCCTCCTGAATGCCAGCCCCTGAAACTGATACCGTGTCGCCTTGGGAACTGGAAATCCGTTCAGCTTGACTATTCAGTTCAAAGACCATTGAACCATCATCTTGTTCTTCATCTATGCTCCTAGCACTTGGACATTGGCTAGCAGCAGGGCACACTTTCCAGAATTCTCTTTCAACGCCGCGAAACCATTTGAAAGCAGGTTATGATCCTCTAATATGTTAGTACGATCATAGACATAATGTTGCTGCCAAACAACTTGGTGTTGTTCATCATTGGAACTCCGGAAGACAGAATAGAAGGTCGTATTTTTGGCTTGAAAACGAAAGAACCTTCTATATCACTGATAGTGAAATCATTACGAGAACTGCATCATCAGGATCATCACTGTGTTCCTCTTTTACATGAATTTTGCAAGGTATCATGAACGTAAATGTTGATCCTTCATCCTCGGTGCTAACCACAGTTAGAGTACCACCCATCAACTCCACCTAAATCGTTACAAATAATCAATAGAATAGTTACACACTTTTGTAAATTACTGCGGATCTACTCATTTAGAGCTAACATTAAAATAATTATTGTTGTATTCCAGGTATTAGTATTTAATACATGCACAACTAATATCTTAATTATGTCTTTTAGATGAATCATTGGGAACTGGAAAAAACGTACCAATTGCTTGCAAATTGCAAGGCCAAGCCCTGTCCCCCCATATTTTCTTGCATGATCAGTACTGGCTTGCATATATCTCTTGAACAGAAACGGCAAGGACTTCTCTGCAGGTGAACATAAGTTGAAAGAATCAGGTAAAATAGAACATATTCCAGAAATTACAGGTTCCCTATCAAGTGAGATATGCAGAAGATGATCAGCATGGAGTACAATCAATAAATATTGAGAAAAAATACCTGGTATTCCGATCCCAGTATCATATACATCGCAGCGAAGCCAAACAACCTCTCCTTCATGATACTCCCTAAAATTTGCATTTGATGAAATGCCATTCTGACAGGCATCTTCACGATTGGAGCAACACGGAGTATCTGTGTCACAGTTTCTTGGAGAGGCAGCAGAATTTTCTGCGGCAGTAGTATTTGGGCATTCAGGGGGCTCTCATGGGAAGTTGTCCGTTCTCTATTTTGCATCCTGCTTGCTGCTTATCTACAAGATGAATATTTATCCCAACCTTCCCATCATGTGTAAACTTCACTGCATTGCTGCAATGGTTGCAAATACCAAATATCATCAGGCACATATTTTGCATTACATCCAAGCACATGTGTGCTTCATTAAACTTTATCCAAACTCTTTAAAGGCTAATATACCTAAGGAATACATGAAATGGAAGCTTACCTGATCAAGTTCGTCAGAATTTGTCTAATCCTTAGCACATCACCAGTGACCTATAACAACATTGAAAAATATAGCTTAGATGAATGATATAAGTAATCAGATGAACCATTAAATTGCCAAAGATTTCGCTTGCTCCGAAATTACTCAAATTTCATAAACAGGTACTTCATTTTCTTCTGCAAGGCAATTGAATCCAATTTGCAGATACATGAGTAGTTGAGTACATAACCTTAACATTATAGACAAAAACCATGGGGGGGATCGTTAATTACGATACCTCTAGTGGAACATCATCTCCTATGCACCCTTCAAGAATCAATTCCTTCTTCAGAGATGCAGCAGCAGTTTGGAGTACATGTTTAACTACTTCCCTTGGTCTAAATGTTGTGGCCTCTAGTTTCATAGCTCCTGAAGTAATGAAGGCAGAAACAATCTACTTCAGATTTCAAGTGTCTTTGACACATAAGATGATAAGAGAAATATAAAAATAATTATACCAACAGATGGGACTGAACTTTTCAACTTTTAAGTAATTTTTGGAACAAATCTTGATAACTATTCTCACTCATAAAATGTCAACTACCACATGTAACACAGTGGGAATATGGGGGTATACTTAATGTGTACATTAAGTACCTATAGCGTGTATTACTGTGTTCCATCCGGAACTCCTAGAAACGACTTAAAAGAAGATAAATTGCCAATATGACTTAAATAACGTTTAGTTTAAATACCTGACTCCACTTTGGAAAGATCAAGGATGTCATTGATCAATTGCAATACAAGATCTCCAGAAGATAACATAACTTCAAGCAACTGATATTGCTCTTTATCCAGTTTGGTAGCCGCAAGAATTTCAGCGATGCTAAGAACCCCTGAAAGAGGAGATCTGATCTCATGGGACATGGTGGCTAGCATTTGTTTTGCTCGCATTGTTTCCTCTGCAACGTTAGATAAATGTAAGTATTCAGTGTACGACTGTGATTTAAAATACATCAGATTATATTAGACTAAATAATTGGACTACAGGATGCAAACCAGTTATGTGAAGAGATCTGCTAAGTTCTGTTTCCTTGGCTTTTTGGATAGCTTCTCTCACCCTTATGTCCGCCATTTTCTCTCTTCTTTTGAACTAAAGTGCAAATAAGTAGATAGGTTGCAGTTCAGAAGGGTGGAACAAATGTAGAACATCAAACAAAAATGTAGTAATGAACTTTTCAAATGAAAAGGGCGTCCCTTTTCATGTGGAAACTACCCTCAAAGAACAATTTAAGCAATCATTGCAAGAAGGTCATAATGCAGAATATCATTTTAATGTGCAATGTCAAAACTGAAATCATGAGTCCAGCCGTGGGATGTAACATGTGAGTTGACCACTGGTCACTAATGCCAATTTGCTACAAGACAACAAGAAGTGATTACTTCATAGAGAGTTGGAAATGGACACTGCCAATGGATAGTATGAAGTTCTATGCTTTTAGCTACAATCTTATGCCTCTCTTGGAGACCAACAACAAGGATAGTGACAACGAAGTAAAAAGTGTAGAGTTGCAAATCAGAGCCAAGGGAAATAAATAACAGGATAGGGTTTTAAGATTCAGAAAGAAAAGGAATTGGAATATGAAAGAAGTAAATTGAACAAATCACCTGGTCTGTTACGTCCATTGCAACATAATTCACACCAATTGTCTCCCCAGACTTGCTGAAAACTGGTTCAATGTATGTCACAAAGGTCTTTGCTCCAAATAATGGAGTATCAAATACAAACTCTCTCTTAGTCGCTATACCCGAGGCCATAACCTCTCTCTTCACATTATTCATCTCATCTATACCCTCGCCTGCCAATATCTCGTAATCGGTTTTGCCGATAACATCCTGAAAAACAAATTGAGATTCAGCCAAATTTGAAATTTACAGAATAAAATAGCAGCGCACAGTATGAAGCACAAAAGAACGACGACAAGGGAGGGTGGAGGTATCAACGAGAATTAAATTACCTCATCAGCAAGTGTCGGGAAGTGGTTAAATATGAACCGGTACCGCAAGTCAGTATCCTGTAAATAAGAAAGAGAATATGCATCATCTACCATATCCTATCATTAAAGTTTCTTCTTGATGCTCCACCATGCGCCTTCTTTTAAACGTCGTCTAATGTACACATGAAGTAGAAACAGGTAGCGACATAGATGAAGCATACCTGATGAGCAAATACAATAGGAGCACTTTGGAGAATAAGGTGCAAGAAGTAATCAGCTCGTTTTAACATTCCAGAGAATTCCTCCGCTGGTGTATGTGACTGAAGATTCTTAATATCTTCCGCTAACTTGGCCTCCAACGCACGCTCCCTTTCCAGGCTTGCCTCAAGTAATTTTTCTAGCTGCATCGCTCGCTCTTTCCAGTAGAAAATACTGCCGTACTCTGCATCTATTTTAAGCTCTTGATTACAGGAAAGGTCATCAGTCTTTTTGCTCGGACGCTTCCATTCATCTTTGTAGACTTCATCCAGTATTGGTACTTGCCGCTTCGCCGCATAATAATTTTCATCCTGAAAGCGCTGCTCCTCCAAAATTTGCTGCTTCTTTTCTTCAATCTCTTTTCTCTCCTGGGAGAGAATACCAACCTGTTCGCTGAGAAGCAGAGCAGTAGTGGCTCGCTTATATTCCCAGTGCTTCACAAAGTATTGCATGTGAGAAGTGCCTTTCTCAGAATTTGCCATTTCCATAAGCCGGTCGTAATCCACACGAGCAGGTTGTTGATTAAATGCAACATCCTTGAGTGCATCGTGGTCCTTCACAAGGCTCTCCATTCTGAACTGCTGCTGGGTTTTATCCGCTAAGTTCTCAGGCCACATCGATTGTGCCACCTCATCCTCAGGGTCAGACTGGTATTCGTCCCCCATTTTTCTTGATAACCAGCACTATTGTTACCTGGTCAACATTGAAATCTCACTCAAACATGAGGAATTGTGCAGCCAACAGTTGTTGCTTGCGGACTGTAGCTTACGGGAACTAATTTGTACTTCAAATTTGATGTTCCCGGTGCTCTGATAATGGTACACGTTGTGGGTGTAACTCTTGTGTAACCAACCTGCAGATAAAGAGAGAGGATCAGCAGCTACTTCTTTCTTTTCTGCATAAACATCATGTTTGCAACTTGGTGCCAAACGAAAAAAAACAAATCTCATCATGAGGTAGTTTCCATATGACAATAGATGATCAACTGAATTGTGCAGTAATTTGAATGGGCTGAAGAAGCAAAAGTTTGACCTGAGAGCAAAATTTTATCAATCAACAGAGCATGCATATTAAAGTCAGACTCTACAGTGAAAATGTAAAAAAGGGTTTCAGCTTCCGAGGTATCCAAGTGCGCACTTGTCACGGTGGCAACAAAAGCAGGTATTAAGCTCTCCTAAAAGACGTCACCTTCCCTTTCTGCAAGGCAGCTGAGAGGGCATTTTCGGATCAAGGGAGGGCAGTGGAAAAGGTACAGAACTGAATCTATGATCCTACGTGACTCCAGGAACCACAAAATGGGGCAAAACTCTGATGAAAAGATGACAGATGCAAATCTCTGGAACTGCAGCATCCAATTGAACTGAGCTCTCTGATTGATCAGGCCCGGAATCGAACCAACATAAACCTCACGAAGTCAAACATCTAGAGAACGGCACACGCAAACCAAGAAAGAAACAGAATACATGAAGCACGCGCCATGAACCTGATCCCAGTAGGATCCACCTCCGCCGTCCCTTGCCCGCTTGACAGAATGCCCAAAAGAGCTCACGGCGCCAGAACATTCTGAGATCAACTCCTCCACCTCGAGAACCACCCGTTAAACGGTGAACGCAACAAATACCACCCAAAGGACAAAATCCCAACAGCCCGACAAAATCGCACTATGCACGCCACGCGTTCGACGGAATGCCGGAACGGCGCTCGCGATCAGGAGAGCTCGCAAAGCATGGTCAAAGATCACGCAGCCTACCTGAGACAGGAGAGAAGCGAGCTCCCTCCCTTCCGGAAGCGCGGAGGCTCGGCTCGCCAGGAGGAGCAGGGACGGGCCTGGAGCAGAGAGGACGAGATTGAGTTGGAACTTGGAAGTGGGGGGTCAATGCGACGAGGATGAGCAGGGGAGGTGTGGGCGGTGGAGTTTGCTGAGGATCTAATGGCAGCGAGCGAGCGGAGCAGGGAGGGGCGCGGCCATGTGCCGGGAAATAGTATAAAATTGGCGGAGGCGCGAGGGGGCGCGAGGAATCGCGCGGCCATGTGAAGCAAGGGGGGAGAGAAAAGAAAAGGGAAGGATCGCGCAACTGGCGACGCCCTCCGCGGGGCGGAGCCAGTATTTTACTCGGCCCCTCCCCGGCCGGCCGGCCGATCCGGTCGCCGCCCGCCCTTCCCGGTGGCGGAGGTGGTGGAGGACGACGACGAGGGGGGTAAAAAACGGCGGAGGGGAGGGAGGGAGAGTTTTAAAATGAAATGACGGTTTGGTCTGTGTAACTGTGTGGACTGTGATGTGGGCCATGGACCATGTGTGGTGTGGGCCCAGCTTGCTAGCTGCTGACTTGTTTTTTCGTTTTAATTCAATTGCTGGCCTGCTACTAAAACTACTTGCTTTGCCTACTGTGATTGTCAAAAACATTTTTTACGAGAAACAACAACATTTCACTGCACATGCCAAACAGTCAGCCACAAGCATCGTCCCTAGAGTCGGAGCTTTCTGGTTGCCAATGTGTGTGGCTGACCGTTTGGCATGGGCCGTCATGGGTTCAGGCGTCGGTTGTGGCGAGGGCTCCATCGGTGATAGTCACAGGTGGATTCAGAGTCGATGGCTCGCGGAGGACCAATGACGATGATGCTAGATAGGAACCTCGGTGGTGGCTTTTGTTCTCGACAGCGTGTGTCCTTCGTGTGGGTGGCCAGATCAGCCGGTGGTGTCCAATGTGGTCGTGTTCCATAACGACGTTCGTGTATTTGTAGCGGTTTTCGCCCCGTTTTCCAATAATTAACTGGGCAACTCTATTCTTCTTAATTAATGAGATGAGGCAAAACTTTTGCCTCCGTTTCGAAAAATAGCATTTAGTGCACGTATTCATATTTTTTATATAGATATTCCTTGTCTTAGGAGTATTTAGATTGTTCTTGCAGGTAGCGTCATCCAATCACGTACGTGCATTCTCCCTCACTCAACGCACGCACACGGCGGTTCGTTGTACGTGCGCCAGCTGATCTGGCGACGATTAAGGACGCGGCACGTGCTAACGAGATTAATTAAATTGCAATGTGTTGTGTGGTGGAGTAAACTAGATGCTAGTTAATGGGGGCAATGATATATATCTTTTTTTTTTTTTGCGATGGGCAATGATATATATCTGGTGTTGTGCGCCAGCAACTGCATCGGTTGATCTCACGGCACTAGATCCCTGACACCATAACTTTTCGGGCTAATGATCTAGTATCGGTCAGAGTAACAGATTTCTGTTAAGAAGTTGGAATTGCTTAGAGCGATATCACTTTGTTTCTCTTGCAGGCAGAAATTAACCATCGTATTTTGCGCAGGCAGCTCCTATAGTGTCTTGAATTATGAAAACACTGATATAGCGTAGTAGTTTTCATGTTAATGCACATACTGTAGAGAGATCTAGCCTAGATGCCATGAGCTGAAAACTATACGTTTTAGCTAATGTCCTTTGAATACAACCCAAGAGAAAACAAGTCCATGGAGACTCAGACGATGAGCTTGTTTAATCCTATCGATTTTTTGCAGGCAGAGCGACTCTGCTCTGTACTCTTCCCCTACTCAACGCACGCACACATGCGGTTCGTTGCATCTGTACTTGCCAGCTGATCTCGCGCCGAAGTCGACGGTGCTCTCGTCTTGATTTGCACGTGCTAACAACATTAATTAATGCACTACGACTAATGCGGCCGTTATTACTGTAACTGGTGCTATATATCATCCTAACACCATTTTATCCGCGCTATAGATATGGAACCAGTTACTAAGTGGGGTAGGCGATGAGATGAATGATCGCACACGGGGCAGTAATCCTGCGAGGAGGGATTGCTGGTGTGACCGAATAAATTTATTTGATAACGAATTTATCCTAGAGTGATCAAAATCCATAGATCAACACAATCTAGTACCTGTGTTCCCCGCGATCGGGAAGTACCGGACATTATCCTAGAACAGAGTGGTTCAGACGTGTTAAAAAAAAGGGTCTGGAACACCGTAATACTGATAGAGATAATGGTAACTATCGGACATAGATCAACCAAATCATGTCACCATTATCCCCGACCTCTGATAGATTCTGGCTAGTTACCATCTTTGACTTTTGGTTAACACCGTAATTCAATATCTCAGCATCTTCACAGGCTTGTGTATTTATAGTCCTAACGATCGAGATTAGCTGACGTTGCCCCCACTGACTTTGGCTGACTTTGAGCCACTGACTCGCGGACCCCATACATGGTGGGCCCCACGTATCATTGATCCAAAGTCACCTGACTTTGCCTTTTGCAAAGTCAGCCAATCCACACCCACGATGCAAGGTCACCTAGTGTGAGTCTAGCCAACTGAACTAGCTAGGCTCAGAGCAGAGCTAAATCTCAAGGCATAAGGCATCTTTTCAAAACAAAAGGCAACATGTGATACATGTCCACAAATTTTTGCAAGTGATCGTGCTAATGTCCCAACATATCTTCCAGCGGAAAATGTCATAACATGCCGGACATCTATAAGTCACCTTAGTTTTCACCCAAAGTTCAGAGTAAATATATGTTCTGTTACGTGAGATGCGGACGTAGTTAGCTGTGGAAATTGCATCCTAGCATGTACGGAGTAAATTATACCCTATTAAGAAATAGTGTATGTCATTTCCCAGCAAGTTGGAGTGTGCAATTAAACAGTTGTTCCACTTGCAAAGTACTACCATCATATAAGCAGTTGTTCCTAATATACACATACTCTACCTCTTAACAGAGTATTTAATTTAGGCAGCCTATACGCAATAATGGCTCCACAAAGAGTTCTTCACATAAGAGCCAAGCAACCACAATCTAACGTGCTGCCAGCTTGATCCCTGCAACTAGCACCACAGCCGTTGATCATATATAAACTAGGACATGTGGTACCTTACGCCAACATGCTGGGGCTAGCATAGCATTGCCCTTGAGCCTTATTTAATCTAGCTACTTTTATAGTTACATATGTATAAATTAAACATATCGATCTTCCAATTGGCTGACTGTCCTTCTGCAAAAAGTGCATTGCAGCCGGGTTAGGTTATATTTGGGGATTTGTATATATATAGTGGTACATTTGTAATCAATGAGCTAAACAGCTATAATGTAATGCATCATGGTTTTATTTAGTTTTTCACTGTTACTTGCATGCCACTATCACTTTGCTTTAGACCACTAAGTACCATAAGAGACGATGTACAAGTTGATTCCGGAGAGAAAAAATCAACCAAAACAAAGCTCAGCATCTTAGCATTGCACTCTAACTGATATTAAATCATTTTCTAATTGTTGGTGCACTAGAAAATATGCCCACAAGGCCATATGCACCATAATGGTCTAACAATCATTTGACAAATGTCTCTTCATATAATCTCCAAGGGGGCCATGTTTGAAAATATTATAAAGCAACTAGGAGGGTTCTAGGCTTTACTTTGGCATATATTGACCTTAGTATAAAGCAACTACGAAAGTTGGGTTCTAATGTTACTCCAACAGATAAGTTAAATATCATCAAATTCACATATCACTAAGAGGGTTTTAGGCTTTACTTTGTCACCGAATATGTGATTCGCTTGTGGAACTATATAAGAAAAATCTAATGATTTGGTGATAATTGACTGAATTTACAGTCCAATATGGATTAGCTACCACCCACACCCTTGGTTTGTCTTTTTTGTTATTCAAATTTGGATTTCAATTTTTGTGGTGTAGTGCATAACTGCATATATGTCTTTTTTAGCTTTAGGTCTGTCATACTTTTTCCAAAACTCTATGGGAGTGACACAGTTGACCGCACCACAGTTCATGTGACACATACCTCGGTTGCAAATTTCTTCCTCTGCAAACAAAGTCAACTCACACAAGAGAAGAATGGGGCCGCCCAATTTATAGAGACCACACAAATTATATTGTAAGGTTTAATTAACTGAAAGAGATAACTAAGCATATACTTGTACTTTGATAGATCCAAACAGCTACTTGTAATTAACTGTACACAAAAAAGCAACAATGAAGCTCCCATGTGCAGTTATATGCATAGAATAGGTTAGCTCGTACTTAACTGCGCTGTTAATTAAGCTATCGTGAGCACTTAATGGAAGAAGTAACTAGAGCTTGACATCTTAGAACGTGCAAGGTGGTTGCCTAACGCCCGTGCCCCTGCTTGGCTTCTCCATACGCGGCTCTTAGCTAGCAGAGTGGACCAAGCAGAGGAGAAGTTCAAGTGGGGAAAAACAATAGTATATGTTTCAGATCCCGTGGAGTTGGAGATTTATATATTGAGAACTATTTACTTATTTTGCTAGTGGTGCAATTGGATATTTATAGATGGACTACATTAATTATGAATGTACCTTTAATCTAGACATTTCCCCTCCAAATGGCCAAATATAAAAAGCAAAACTAGAAATAACAATAACACCAAGTAATTCATGACCAAGCCTTTAGCTAATCATTTTAACCAACCGTAAAATCCTGGTACCCTTTATGTTGAGCTTGTCAAACTAATGTAGTTAGACTAGTCACAATGGGGAGTATCATATACTAGTATCATGCATATGATACTAGTCTATGTTACTACCTCCACAATGGGTAGTAACATATTTGTGGTATCATACAATACTACATTTATTAGGTTGTAGGCTCATTTTGCATTGGAATCCGTTATGTTACGGTATCTACCTATGATACTACTATCACCTCTCATCATTAATTGCAGTGCCACGTCAGCTTTTTGCCAACATGACATGCATGATACTACCTATGATACTCCCATTGTGGCTAGTCTTACAATTTCCACCGGCTGAATTGACTCGAATTGCACTAAACATAATGGTGTAATTAATATGCCTTGTTTTGATTCCTCGCTCAGAACTTTAATGTTTCTCACCTGAAAATGTGAGTAATATTGTGGGTCCATGGAAGAAGTGGACAACGTGAATAAACATTACACGACACATTTACATTTTCTAAATGTCAGTTCGTCGTGTTTTATCAAACTGATGTCGTGGGATGCACATTTTTTTTGTCAGTATTATTTGCTTTGAGGCTTAGCTTAGCTAGTAGGACTTTCTTTTTTCATCATACTAGAAGTTGTGGTTTTGGGGAGTTATTAATTGGCATTATTATACATATTCAAGCTAGCCAATTTGGCCAGCAACAATTGGTCTGGCAAGCTGAACACACATGTTGAAAGCATGATATTGTCAGTTAGCAGTTGTATGGCATATATGCATTTATACTACAAGTAGAGATTTGGTGCTCCTGAGATCCAGTGATCTCAATATTTCAAAAATCTCATTGCAAAATACTTTACGTTTTGAGCTACACAAAATAACAGATGTACATACCTGAGTATAGTGAACAATGTATAGTTTTAAATTTCCAACTTTTGACATTTCTGCATAACTCAAAACCGAATTCTGCTCAGAACTTCAATGTTTCTCACGTGAAAATGTGAGTAATAATTTTGGTCCACGGAAGAAGTGGGACAACGTGAATAAACATCACACCACACATTTCCATTTTCTAAATGTCGGTTCATCGTGTTTTATCAAACTGATGTCGTGGGACGCACATTTCTTTTGTGAGCATTATTTGCTTTGGGGCTTAGTGTATAGCTAGCAAATAACTAATTAAGCAGGTCTTTCTTTTCATCCATACCGGAAATTGTAGTTTTGGCGAGTTGTTAAATTGTGTGTGCATCATTATACATTTACAAACTCAGTCAATTTGGTCAAATGGTCAGCAACAGTTGGAAACCTTAGCCCCTGGCAAGCTCGTTGCAAGCACGATATTGACAGTTAGTAGTCCTATGGTATAGTACTTGTGTATTTAAACTACATCCTTTATATGTAAGACCAATTATACATTTCCAGCTTTTGGATGGACAGATAATATAATTGGATAGCAAAGCGATGGGCCGAAAGAAGCTCAATCATCCCAAGGCCGTGCCACAGGGGAAATAATGGATTAGTCTAGCTTATCTGAACAACCTGGCTTAGTCTTAGAAAAATCCAGCTCAATCATCATCGTCCCCAAGCACAAAAAATACGCAGCACCACAGCTGCGTCGTGCGTGCCTACACACCGGTGCGGCGTACGATGCACATGGTTGAGTAACAAAGCAAATAATGGAGGGGACGACGATGCTAATCAAAGCTAAATCACATTCGATGTACCTGCAAGCTGCAAGCAATGTGAGTAGAATCAAAGCAAGGTGTTTTTTTTTTTTTGAAACTAAAGCAAGGTGTTACTTCGATTGTGGCTGAATCAGACTAGCAGCAGTAGCACTGCCGCTGGTTGTCTTTCTCAGGCACAGAGAGGCTTTGTCTGCGTGTCACGACAGCTGCTCCCTGCAATGCTCAGAGCATTTCTAGCAGAACCCGCAAAACGCGAATCCGCAAAACAATTTTGCAGTTCGCGCAACTCGCGGTTTTTTGCTCAAAACGCCGCGCGGCGGATCTGTTTTGCAGATCTGCTTTGCGGGTTCTGCTCCGCCGCGCGGCGTTATGAAATTGCATATGCAAAACAGCAAGATAGGCATGAATATCATAAAATGTCAAATTGCTTACAAATTCGACATTAATATAGCAAATTAAATAGTTTCTTGAATCTAAACACGGCCATTAACTAGTTTTCCATCCGTGTGACCAAAAAATGCCTCCAAAACACCATCCGCATCGTCGAAAGGCCCTACACCGTGCTCTTCGGCTCACCACCTCCACCATTGCCGGCAGCTCCACCACCAACACCTCCACCACCGCCGAGACCTCCACCACCACCGCTAGCTTTTAGCATCGCTTGTTTCCTTCGATGCAATATCTCCTTCCTTGCGATGTCATGCCACTCCAAGGTGACTTCGTCCATGTCACTTCGGTTCATCATCATGGTCTTGTTTTCTTCGGCCAAGAGCTTGGCCACGGACTTGTTCTCCTCCGCCGAGGCTCTTTTGGCCTCAATCTCGATCTTCCGCTTCCCTTCTTCACGAAGCACCTCGCACTTTTCTTTCTTCTCTTGAGCTTTCCTCTCGGCCAATTGGTGCTTTGCCTCTAATGTCTTGGCCACCATGGTCTCATTAGATTTCACCATTTCATCGAGCTTCTCTCTCAAGCTTGTTGCCTCAAGTTGCTTTGCCACTCTTTCTTTGGCTTTCTTGTTGCCTTCGGGCTTGTTCTTATTCCTCCCCCTTGTTCATCATCGGAGTCATCCTCAACATGAATTTCTCCCTTTTTTGGCTCTTGATCCCTCAACTTCCACTTCTCACTATGTTGGAGAAGTTTCCAACAATGATCAAGGACAAATGGCTTCTTCTTGGATGCGGGCATATCCAAGTACTTTTCTCTCGCAATGCGGTCCTACAATGATGAACAAATGGTGAACAATGGTGAATAAGTAGTGAGAATACTACATGAACAATGGTGAATAAACTCACCCAATCACCCTCCACGGTACCACTCGGAGGCGCATTGATCACTTGTTGCAAGCATCCACTCCATCGACCACATGTAGTCTTGATAGTTTCCCAACGACCTTGTAGTGATCGATAGGTCCGGGGCACCGTTCGGCCATTGCGTGGCATGAGTTGGAAGAATTTGTCCTCCACCCTTTGCCAATACCGGTCTCTGGTTTGATCAACGCCGGCCGTTGCATCGAGAGAGATACTCTCCCAAGCACGGATCAAGCATTGGTCCTCCAAAATGGTGTAGTTCGAACCTCTCCGACTCAGGCCGGCCCCGTCCACCTCCTCGACCTCGTTGTCGTCTTCTCCCGTGCCACCATCGACGCCACCGTCGAACTCGTTGTAGTTGTAGTTGCCGAGCGGAGGCGAGTCGATGTCTACCGCCCCAAGCATGTCCATGAACGCTTGCGTGCTGCAAGATGAACGAATTCAGCTCGCCGGGGGACGGGCGCGGTGAACAGAGCTCAATTTTGAGTTCGAAAGTTCATACCTTTCGGTCCCGGCGCCGGGGACGGGCGCGGTGGATGCAGCAGCGGCAGCGGCGGCGGCGCTGGCCCTGATTTTCCTCCCCGCCAGCCTCTTCGGCTTCGCGGCGGCGGGAGTGCCCGCGGCAGCCACGGCAAGCAGAACTTGGGCCACGCCTGCGGTGCCCAATCTTCTCCGGTTCGGCGCCGCAAATGGAGCAGCAGCGGTGTCGGCGGCGGCGGCTCCGAGCTCTCCGCGGCCCGCTGGATCTGACGATGGCGCGTCCCCGACGCGGACGGTCACCAGGGACGGGTCGGCGGTGCTCATGGCCGGTCCGGGGCAGGGCGCGCGGTGGCCGGAGTGGGGGAAGAGAAAGAGGTTGTAGCGGCGGCGGGGACGGGCGCGCTGAAGGTTCCCTCGCGCCAACGACACTAGAGGATGAGGTTCCGGCTACGGGTCGGGTGAGGAAACCTAGCTTTCTCGGTTCGGAGGCGTGGATTCACGGGGGACTGCAAAATCTTTTGCAGGTTGGGCAAATTTGCGGATTCCGTTATCCGCCTTTTTGCGGTTTTCAATCCGCATCGGGCGGTTATTATGCGGGTTTTACCCTTTTGCGGGTTCTGCTAGAGATGCTCTTAAGCAGGATGCAGAGCTGCCTGGTTAATCAAGGTGCGGTTTAAGTAATCCGTTGGCCTCGGGGCGCGTAGCCGCCGTCGCGCTGCTTCCGAGCCACCGTCGCACCTCACCGGCACCGGCCGTGTGGACTCGTCAGTCGTCACCACGTACTGGAAATACTCCAGTTGCTGCGCATGTCGTGGACGAAGATGATCGATCTTCACCTTCAGACGACCATACACTTGTGTGTCGTTCTTGTGCAGCTTCCTGTCACTCCATGAACTTTGTATGCATTGAGCTTTTGGCATCAAGATCATAGATATTATATGAACAATAAGAAGATTAAGTGATGCCTGCGATATGGAATGGCATGCCGCCAATTTGTGGCCCGTTTAAATAAAGAATACGAAAAAAAGTTTAATAATACAATTCTTTCCCAAGAAGTCTTTTTATGCGTATTAATTTCTGGAAAAAATAATAAATTTGAAGTTCAATAACTTTAAGAAAAACCTAATTCACAAAATGGTGTTGTCCATTATTGGAACTCCAGAAGACGAACAAGAAGGTTGTACTTTCGGCTTGAAAACGAAAGAACCCTCTATATCACTAATAGTGACATCATTACGAGAATTGGGAGCATCATCAGTATCGTCATTGTGCCCCTCTTTTACGGGAATTTTGCAAGGTATAATGAATGTAAATGTTGATCCTTCATTCTCGTTGCTAACCACGGTTAGAGTACCACCCATCATCTCCACCTGAATCATTGCGGAAACTCAGTAAAATAGCTACACAGTTTTATAAATTACTATGGGCCTGCTTTAGTTACAGCTAATATTCAAAATAACTATTGTTGTATTTCCAAGTATTAGTATTTAATATATGCATAACTAATATGTTAATTGTGTCTTTTGGATGAATAATTAACTAGAACTGAATATAAAAAAGCATACCAACTGCTTGCAAATCACAGGGGCAAGCCCTGTCCCACCATATTTTCTTGCATGATCAGTGCTGGCTTGCATATAACTCTTGAACAAAAACGGAAAGGACTTCTCTGCAGGTGAACATAAGTTGAAAGAATCAGGGTAGCCGGAGATACATATTTCAGATATTATTAGTTTCCCTATCAAGAAAGATGTGCATAAGATTATCAGCGTGAGGTGCAATCAATTAATATTGGGAAAAACCTGGTATTCCGATCCCAGTATCATATACATCGCAGCGAAGCCAAACAAGTTCTCCCGCATGATACTCCCTAAAATTTTCGTTCGATGCAATGCCATTCGGACAAGCATCTTCACTGTTGGAGCACTGCAGATTATCTTTATCGCAGTTTCTTGGAGAGGCAGCAGAATTTTCTGTGGCAATAGTAACTGGGCATGCGGGATGGACTCTCAAAGGAAGTTGTCCGTTTTCTATTTCACATCCCGCTTGCTGTTTATCTACAAGATGAAGATTTATCCCAACCTTCCCATCATGTGTAAACTTCACTGCATTTCTGGAATGGTTCCAAATACCAAATATCATCAGATAAATATTTTGCATTACATCCAAGCACATGCGTTTTCTATTTTACTTTATCCAACCTCTTTAAATGCTAGTGTGCCTTAGCACTATATGAAATGGAAGCTTACCTGATCAAGGTGGTCAGAATTTGCCTAAACATTAGCACATCACCGACGACCTATAACGACATTAGAAAAAAAAATATAGCTGAGATGAATGATATAATTTTTAAGTCACCTGAATACTTAAATTGCCAAAGATATTGATTGCTCCGAAGATATTTAAATTTTATAAACAGGTACTTCATTTTCTTATTTAAGGCAACTGAACGCAATTTGCACATACATGAGTTCATAACCTTAACATTATAGATAAAAAGATGGAACGAAAGATCGTTAATTATCAACACCTCCAATGGAACATCATCTCCTATGAATCCTTCAAGGGTCAATTCCTTCTTGAGAGCTGCAACAGCAGTTTGGAGTACATATTTAACTACTTCCCTTGGTATGAACGTTGTAGCTTCTAGTTTCATAGCTCCTGAAGTAATGAAGGCAGAAACAATTTAGTTCAGATTTCAAGTGTCTTAGACAAAAGAGAAATATAAATATTAATTATAGCAACTATGGGAATGCGCCAGCGCAATTTTAAATAATTGTCTAGAACAAATCTTGACAACTATCCTCACTCAGAACGTGTGATTCTCAACTTAATTAGCACATGTAGCACAGTGGGAAGGGAAATGTGCTTGTACATTGAGTCGCAACAGTGTGTGGCTATGTTTTTCTGTGTTCCATCTCGGAACTCCTAGAAATCACTTAAATGAAAATAAATTGATGGTTTCACTTAAATGAAATGTAGTTTAAATACCTGACTCCACTTTGGAAAGATCGAGGATGTCATTGATCAATTGTAACACAAGATTTCCAGAAGATAACATAACCTCTAGCAACTGATGTTGCTCTTTATCCTGTTTGGTAGTTGCAAGAATTTCAGCCATGCTAAGAACCTCTGAAAGAGGAGATTTGATCTCATGGGACATGGTGACTAGCATTTGTTTTGCTTGCATTGTTTCCTCTGCAACGTTAGATAAATGGAAGTATTCAGTGTACCATTCTGATTATGTTAGACTAAATAGCCGCACTACAGGATGCAAACCAGTTATGTGAAGAGATCTGCTAAGTTCTGTTTCCTTGGCTTTTCGGATAGCTTCTCTCACCCTTATGTCCGCCATTTTCTCTCTTCTTTTGACCTAAAGTGCAAAGAAGTAGATGGGTTGAAATTCAGAAGGTGGAACTTATATAGAACGGCATGCGGAAATGTAATTTAACGAACTTTTCAAATGTACAAGGTGTCTCATTTCATGTGGAAACTATCGTCGAAGAGTAGTTTACGCAATAATTGCGAGAAGGTTATATACAGAATATTGCGAGAAGGTTATATGCAATATCAAAATTGAAATCTTGAGTCTAGCTGTGGGATATAACATGTGAAAGTTGATCACCGGTCAATAATACCAATTTGCTACAAAACAACAAGAAATGACTACTTCATAGAGAGTTCAAAATAGGCATTGCAAATGGATGAAGTGAGATTGACTATGTAGTCAAAATAGGCATTGCAAATGGATGAAGTGAGATTGACTATGTAGTTCTAAGTTTCTAGCTGCAATCTTATTCATCCCTTCGAAGATGCTTTCACTGAAAAAGTGGACTACTGAAGATTCTTATGAGTTGGAAACAAAAGGAATCGGAGAGGCACATATGAAACAAGTAAATCAGACGAATCACCTGGTCTGTTACGTCCATTGCAACATAATTCACACCAATTGTCTCCCCAGACTTGCTGAAAACTGGTTCAATGTATGTCACAAAGGTCTTTGCTCCAAATAATGGAGTATCAAATACAAACTCTCTCTTAGTCGCTATACCCGTGGCCATAACCTCTCTCTTCACATTATTCATCTCATCTATACCCTCGCCTGCCAATATCTCGTAATCGGTTTTGCCGATAACATCCTGAAAAACAAATTGAGATTCAGCCAAATTTGAAATTTACAGAATAAAATAGCAGCGCACAGTATGAAGCACAAAAGAACGACGACAAAGGGAGGGTGGAGGTATCAACGAGAATTAAATTACCTCGTCGGCAAGTGTCGGGAAATGGTTGAATGTGAACCGGTACCGCAAGTCAGTATCCTGTAAATAAGAAAGAGAATATGCATCATCTACCATATCCTCTCATTAAAGTTTCTTCTTGATGCTCCACCATGCGCCTTCTTTTAAACGTCGTCTAATGTGCACATGAAGTAGAAACAGGTTGCGACATAGATGAAGCATACCTGATGAGCAAATATAATAGGAGCACTTTGGAGAATAAGGTGCAAGAAGTAATCAGCTCGTTTTAACATTCCAGAGAATTCCTCCGCTGGTGTATGTGACTGAAGATTCTTAATATCTTCCGCTAACTTGGCCTCCAACGCACGCTCCCTTTCCAGGCTTGCCTCAAGTAATTTTTCTAGCTGCATCGCTCGCTCTTTCCAGTAGAAAATACTGCCGTACTCTGCATCTATGTTAAGCTCTTGATTACAGGAAAGGTCATCAGTCTTTTTGCTCGGACGCTTCCATTCATCTTTGTAGACTTCATCCAGTATTGGTACTTGCCGCTTCGCAGCATAATAATTTTCATCCTGAAAGCGCTGCTCCTCCAAAATTTGCTGCTTCTTTTCTTCAATCTCTTTTCTCTCCTGAGAGAGAATACCAACCTGTTTGCTGAGAAGCCGAGCAGTATTGGCTCGCTTATATTCCCAGTGCTTCATAAAGTATTGCATGTGAGAAGTGCCTTTCTCGGAATTTGCCATTTCCATAAGCCGGTCGTAATCCACACGAGCAGGTTGTTGATTAAATGCAACATCCTTGAGTGCATCGTGGTCCTTCCCAAGGCTCTCCATTCTAAACTGCTTCTGGTGTTTATCCGCTAAGTACTCAGGCCGCATCGATGGTGCGACCTCATCCTCAGGGTCGGACTGGTATTCGTCCCCCATCTTTCTTGATAACCAGCACTATTGTTACCTGGTCACATTGAAATCTCACTCAGACATGAGGAATTGTGCAGCCAACAGTTGTTGCTTGCGACTGTAGCTTACGGGGCTAATTTGTACTTCAAATTTCAATGTTCCCCGTGATCTGATTAATTCTTATGTTGACCAACCTGTAGATAGAGAGAGGATCAGCAGCTACTTCTTTTCTGCATAAACATCATGTTTGCAACTTGGTAATAAATGAAAAAAGAAATCTCATCATGAGGTAGTTTCCATATGGCAATAGATGATCAACTGAATTGTGCACTAATTTGAATGGGCTGAAGAAACAAAAGTTTGACCTAAGAGCAAAATTTGATCAATCAACAGAGCATGCATATTAAAGTCAGATTCTACAGTGAAAATGCCAAAAGTGTTTCAGCTTTCAAGGTATCCAGGTAAACGCTTATCACAGTGGCAACAAAAGCATATATGGCAGCTCTCCTTTTAACGAAATTCCATTCCTTAAAGACGTCACCATCCCTTTCTTGAAGGCAGCTCAGAGGGCATTTTTGGATCAAGGGAGGGCAGTGGAAAAGGTACATGACTGAATCTATGATTCTACGTGACTCCAGGAACCACAAAATGGACCACAACTTTGATGAAAAGATGACAGATGCAAATCTCTCGAACTACAGCATCCGATTGAGCTGAGCTCTCTGATTGATCAGGCCCGGGTGGCTCGCAACGAATCGAACCAACATAAACCTTACGAAGTCAAACATGTAGAGAATGGCACACGCAAAAAAAAACAAGAAAGAGCATGGTCCCAGCAGGATCCACCTCCGCGATCCCTTGAACGCAGCCCGTTCGACGGAATGCCAACGAGAGCTCACAGCGCTGGAGCACTCCAGGATCAAATCCTCCACCTCAAGAACCAACCGATCAAGTGGGAAATACAACAGTACACCCCAAAGACAAAAATCAACACTGTCCGACAACACCGCAGCACACACGCTAAGCGTTCGACGAAATGCCGGAACGGCGGCCGCGATCAGGATTCAGGAGAACTCGCGAAACACAGTCAAAGATCGCGCAACCTACGGTACCTGAGACAGCGAGAGAGGCGAGCTTCCTCCCTTCTGGAAACGCGGCGGCTCGGCTCGGCTCGGTTCGGCCAGGAGGAGCAGGAACGGGCCTGGAGTAGAGACAACGAGATTGGGTGGGAATTGTGGGGGGTCAATGCGACGAGGAGGAGCAGGGGAGGTGTGGGCGGTGGAGTTTGCGGAGGATCTAATGGCAGCGAGCGGAGCAGGGAGGGGCGCGGCCATGTGCCGGGAAATAGTATAAAATTGGCGAAGGCGCGAGGGGGCGCGAGGAATCGCGCGGCCATGTCAGGGAGAAAAGAAAAGGGAGGATCGCGCAACTGGCGACGCCCTCCGCGGGATATTTTACCCGGCCCCTCCCCGGCCGGCCGATCCGGTCGCCGCCCTTCCCGGTGGCGGGAGGTGGTCGACGACGACGAGGGGGGTAAAAAAAAACGCCGGAGGAGAGGGAGGGACAGTTTTAAAATGAAATGACGGTTTGGTTTGTGTGGCCTGTCATGTGGGTCATGTGCGGTGTGGGGTCAGCTTGCTAGCTGCTGACTTGTTTTTTCGTTTTAATTTTTTATTAGGGAGTATTTTATTTTAGATTCAATTGCTGGCTTGCTGCTAGTAGTACTTGCTTACCTAGTGTTGTGATAGTCAAAAACATTTGTACCGAAAATAATAATCCCTCTGATCCATATTATTTGTCGTTGAATCAGATATATCTAGTAATAGCGAGTTGCATTCGATTGCACGTATTTATATTTTCTATTTTTATTATAAATATGCCTTGTCCTAGGGTGATTCCTTTTAAGATGCAGGAGCATATTTGGTTAGTAGTCGAATTTCGACCACTTTTCACCCTAAAATTTGCTAAGTCAGAACTGTGTGGTGGAAAAATCGGTCGCTATGAATTTCGCAAAGCCAACCTCCTAAACGGATATTGTCATGCATAACACAAAGAGTGTTGCACACCAAGGCTACATAGTTTTGCATGTTATTAGGACCACCATAGATGCATGGTTGGACTTTAGGGAGAAAGAGAGACGATCTACCATAGATGCCATGAGCTGAAAGCAAGTTGGTAACCTCTGAAATTCTGAATACAACCAAGAGAGAGAAAAACGTCCTTAAATCAAAAATAAAAGAGATGGCAAAAAAAGTCCTTGGCTGCCTGACATGCAAGTAGGAGTATTTAGATTGTTCTTGCAAGCAGCGTCTTCCAATCACGTACCAGCATTCTCCCTCACTCAACGCACGCACACTGCGGTTCGTTGTACGTGCGCCAGCTGATCTGGCGCCGATTAAGGACCGGCACGTGCTAACGAGATTAATTAAGATTGCAATATGTTGTGTGGTGGAGTAAACAAGATGCTAATTAATGGGGCAATGATATATATGTGGTGTTGTGCCGGTAACTGCATCATCGATCGATCTCACGGCACTAGATTCCTGACACCATAACTTTTCGGGCTAATGATCTATGGTTAAAGTAATAGATTTTTGTTAAGAAGTTGCAGTTGCTTAGACTAGTCACAATGGGGAGTAACATAAGAGTAACATCAGTGCCATATAGGCAAAAAATCTGATGTGGCGGGCAATTAATGAGGAGAGATATGGTTGTGGTAACTAGCTATGTTACCATAACATCACACATTTCAAGGCAAGATGAGTGTATAACCTATTAAATATGACACTACACACATGTTACTCCCCACTATGGAGGTAGTAACTTAGAGTAGTAACATATGTATGTTACTAATCCAAGTTACTCCCCATTGTGACTAGTCTTAGAGCAATATCATTTGGTTTCTTTCAGACCCAAATTAACCATCATATTTTGGGCAGGGTGTTGCAGACAGCTTCTGTAATATCACCCCGTGAGAACCAATTAATAAGTGTTTCGATTGTATCTATTTTTTTGAACAGGAAAGACCCCGGAGGGCGTTGAAGCTGGCGTTAATTAACTGCGGTGAGAGGGTACAAGTAAAAAATAGAGACCCCAACAAACCTAGATATTACAGCACAATCCCTAACTATTCCGACCCCTTTTGTTCATAGTAGAAATATGATTAGCTCTAGGGTTTGGCTCCTGTTCGTGTTTATGGCGTCTCATGCTATGTTGCGGGGAATAGGTGTCTTTGTGCTCTCGAGCAACGCTAGATGGTCACCGACGTCTCTATCCACAAGAGCTCCATGGTGGGCGTTAGAGTTGGAGGGCAGATCCAGCGAGATATACTTAATAAGTGTGTTTTCTTCTCAAATCGATTCGATGCAGTTGTTCTTCCCCTTTCTGCAGGCCATCGAGGTGATGGAGAAGAAAAGGGGCCTCGGTTCGTATGTGACCTATAGATCAGGCGAGCAGGGAAGTGTGGGGACTATTAATGTCTTTAGGAGCGCCTTAGTTGCCTTCTGTAGGCCATGGGCTTGCCTGCCAATGATTTCTATGGCCGATATTTCTATGGCCGAATGGCGGCACCTCCAAGTCCAAGCTATGGCACCGGCGGTTGCATGGTGCTATCTCTCCTGCAACCTCTCAGATGTCCAGCCATATGGGAGGCCTTTCGTCAATTTCGACGTGACAATCACCGCTTGCTCCACCCCAAGTGGCATAGTGCCCGTTTGCTGCGTGGGTGGCCGTGTTCGGGAGGTCGGTGAAGGACTTGATTGTGATCTTATTTTCTTTTGGGAGGGCAAGCGTGTAAAATCGGAGGACTATTATGTAAATTCTGTTTTCTCTAGGGTCCTTATTGTAGGAATTTGTGTCTTGCAACATTTTATTTGTACACTACATTCTCCGGAATTAAACTTCATGTGGAAGTATCGTGGAAATAACAGGGAACTAATGATGTGGAATTGTACTTAAGGAAATATATTTAAGGAAGCCGGTACGTCTATATTGTAATACAGTGTATGTGAATATGCTGGAATTATACCCGGGACAGTATAGAGTGGAAAGCCAGGTTGTTCATATGTTGGCTATATGAATTGATTAAAGCCTGCAAATTTGAATTATTCAAATTCGGCACGTGACTCAGACACGTGTGCTCGTGTGACTAATTGCAGATTGAAACTCCTAGATGGTTACTGATGATCGTGATTGGTTTGGTTAACCTGGAGTTTCTGGAATAAATATCTGTGGAATTATGGTTTAAATAAAACCGGAATTAGCACTATATAAAGGTTCCTAACCTCTATCCTCAAATTGATGCATTGTGAGCGACACCACCGATAAGACAGAGCAATAGAGGGTAGGCCGAATTAGATCCGATCCTAATTTCTTAAGTTGGTATCAGAGCCGATGGTTCGTCGCCGGGAAACCTCGTCCGCTGTTCAACTCTGCCGTCAATCGCCGGCCATCATCCACGGATGAAGATCCGCTGCATACTCAAGCCTTACCTTGTCCGTGGGCGACTGCCGCCGCTCAACCAAATCTATCGCCAATCCATCGCGTCGCATCCATGTGTTCCTCTGCCTCCATGGAAGAACGTCTGGACGGGATCCCACGGAAGCCTCAAATCCGGTCGCCAGGCGTCACGAATCCGCTGCAATTCTGTAGAACTCACACGAGATCCAATCGGAAGTCACCGAGTTTAGATTTATTCCGAAGTGTCGCCGACGAACTGCTCGTGCCTGCGCCGATGTGCCCTTGCCGGCTCCCCTTCGCGCGAGCCTGCTACATATGTCCCGGACGAGTCGGGCGGCTGGTTCTGCTGCATCCATCGCTTCGACGAGCGCAAAGCTGCTTCTTGGTCTTGACTTCAACGCGACTATGTCGCGGAACGAGCCCGCAGCCTGCTCCGCAAGATTTTGTCGACCCACTGCGGGCAACGCCCCGATTAACAGGTCTTCTGCATCATCATACATTCATACTCGAGGTCTTGGCTGCTACTCCCGGCCGGACGAGATCAATCCCTTGCCGGGTCTCGAGGAACCAAGGTCGTCTCTGTCAAGTCGTGTTCTTCCTTCCAGACATCACCTGCTTGCTACGTTACTGCGACAGGGAATAGCTCTGCCTGAAATCACGTGTGTGAATCAAGCTCAGGACCCAAGTCCGTTGACCTTTGCCATCAGGGAACCGCTGCAACTTGTTCAATCTCGCCACTTTGCTGTTTTCTGAAACGCAAAGGAACTGAAGAAGCACTCTGTTTTCTTACTTCAGGGAGAACAGAGGAACCGGCAAAGAATTTCAATCATTGGGGTTAATCTGCCTTGGCAATCGTCACCACTAGGGATCGAGATCCGGTGACATGCCATGGGCATGTCACCGGTGAACAGTACCCGTGACATGCGCCCCGTTTTTCACCGTTGGATCCAAAATCGATGGATAGATGAACATCTGCTACAGTACGTCTGCTACAGTGCGCGTGCTACAGTGTATCTGCTACAGTACATGTGCTACAGTGCTCGCGCTGCAGTGTGTTAATCTGGTCTGCTCGTTTTCGATCCAACGGCCCAGAGTGAAAGGCACGGCACTGTTCATCGGTGACATGCCATGGGCATGTCACCGGATCCGTGTCCCACCACTAGGAAGTACTTTGCACGAATCCACATACAGTGTATTTCGGAATTTCGTTTTTTCGCTGGCATACTAGCAGAGGAATATGGAACACTGCTAGCTAACCGGAAGAATCACACATCCCTGTGAGGCTGCAAACACATGTTACCAGGGGAAGGAACACTGAACACATATACTGCATGGTTTATCTTATTAATTTGCTTTATTTGACCATTAATTAACTAACTGACTTCACTTGTATGTCAACAAGGAAAAATGCATCGATTTCTTGGAAGAATATCCAATCTATCTATAGCAAGGAATTCAGGACCACTTATCCTGAACGGTTCTGGATATGGCTTATTCATCAAGCAAATGATTACACACTGGAATTTATTGTGGTCAAATGATTGTGCGGAAGGTTGTGCGTAATCTGGAAAATGTTTTTGAAGATTTTTATTTATTTACTGGACGCCACTTTTGGAGGAAATTCATATTACTCCAAAGGAAAAGGAATTCATCTCTTTACTCAATGGTATGTCCAATGTTATTTCTTGCACTAAATATTTGTTTGTCACTACTTTTCCATATAGTTGGATTATGGACTTTGCCTCTACATCATAATTTGATGGAATACAATAGCAAGTTTACTGACATGTGAGCAATTCCAAAGGAATAATGAGTGTATTAATTAGTCACTAATGATAAATTGTATATAGTTTGGAATTGGAAATTATGTAATCGAACTGTTTATGGAGGAACTTTCTTTTTGTCACTTACGATAAGAAGGAATTTTAATTTACACTTCTCTATCGGAATTTGTTGGTTATGTATGCTATGTGGAAAAGGAAGAGTGAAATTATTGCTCAATGAAAATCAGTGCATTATGGAATTTAACACAATGGACTCATTTATCTTGACAATCTATTGGAAGTTGGTGTACAAACTGTACATTTTGAGAAGATCACTCCATATGGAGGAATACTTGAAATAGGAACACATGCTCTGAAATTTATTGTTGATGAAATTTACGACTTAGTCATACTCTACAAACATAATTATGCTTGTTAATTATGGAATTATAAACTTTAAGTGGGAGGACTAACAATTATGGATTTCTCTTCAATGTGACATTTGGTTTTACACTCCCATTAGAGGTTCAATTATTTTATCTCATTTACAACTTGGTCACATATCAAGGAACAGGATTAGTGGATTATTAATTCTGGAATTCAAAGCTTTAGTGGGAGGATTATGATACTTTATCTACACATATTTATGGTATTTTTTGAACACTCCTACTTGAGGTGGATATATTTATTTATTTCATGATTCAATTGATATGGTTATTAATATCTTTGACAATACAACTCTGAAAGTGCATGTGTTGCCCCATGCGTGGTTTTGGTAATTAATGACAATCCTTATGGACTAATGTTTGCATTGAGATATACTTGTAGATCTTGTCCATAGGAAATGTTTGAAGTTCATGTGTTGGACTCTAGAAGATGACATGATGACCAATGCTCTATTCAAGGGTTTATATGAAGAATGGTCATGTGTAGAGTTGAGCTTATTGCAAGTATGGCTTGGAAAAGAAGATTGAGTAAACAATCATGTTTAACCCCAAGCCATCATACATATCAAGAGAAGAAGATGAAGCGCAAGCTCAATATGATGCATCTCGAAGATATCATTTGATTGAACCTTGCAAAGGAGACATGAAGACGGAGCTTAGCGAGTCCCTCCCATAATGGTGTATAGGGGAGCTTTTGGAGAAGTCTTCATCAAGCATGTGCTAGCAAGCACAATCAAGAAAGGTGTCCCATCTTGAGGGAGTCAAGATCGTCATCATCTAGCTCAAGTGGAATGCTCAAGGCAAAGGTATGATCTTGATAGGGTTTTTATTTTACCGGTCTTGTGGTGTTAGTGGGAGACCGGGTTATAGGATAGACGGCGTACTATCAAGAGGGGCTCTCAAGTGAGTAACTTGATCGCATCCTTGTGGAGAGCTCAAACCTTTGCATACTTGGCATTTGATCTTTCTTGGTTCTTATGTGGCTTTTCTCCTTGTTGGGTTTTGGTGCTTGTCGTGATCTTCATGACAAGCCCAAGTTCTTCGAAAACGGATTTCATTTGGAAAACTTGTTGCGTTTTCGTGTTGGAAATATTACCGGTCCACCTTTGAGTTACCGGTCCACCTTTGCACTCGTCGTTATCTTTCCAACGCAATTGGATTCACCTGTTTTGGAGTTCGGACGAGAAAGCTATCGCATTTCAGCCTTTGCAGTTTCACTGCCTTCAGGCCGGAGTTTCCGGTCTTCGGGACCGGAGTCTCCGGTCCTTGCTTTTCGTCGAAGTCTGTGGTTCTTGTTCAGCCCCTGATGGGGTCCGGAGTTTCCGGCCCTTGGGGCCGGAGTTTCCGCCCCAGACCGGAGTTTCCGGCCCCAGGGGGTCCGGAGTTTCTGCCTGTGCTTTCCTCGTCTGGAAGTTGTTCACCCCTGGTGGGGGCCGGAGTTTCCGCCCCAGGGGGCCGGAGTTTTCGGTGCAGGCCGGAGTTTCGGCCACTTGGGCCGGAGTTTCCGGTGCAAAGCTGTCTGCAACGGCTAGTTTTCTGGGAGGGGTATAAATACCCCTCCACCTACCTCCAGCCACAGCAGCACTGCCCAGCACCTTTGATTTCTCTCTCCTCCATTGTTGCAAGCTCATTTCTTTGATATCTCCCAATCCCTCCACCCAAACTCTTTGATCTTTGGAGGATTGAAGGAGAAGACCTAGATCTACATTTCCACCAATCAATCTCTCCTCTAAGTGAGGGGAACCTAGTGGATCTAGTTCTTGGAGTTCTTGTGTGGTTCTCTCTTTGTTCTTCCTCTCTTTCCCCCATAAGCATTAGTTGCTTTGTGGAATTTGAGAGTGAAGGATTTGAGCACTTGTGCTCTTGCCTTTTGCATTTGGTGCATCGGTGTGCTCTCCACGAGGATTCGTGGAAGTTGAAAGCTTGTGAACTTGTTACTCTTGGGTCTTCGGGCCCTAGACGCCTTTGTGGTGGTTGGACCCTTGTGTGGTCACTTGAAGCCGTTCGGGAGCCCCCAATCCATTGTGGGTTGTGCCTCGGATTGTTGTTGAAGCCGTTCGGGAGCCCCCAATCCCTTTGTGGGTTGTGCCCGGATTGTTGTTGAAAGGCTCCGGATTCCGCCTCGAAGGAATACCGATAGTGGAAGGTGAACCAAACCTTTGTGGTGCGGTTCATCGGAGAAGAGGGTGAAACCTTTGTGGTTGTTGAACCGTTGTGTCGGTTCACACCTCTCCAACGAGACGTACTCCCTTTCAAGGAGGAACTCGGGAATACATCCTCGTCTCCGCGTGCTTCGGTTATTTCTATACCCGAGCTTTTACTTATGCACTTTACATTGTGATAGCCTTCGTGCTTGAAGTATTCTATATTGCTATCACCTTGTTGCTTGTCTTGCTTAGCATAAGTTGTTGGTGCACATAGGTGAGCCTAGTTTATTTAGGTTGTTGGCTTGTTAATTTAAACACCTAGTTTTATTCCGCAATTAGCAAGCCTAAACCGGAAAAGTTTTAATCGCCTATTCACCCCCCCTCTAGGCGACATCATTGTCCTTTCAATTGGTATCAGAGCCTGGGCTCTCTTTTTGGGCTTTACCGCCTAGAGAGTAAAAGATGTCGTTTAGGGAATTAGTGCACGATCCCACTTTCATATTCGATGGCACAAATTATGATGTTTGGAAAATTCGCATGCTTAATCTTTTTAGGGCCATGGGTCCAAATTATATTAAGAGGATTGTGGATGTGGGTTTTTCTCCTCCAAAGGATTCCAAGAATTATCTTTAGAGGATGAGGAAAACTCTCATCTCGAGACTCTAGTTTCTAATGGTCTTATATGTGTTTTGAGCGATGTAGTTCTTGCTTCAATCATGCCTTTTCGGAACGCTCATGACTTTGGACCAAGCTTCAAGATATATATGAAGTGTCCAAAATTATTGAGGATGATTGTTCTCCCTCCACCTCCGGCCGTGATGAGTTCACAACTTCTTCCACTTCACCAACATGTGATTTGTCACAAGGTAATGATATGGTGAGTGGTGATAGAAATTGCATTGTGATGGTGAACTTACTATTGATTATACTTCTTCTCTATCTCATTGCAATGTTCTATCTTTGGACTTAAACTCTTCTAGCACTCCAAATGTCATACATGCTAGAGTTGATAGTCCTTGCATATCATGTAATAGTTGTTTAACTAAATCTCATGATGATATGCTTCATATGTCTTGTTGCCATGAAAACAATGCTTCCATATCCTCTAGTACTTGCATGACTAACAATGTAGAGGAATCCCAACATTTGTTGGAACAAGACATGGACCTAAATGGTGCTTCAAGTTTCTTCATCCTTCAACATTAATCATGTTTGCCTTATGGCTAAGGATTCCGAGGTGTCTCCCACCTCAAATCCAAATTGTGATGATGTGGATGAGGATTCTCATGAAGAAGGTTTTGATTTTGAATCCTTAACCAAGATGGGTGAGATGGTACTTGGTGCTCTCCCCAAAGGTAGTAATGCTATCCCTCCTCTATGTGAAATCATTGCTTATGTTATAGAGTAGGGAATTTATTGAGGATTTGGAAAGTCAATTTGATGAGAAATGTCAAATTGAGAGGATGACTCTATTACTATAGCTTCCTTGAAAGCTTCTCTTGAAGAAGAAGAAGAACTTAGGTCTTCTCTTGAAGAGAGACTTGAATCTCTTGATGAGTCTAATGATCTTATTATTGCTAAAATCATTAAGGAAAGAGATCATGCCCTTGCTAAAATAAAGTGCTTAAAAAGGAAAAAGTTGAATTTGGTGTTGGCAATGCTAGACTAAGTGAGGACATAGAGAGACTTGACAAAGCTCACAAGGCTTTAGAAAGTGAACACTCTCTCCTTATCAAGTCTCATGATCAACTCCAAACTCAACTATCTAAGAATGATAAGCTTGCCAAATTGTCTTCTTCCATTTCTAAATTAATGATGCTTGTGCTACTAACTCCACTTCTTGTGAAGCATCTATTTTGAAGGAGAATGTTGAGCTAAGGGCTCAACTTGAGTTGCTATCTAGCAAGTATGGGAAATTGGAAGAAAGTCATGAAAAGCTTTCTAGCTCTAATGATGATCTTCTAGCATCCCATGCTAGGCTAAAGTTAGCTCATGAGGCTATTATGTCAAAGGTAACATCTTGTGAGCCTCATGTGGAAATTGGCACAACTTCTTCTAAAATGCTTTATTGCCATGTGCTAGTCCTAGTGATTCATCCACTCACAATATTGCTACATCTTGTGATGAATTACTTTCCATGCCTTGTTGCTCTAACAATGAAGCTTCTACTTCCTCTAGTGTTTTTGTTGATACTAACCATGTAGAGGAACTAAATGAGCTCAAGGCCCAAGTCACTTCTTTGAAGAAAGACTTGGAAAAGCGTCATGTTGGGAAGTCCACACTTGACAATATGTTGAGTGTTCAAAGACGCCCCAATGACAAGAGTGGACTTGGATTCAACTCCAATAACAAGAACAAGTCCAAGATCAACAAGAAGAACAAGGGCCAAGAACAAGTTAAAGATTCGGCCAAGATTGTTTGCTTCAAGTGCAAAGTTGAAGGGCACCATGTTAGATCTTGCCCTTTGAAGAAGAAGGCTCTTAGTGAGAAGCAACAAGGGAAGAAGCCTCAAGTTCAAACTCAAGTTCCTCAAGTTGAAGAACACCTCTTCCCAAGAAGAATCAAGCTACCTCCTCAAGTCGAGATTCCAACCAAGAAGAGAGGAGGAAGTCGATGTTGCTACCTATGCCGTGAGAAGGGTCACCTTGCTTCTTCATGCACAAATGGTACCTTATCCAACCCCATTATTATTGATGATGTTATTCTCTTCGGAAGGATAAGGTTGGCAATGTGTTTGCCAAATATGTTGGGACTCAAAGTGGTGTCAAGAAAAGAACCATTTGGGTTGCCAAGCCTATTGTGACTAACCTCTTAGGACCCAACTTGGTTGGGGACCAACAAGCTAAAACTTGATCAATAGGTGTTGTTGGAGGCATTGGAGACTTGGCTACATCATGAAGAATTAAGGGATCTTCATCAATTATATTCTCTCAAGCCAAGTCATTTGGATTATATTGTTCTACCTCATATCCAATGTTTCCTCCTTGCGGTAACTTTTATTTAAATCATATATACATTGAAAGTTGCTTGCACCCTTGCATGTGTTTGGTTTTGTACCTTGCTAGTGTTTGTATGTGTTGTGCTCTCTACTTACTTATCTTGAGAAATCAAGTATGTGTATGTTGGTTTGCACACCATTTACTTGTGTTGAGCCTTATTGCTTTTATTTGATATATTACCTTGTTGGCTCTCTTTTGAGAGATTAATGGACCATTCCATTTTTGGAGAGTGATATGCTTCGTGCACTTCACAAACCAAAAATGTGTGTACATGAGGAATACCACTTAGTGATGATATATAATCTTATCTATTCTCTATGTGGTATGTCATGCTCATGAGAAATTCAAATTCTATATTGCTATCACCTTGTTGCTTGTCTTGCTTAGCATAAGTTGTTGGTGCTCATAGGTGAGCCTAGTTTATTTAGGTTGTTGGCTTCTTAATTTAAACACCTAGTTTTATTCCGCAATTAGCAAACCTAAACCGGAAAAGTTTTAATCGCCTATTCACCCCCCTCTAGGCGACATCATTGTCCTTTCAAACTCGGAAGGTTTTTGTTGTATTAACATCTCATACTGAAGTGGAAAATCAGTTCATAAAAGGATTACAAGGTTTGAAACTGATTGGTGGGGGAAGTACACTTCAGGAATATTAATTCAAACTAATGTGATGAGCATGGAATTATTCACCGTTGTCTTATGTTATATACTCCATGGTTGAATGGAGGAATACAACTCTTGGTTATTCACTGGATTATGAAAGCATTACATACTACAATCTGTTCAGTAAGTCATTATTTATCACAGTCACTATTTATATTTTGTGAACTGGAAATAAGTATTCTATTTATATTTTGGTAGTATGGAATTGGAATCATTGTTTACTACATAGCACACCAAGATTTATTTTTAATGTTTATATTCTAGTGGATCAAATGGTATTTCGTTTTTGATCTGGAAAAAGGAAAATTGGTGGAAAGTAGGAATATGATATTTTCTCATGAAGGATGTGTTTATTAATAGTCACACCGAAATATGTGTTAAACTCAAAGGAAAGCACCAAGTTACACTCCTAACACTAACAGGCTTAGGAAAAGTGGGAGGAATTAAATTGGGCCATCATATCTTTGCTACTATTGTGTGTTATTTGAGGAAGTTACTCTATATTTTAGAGGAAAGAAAAGTACTAAACTTGTTGCTAACGTTAACTATGGGTGGAAACATTGCGGGAAGGAATAAACTCAATGATGAATAATAAAAATTTGGGAACTTGTTGTTTTACCAAACAACCGCATGCCTATAGGTTGTTGTTGGATTTATTTACAAGGAAGTTTAATGCAACATTCTTAGTGGAAGTTACAATTCTAAGTTTGTTGTTTAATTTTTTACACAAAGGAAATATTTATACTTTGTGGAAACTCTAGAATTTAGAGGTGTTGTTGTTGTTTAATTCTTTACACAAAGGAAATATTTATACTTTGTGGAAACTCTGAAATTTAGAAGAATGTGTTGTTGTTTTATTCTTTACACAATGGAATTAATTATACATTGTGGAAACTCTAAAATTTAGAGGAAGTGGGAATAAAGATATGGTTTGCTAACTGATTAGGTTCATTCATGTTCTTGGAACAAGCTTCACATCAATGGTATATCAGGTCATACGGTTTTATTACTGATGGAAGATATTCATATACAAAGGTTAGTGTGATTTTTTTTTGTGTTATCATTATATGTGCTAACTATGTTCTTATTGATTTTAAAATATCACATTGATGGAAGTGAAAGCTTGGTTTGGTTCTAACTTTCTTATGAAAGGAATGTTCAAAGCTTCCTGCGTTTTGGGAGTGGAATTACATAGTGAATGTTTTGATATATTTTTCTATGGAAAACTGCAAACCTGTCAAATACCTTTGGTAAAGGGAATGATACTCTGCGAGGAATTATACTTTAACTCGTGAGGAAAAAGGAATAGTAATTGTCATACCACTATTATTGTGGGACATTATTTGTGCGACCTGAACTTAGCCATTCCGCTATAATTGTTGCTTTTGATTAGCACGGAAACGAGTTGCTGGAATTATTAGCAAACAAAATATGAATCTTATTGAAATTTTTGGAATCACATAATGGACTTGTCGCGCTATGTCAAGGAAATATGGATTACTCATTATTCATTGATGATCTCAACCTTCAACTACGTGGATATTGACGCTATTTGTGATCTTGGTGAAAGGTAATCTATTTTATGTTATATGTTAATATTTATTTTTGTAGGTCTTTATGGTGTACAAAGGAAACATGATTTAGTACTCGTTATTTATGAAATATGAATACTTTGATGCATCTCAAGCATTGAAGGAAGGTCTATGGTTAAGGAATTTTCTTCGTAAACTTAAGGTCGCGGAAAGACGCATCATAACATGTTACTTTGTGATAATATGAGTGCTAAAGTCACAAAGTTTATATGCAACATGAATACACCGAAGGAATGAATTATTTTATAACCATGCTAATTGTGTGGGAATTCACTTGTTGAAATAAAATGTTTTCAGTCAAGTGGGAGATGTAGGAATTTGTGTCTTGCAACATTTTATTTGTACACTACATTCTCCGAAATTAAACTTCATGTGCAAGTATCATGGAAATAACAGGGAACTAATGATGTGGAATTGTACTTAAGGAAATATATTTAAGGAAGCCGGTACGTCTATACTGGAATACAGTGTATGTGAATATGCTGGAATTATACCCGGAACAGTATAGAGTGGAAAGCCAGGTTGTTCATATGTTGGCTATATGAATTGATTAAAGCCTGCGAATTTGAATTATTCAAATTCGGCACGTGACTCACACACGTGTGCTCGTGGGACTAATTGCAGATTGAAACTCCTAGATGGTTACTGATGATCGTGATTGGTTTGGTTAACCTGGAGTTTCTGGAATCAATATCTATGGAATTACGATTTAAATAAAACCGGAATTAGCACTATATAAAGGTCCCTAACCCCTAGCCTCAAATTGATGCATTGTGAGCGGCACCACCGATAAGACAGAGGAATAGAGGGTATGCCGAATTAGATCCAACCCTAATTTCTTACGCTTATGTCTTTTGTAATCACACAGATGAACATTAATGCAGTTTTCGGACCTTGGGGGCTCCACTAAAAATAAACTCTTTTGACCGATGTAACTCTCATGGGTATCTAATAAAGCCCATTTGAAGTTTAAAACTTGGAAAACACTTTGAGGAAAAACAGCTTAGTAGTTTTACCATTAACGCACATACTGTAGAGAGATCTAGCCTAGATGCCATGAGCAAAAGAAAAATAAAACAGAGAGAAAACAAGTCGATGGATTGCTGAAGTTGGAGGAGTAGTATACACTGAGACGATGAGTTTGTTTAATCCTATCGACTATTTGCAGGCAGATCGAGCGACGCTGCTCTGTACTACTCTTCCCTATACTCAACGCACGCACACATGCGGTTCGTTGCATCTGTTGGTGCCAGCTGATCGATCTCGCGCCCAAGTCGACGGTGCTCCCTCTCGTCTTGATTCGCACGCGCTAACAACATTAGTTAATACACAACGACTAATCACCAATGCGGCCGTTATTACTGTAACTGGTGCTGTCATCTTCTTCAAGGATACACCAATTTTCCACCTCACTAGCTATGCAGGAGATCAACATTGCGACCGAGGGCTGCGCCCCGTCAAACACAACATCATTGCGGTGTCTCCACAAGCACCAACAGATAAGTGCCGTTGCCGACCATAGATCCCTCTCACTCTGCAGGCTCGTCTGGTGGTGCTGTCATCTTAACAACATTTTATCCACCCTACAGATCGATCACATATGTTCATGATTATCCGCACTACGCAGGGTAGGCGATGAGATGAATGATGGCACACGCGGCAGTAATCCTGCGACAGGGGAGGCCGTCACACACTTCTTTTTTTGCAAACAAAGCGTGTAGATCATACAACATCCCACGCGGCTACTCAGTATGAAGTGTGTGTGTTTCGAGAAGATCACACACAGTTGATTTTTTAGCCGTGTGTGTTTCTTGATGATCACACATGCACGGTACTTACACAGTTGACTTTTTATCGTTGGTCCAGCTCGTTCCCACGGTTACAGGTGTGTACCACAACCAAACACTACCCGTTCGAATAAATTTATTTGATAACGAATTTATCCTAGTAGCTCTGTTCCCCATGATCGGGAAGTAGCATGGCGGACATATCTTCCGGCCAAAAAAATTTCATAACATGCCGGACATCTATAAATTACCTTGGTTTTCACCCAAAAGTTCAGAGTAAATGTTCTGTTTACTACATGAGATGTGAACGTAATTAGCTACGGAAATCTACATCCGAGCATGTTCGGAGTAAATTACTCTATTAAGAGGTGGAGTATGTCCATTTCCCAGCAAGTTGGAGTGTGCAATTAAACGATTGTTCCACTTGCAAAGTACTACCATCATACAAGCAGTTGTTCCTAATATCATGAGTACTCTAACTCTTAACAGAGTATTTAATTTAGGCCGACTACACAATAATGCCTTCACAAAGAGCTCTTCACATAAGAGCCAAAGCAACCGCAATCTAACGTGCTGCCAGCTTGATCCCTGCAACTAGCACTACAGCCGTTGATCATATATAAACTAGGACCGGTACTCCGGTTGAGGGTCTGAAGATGGGTTCGAGGAAGACGGTGGTAGCGACTTCTGTAGCGCACGCATGCGGTGCACGTTGAGGGTCTGTTGGACCGGTACCCCGGTTGTAGATGATGCGTGTAGGTGTGAGGTCAAGGCATGCGGCTCTGATCATTGCCACCCCCATCATAGTTGTAGCGACTTTTTGTTGCCGAGCGGCTGACTTCGGTTTGATCAATGTTGTACCTTGTAAGCTTTGATGAATAATTGTGGATGGCTGTGTGCATCACTTTGATGCAGAGGCCGGGGATCCGCACCCCCTTATCTAAAAAATATGTAAACTAGGACATGTGGTACCTTATGCCAACATGCTGGGGCTAGCATAACATTGCCCTTGAGTATTATTTAATCTAGCTACTTTTATAGTTACATACGTATAAATTAAACATATCGACCTTCTAATTGGCTGACTGTCCTTCTTCAAAAAGTGCACTACAGCCGGGTTAGGTTATATTTGGGGATTTGTATATATAGTGGTACATTTGTAATCAAGGAGCTAAACAGCTATATTGTAATGCATCCAACAGCTATATTTGCCATTCCTACAAATATGTAGGACAAGTAGGCCGAGTCCTATGAGAGAACACCATGCATGTTTTTATTTAGTTTTTCACTGTTACTCTCATGCCACTACACTTTGCTTTACAAGTTGATTCCGGAGGAAAGAAAGGAAAAAATCAACCAAAACAAAGCCCAGCATGTTAGCATTGCACTCTAACTGATATTCAATAATTTTCTAATTGTTGGTGAACTAGAAAATATGCCCACAACTCCACAAGGCCATATGCACCATAATGGTCTCACAATCATTTGACAAATGGTTCTTCATATAATCTCCAAGGGGGGCATGTTTGGAAATATTATAAAGCCACTAGGAGGGTTTTAGGCTTTACTTTGGCACATATTGACCTTAGTATAAAGCAACTACGAAAGTTGGGTTCTAATGTTAATCCAACAGATAAGTTAAATATCATCAAATTCACATATCACTAAGGAGGGTTTTAGGCTTTACTTTGTCACCGAATATGTGATTTGCTTGTGGAACTATATAAGAAAAATCTAATGATGTGGTGATAATTGACCGAATTTACAATCCAATATGGATTAGCTACCACCCACACCCTTGGTTTGCCATTTTTGTTATTCAAATTTGGATTTCAATTTTTGTGGTGTAGTGCATATATGTCATTTTTAGCTTTAGGTATGTCATACTTTTTCCAAAACTCTGTGGGAGGACATAGTCGACCGCACCACAGATCATGTGACACATACTCGGTTGCAAATTTCTTCCTCCGCAAACAAAGTCAACTCACACAAGAGAAGAATGGGGCCGCCCAATTTATAGAGACCACACAAATTATACAGTAAGGTTTAATCAACTGAATTAAAGAAATAACTAAGCATATACTTGTACTTTCATAGATCCAAACAGCTACTTGTAATTAACTGTACAAAAAAAAGCAACAATGAAGCTCCCATGTGCAGTTATATGCATAGAATAGGTTAGCTCGTACTTAATTGTGCTGTCAATTAAGCTATCGTGAGCACTTAATGGACGAAGTAACTAGAGCTTGGCATCTTAGAACGTGCAACGTGGTTGCCTAACGCCCCTGCCCATGCTTGGCTTCTCCATACGCGGCTCTTAGCTAGCAGAGTGGACCAAGCAGAGGAGAACTTCAAGTGGGAAAAAACAATAGTATTTGCTTCAGTTCCCGTGCAATTGGAGATTTATATATTGAGAACTATTTACTTATTTTGCTAGTGGTGCAATTGGAGATTTATAGATGGACTTCATTAACTATGAATGTACCTTTAATCTAGACATTTCCCCTCCAAGTGACCAAATATAAAAACAAACTAGAAATAACAATAACACAAAGTAATTCATGACCAAGCCTTTAGCTAATCATTTTAACCAACCGTAAAATCCTGGTAGCCTTTACGATGAGCTTGTCAAACTAATTTAGGTACAATTTCCACCGGCTAAATTGACTCGGATTGCACTAAACATAATGGTTGTAATTAATATGCCTTGTTTTTATTCCTCGCTCAGAACTTTAATGTTTGTCACGAGAAAATGTGAGTAATATTTTGGGTGAATAAAACATTACACCCAACACATTTCCATTTTCTAAAATGTTGGTTTCTCGTGTTTTATCAAACTGATTTCATGGGCCTCACATTTCTTCTGTCAGTATTATTTGCTTTGAGGCTAGTGAATAATTAATACAGTAGGACTTTCTTTTTTCATCCGTACTATAAGTTGTAGTTTTGGGGAGTTAATAATCGGCTTATCATACATTTTGAAACACGCCAATTTGGTCAGCAACAATTGGCCTGGCAAGCTGAACACACATGTTGCAAGCACGATATTGTCAGTTATTAGTTCTATGGCATATATGCGTTTAAATTACGAGTGGAGATTTGGTGCTCCCTCCAGTGATCTCAATATTTTCAAAAAACTAATAAAGAATATTTAAAAATTGAAACAAATCATGCATGCTCTCAATGATATATCCTACAAACGTGTAAAATCTCAACACGAAATATTTTTTGTTTTGAGCTACATAAAAATGAAAAATGTACAGTATAGTGAACAATGTATAGTTTCCAATTTCCAACTTTTGTCATTTTTGCGCAGCTCAGAACCGAATTCCGCTAAGAACTTTAATGTTTCTCACGTTGAGTAATATTTTGGGTCCACGGAAGAAGTGGACAACGTGAATAAACATTACATAACACATTTCCATTTTCTAAATGTCAGTTCATCGTGTTCTATCAAACTGATGTCGTGGGACGCACATTTGTTTTGTCGGCATTATTTGCTTTGGGGCTTAGCTTATAGCTAACAAATAACTAATTAAGCAGGTCTTTCTTTTCATCTATACCAGAAGTTGTAGGTGGCGAGTTATTAATTGTGTGCATCATTATACATTTACAAAATCAGTCAATTTGGGCAAGCTGAACCCACGCGTTGCGAGCACGATATTGACAGTTAGTAGGTCTATGGCATATATGTGCAATTAAACTACATCCTTTATATGTAAGACTAACTATTTTTTAACTATAAAATTGAATTTAATATGTAGTACTTGAAACAGGCTTTCGTCCCATTTTATATGTATTAGTACTACAAATAAAATTTCCAGCTTTTGGATGGAACGATAATTGGATAGCAAAGCGATTGGCCGAAAGAAGCTAGCTGTGTACATCCCAAGGCCGTGCCACAGGGGAAATAATGGATTAGTCTAGCTTATCTGACCAACCTGGCTTAGTCTTAGAAAAATCCAGCTCAATCATCAGAGCAAGTATAATAAGGTCCAGTCAGCAGGCTATAAGAATTTAAATATTATATTTATGCTTACATGGAGGAGAGAGGGTAGGAGAGAGAATGGAAGCGGGCTCTCATGCAAGAGCCAGTTGCAGCACGTGCTCTTAGGCACTTTGTGAGAGTGGAAGGTGGGCCAACTATAAATAAAGTAGTCCATATTTATAGACAACTATTGTACTTGTTAGCTATTAGGTTGGTTATAGATGACATGGCACCATCTTATAGCCAACAGCCGGCTATACTATTGTACTTGCTCTCATCCTCCCCAAGCACAAAATACGCAGCACCACAGCTGCGTCGTGCGTGCCTACACATCATCGTGTGCCGCGTACGATGCACACGGTTGAGTAACAACGGCAATAATGCAGGGAATGACGATGCTAAATCACATTCGATGTACCTGCAGAGTTAATGGCACCCGCAGTCACGCAACTCGTCACGTATGTGCACTTAAGTCACACTTCTCCAGAACGTGATTTTTTGGTCACACATCTGGACAAGTGGGTGCACTGTGGTCTCTGGGCCCACGTGTCAGACCGTTTTCCGTTGCGGAGTGCTGACATGGACAAGTAATTTTGCAGAAAACCCCCTGTATTTTTAGATATTTCACAAAATGGTCCTCCTAATTTTACAAAATGGTCCTGGTTAATCAAGGTGCAGCGATGTAATTTTGCAGCGATGTTTAACCGGGACGGCTGATCACGGCCGGGAACAGATTAGCAAACTGGGACACCGGCGACAGGCACAGGGAGGCTTTGTCTGCGTGTCACGCCAGCTGCTCCCTGCAATGCTTAAGCAGGATGCAGAGCTGCCTGGTTAATCAAGGTGCGGTTTAAGTAACCTAGCTTGTGAACGGGATCCATTGGTAAAACCCCTGGATCAAGCGCGCATTAGCAAAAATCCGTTGGCCTCGGGGCGTGTAGCCGCCGTCGCGCTGCCACCGTCGCACCTCACCGGCACCGCCGTGTGGACTCGTCAGTCGTCACCGTACGCCCGTACGTACGCGCCGCTGGAAAATACTCCAGTTGCTGCGCATGTCGTCGACGAAGATGATCGATCGAGTGTGCACAACACTCGCATGGTTGCCGCAAATTGGTTATCGGTAATTTTTCTGTGTGCTGCTCATGATCCTCTCTATTTTTTATTTTTTTTTGAGATTTGCTGCTCATGATCCTGGTGTGGCCAGCCAGCACGGCGACGGGAGCTCCTATACTGCCCGGGAGATTCTATATATCGCCTTAAAGCGGCGCGGAAGGTTCGCACCGCCTGCCGTGCCCACTAAAATGGGCTCAACTGTGTGGCCTATTTAAACATGTGAATATTTTTTATTTGTACTTTTCGTTTGCTGATTTAATTTGAACAATTTTTTAAAACGAACAAATTTCGAATTTGAACAATTTTTTGAAATGAACAATTTTTGAATTTGAACAATTTTCAAAACAAATAAAATTCGAAAATGATAAAATTTTGAATTTGAATAATTTTCAAAAATGAACAAATTTCGAATTTGAACATTTTTTAAAATAAACAAATTCAAATTTGAACAATTTTCGAAAATGATAAAATTTCGAATTTGAACAATTTTCAAAAATGAAGATTTCCATGCTAAACCGTGGGCATTACCATGCTAAACAAAGTGCAAAAGAAAATTTCCATTTTTAGGAAAAAATGTTTTCTATTTTCTAAATTGTTAAAAATGGATACATTGTGAAGCAAGTACCACGGCAAGATACAAAAAGGGATGCTTACAATTTTCACATGAAGTATACCATATTGGAGGTCTACTGTCGAAAGATTTTTCTTTTTTGATTTTTTGCTACATTATATTGATTAAAAAATTCTAAACTTTTACCAAAAATAATTCGAAATTGAGTGGTATAATATTCATAAAAATAAAAAATTCATTTTCACGTACCGAGGTAATATCTATGCAATGTACTTAGTAGATGTTGAAAACTACATGAACTTTGTATGGAATGGCATGCCGCCAATTTGCGGCCCGTTTAAAAAATATATGAAGAAAAGTTTAAATAATATAATTCTTTCCCAAGAAGTCTTTTTATTCGTATTAATTTCTGGGAAAATAATAATTTTGAAGGTCAATAACTTTTAAATAAAACCTGATTCACAAAATGGTGTTGTCCATTATTGGAACTCCAGAAGACGGACTAGAAGGTTGTACTTTCGGCTTGAAAACGAAAGAACCTTCTATATCACTAATAGTGACATCATTACGAGAATTGGGCGCACCATCAGGATCGTCATTGTGCCCCTCTTTTACGGGAATTCTGCAAGGTATCATGAATGTAAATGTTGATCCTTCATTCTCGTTGCTAACCAAGGTTAGAGTACCACCCATCATCTCCACCTGAATCATGGCGGAAACTCAGTAAAATGGCTACACAGTTTTATAAATTACTATGGGCCTGCTTTAGTTACAACCAATATTGAAATGACTATTGTTCTATTTCCAAGTATTAGTATTTAATATGTGCATAACTAATAAGTTAATTATGTCTATTGGATGAATCATTAACTAGAACTGAATATAAAAAAGCATACCAACTGCTTGCAAATCGCAGGGCCAAGCCCTGTCCCACCATATTTTCTTGCATGATCAGTGCTGGCTTGCATATAACTCTTGAACAAAAACGGCAAGGACTTCTCTGCAGGTGAACATAAGTTGAAAGAATAAGGGTAGCCAGAGATACATATTTTAGATAGTATTAGTTTGCCTATCAAGTGAGATGTGCATAAGATTATCAGCGTGAGGTACAATCAATAAATATGGGAAAAACCTGGTATTCCGATCCCAGTATCATATACATCGCAGCGAAGCCAAACAAGTTCTCCCCATGATACTCCCTAAATTTTTCGTTCGACGCAATGCCATTCGGACAAGCATCTTCACCGTTGGAGCACTGCAGAGTATCTTTATCACAGTTTCTCGGAGAGGCGGCAGAATTTTCTGTGGCAATAATAACTGGGCATGCGGGATGGACTCTCATAGGAAGTTGTCCGTTTTCTATTTCACACCCCGCTTGCTGTTTATCTACAAGATGAATATTTATCCCAACCTTCCCATCATGTGTAAACTTCACTGCATTTCTGGAATGGTTCCAAATACAAAATATCATCAGATAAATATTTTGCATTACATCCAAGCACATGCGTGTTCTACTTTACTTTATCCAACCTCTTTAAATGCTAGTGTGCCTTAGGACTATATGAAATGAAAGCTTACCTGATCATGGTGGTCAGAATTTGCCTAAACATTAGCACATCACCGACGACCTATAACGACATTACAAAAAAACATATAGCTGAGATGAATGATATAATTTTTAAGTCAGCTGAATACTTAAATTGCCAAATCTATTGATTGCTCCGAAGATATTTAAATTTTATAAACAGGTACCTCATTTTCTCATGTAAGGCAACTGAACGCAATTTGCACATACACGAGTTCATAACCTTAACATTATAGATTAAAAAAATGGAACAAAAGATCGTTAATTATCAACACCTCCAATGGAACATCATCTCCTATGCATCCTTCAAGGGTCAATTCCTTCTTGAGATCTGCAGCAGCAGTTTGGAGTACATATTTAACTACTTCCCTTGGTATAAACGTTGTAGCTTCTAGTTTCATAGCTCCTGAAGTAATGAAGGCAGAAACAATTTTCTTCAGATTTCAAGTGTCTTAGACACAAAAGAGAAATATAATATTAATTATACCAACTATAGGAATGCGCCAGCGCAATTTTAAATAATTGTCTAGAACAAATCTTGACAATTATCCTCACTCAGAACGTGTGATTGTCAACTTAATCAGCACATGTAGCACAGTGGGAAGGGAAATGTGCTTAATGTGTACATTGAGTCGCAACAGTGTGTGCCTATGTTTTACTGTGTTCCATCTCGGAACTCATAGAAACCACTTAAATGAAAAAAATTGCTGATTTCACTTAAACGACATGTAGTTTAAATACCTGACTGCACTTTGGAAAGATCAAGGATGTCATTGATCAATTGTAACACAAAATTTCCAGAAGATAACATAACTTCTAGAACCTGATATTGATCTTGATCCTGTTTGGTAGTTGCGAGAATTTCAGCCATGCTAAGAACCTCTGAAAGAGGAGATCTGATCTCATGGGACATGGTGACTAGCATTTGTTTTGCTTGCACTGTTTCCTCTGCAACATTAGATAAATAGAAGTATTCAGTGTACCATTCTGATTATCTTAGACTAAATAGCCGGACTACAGGATGCAAACCAGTTATGTGAAGAGATCTGCTAAGTTCTGTTTCCTTTGCTTTTTGGATAGCTTCTCTCACCCTTATGTCCGCCATTTTTTCTCTTCTTTTGACCTAAAGTGCAAAGAAGTAGATGGGTTGAAATTCAGAAGGTGGAACTTATTTAGAACGGCATGCGGAAATGTAACTTAATGAATTTTTCAAATGTACACGGTGTCTCATTTCATGTGGAAACTACCGTCGAAGAGCAGTTTAGTATGCAATGTCAATATTGAAATCCTGAGCTGTGGGATATAACATGTGAAAGTTGACCACGGGTCAGTAATGCCAATTTTCTACAAAACAACAAGAAATGACTACTTCATAGAGAGTTCAAAATAGGCGTTGCAAATGGATGAAGTGAGATTGACTATGTGGTTATAGGTTTCTAGCTGCAATCTTATTCATCCCTTCGAAGATGCTGACACTGAAGAAAAAAGTGGACTATTGAACATCAAAGCCAAGGGACACAAATAATAGGATAGGATTCTTAAGAGTCGGAAACAAAAGGAATCTGAGAGGCACATATGAAACAATTAATCAGACGAATCACCTGGTCTGTTATGTCCATTGCAACATAATTCACACCAATTGTTTCCCCAGATTTGCTAAAAACTGGCTCAATGTATGTCACAAAGGTCTTTTCTCCAAATAATGGAGTATTCAATACAAACTCTCTCTTAGTCGCTATACCCGTGGCCATAACCTCTCTCTTGACATTACTCAGCTCATCTATACCCTTGCCTGGCGATATCTCGTAGTCGGTTTTACCAATAACATCCTGAAAAACAAATAGAGATTCAGCTAAAATTATAATTTACAGTAAATGTAAGAGAGTAGTGCACAATATGAAGCAGAAAGAACGACGACAAAGGAAGGGTGGAGATATCAACCAGAACTAAATTACCTCGTCAGCAAGTGTCGGGAAGTGGTTAAATATGAACCGGTACCGCAAGTCAGTATCCTGTAAATAAGAAAGAGAATATGCATCATTTAACATATCCTATCATTAAAGTTCCTTCTTGATACTCCACCATATGCATTCTTTGAAACATCATCGAATGTACATAGCAAGTAGAAACAGGTAGCGACATAGATGAAGCATACCTGATGAGCAAATACAATGGGAGCACTTTGGAGAATCAAGTGCAAGAAGTAATCAGCTCGTTTTAACATTCCAGAGAATTCCTCCACTGGTGTGTGTGACTGAAGATTCTTAATATCTTCTGTTAACTTCGCCTCCAACGCACGTTCCCTTTCCAGGCTTGCCTCAAGTAATTTTTCAAGCTGCATCGCTCGCTCTTTCCAGTAGAAAATACTGCCGTATTCTGCATCTATTTTAAGCTCTTGATTACAGGAAAGGTCACCAGTCGTTTTGCTCGGACGCTTCCATTCATCTTTGTACACTTCATCCTGATAGCGCTGCTCCTCCAAGATTTGTTGCTTCTTTTCTTCAATCTCTTTTCTCTCCTGTGAGAGAATAGCAACCTGTTCACTGAGAAGCCGGGCGGTATTGGCTCGCTTATATTCCCAGTGCTTCACAAAATATTGCATGTGAGAAGCACCTTTCTCAGAATTTGCCATTTCCATAAGCCGGTGGTAATCCACACTAGCAGGTTGTTGATCAAATGCAACATCCTTGAGTGCATCGTCGTCCTTCCCAAGGTTCTCCATTCTGAAATGCTTCCGGTGTTTATACCCTATGTTCTCTGGCCATGTCGATGGTGCGACCTCATCCTCAGGCCGGGACAGGTATTCGTCCTCCATCTTTCTTTCTTTTTTTTTTGACGCTAAGAACTTATATTCATACTGATAAGAAAATATTACAGAACCGAATACAAGCTAGAAAGAAGCAGAAAAGATACAGAGAGCAGAACAGCTGCAACAAGCCATCTTCAACCTCGAGTACGCCGATCACACAGGGCCTCCACCGTCGAAGACGACGCAGGAACCAGCCGCCGGCATCACTCACCAAAGGAACGGAGAAGCTCCAAGCCCGAAGGCGTTGACGGGCCGCAGCAGCCACCAGCTCCGACGAGCTGGATCTGAAGCCGAAGATCGTCCATCGGCCGGGGGAGCCCCCCAAGCACTCTCCGCCCCGGATCTGGGGCCAGCGCCACACCACCTCACCGGAGGCGGCTAGATCCACAACCTGCAAACCTCGAAACCCTGCAACAGCAGCCTCCATAACCTTCTGCAGATCTCCTGCACACCAACCGCGAAACCACCACCGACGCCGGAGAAAGCGCCGGTTCTTAATAACCAGCACAATTGTTACCTGGTCACGTTGAAATCTCACTCAAACAGGAGGGATTGTGCACCCAACAGTTGTTGCGGCCGACTGTAGCTCACACTGCTAATTTCCGATTCAAAATTCAGTGTTCCCAGTGCTCTGAGAATGGCACAAGTTGTCGTGGAACTATTGTGTTGAACAACCTGCAGACAGAGAGAGGATCAGCAGCTCTCCCCAACAAAAGCAGGCATGAAGCTCTCCGCAAAGACGTCACTCAGAGGGCGCGGATTCGCTGACTTTGCTCCCGCTGACGTTGAGTCAGCGGGAGCAAAGTCAGCGAATCTCAACCCCACTCAGAGAGCATTTACGGATCAAGGGAGGGCAGTGAAAAGGTACATAACTGAATCTAAGATTCTACTACGTTACTCCAGAAACCACAAAATGACAAGGTACAGAACTGAATCTAAGATTCTACAACTCTGATGAAATAATGACAGATGCAAATCTCCTGAGCTCACGGAAAGATCAGGCAGAGTGGCTCGTAACGAATCGAGTCAAACATAAACCTCATGAAGTCAAACCTCTAGAGAATGGATTACGCAAAACTATCAAGAAAGTACATGAAGCACACGTCATGGACCTGATCCCAGTAGGATCCACCTCGACCGTCCCATGAACGCCAACGAGAGCTCAAAGTGCCGGAGCACTCTAGGATCAAATTCTCCACCTCAAGAAGCATCCGACCAACGCTGAAAAAACGGTACGTACTACCCAAAAGCCAAAATCCCTGTAGCCGGGCAACATCGCACTGTTCGCGCTAAGCGTTCAGGCTACCTCACAAGGCACTGTCAAAGATCGCGCAACCGACCTGAGAGAGACAGCGAGAGACGCGAGCTTCCTCACGAACGCGGGACGGCGACTTGGCACGAACGGCCGCAAGGAGCAGGAACAGGGCTGGAGCAGAGTGGACGAGATTGGGTTGGAAGACTTGGAACTGTCGGGAGTCAATGCGAGGAGGAGAGGGGAGGGGCGCGGCCATGTGACGGGAAAAGGTATAGAATGGGCGGAGGCGCGAGCGGGCGCGAGGAATCACGCGGCCATGTGAGTGGGTGGAAAGAAAAGAACTGGGAAGGATCGCGCAACTGGTGACGCCCTCCGAGGGGCGGGATGGATGGATATTTTACTCGGGCCCTCCCTGACCGCCCTTCCCGGTGGCGGAGGTGGTGGACGACGACGAGGGGGTGACAAAAACGGCGGAGGGGCGGACGGCGGGAGGAGGAGGGACAGTTTTAAAATGAACTGACGGTTTGGTTTCTGTGGCCTGTGATGTGGGATTGTGGGCCCAGCTTGCTAGCTGCTGACTTGTTTTCTTTCGTTTTAATTTTCTTGATGGAGTATTCTGATTCAGTGAGCGTGTGGAAGAGGCGGTCGCGCGTGACGTATTTGATCCGCAGATGATGCATTAATGGCGGAATCTGCCATACCGAAGGACGACAACGACAAACTCCCGCTGAGTGGAAGGTATAAATCTTCGTGTGACACTGAGAAGTGATAAATTGGCCGACTTATCTTATCGGTCAGACACTGAGAAGTGATAAATCGGCCGATTTATCGGAATATCGGAAGATGTCTTGAACAGTGACGACCGTCGTGCCGATGAAATAGGGTTTCTCTAGTTCATTTTATCTTTATATGTTATGTTTAGGTTATTTTTATTGTTCTGGTATTGTTATTGCCATTGATTGATTAGGTTATTTTCTCGCTAGTCCTCGAGTTGGCCCAGCCTTGAGCGGTCATAGGCCTGCAGGTTCCTCCTTGCCTTGTGGGCCAACCTGGTTGGGTATTCCCCCGACACCAACCCCAAAGTCTTATGTCCAAAAAGAAGCCACATCAGCCCCACATTACATCAATCATCGTAGTAATAAGGATCGTCATCAAATTCTCCATTGTCTCTCTCTCTCTCTCTTCATTTTCACCTTCACCTCTATTCCCCTCTTGATCATATCACTTTTTGAATAATCTTCAAGCTTGACCTCCTGATTTGCTCCAACTTGAGTTTCCACTTGAGATCAAGAATATGTCAAGGTTATAGCTGGTTGGCTTGCACTCCCATGGCTTCTAAGGTTGCGCGGTGGACCTTGAGATGAACCAACGGCTTCGTCAACTTGACCCCAAGTGATATTAGCCCCTTCACAAACCAGCTAGGCGTTATGGTCAACCCATTCATCATTCCATTGTAAGTCTTCTAGGACCAATGTGTCAAACCTAGTCCCTTTGGAACCTTCCTTACGAAGCTCTTGGAACATATCGTCATTCTTCCGGTTGTATTGAACATAGGACAAATCATTAAGTCTTTGGGCATCCAACCTATTTCTCTTTTTGCTATCGACATGTTAGTTGAAGTCTTGCATTTGTAGGATCAATTATCCGTGTGTTGTATCGATTGTGTCCAGTGTTTCATTGATCTAGTCAAAGGAGGACACAAAGTGGAACATATTGATTTATGAATTGTGCTAGCCTGGTAAGGCATTGGTAGTTGATGTGCATAATTGGACAAGCTCTTTTGCAATTTTTATTTCCTCTTAGTTTATATGCAGTATATATTTTCCTTTGTATCATAACATATGAGTTCTGTAGCACGGATTTTTATCCGTCGTTTTTCAAAGATCACAAACTTGTGCATTTAAGGGATCTCCATGAGATGAACCGCGTTCTTTCTTCGGATGCAGAATTCCATAATTTAGCTTTGTTACATCCATTTTCGTGTGACTGAAGTCTTGCATTTATTGTTTTTGTATCTTCATCAACCTCATGTAACATGCACCTAATATTATGAATTGAGTTTTTAGAAAATGGATGGGCCCAATCTTTGAGAGGAACAAAATTCATAGTTGAACTATACGTGGTAGTATGTTTATGGATCTAGCCCAATCTTTTAGCATATTTTGTTTACGATAGAAAAATATCTCAATTTATCCTTCTAAAGTCTCCATCTTGTTTTTCATTGAAGTTCATATGAGTTGCTTCTTCAGTCTCTGCACAAAGAAAAGGCTGTTTTGATGCTCACACTAATCAATGAAGGGATAATATTTTTCGTGTACGATTCCTTTTCCATTGAGATCACTGCACAGATTATATCATGTAATTACTTTCACTTCTCAAATATTCCTAGCAAATTTTCTCAATGTGACATTGATAGTATTTGCTGGGCAACTGTGGCGCCCCGACCTGACTGCTATACAGTGATACTGTGTCTCCGGTTAACCGATACCAGCAGGCACACTATCAAAGCATAATAGAGAGATCAAGACTTGTGGAACAACTGGCACATCACAGACTCTACGACACAAAATCATATAGTTCAACTCTTATAATAGAGAAAGATAGCAAATGACAACCAGAGGTCACAGACCCAACATTACAACATGCGGAAGCGAAGTGTGTTGTTCTAAACAACAAGAACCAAATTATGGCCTAAGAGGCCTGCAAATAAACATCCAGCGCCAGCTGTTCCGGGATGTCCCAAGCTGCCACCTGGGAACCCCAGACTACTCGTCGACGTCCACAAAGAACACACCTTCGAGGGCGGTGAAGTCCTCTCCTGAAAATAAGCAAACGACGTTGAGTTCGACGAACTCGCAAGATTAAGAGCTAATATATGCTCGATGATTGGCTTTCAAGGTTTTATGGCTGTTTTGCATAAAGCTGATTTTATTTATGAAAACATAACTCAAAGGCATCGACTATTCAGAGTATTTTCAAAAGAGGTAAGAAGTACTCTTTTCTTGATCACCTTTCTCAACAACAACCATCACCAACCACTGTACCTGTTCATCAAAGGCACCTCCCCGAATCACCCTCGAGGAAGCTCACCTTGCTTTTGTGAGTGGTACCTCTAGTACCCAGTTTTTAATCATTCCGTTAAAGTTATTCTATGATCTTACCTTCACTTCCCAAGTCGTCCATAACCGCGGACATGGCTTTTCGAAAAGATTTATCCCTGCAGGGGTGTACAAAGTGGAAGTCCCCGGAGTCCCGAGGGGCTCCAGCTCCTTCGCCACGCGTACCGTCCGGCCCATTACCTGTACAATTAGCTCTCTTCCATGGAAAGCCGGCTGGGTGGGAGCGGTGTCGACTTCTCCCTCGTTAAGGACTTTCCAGGATCATCAGTGGCGGCAGGACTGCCAGGATCACGACACCCCGCCCCACGGCCACTTATTTTCCTAACACCACAATCCTCATCTCAGTTCATCCCACCATCATCACGCACGCGCAAATGGAAGCCCGAACTAGAGGACCCTGGCTAGCCCCGCTCGAGTTATTTAGTCTATGAGGGTTCCTGCACTGCGAATGCATAGGCCTCACGCATGGTTGCACGCTCAGTCTTGGTTCAAGAGGTACAGAACTCGCACCTACGCGACGGGAACGAGACAAAGCACCACAACCACAGTGGCCTCTCATCCCCACCTTTAAGCATTTTATTATCCGTCACCACAATCTCTCCACCATCATTCTCATTTCATCACCTGTTTCCAACATAAACCATCCACCATATAGCTATGCAATTAACTAAGCATGGCTAAGCAACAACATAGCATAGTAAGTATCTCGGCCAACAATACAACCTATGGATAATAGGAGGGAAACAGGTAAAAGGCATAGGGAACTTAATGCAACTATAGGATACTCTAATCCAAGAACATTGACATTTAGAACCGCATGCAATATTATAGTGGAGAAAATATTTGCGGAAATATAGGATATGACATGCTCAGAGGGGGGATTACGCTTGCCTTGCTCAACGTGCGGGTAGTACGGATCGTCGGGGTATTGTGGAGTAACCCCGGCTGCTTGATCTATCGAGGCATAGCAACGGAAGAACAATCAATCACCACACAAACTTTAGCAAATGCAATGCACAAACACATGATGACATGTCAATTTAAATCCCCGAGAGGAGGATGATTCAACTATTCAATTTAAACGGAGTTTGGGTGCGTAGTGGGGACACACCTCGAATTCACCGTGGAGTTAAGTAAGGAATCATCTTTACTTGTTGATTAACGTAGTTGAGACCCTAGGATTTAACTTGTAGATGATATGACATGATCATGTGAGAGATGCAATGTTTAGGTGGTTAACATTCTTGCAACAATTATAAGGCAACGGAAAAAGAATTGGTGTTAAAACAAGTTTCAGAGAGCATCCGGTTTGAAATCCGGAATTTTCTGGGATGATTCCGGGTTTTGTACCGGGTCATTCCGGGTTTTATACCGGGTCTGGCACCGGGTTTAATTCCGGGTCATTTCTGGGTATGATCCGGGCAAAGATGGTCGAGTCCAGTACCGTTTTTCTTAATCTGGTATAGATTCCGGACAATTCCGGGTCTGGTACCGGGTGATTCCGGGTTCAGTTCCGGAAATTTCCGGGTTGGACACCGGATTTGTCAACGCGACGAAAACGAACTAGAGCTACGGTGAATCCACGAAATGGAGGGGGAGGAAGGGAGAATGGGGGTGCATTTGGAAGGCTTGCTCACCCTGAACTCGTGGGGTGCTTGAGAGTGGGTGGAGATGGCCGGAATCGCTCGGGAAAACTCCGGGCAACCGCGGGGGAAGTAGTGGACGGCGAGCTCGATTGGAGGCTTCCCGGCTCGATTCCTTCGGTGGAGTGGTAGAGGACGTCGAGGCGGAGCTATTGGCGGTCTTCGTTTCGCTCGGGGACTCCTCAATCAACGGCGGCGAGCTCGGCCATGGGAGCTAGCTTTGGGCCATGGAGGGCAAGAGGATGGAGAGGGAAACGGGAGAGAGAGTGTGAGTGAGTGGTGTGGCAGGTTTGTGGTCTTCTCCTCCACTTTAATTTTCCCTTTTTACACAAAACCCCCTGCACTTTTGTTTCCAACACGGATAGGTCCTTTCCCCTTTTAAAAGAAAGTTAGTAGCTCCTTTCTAGATTTAATTAAGGCACTAACTTATTTTAGAGAAAATATGACAAAATTTGGGGAGGCTCCCCTTAGCTTGTAGAAGCTCCACGAATTTTGGTGTGACAAAATAAAAGGTTTTGAACCACGTTTGTTCATATAGGTTTGGATTAGGCCATTTTGCTAAATTCAAAATGTTGCTCCTTTGGTAAATTAGAGCAAGTGCAAAATATTACCTGGGAGTTTGTTGAAACAAGTTTGCATTGTGGTTTTCAAATGGTGCTAAACCATTTAGTGTGTTGCCCAGCAATTTAATATGGATGCCATGATGCAACTAAACACAAAAGCGAAAATTTTACTCGGGTTTTTAGGTTCTCAACTTTGGGCTGTTACAATTCTACCCTCCTTACAGGAATCTCGTCCCGAGATTCTAAGAGTAGGAAAGAGGGAAAGGTTACGACGGTACTACACGATCTTCTTGGTGTAGATCGATCCAGCGCATCCTGAAGATCTTCATCGGCTACACTTCAAGGTCACTATCAATGTACACCATCGGAAAGAAGGAAACCTCTCCGAAAGAATGGAGCTTGGTGAATATACAACGACCGAGTACCTCCTAGTAGAATTTAGGATGAGACTTCAAGCATCCCTTGGATTGACAGTTAAGAGACACTTTCATGTGACGGGAGATTGATAGGGAGCTTCCAGTTGGTAGACAACTGTTTTCTCAAAAGATTCAGAATATGAACTTTGCACAAGGCCTTCACCTTCTGAGGGAGGGTGTTGAAACAAGGTTCCAACGGATAAAGAGGCAACTCTACCAAACAGATTGAGTAGAACTTTCCACACGGAGGAGCATTTCGGATCACATGGGAAGGGTCGGGAAGATGGACATAGAGAACTTCAGAAACTCCGCAAACGTTAGTATCAGGAACACTTCTTGATTTTCCAGACATCGGGACAAACTTCTTGAGGATCACCAACTGTCGTTTCTGTTTGAGATTTAGATCTGATCGGGTGTAGAGATACTTCAGACTCCGGATGTATGAATAGGAAGTCCTTGCAAGGCATCCCAACGGATTACATTTGCTAGGAATCCCAAGAGTTGGACTACCAGGTCTAACTCCAAAGGAGGAACGAGATTGCGGAACCCGCGAAATAGCAACTTGTCAGGAGACAGCTGCCCCAATTGAATATCTGGCAGCGAGACACAATTTAGTTCTTGATGGGAAACACCATAGAAGACAAAGGAGTTCTCAGACTTCCTCTCTTTCTAGGACAATTCAATCAGTGGCTTGGATGCATAGATAACATCTTCAAGGAATGGAGGTAACCACATACCATTCCGAGAATATTCTACACATGCATGATCGAGTTGAGATGATTTCAAGGAACCAGACAATCCACTCAGATCCACGGCGACATCTTTCAGCAGTTGCACGTGAACCAGGAAAAGTCACTTCTAACTTCCGAACATTGCCTTGTGATGACACAAGGTTAGTTCTAACAAGTTTCCAACCAAACATGGAGGAAAAAGAATGTAGTGGATGGGCGCAACAACGAACTTATCTAGACACTCCAAGACGGTAGACTCATATGTTGCATGGACGGCATGAGTATTGGTCAGACTAACATTTCTCTAATCCGAGTTTAACCTACTGAATGTGTTAGTCTGAGTTTGATTTGACGATAGCCCAAATCAAATCAAAATTTTGTAGGATAGCATATCCACAAAGGAGATACCACCTTGCTTCGACACGGGAAGCTAGACATCCATTGAGAAGTGAACTATATCAGATAGAGCTTTTGGTCTTTTAACTCTCCAAGTGGTTTAAGCTCACCCGAATAATTCAGGACATCCAGCACGATATTCTTGGAGAAAGGAGTTGTTCAGAGAACCAGCTTACGCATAAGCTCAATTTTTCTTGGAGAAAAGAGTTGTCCGTGATGTTGAGCTTGGACAGGCGACAACCTGGCGATACTTCTGGGAGGAACAACAGAATATCACGATCCATCTACAGGATATCACGATATAGCGGTGGATCTTGAGTTCGAGGGAGGATCATGCCTTTCAAGGCACAACGAGGTGGTCTTGGGAGCTTCGGCACGCACCTAGCTCTTTGACCGAGAAAGTACACCTGAACAACCAGACTTGGTAGCACAGTTGAACTCAACTTAGTGATCGGCTAACCAATCGTACTAAGAGGGGCAATGAATGTCCTGAGATTTCGGCGCAGTAAGAACTGCTGAGAATCTCCGATAGTTACATTATTGCTTACGTCGCATCATCCTCGAGTAACAAGTTACTTGGAAGACGGGGAGCAACAAGTGTAGAAGCATCACTTCATCAAGAGGATCATGACACTCAGCACGACCCCTTGATATGAAAGAGTGTGACACTCTAAGGTGGAGCAAAACCAAAGCTAGACAAGGCCCTCATTCTGAAGATTACAATTCTTTGACCGAGTCCGAGAAGTGGACAAGGTACTAGAGTTATTTCTTCTAACAGGACGCAGTGGAAAATCTTGACGGATCAAGAGAGTGACTTGCATCGGAACACCCAATGCACGATAAGATTTTACTGTCAACAGACAGACAAAGGTCAGGAAAGCAGATTAGAGTAAGAACATGCTCTGGAGAAATCCTAAGATGTTGAAGATGCACCGGTTATTACTCAATTGTGATAACCATGCCCAAAAAGGAGAGATGCAGCAGAGTCATGAATATAGTTGGGAGACTCGCTAGGAGAATCCTGGCTGTAACCCCGATGTTTCCAAGATAGAACCTAGAGCAAGGCTAAGGAAGAGATGAAGTTACATAACCAGCTGAGGTGCGGTAATTTAAGGTTCAACTATTTACCACATAGACCACGGAAAAACTTGGGTTGAAGATCAGCATCATGTGCTACTAGCGAGAGTTAAGTAATCACAACTTAACACACTCTAGTTAGCACAATCCGGGACCTTCTGTTCAAGTCCTTGGGTTAAAACCCAAAAGAACGGATTAAGAGATTAAACTTGATACGAATACAAGGGTTCGTAACCAACTGAGTTGATGGGAATTTTCGTCGTACTCCAGATGGTTTCTCGGCACATGAAGCTCGGATTGTAGCGCGGCGGGAGCAACTGGACACGTAACACTAAAGGTCGAACCCACCCACGTTCCTAATCATTTTGAAGTAACAGATGAGAAGTAAAACCTTTAAGTCAAATCGAGGTAAGATTGCTCCGAGATTAGAGGGTAACCAGATAAGGAGTAAAAAGAATCCTAAGATGGTTTTCACAACTCATTTTTAGGTTAAAAATATTTTCACAAACACTAGACTCAACATCGACCAGTAGAAGGGTTTCCTACAGGCAGTACTGCTCTGATACCAACTTGTGGCGCCCCGACCTGACTGCTATACAGTGATACTGTGTCTCCGGTTAACCGATACCAGCAGGCACACTATCAAAGCATAATAGAGAGATCAAGACTTGTGGAACAACTGGCACATCACAGACTCTACGACACAAAATCATATAGTTCAACTCTTATAATAGAGAAAGATAGCAAATGACAACCAGAGGTCACAGACCCAACATTACAACATGCGGAAGCGAAGTGTGTTGTTCTAAACAACAAGAACCAAATTATGGCCTAAGAGGCCTGCAAATAAACATCCAGCGCCAGCTGTTCCGGGATGTCCCAAGCTGCCACCTGGGAACCCCAGACTACTCGTCGACGTCCACAAAGAACCCACCTTCGAGGGCGGTGAAGTCCTCTCCTGAAAATAAGCAAACGACGTTGAGTTCGACGAACTCGCAAGATTAAGAGCTAATATATGCTCGATGATTGGCTTTCAAGGTTTTATGGCTGTTTTGCATAAAGCTGATTTTATTTATGAAAACATAACTCAAAGGCATCGACTATTCAGAGTATTTTCAAAAGAGGTAAGAAGTACTCTTTTCTTGATCACCTTTCTCAACAACAACCATCACCAACCACTGTACCTGTTCATCAAAGGCACCTCCCCGAATCACCCTCGAGGAAGCTCACCTTGCTTTTGTGAGTGGTACCTCTAGTACCCAGTTTTTAATCATTCCGTTAAAGTTATTCTATGATCTTACCTTCACTTCCCAAGTCGTCCATAACCGCGGACACGGCTTTTCGAAAAGATTTATCCCTGCAGGGGTGTACAAAGTGGAAGTCCCCGGAGTCCCGAGGGGCTCCAGCTCCTTCGCCACGCGTACCGTCCGGCCCATTACCTGTACAATTAGCTCTCTTCCATGGAAAGCCGGCTGGGTGGGAGCGGTGTCGACTTCTCCCTCGTTAAGGACTTTCCAGGATCATCAGTGGCGGCAGGACTGCCAGGATCACACACCCCGCCCCACGGCCACTTATTTTCCTAACACCACAATCCTCATCTCAGTTCATCCCACCATCATCACGCACGCGCAAATGGAAGCCCGAACTAGAGGACCCTGGCTAGCCCCGCTCGAGTTATTTAGTCTATGAGGGTTCCTGCACTGCGAATGCATAGGCCTCACGCATGGTTGCACGCTCAGTCTTGGTTCAAGAGGTATAGAACTCGCACCTAGGCGACGGGAACGAGACAAAGCACCACAACCACAGTGGCCTCTCATCCCCACCTTTAAGCATTTTATTATCCGTCACCACAATTCTCCACCATCATTCTCATTTCATCACCTGTTTCCAACATAAACCATCCACCATATAGCTATGCAATTAACTAAGCATGGCTAAGCAACAACATAGCATAGTAAGTATCTCGGCCAACAATACAACCTATGGATAATAGGAGGGAAACAGGTAAAAGGCATAGGGAACTTAATGCAACTATAGGATACTCTAATCCAAGAAATTGACATTTAGAACCGCATGCAATATTATAGTGGAGAAAATATTTGCGGAAATATAGGATAAGACATGCTCAGAGGGGGGATTACGCTTGCCTTGCTCAACGTGCGGGTAGTACGGATCGTCGGGGTATTGTGGAGTAACCCCGGCTGCTTGATCTATCGAGGCATAGCAACGGAAGAACAATCAATCACCACACAAACTTTAGCAAATGCAATGCACAAACACATGATGACATGTCAATTTAAATCCCCGAGAGGAGGATGATTCAACTATTCAATTTAAACGGAGTTTGGGTGCGTAGTGGGGACACACCTCGAATTCACCGTGGAGTTAAGTAAGGAATCATCTTTACTTGTTGATTAACGTAGTTGAGACCTAGGATTTAACTTGTAGATGATATGACATGATCATGTGAGAGATGCAATGTTTAGGTGGTTAACATTCTTGCAACAATTATAAGGCAACGGAAAAAGAATTGGTGTTAAAACAAGTTTCAGAGAGCATCCGGTTTGAAATCCGGAATTTTCTGGGATGATTCCGGGTTTTGTACCGGGTCATTCCGGGTTTTATACCGGGTCTGGCACCGGGTTTAATTCCGGGTCATTTCCGGGTATGATCCGGGCAAAATGGTCGAGTCCAGTACCGTTTTTCTTAATCCGGTATAGATTCCGGACAATTCCGGGTCTGGTACCGGGTGATTCCGGGTTCAGTTCCGGAAATTTCCGGGTTGGACACCGGATTTGTCAACGCGACGAAAACGAACTAGAGCTACGGTGAATCCATGAAATGGAGGGGGAGGAAGGGAGAATGGGGGTGCATTTGGAAGGCTTGCTCACCCTGAACTCGTGGGGTGCTTGAGAGTGGGTGGAGATGGCCGGAATCGCTCGGGAAAGCTCCGGGCAACCGCGGGGGAAGTAGTGGACGGCGAGCTCGATTGGAGGCTTCCCGGCTCGATTCCTTCGGTGGAGTGGTAGAGGACGTCGAGGCGGAGCTATTGGCGGTCTTCGTTTCGCTCGGGGACTCCTCAATCAACGGCGGCGAGCTCGGCCATGGGAGCTAGCTTTGGGCCATGGAGGGCAAGAGGATGGAGAGGGAAACGGGAGAGAGAGAGTGAGTGAGTGGTGTGGCAGGTTTGTGGTCTTCTCCTCCACTTTAATTTTCCCTTTTTACACAAAACCCCCTGCACTTTTGTTTCCAACACGGATAGGTCCTTTCCCCTTTTAAAAGAAAGTTAGTAGCTCCTTTCTAGATTTAATTAAGGCACTAACTTATTTTAGAGAAATATGACAAAATTTGGGGAGGCTCCCCTTAGCTTGTAGAAGCTCCACGAATTTTGGTGTGACAAAATAAAAGGTTTTGAACCACGTTTGTTCATATAGGTTTGGATTAGGCCATTTTGCTAAATTCAAAATGTTGCTCCTTTGGTAAATTAGAGCAAGTGCAAAATATTACCTGGGAGTTTGTTGAAACAAGTTTGCATTGTGGTTTTCAAATGGTGCTAAACCATTTAGTGTGTTGCCCAGCAATTTAATATGGATGCCATGATGCAATTAAACACAAAAGCGAAAATTTTACTCGGGTTTTTAGGTTCTCAACTTTGGGCTGTTACAGCAACCTTCTTATATCTCTGGTGCAATGTCACTTCTCTGGTTAGTGTGTAGTTTTATTGTTTTTTCCAACATGAAAATAAACTCTAAATTTTGTCGGCAAGTCCTTCACTCTAAATATGGCCTTAATGGTGTTAAGTGTTTAATGTTTTTAAAGTCTCATTTCTAACAAATCCGCTATTTAACATTCCGAGGTCATAATGTTTCTATTATAGTATTTACAGACTATTGTCATGTGATGTTGTACGTTATACCAATTGATAGACTAGCTCATAATCCATTAACATTGTATGGTGGCTATCTGAGTTGACTTAGGAATCATACTTCAATAAATCCTTCATTAATTATTACAATCATCACAAAAGTTTGTTTTATGCTGATACCAAAGAAGATATCTTTATTATTGTTTTCCTTATGTTTGCCTTCTAAATGGATTTCTTGGGTAGTTGTTTAATTATGTAAATATGCTAATACTTTCATGATAATTGGAGCCTTGGAGTCTTTTGAGAATGTGTATCCGGGATATTTATGAGCAACAAACAATACCAAGATGTTTTGCATGGAAGATACTACATAAATTTTTCATGCAAAGAGAAGAAGCTTGTAGAAATGTTTAGAGGCAAGATAGGAAAATATTTGTCATGAAGACCCTAGAACTAATATTGGACAACCTTCGTGGAAGATTTAAGAAAAAATAGATATAAGGATATTTATACGAATACATGTATTGGTTTTGACTAAGATGTTGGTGTGACAAAAAAAACTGGTTCAAAACCGATCAAAATGGTGGAAGGGGTAACTCCGAATAGCTTTTAGAGCATAGGGGTGGAATCCGATCCAAATGAGAAATGACGATTGTAAAGTGAACTTTCAGACTAGTTTAGGGGCAATACGGACTCCTCTGTATGTATTATTTTCTCTGTTATAAGATGTTTTTATTTTTCCCGAACCACATGTATCTAGATGCGTTTCAGTGTGTCAGTTCACTCATTTCAGTTCAGTCCACATTGAAATATCCAAAACATATTATAATTTTGAAGGGGGATACTACTAACTAGAAATCAGAATAAAGCAATATTTCTTTTATTTTTTTGTGGTCATATCCCTTAGTTAATCAAAGAGTGTGGGATACAAACTCCACCAGGAGGAGATAAACAGCCAAGTATATCTAACCTATGAGCTTCTTTATTTGAGCTTCTACGTTCGTGGCAGAAAACCATGTCCTCAAACTTTTCTACAAAAAGACATAGTCCCTATGTAAAGCTTGGACACGAATGGATAATAGTGCCTAAGTAACTTGGCGATCCCCTTCACGGAGGCAACAAGCGAAGCAAGAGACACAAGAAGACACGGGAAGTAGTGAGTGAATGTTTTTTAGATAAAGAGCATATATTAATATCGCGGAGATACCAATTACACCCAGCCTCTGCAACAACGCAATAACCGAAGGTATTACGGATGCACACAGCCGAAAGACAATAAAAAAAGAACTAAAAAAAGAAAAGTCCCGCTACAGAGTTACATGCCTTGCAGCAGCAGCACAATCACCACCAAGCCAACACATGACGTCCAATTCTTCAAAAGCAACGCCTTCAAGAAGGAAACAGTGCCAGACACAACCAATTAAGGCCAGACCTTGGGTTTTCACCCTGAAGATAGTCCCCGCTCTTAAAACAATGTCTTCAGCAAGATCATTGTCAGGCACAACCAATTAAGGCCAGACCTTGGATTTTCACCCTAAAAGGTAGGACTTGGACTTCACTTGTGTTGTCGCCCCCGCTTACATACTGCTACCACGATTCTGAAACTCCTAGCCAGTTCCTCATCAACACAAAGGCTCCGAACACCATTGCGAGTCCTTCGATCACAGCTTCCATGACATTCTCCCTCTGGCTTCACCATGGATTTGCCCATGATAGCAACAGAGCAGAGCTTCGCACCGCTACCTCCGGCACGACCGAATACCACCCGATCTAGCAGTCTCTAGGCATTAGCCAGTTCGAGATCGCCAGCGGAGCCTTCCGGAACCCGACACTCTGGCCAGATCAAAGATGACCGGCGACAATCAGATCTTCGTCTTTGTGCGAGTTGAAACTCTAGGACCGCCACCATTATTTGAGCACACCGGCAGGCCCCCACGCCGCCGGTCGGAACAGCAAAGGAGGCGGCAGCAGATTACTCGCAATCGCCACCAACTCGCCGCCCCGGCTAGGAACCACGGCCATGGCCGCCACCCATCCGGATTCGTTGCAGCCGCCGAAGGAACATGCCAAGATGGCAGTTCCACGGCCACCGCACGTCGTCCATCTGGAGCCGCCGCCTGCCGCTGCACGACCAGGAAGCCCCCTGGCCGCCATGCCCAGCGCCCATCCCGAGATGCCCCAGTCACGTCCGGGGGGCGCCGCCACAACCTCCTGCCCTAAGCACCATTGGCGTCGGGCGCCGCCGCGGCCATGGCCGGCAGCAACGGCGGCAGGAAACGCCGGTCGAGAGGAGGGGTAGGACGGGGCTGGGATGGTTCCCCCTGGCGGCGCCCTGGGCGGCGGCGCGAGGGGGTCAGGAGGTTAGAGGAGGAAACCGAGTTGCGGCCCAACCCCACGCCCTATAGACTAGAGGCTGACATCGGATCAAGGTATTGAAGGCCTCATACTTTTCGAGTACAACAAGATCATTTCCTTGGGAAAGTGGACAAAAGGAAAAGGAGAGGAGTGAGTGAATTGAGAGCATTTATTCTTAACTTTTAAGTTACGCTGGAAAAATTAGTACTGTACTTGGTACTCCCTAGGACAACAACTACTTCGCCATTGTGCAACAAAGATTTGAGAACAAATGGCAGGGGGCCAAAGCATTTAAGCGTCCAAATTTGAAGAACCGTCCGGCCAAAGGTGTAAACACCTGTACGTACTAGTGTACTACCCAAAAGCCAAATTCCCTATGGCCCGACAACATCGCAGATCGCACTGTGCGCGCCGAACGTTCGACGAAATGCCAGAACGGCGCCCGCGATCAGACGACCTCACAAGGCACTGTCGAAGATCGCGCAACCTAGACAGCGAGAGACGCGAGCTTCCTCCTTTCGTAGCGAACGCGGGGCGGCGACTCGGCACGAACGGCCGCAAAGGAGCAGGAACAGGGCTGGAGCAGAGTGGACGAGATTGGGTTGGAAGTGAGGGGAGTCAATGCGTGGAGGAGCGCGGCCATGTGACGGTAAACAGTACAGTATAAGAGCATCTCCACTCGCGGCGTTTAAATGGGTGTCCAAAGGCCATCCGGACGTGTCATTTGGGCGCCGTCCGGACAAGGTGCGCCATTTGGGCGCCCGCGTTCCCCACTCGCGGCGCCCAATGGGGCGCCCCAAAAGAGCTTTTTTGCATGAATTTCAATATTTTGTGAAATAAAAAATCAAACATAAATAAATATGTAATAGTTCAAATACAATATTTAATAGTTCAAATATATAAAATAAAGTTCAAACGTCTTCCTCTTCCTCCTCTGCCGCTGCCATGCCCCGGCGTGCCCACAAATGCTCTGCTAGATCAGCTTGGAGTGCATTGTGAGTATTTTCATCACGAATTTCCAAATGCATTGAAATATAATCAGCGAATTCTGCCGGCACGTTGTGATCAACATGTGCATGAGAACCCTTAAAGTCATATGGCATATGATCATGCACTAGATTATAGCGCTCACTCTCGATGATCATGTTGTGCAGGATGACACAACAATTCATCACCTCCCACATTTGCTCATTCGACCATGTCAGAGCAGGATACCGAACGATAGCAAACCTTTGCTGCAGCACTCCAAATGCCCGCTCGACATCCTTCCTGGCGTTCTCTTGTTCACCGGCAAAATGACAAGCTTTGTTCCCGCGAGGGTTAGGGGCGCTCTTCACAAATGTTGCCCACTTTGGATAGATGCCATCGGCTAGGTAGTATCCTTTGGTGTACTCGTGGCCATTGACCACATAGTTGACAGGTGGGGCATGGCCTTCAACTAGCTTCGCGAACACAGGAGAGCGCTGCAACACATTGATGTCGTTGTGTGATCCTGCCATGCCGAAGAATGCGTGCCAAATCCATAGTTCATGATCGGTCACAGCTTCAAGAACCGCACTACAAAATCCTTTGTGGTCTCCTTTGTACAATCCTTGCCAACCAAATGGACAGTTTTTCCAGCTCCAATGATATTTACAAAAATATTTTGAAAATTGTTTTTCGTAACAATGTTTTCCATACCAAGACACCCCTATGTGTCAAGTATGGACATATTATGACAAACTATGGCATGGAGATGGCCATAACTTGGGCATTTGACGCGAAAACTATACATGTCTATAGATGATAGACCTTTTTGTGAAGCATGTTTAAAAAAATATTTGTCAAAACTAAAATTTATCATTTTTGCTAGCAACTAGTACACATAAAAGGACTCCATGTCAAAGAAATTCATTTTTTGAGTATTTTCTCAATTTCTTTTATTTTTGTGAAAAAACGGTCAAAATGATCGTCGTGCATATTCTTTTAAAGGGGTCACATTTTTCAAAACTATAGATGTTTATGTGATGAAGTTACTACTTGTGTACCTAAAAATGATTTTTTGTAAAAAAAATTAGACCAAACTATCACACACTTGTAGTACAAATTTCAATTACTTTTAGAAAATCGGCATAAAGTCATTTAAATAGGAATAATTAGGTAAAAATCGAGAAAATTCCAAGGCACACATATGTTTCAAATAATTTATGAAAATAATTTGGAAATTGTTTTTGGCAACAATGTTTGTCCTACCAAGGCACACCTATGTTTCAAATATGGACACATTATCACAAACTATGGCACAGTGATGGTCATTACTTGTTCATTTGACGCGAAACCTATACATATCGATAGATGATAGACCTTTTTGTGAAGTATTTTTTTGAACAATTTGTTAAAAAAGAAATTTATCATTTTTTTTATAGCAACTACTCCCTCCGTTCCAAATTAATTGACATGGCTTTGTCAAGTAACGAATGTATCTAGACACTATACAAGTATAGGTACATCCGTATTTAGACAAGACCAAGTCAATTAATTTGAAACGGAGGGAGTAGTACACATAAAATAACTCAATGCCAGAGGATACCTTTTTTTGAGTTTTTCACTTTATTTGATTTTTTTTCAGAAAAGAGTCAAAATGGTCAACATGACTATTCATCGAAAGAGATCAATTTTCTAAAACCATCCATGTTTATACAATGCAAAGGATGATATGGATGTCATATTTGAATTCCTCTCATTTTTCTCATTTTTCTAATTGACATAGACATTTTATTTTTCAAATTTCGAGAATTAAATATATGAATTATTCCATATTAAATGTAAAAAAGAAATAAAAATAAAATTAATTTTATTGACATTTATTCAAAATATACTATTACATAATCATTGTTATTTATTCAAATAAAATTTTTAAATTTAAATAATGAAAAAGTGTAACATCATAACTCAGGGGGTTAATATGATTGATATGATACAAGTATCAGTAAGTTCTCATTTCTCATTTGGAAGCTAATCTTGAAGGAACTCAAAAGTTAAGCGTGCTTGGGCTGGAGCAATTTGAGGATGAGTGGCCGAACGGGAACTTTCACCATCGTAATTACTTTGACCTATGATTAAGTGTGTAATTAGAGATTAAGTATGTAGCTGAGATAGAAAAAAATAAAAAGTTTAAAAAAATTCAAAAAAATTTGCATACAAAGGTGCCGTCGGCGTATGAGGAGCTGACAAAACGGCGGAACGCAAAGGCCGACAGCATTGCCGTCGGCGTATGAGGGCTGACGGAACGGCCGGATGCCGTCTTGTGGGGCCCACCACAACGTATGCCGACGGGGTTCTCATACGTCGACAGTCGCAAACACCGACGGCGAGACGCCGACGGCCGTAGGGTAAACGCCGACGGCTTCCGGCCGTCGGCGTCTTGACGGATTCCTGTAGTGAGCACGAACTTGTCCATGGCAGGGACGGGTAGGCAAATGCTAACCAATGTGTCATCCTTGCCCTCGGCGTTCCTGAATGACATGAGGAAGCTAGCAATGCCAACGACGTCCGCCGGACCGCCATATACGGGCCTGCCCCACCCGAAGTCCAGCTCGTCGAACCCGGCCTTCGTCTCGTCCGACGCCAGGTAGGTGTTCCGCGCCACCATCAGGTCCACCACCGACCGCATGTACTCCATGTCCACCTTCCCCTTCGCCTCATTCACGAGCCGCACGGCGTAGTTCAGGGGCATCGTGCACAGGTCGCCCGGGGCTGACACGGCCATCGGGAACGCCAGAGCATTGCCGTAGTAGCTCCTCGGGATGACGTTCTGCTTGCCCTTGCTGCGGGTGTTGACGACGCAGATCAGCTGCATCTCCTCGTCGGTATCAGGGGCCAGCGCCATGGTGCGGCACTTCCAGAGGCAACCCATGAGGACCTCGAATGTGGTTGCACGCTTCCCGGGGCCCTCCGACACCATGTGGGAACGGATGGCGACGACCTCCTCAGCTCCGAAGAACAAAGACCGGACTTCGATGTCATGGAGCCGCTGGATGGTCATCTTGATGTCGGCTGGTACCTTGTCATACTCCCGGTGCGCGAAGCAAGGACGCGGCGGGTTACGCGCCTCCAGCAGCTCACGGCCCCATACGGGCCTCACCGACGGCACCGCGGCGCCCCGTGCCAGCTCCGCCACGGCGGCCAAGAACTGCATCACCCCATGCGCGTCTGCCGTCATGTGATTCAGCCGCACCGCTAGAATGAAGCCTCCGCATGACAGTCGTGTCACCTACACGCACATATTCCATGTCCATACACGGTGAGCCATGGGCGGACACAGAGGGTGGGCAGGGTGGGCCACGGCCCACCCAGAATTTTGAGAATTTTTTTGACACCCCAGATAATGAAGCAGATTTAGACTAAAAAAAATAATGAAACAGATTTGGCCCATCTTGAGCTTTTTCGTTCCTGGTTTTTTCTCCCCATCGCTCTAGTCTTTCTGTTTTGGATGCGAGCCGACCTGCTGTGCGACGTGCGCCGGCAGCAGCCCTTGATCGATCACAAAATAATCATTAGATGAATCGTGTTTGGCTACTAAGTCCATGAGATGGATTAGGATTTTTCCGTCCGACCGCACGTGCAATATGATCGCAATTGCAAGTGCTAATCGTTCATTCTTGAAGTTTATCAGGATACTGTGTTACAGTTGTTTGATTTGTAGATTTGATCTACTAGCTTATGTGTTTTGGCCGGACAATGATACAGAATAATTAATCAGATTCATGTGATGAACCGTGGTTAACTGATACTCCATACCGTGTGCTTTGAAGTGCTGAATTTCTAAAATATTTTTGAAATGTTGGTAAATCTTGTTAATAGTTATTGAAATTAGTGGAAATGAAAGAATTGCATGGTATGAACAGGTAACGGCATCCAAAAAATTTGTGTGTGGATGTTAATGATTGTTAGTGCATAGTGGTATTTTGGCTATGAAAACCAAAATTGTAGTGGTATTTTGGAAAATTCGGTTATTTGGATGGTATTTTGGACCTTTCGATTTTCATTAGTGATATTGTGGATATTCTCTCTTCAGAGTTCATAATACGCGGATGAAAGAATGCTTCTTTCTCTTTTTGTTCTCCTTACGCGCGAGCATGGCGACCTAGCTGCTGCGTGCTGCACTGCCGCCAAATCCCTTCGACGGCTTGACCCTCTGGCGCTCTAGACCTCCCGTCTCGAGTCCCCCACCCCCCTCGCCGCCCCGCCCCTCCCGCTCTTGTCTTCCCCGCCACCGGGCGTCGCCCGCTCGGCTAGGGCCAGCCGCCGTTGCTTCCACCGGCCACCGCCGCCGCCGGCATGGCCGGTCGTATGTACTGATCTACAATGTCATGCATCAATTTGCTCTTTATATTGTCATTTACCAACTTTTTTTTGGAGTATGCCCACCCTCCAATTTTTTCCTGCGTCCGCCACTGCGGTGAGCCACCAATGCACCCAACACGCTTGCATATGACGTGTTTGATGGAAATGGAAGTTACCTGGAGGAGGAGGAGCGGAGTGCCCAGTAACTGGGATGAGCCAGGGACGTCGAATAGGAGGTCCTCGAGGCTCGGGAAGGGTGGCTGTGGGGCTTCGCCAAAGTGCTCCAGGCAGACGTCGGCGTCAGCCTCGATGAACAGAACACCCTCGCCGGTGCAGTCGACGGCGATCTTGCCCTCCTGGAGCTCCGTCAGCCGGCCGGCGAACGGGTAGTAGTGCACGAGTGCCCTGGCCACAGCGTCTCGGACAACCTTGGCAGGGTCCCTACTGCTCATGGACGTGTCATGGCGGTAGAAATGGATGTTGGGGGTTTGATACCTCAGACAGTCTTGTTCGTCAATGTCCGAGAGCCGCTTCAGCTCTCGTGGCGTCGGTTCGGCCGGCGCCAACAGCTCTGCCGCCTTCCTTGGCACGGTGAACCTCAACGGCGCCGCCATGAGCTAATGCACGAGGAGAAGAACTGAGCAGAGGCGAGCTCGTGTGTTTGCTGCTGCTACGTTTGTGGAGATGTTTGAACGCGTAGGATAGGCGGGGAAATGAAGGAGAATATATGCTTCGGGAATATCGAACTGACGTCCGGCGCGTCAAAATGGATCGCCACTGCCAAAACTTAATTAACAACCTGTAAGTGGAGCTAGTTGGGCCGGCTTGTACCGTCGCCCGTGTCGCTGACATTGAATCCAAGAGGTAGCTAGTAACACGCTGGTTCTCCAGTTGCAGAACACAATCTATCACATTCCCCATCGGGCAAGTTTTAGACCATTTTCATATCAAACACAGGGTGGATTGTCATTGATGATGGTGTACTACTATGGTGTACTACTTAGAAATGGAGTAGCAGCGCTACGACGCTGGTATATATTGTATATACAGCCGGCTACACACGGAGAGTTAGATATACTCTAAAATTTAGAAGCAGATGGGCTGAAACTAGCAGCCATTTGGCTTCATTCCATATATAGCAGCGATGTGCACACGTTTCACCTTGTGCACTGCATATCGGCCAACTAGTACGCGTACAAGATGTCCATATATCATTAAGATGGTTTTGGATGAAGCGGGTCTGATGGTAGAGAGACCGTAAATCCAAGCATTATTGTTGCTCGTTGGATATTGCTTCAGGTTGCCGCGACCCTCCACTTGCTCGCCTGCTCCTCCTCGTTGACGCTCCAGTCGAAGTCGTCGTCGTCGTCCTCCCCATCGCCAGGAGAAGGTGCGGCGGCACCGCGAGGAGGTGCAGCGACGTCGGCGGCTGCGACCGCAACTGTGTGGGCCTGCGCCATGAAGTTGGTCGCCCTCTGCGCGTTCAGCTGCATGTGCGCCGCCTGCACCGCAGCCTCCTCGGAACAGTGGATGTTGTGGATGCCATCCTCCAACCCGCTGTCGGTGACCTCCTCTGTCCAGCCGGCGAAAGGAGGCGCGGAGCCCCACGCCACCCCAACGGCGTACGCCTCCTCCTCGGGTCGGGGATGTTGGACCGCGCCTGCTCGTAGGCCCTCCTCACGGGATCCGGCACCGGGGCCAGCGGCCAATAGCTCGGCATGCCCCTCCACGCCGGGCGCGTGGGCATACGACGAGAGGCTACCGTGGTAACGCCCGAGCTCGCTCAGGCGAGCTCGCTCGACCTGGTCTACTCGGCGTTGTGGGGGTCGCGGCGGATTCATCTCGTTGGCCAGGAAAGGTGGTGGGAGGTATTGTGGTCGTGGCTAGGAATGGTGGCAGCGACGATTTGGTTTGTGGTTTAGACCTCTTAAATACCACTGCATTTAAGGTGGTAGTTGGCCGGCGGGTGGTCGTTCAGTGAGGCTGACTGGCGGGCCAGGAGAGCGCTGGGGGAGGACACGGGCCGTTTCCGATCCACAAGGATAGAAAAACGGACCAATTTCCAAATGTGTCGGCGCGTTGGACCGTGTTTTTTCGCAAGACGGAAAGATTCAGACAGAAAACATACCAAATGGGTTGGAGTTGCCCTTATTCACGTGTTGCAAATCTGCAACTTTTAATGTACTATGACCTAGATGACCATCGATAGCTGTCACAGTTCGTCATTATCGAGAAATGCCACGTCTGATTAAATGAAACCCCTGCAGTGTTCCAGTGTTTGAATGTGGTTGCATATGCTTGCTGCAATCCAATCCTGTCGAATGACACTTTGCGTGTGACAAGCAGCACCGCATCCGCGTGGAAATTTCAGCAAAAGCTCACATCGATATCTCTGGAGAAAATGAACACTACTGCTCCAACTCCAGCAGTGTTTATCTGGTTCTGTGATACGCTGAGACTGAGACTGACTCACATTTACCCTTAGTCTGAAGCTGCTACTGTTGTCCACTGCTTTGTACTGGTCCATATGCCAGGCTTTGGTTGAAATCTTCTCCCGGTTGACCCTTGATCGAAACGGAAACAGAGTTTTCGAAAATAACATGAATAGCTTGATAACATAAGGTATTCTCGAAGAAAAAAGCTTGATAACATACACTTCAGCAAATTAAATTCGCCACCAAAAATATGCATGCATATTGCAAATTTTGATCTAGATAAGTAATATGGGCACCGCCGAAAATTCACTGCTACAGCTCAGGTCCCCAATTTCAGACTTACTGAGTGAGTTGCCAGGAGCATATGGCCTCCATGTTTCTCTCAGGAACAAAGCTCACCATGCCAAAGAAACTATAGCTAGACAACTGAAACTACCGCCGAAAATCCCTTTTGGATCCCGAGCACCAGTGCAACCGTGTTTTTAAAAATTTGAAAAAAAATAAAACGAGTTTAAAAAAATCCAAAAAAATACCATGTGATACATATGCATGCTCTCTACGTATATGCCGATTATGGGCGCAAAAAAATCATTTTCCGAGCTACATAAAAATAACAAAATTCGGCTCAGTAAAAAATGAAAATAGTATGTTGAATCTGTCAGAATTTTCTCTTTTTTGTGTAGCCCAAAATATAAGTTACTTTTCTACGAAATTTCTTGCGTACGTGCGTAATATGCATATGTATTTGTGTAAAAAAAATCAGATTTTTTAAAGAAAAAAGTAAGATTTTCAAATTTTTTCAAACTACGGAGTAGTGGTGCTCGGGAGCCAAAAGTCCCCTTTGACTGACCGCTCACTATACAGAGATCCATTCACTCCCCTGGCCCTGACCCACCCAATGTGCAACCATCATCAGATACTGCAGAGCAAGCTCATCCGTCTCCTTATTACTGCTCTGTATGAGTTGGTTCATGTCTTTGATCAAAGACGACATGTAGGAAGATCAGCTGCGGGCCTGGCTCTTACAAGAAGCAATATGAATTCCCAGTGCTTGCAAACGCTGCATGAAAGCACATATCCTTTCCCTTGGACAAACTTTAAACAAAGGAACATCCACATATTAAATGGAAACTGTGTGGTCGGCTACTTGTTATATGATCTACCCACCAGTTCTGTCCTATGGAGTCTATATTTCTAGCCCAGGTCAGGATACACAATGAACTTGCAAAGGGTCATGTTAGCTTTAGTTGGCAAACTTGTAATAAACTCACATTATTAGATACCAGTTGCTTTAACTAATTCTGCCAGTATAAGCCAAGGTTCTTAAACATAACTCTGATATATATGCACGTAAGACAAGACAACAACCTTGGGTCTGTTTGGTTTTTAAACTAAGTTTGCCAATATTTGCAACACTTTGTTTTGCCAAACATGCCTAAGTCAGGTGATCAAAATTGGCGCCACACATGAGGTAATCTTGCCACACATTTTGGAGTCAATGAAAAATGGGGCCTAGATTGCAGGAAACTAATCTTGCCAAAAGTGTGTCTTAGGGGGCTAACTCAATCAAACTCGCCTAAATATGTGGTGCGGCAAAGTGTTGCAAGCTCAGCATGCCAACCAAACATGCCCTTAACCTTCTGCATCGGTCTAACGGTAATATCCCAGATTTTCAATGAGCAAAGATGTAACAAGCGCAAGACCACATCAGAGCCTCAAGACAGGCAGTCAACATCTTTGTCTCCTCCCAAGTGAGCAACATGTGTTTTCACATCCGTAAAAGGTATCAAGAAGCGCCATCAGAAGATGACAGAGCTCAGTGAATGATGGTGAACTAAGTCAGTCAGTCAGGGAATTGAATGAATCGCCATACCTTTGCCAATGCCTAGTTAATACCACGGTTGACTCAACCTCTTAATTTAGGATATGTAAGAAAAACATGCATCATTTTCCTTTAACATTAACTGGGACTTCAACACGGGTGGCGAAAAGCACACATATCCTAAATATAACAAAATAGATTAATACGAGGAAAATGGAAACTGCATGATCAGTCACTTGTTTCTATGATTGGTCCTGACAGTCATGGGCTACGTGGTTGCATATTTGAGTTTAGCTAAAGAAGATACACATGAACATGGTAGCTTTAGGACAAAAACTCGCAATAAAATTCGCATCAGCCATTACTAGCTACCAATTGCTAATTAAGTTCTGCAGTTATATAACATATGCACCTGAAGGATGAAACAGCGAACCTAACCTTGGAGCAGCATTGATCACCTAATTCTTTCCGAAAGTCCTTTCTCTGTCAGTACAACTGTAACATTCCTTATGTGGCTAATCTTCATTATATCTTCATTGCATTCATCTGAATCTCTCTGTCGCCGGAGTTTCTCTATCAGCTCTTCTGATGTGTCCTCTAGACGTAATTTTTCAAGGGCCCTAAGATGTTCGATACCATCAGGAAGAAACTTCAGCTCTGGACAGTACGTGAACAATAGCACGACAAGGTTTTGCATTGCGTCATTCTCTATTCCAACTTGGTTGAGCTGTGCAGCGCCCCATATGTGTAGAAACCGAAGTTTTGGAAATGACCCTGCGTAAAAATCCAACCTCTTTCCTTCAAAAGCCTTCATTAGCCCAAGAGAGCGTAGACCATGTAACCCGCACAGACAGGAAAAGGTCTCCTCATCAATATTGGAGAATGCCAGGGTCAAGCAAGTGAGGCTATTAAGGTGTGACCAAGAAGATAGAAGCTGACGCATCGATGTTTTCTCTAGCCGCCCTGCTAAACCAAACCAAGAAAGCTTTGGTGGTAAATATAGCCCTTCGAACCGCAGCACCTCATTCTCAGCTGCAGCTGCAATTCCCAGTTGAACAAGATGGCTCATTTTATTGATAGCATTGCTCAAGTCAGCAGAATGTTCGCTTCTCACATTGCACACAGTAAATGTTCTTAGCTCTGTCAAAGCTCTAACTTCGCGCAGAAACTCTGAAGTGGCTTTGACACACTCAAGAGCATGCAGTCCTGCCAAGTGATGGATACCATTAGGCACCTTGACTCCACCTACCCTGAAAATTTCTAGTGCCTCTAATGCACCAGGAACAGTATATGCATACAGGTATCTCAACTTTAGAAGTTTTACAACACTGTTTGGCAAATCCGTCAGATTAGCGCCGGAAGCATCCAAGACTTCCAAGTTTTGTAATCTCCCCACAGCTTCAGGTAGGATTTCAATATCGGTATCTCTAAGTCCCAAATAACGCAGATTAAACAAGTCGAATACCTCATCGGGCAACATTTTGACACGAGAACCTTGCAGATCCAATGTCGACAGCAAATTCGAAGATGTTAGGATAGGCTTCAGCAAATCAACATTGCTATATTCAAATACATGGAGCGCACGGAGATGTGTCGCACCAGATCGTCTCAGTTCCTCAAGTTTTTCCCCCTGGACCGATATGCGACGTGCACACTCTACGGGGAATGCCCCAGCAGCAGAGCCATTATAAACTTCCTTGGCTTTATTGAGGGCAAGAATGCGTATGACATCATGCATCCGGTAGGATTTCAGCCGCCCGGCATGATTCCTCTCCACTACCTGCAGTAGGCTTCGGTTCACAAGTTCAGCCAAGTATCCCTCGGCCACTTCCTCCAATGTTCTATTATCTTCCTTTTCCCTGATAAATCCAGCAGCAATCCACTGCCTCATTATCATCTTCCTCTTTAATACATAATCTTCTGGGAATAATGCACAGTGCAAGAAACAATTCTTCAAATCGTATGGAAGGTCCTCCAAACTGACCTTTAGAATCATATCAACATCAGGGATCACATCTTTCGCCAACTGAGAGTCCAAACGACTGAACACACTCTCCCATTTGGCAGAAGTTGGGGGCTACGAAGCACCGATACGGCGATACGGATACGGCGATACGGAGACGGCGATACAGAATACGGCGATTTCTAAAAACAGCAATACGGCGATACGTCGAGTATATGTGTAAAAATAATAAAATCAGCAGTCACTCACTCCCTGTCCAGCAAATCAGCAAGCAAATTAGCAGGCAAATCAGCAGTCGCTCTCTGTCCCTGGCCAACAAATCAGTAGGCAGCAGCTCGGAGGGCAGCAGGCCAGCAGCAACTCAGCAGTCAGCAGTTCAGCACGCAAGCAAGCAGGCATCACTTAGCACGCAAGCAAGCAGCAGGCCAGCAGCAACAGGCGGCAACGGAACAAGAAGGGCGGTAGCCGTACCTTGCTGCTGGCGACGAGAGGCAGCGGAGGCGACTCCAGGTGGCGGGAAGGGCGAATCCAGGCGGAGGCGACGCAATTCGGGTGGCGGCGGCGCGATTCCGGTTGGCGGCGGCGCGATTCTGGCCGGCAGGGCGCAAATCCGGCCGGCGGGGGGCGCGAGTCCAGGTGGAGGCAACTCCACGCGGCGGGCTCGTCGGGCTCTCCCGTGTCGCTAGACGAATCAGAGGAGTATCGGAGGAGTATCAGGTTTATTTTCCTTTTTTTTAATTCAGAAAAAGGGGACACGCGGGCGATACGAGTATCGGAGGAGTATTGGCGTATCGGAGTATCGCACAAGTTTTATACTGCGATACAAAGATTTTTGAAGTATCGGTGCTTCGTAGGTTGGGGGTTTGCAGGAGAGTAGGCGGCCGATGCATGCAAGAGCAATAGGCAAACCTTGACACTTTGCTATGAACTTCGAAGCCAAATTGTGCAACTCCAACGGGCACTCTTTGACATCATCATTCCAAAAAGCCCCTTGGCAGAATAACAACCAAGAGTGATGTTCTGGTAGCGGTTCCAAGTGAATTGCAGACTCCATAGTTGCCAACAATGACAGCTCATGATTTCTTGATGTGATAACAAATCGTCCAGTACAATCAGATGTTGGGAAGACATTCCTTATCTCTGACCAACAGCGCGCAGTCCAAACATCATCCAGGACCAAGATGTACTTCTTACCTCGAAGGTAGTTATGGATGGACTCTGCTAGACCTCTCATCTCAACATTGCCAACCTCGACTGCAATGCCGAACTCGGTGGCGATCTTCTTCAGCAGGTCTTCAATACTGTAACTCTTGGACACGGTTACCCACGCCGCAGCGTCGAAATCCACCTTCACTGTGTTGTACACATGAGCAACCAGAGTGGTTTTGCCAACACCAGGCATCCCCCACACCGTTGTGACTTTGTTGCTCCTCTGCTTCAGACAATCACCCCCACCGCGGCCGCTAGTAAGCCACCCTATCAACCTGTCTTTGTTCTCCTCGATCCCCACAAGGTCCTCATCCCTGGTGAAATGCAGAGCTTGACCTTGTTTCGTCAATCTGGCAGCAGAAGCAGATCTGCTGGTTCCTGCAATGACGGTGTAATCCTTCTTCCTCCGCTTGGCATCCTGCAGCTTGGTTTCAATTTCTTGGAGCTTCGACGTCAGGCGGCACCAGGCTGTTATATGCTTGAGCCTCTTCTTCATCTTTGCGGCGAACCCTCCTCCGTGCTTGACCTCCTCCAGCTTGTAGGTGAACTCATCGACGACGTCCTCAATCTGGAAGGCGAGGCCCCTGATCTCGCCGACGAAGATGGCGGTGGTCCTGTCAGTGTCCTTGAACTGCTCCGCCTCCTCCAAGTAGGCCTGCATGCTCTCCAGCTCCATCTTGGAGTCGCGGATCTTGCCGAAGAGGCCCCTGAGGGACGAGGCTTCCTTCCATAGCAGCGCTGCGCCAAAGATCAGCGCCTCTTTTGCCAGTGCCACACCAAGCTTGACCACCACCAGCCCTACCACAGCCTCCGCCATGGTTGTTGAGGCTTCGAGCTCAGTCAAAACATCACTGTCTGCACATTCGATACAAAAAATGGCATCAATTTTGGATGTCTTTTCCTACAAAGCATGGAGACCTGAGATCACCAGCAAGGTAAAAAACAAAATAATACCTTGCACACACGGTAGGAGACTAGGAGACACCGGCCAGCAGCAGCGGGCATAGGATCTTGACAATGGGTCTAAGAAAAATCCATGCCCTGAGCCGGTAGCTGCAGCTGCAGCCCCACGCTTACGCTTGACTCTCAGCTCAGGCTCCCACGCCCATTGAGACTCAGTATAGATGTGCGCCGGCCACCGCCACCTGATCGATGGAATGCTACTCCCTGGCTCCGATTCACCAAGTCAGTACACGGTGTAACAGAGGTCTACAATTTTTATGCCAGCTACTAGTTGGGCTTGAATACCCAAAATATTTTTCATATTTAGATATGTTGTCTTGGAAGCATAAAACTGTGTCGTCAAATTTCGACAACTATGATATCTGTTAATTTTATTTTGTACTAGCTCTGTAATTAGTGCAGCACTTTAATTTTGTTCTACATCCTAATATTCCCACCCATACCAACACAAAGATAAAAAAATCAATTTCTATAAACGTTCTCAAAAGGTTGAGGAAAAGGATTTTTTTTTTTGCTTGTATCAAAAGCCTAAGTTTGTGGATGTACTCATATAAATCTACCCTTCGGCACTATATATATCATCGCTTGGAGTTCAGTCGCTACAATAAAAACCATCTAAGACAACATTTGGAGGGACTTTGCATTATCCATGGTTGCTTCTGCTGACATAAATCACATAAACGGGCTACTTGACAAAGTAGATGATTTCGATGAATCTTCTGATCTCTAGGTGCCCATTTGCTACTATCTAGAATGCCAGTTATATTTCTTAGGCCGAACATGTACTATATACATGTATGAATTCTGTTTCAGAAGATAATGGGATTCAGCTGAATACCTATGAATCTTTGGGGCCGGGGGAGCTTGACGGCGGTAGCGGAGACTGCTGAAGCTGGAGGGCGCACGGCGGTGGAGCTCGGACCGGAGGAGCTGTGCGATGTGAGATGAACGACGGCGGGGCGGAGACCACGGGAGCTGGAGGGCGCGCCCGGTGATCGGCTCGTCGGGGAGGCTGGAGGGTGGTGGCTACCCGGGAGCGGCGTCAGAAAATCCTTGGCGGCGGGCAGGAGCGGCGGCGGCGGAAGAACTCCCGGACGGTCGGGGGCAGAGCGAGAGAGAGGTTGCTCGCGGCGCTCCGGCGTGGTGGATCGGCGGCGTGTGAAATGCAGAGAGTCAACGTCAGGACTGAGGCCTGTTTGGTTGGTTTATTTCTGATTTTTTATTTAGGTGCTTTTACGTCTTACTAGTTGGCATTCACAATTAAACGTCAATTTACAAGTAGGAAAATACCATACCAGGGTCTATGTCAATTTTTTTTTTACGCTTTTATGTCAACCCTGTGAAGAATCGAGAGAGAGTGAAGTAAAAATGGGTACTTTATTGATTGAGACAGGAGGCTATTTATACTAGCCGAACAGTCGGGGTACAATGTCGGTTTACAAGAGGTGTCCCTTCCGAAGGGGCATGGCACATGTTCGGAGGTTTGTGTTTGGACAACGCCGGAATAAAAGCAACTACTGGCAGTTATTACTAACATAATCCTAACTGCTCACTTAGCCTAAATATGACGCTAAATTATTCCTAACACTCCCCCTTGGACAAACGCTGTCTTTTATAATCTTGAGAGGTGGAATATCCTTGTTCGACCTTGATAGTCTTCGATCTTGGAATCTTGAGAATCTTTGATCTTGTAGAGTCTAATATCCTTCTAAATCCTGTGGGAGAATATAAGAAGAAAATATAGAAATTTTGATATACCGTGGGTATATTATTGTCTCATTAAAACCTATATGAGCAATCCGTTGGAAAACTCATAAGGAAGAGAGTACAATATTTTTTATTTATCAGATGATAATTAGTAAGTTTAGTTCTAGGAGTTTTCTCCCCCTGAACTTTGCGTTCATTTTGCAATATTGTTCAATATATAAATCATATGCATTTGAGCAATACAAATGGAATTATCTTGATAGATAATGGTAGATGATTCTGTTGAATCTTAACTACATACTATCCGTCTTGGTATGATTGCGAACAGTTTTCCTGTGTTGTATAGACTTTGATGATAAAATCATCAGCATATACATAGGTCATGAAGAATCCAGGGAGGGATTTTATTAATGACTACATGTAAGCAATCTTTATTCGAGTAACCTTTTAAATAGGGAACTCTCATAGTCGATTGTACCACACAATTTTCGACTTTATTAAGTCATGGAGTGACTTTTGATGTTTTACACAATATATGTTGTGATTTGTTCTTGGACATTCATATAGATATCCAAGATGAGTGATCCATATGAGTATGAAATCACCGCGTCTATCAACTGCATGGATAGTTTATTTGTACTGCCAATAATATGGATATCGAAACGTAGTTCCACTTATACCAAGAGGGTATGTTACATCATAATCGATGTCGGGTCTCTGCGTGAACCCTTGTGCTACAAGCATCGCTTTTTTTTCACCACCTCATTGTGAACAAAAAATCATTTGTCTTCCAAAAAGGAAGATGCTTATGAGGAGAATGTATTACTGTGGTAAATACCTCCTTTTGTTTAGCGAATGCTATTCTTAATTGCCTCCTTCTAGTTGAACCAATATATGAGTGCATGAGGCACTCTACCATGAATTTTGGTTCAGGGCCCTAAAGGTTTTGGCAATTCAAGAATAAATATTTGTCGACAAATGTAGTCTTTATGTTATATGATTCTGTTGAATCAACGAAAATTGTGGAAATAATATTTACATCTTTTAACTCCTCGTGATTTCCCATAACAATGGAGTCAAGGTGTTTCGATTTCCCAACATTTCAAATAGTGTGCACATTTATGTTGGGTTTGGATGAAGAGCATCCGTTATGGTTTATTCAACTTGAGGTTGAACTACATTTACTAGTTGAGGATATAATTTCCTCTATTTCCGCGGATACATATGAGAACTCATTTCTCACGTGACCATGTTTCTCCCCCTTTTGCTCTCATTTGGGAGAATAGTGGTGGTACGAGATACTTCCACTTTTTATGGCACATTGCATGCATGCACTAGTACAGAACGACACATCGGATACCCCTCTATGGCAACGGCAAGAGTTAGGCGACGGAAAAATGAGCTCCGCGCGCTTCCGCGAGTGCGCGCACGCTAGTCGGTCGATGGGCCCGACACAATGGTAACGGAGGCTGAAAAGATCTCCGTTGCTCATATATAGGCAACAGAGGAAAGAATATCTCCGTTGCTGATATTGACACATCAGAAACGGAGATCGGTCTATCTCCGGTTTCCATGTGAAGGCACATTAAGCGGTGCCGGTATTAATATCTTCCACTCCAGTATTGTATCTCACTCTCACTCTCAGTCTCACTCTCCCCAGTTCCTAACCCTAGCCGCACACGCTCTCCTCATACTTCACCCATCGATGGCGAACCCCTCCGGCACCGACGGAAGTCGGGATGGAGCATCTTCCTCCTCCCACCCTCCGAGGAGCAGCCCGGATCTCCCCTACAACTGGGGCGAGATCCCCGGCGACTGCGGTCGCGAGTTCATTCTGAGCCGTCAAATCCCATCCGGATCCACGGCGGCGGCGGCCACCAACGCCCGGATCTCGTCCTCATCGTCCTCCTCGGACGATGAGGACGAGGATCTGGAGGTCGGTCTCCTCCTCTCTCGTGCCTCCTTTGAGCGCGAGCGTGCCGAGGGTGTCATTCGGGCGTCTGCGATGCAGAGAGCTATCCGCATCTCCGCCGCCGAGCACGCGATAGAAGCCGCCGAGGAGGCGTTGTTCCAGACGCGGCTCCGGGCGGCCATAGACCGCTCTGATGCACATAATAGAATATACATAGTCTGATAGACTTTTATTCTACATAGTCTGATAGACTTTATTCTACTTATTGTTATACAATATAACATTTTGTAGTTATTTTAATGGCTAAATGACATCAAGTGTTTACGGAGTTTAATTGAGGTCTCCAAAAACATCTTGGGTGTAGTCCACAAGCATGTCTTCATCGAGGATGATATCGTCCTTTGGCTTGAATTCTTCAATAGAACTTTGAGATGGACCAACTTGATAGTTGTCTTGTATGTCGTTGAAGTGAGCTTCAGCTTTGTTTCCATGAACTTGTTTGACTTCTTTGCCATACTTCATGTATAGTTCCACGAGGTGGTTGGGCATTAAGGCATTCATTAGTACGATGATTCGTACATCCACACATTTGACAAGTTTGAGAGTTGTCATTTTGGTTATTTTTATTGAAATGACCATTCCCCTTAGACGGACTGTTGGTCTTTTGACCATTGTTTGGTTTCCACTTTCCCTTGAGTTTTCGGAAGTTCCCGTTTACGGTTTCCAAATTTACTAGTAAAATGAGCTTTAGCATGTGCTTCAGGGATTGGCATGGCGCCCGTTGGGCGAGCATTGTGATTTTCCATGAGAAGTTCATCATGCTTCTCAGCCTGAAGCAATGTGTATATAAGCTCAGAATACTTTGTGTATTTCTGTTGACGATACTGCTGTTGCAATATCCTCATCGAGGGGTGGAAAGTGCATAAGGTTTTCTCTATTAAGTCCTCGTCTGAAACTTGCTTATTGTAAAATCTCAGTTTGGAATTAATCTTATGCACTGCAGAATTATATGCAGCCACAGACTTAAAGTCCTGGAACCTTATGAGGGACCATTCTCTCTGGGCTTCCGGCAACATTACTGCTCTTTGTTGGTCATATCTCTCCTTTAGGGAGTTCCATAAAGCTAGTGGGTCCTCCTCCATTAGATATTCAGTTTTTAGATCAGGATGGAGGTGGTGCCTTATGAAATGTAATGCAACATACTTTACCACTTGTGGTATTTCTGGGGCATTTTCGGGGGGGGGGGGGGGGTGATGATGCAAGGGCCAAGGTTACGTCCAGTCAAATTTATTTAAATATCCATGGCCCATGATAGATAGTTACTTCCATCAACTTGTAGTTCTTCGAATTCTTTCTTATTGATGCCAGCCATTTTTCCTGCATGTATGTTCATGCATTTTATTAATTTTACTTGATAGTAAAATTATTTTGGTAGACAACAATTTTGTTCTAGAGGAACAATTTTAAGCTGATGCTTTAGAAACAAATATGTGTAGATCTTCGAATTTCAAGTTAACACGTTGTAGATAATCTCCATTTTATGGATTACATCTCTCAGTACTAGGAAGCATAATCTGACGTATGTCAGTAGACGCCTATCTAGTACCCTGTGTTATACTTTGACTTCAATATATTTGGAAGAGCACTTTGGAGATAATCATTCATCGTAATGACAAATGAATATACCTCACAGTAATGGATAATCTGTATTTGTACAGTAGATGCCATTATCTTGTGATTCGCAAATATGATTCGAGATAGTCACATTTTTTTTAATCTCATATTTTATTAATGAGAATTTTGCTCAAAATTGAATTTCAAATGCAATAAAATAAAATGCAATTGTTGTACCGAATAGACATGTTAGAATATGCTACAGGCACATATATAAATAACATGTCATATTTCATATTCGAGTAGACATGACGTCTAGAATATAAATTTGCAGTGCGATAGACGAACTGAGGTTCCTAAAGTACTGCACACGAATACAGATACAGTGGTAGATATGAAGCTTTCCTAGAAATAGAAGGACTACAGCTACACAATTAGTAATTAATCAGCAAGTTATTTATTAACATGAGCGTGGCATGGAAGGCCTTTGGCCCACAGCCTGTGTCGGCACCGCTTGGAGCCTTGGACCAGCAGGTCAAAAGGGGATCGAGGAGTGGATAACGCCAGTTCGAGCATCTTCTTCTTCCACCGCTCCCCTGCTCCATGCGAGTGCCCACGGGCAGTTCCATCAGCGGCGGCGGCAGGGACCATCCGCGGAGGAGGAGGGGCGGCTGGTGGTGGCCTCGTCGAGGCGAAGTTCTCCGACTTCGTCCGTGAAGCCGAGCGCCACGGGCGACCATGTCCCTCTGCAGATGCCGGCGGGCGGGCCGCCATGGCTGCGGCGAATCGGCGGAGGATGATGCGTGCTTCCGGCGAGGGCGTCGGGAGTGCGAGGAACGACTCATCTTCCTCTTTCTCCGGCGCTGGGAGATTGAGGTCGAGGAGCACCGGGGCGGCCGGCGCGGGAGCCATGGCCTCGACCTCCTCCATCTCCGCCTCCGGCTGGACCGCGTCTGGTGGCGCGGAGAACTCCGGCACGGGTCATAGCCTAGTGGAGCGAAGTGCTGCGCGTCCTCGTCGGATAGCGTCGGAGACGGGAGGCACGGTCTGAAACCGTGGCGCAGGAAGTAATCGCTGAAGTCGCGTTCGGGGTCGTCGACGAACCAACCGGCGCTTGGGCCACCCAGCAGCCATTCCATGGGCGGAACGGCGAACTCCGGCGGCACCGGCATCAGTTCGTCGGCGTCCGTGCTGACATTTGAGGCTGAGGCCTCGTCTTCGTACACAGCATCAACCACTTCTTTGGGGGCGACCGCCGGCGCGGCGACGACGACAGCCGGTTCGGCAGCGACCACCGGGGTTTGTTCCCGGCGCACAGCACCCGTGGTGCTTGGCCCCGGTTCTCCAGGGGAGCGGTGGCGCTGCAGCCAGCGGTTGCCGTGACGGTTGTCCTGCTGGGGCGTCCAACGGTTGCCGCGGAGGCGGTTGTCACGGAGGCGGCGGCGGAGGCCACCACCAGGGCCGAAGCGGCGACGGGGCACCCAGCGGTTGCCGTGGTGGCGGAGGCCACCGTTCCACTCCGAGCGACGCAGATAGCGACGGCCGGAGTTCTAGCGGCGAGCGGCAGCGAGAGCGAAAGTCCGGCGATGGTAGCCAGAGCGACGGTGTTCCCTGGCCACATATCAAGCGAAGGAAAAAGCGAGTTGCGGCAGGGAAGCCATCTTTTACTCACCTTTCTCTGTTCTTCTACTGTTGCCTATTGCTTTGGCAGAGACGAGTGCATGATAACGTGTGAAAAATCGAGAGAGAGTGAAGTGAAAATGGGTACTTTATTGATTGAGACTGGAGGCTATTTATACTAGCCGAACAGTCGGGGTACAATGTCGGTTTACAAGAGGTGTCCCTTCCGAAGGGGCATGGCACCTGTTCGGAGGTTTGCGTTTGGACAACGCTGGAATAAAAGCAACTGCTGGCAGTTATTACTAACATAATCCTAACTGCTCACTTAGCCTAAATATGACGCTAAATTATTCCTAACAAACCCTAGATTTTATATTGCAAAGAGATCCATGCTTACGTAAGCATCATGGAGCACACAAATCTCAGAAAGAAGTCAACGGAACTGGTGTACCGCGGTGTACCGCAATAAAGATGTGTTCATTGGGCGGCTTCTCGACACTAATTATGTCATATCCTCAATGTCACATCCATATCCTTCGGCACGAACTTCAGTAGCGACACCGCATCGGGCATCGTCGCCTGCATGTAGAGGGGAAGAGGAAGAGCGCGTGGAGTAGGCAATGGACATGAAGTTGGTGCCATCCTCGTTATTGTTGTCGCGGAATATGCCATCGGCCTAGCGGGATTCATGTGGTGCTCCCTGAAGCTATACCCGTGGGAAAGGAAGGAGGTGCTTCAGAGTCCATCGGCGCCGGCTGCGCCATGAACGGTGCCATGGCGGCAGTGCGGCGCCGCAGACGTTTCTCGAGATGAAGCAGAAGTTGTTGGTCGGCCGTCCATCCCCCCTCGATACCCGTGAGTCATGGACGTAGGATACTCATCGCATCAGTAACCGGTGACCGCCTTGTCAGAGTTGTTGACATGCTCTTGTGGGATACGGCGCAGATGGAGGTGTGAAAGTGGCCAACGACGGAGGTAAGTGGGATGTTAATATAGGTTGTCATTTACATAACTAAATCTTCCTCTGTTTTTCTACGGATCTCTCTTTATCTTATGCCTTGGACTTACAGTCCCCACTTAAGAGCAAACATCAATTTGGAGATTCTCTGACTATTCCCCTTATTCAAACGATATTCATAAAATGATCACCTTCCAAGAAACAGATTAAACAAATCATCCCCATAATTTATACTGTTGAATTGCTAGGCATTTTTTTGAATAATAGGGATCGACATCCCCGATTCCATTGATAAAGCACGATGGAGCTACTCGAAGATTGCAGATGCAACAATATCGAATCTGTGTTGTCGACGGATGATCGATCACTATTTGGCAATCTTTGCTATCAACTACAAGTGTTTATTTCATTTCTCTTTTAGTTTGTGCGTTCCGTCACATTTGATCCCAGCTCGACCCTATGTGGCCGACATATGTAGTTGTAATATATCCATGTTAAAAAAAGAGAGGATGCGAGATCCGTCGGGAAATAATCACGCTCTCGGGAAAGCTACAAATCTGATGTGCTGAGCAGCTGGTCAGAGCTCAGGTTACCAACTACTCAGGGATGAAGAAAGGACAAGTGCCACGATTAAATCATGATTAAGGTGGTTATCAGTTAATTAAACAATAAATGGATCATAAACCATGCTTCGCCACAATTAAAACATGGGCATGTCCCACGCCTCTCGCGCGGTTAGAAAGTGCACTATTGGAGCCGCAGGCCAAAATCTCAAAATATATCGACGGAAGTGAGAACGACGTCTATATATCTAACGTATAGCTATAACGCACCCTTTCATCCGTCGAAATAATTGCCGTTCGTTCTCCATCTGACGGACAGGGACGCCCCCGTGAACGTTTTGCAAAAAAACCCCTCACAGATCAAAACACTGCCCCGCGGTCCAGATTTTAACGCTGCGAGGGACCTGTTTGCAATTCCAGTTAAACCCACGGGCTTTTTTTGAAAACGTCGGCAGAAACACCCTCCCCCTTCTCTCTCCCGCACGGCGCCGATGACGCCGCCGCCGCCGGCGCTCCGGCCCTCCCCGCTCCAATCGGAGGCCACGGTTTGCTCCGCCGTCGCGTCCTCTTCATCCTCGCTAACCCTCGCGTCCTGGGACGGCCGCGTCGCGCCGCAATCGTCGCCGCCGTGCCCGCAGCCCTCCGCCGCGTGTGCACGCCGCCGGTGATGCTCCGGCAGTCTAATAGTGGTGGCGCCGCCGCTTTCGAGCCCGCCGCGCGCATGCTCGCGTCCCAGCACGCGGTGGCGCGACGCCGGCGTGGTCGACGCCGCCGCGGCGGGGTCCGGCCACTGGTGACGTCACCGCGACGTCACCATGGGCCTAGGCTGGGTAGGCGGCCTGCTAGCTGGGCTGGGCTGCTTCCTGTGCGGCCCGCCGCCCATTCTATTTTTTCTTTCTGTTCTTTTCCTTATTTTCAAAAACTTCCGAAACTTTTCAAATATAGATCCAAACAAATTCAGACCAACTTCAAAAAAAAATGTAACAAACCTTTTCCAAATTATTAAAATCACAAAATTTTGAAATTATACATGAAGGCTCATTTCACACCTTTACATCAATTTAAAAAACATGGATTTCACAAATTCCTTCCGAATTCAAATAGAATCCACATAAATAATATCAGTAATATCATTCAATATGATCGGCCCGATAAAAGAATTTGGTGCAACCCATCTTACTTACATACAGTTTGCTAAATCATTTAAATACAACAGCCCATATTTGTATCATGGCCTTCAAAATATCAAATTAAGAATACCACAAGTGCAAATATTCAAAAATAGCTGCTTTAAACTTATTTTCCAAACAAATATATTTCAATCATAAACCAAATTCTAAAATAGAACATGCTTTACATAATTTTAAATACTTTATAGATATTGCTTTACGGTATTTAAACAATTTCCAAAAACTACTAAATGCTGCAAAATCAGTAACTTTAGCTATATCCATCAGAACAAAATGATTTTTTTTTATCAAAACGACCACAAAAAAAAAGTCTGCAAGGGCGCGACATCAAAACCACAAACATATTTAGACATTTTCGAATTGTTCAAAATTTACCAAAAAAACAAATGCACTCGCTCTTATTACATGGATAAATGAATGGAATTGAATTTTTTTTAAAAAAATTCTGAACATATTTTGCTTACACAAAGTCGACAAAAAAATTTGCATAATCAATAAATTAAATCTACTCATCAGAAAAGTATAAAAAAATATCGAAATACCCAGAAAAATACATGCTACCTATTTACGACAACATACGAACATTTTTTTACATTTTAACTTACCAAAAATTTAGAGACAACCTAGATACATTCCCTCCAATTAAATGGAGCTGAATTAAAAAAAATTATATACTGTATTTCTACTGTTTACGGAGCTTAATTAAATATAGTAAAATACAAACATAAACCTACCTAAATTCGACCATTCCAAACTGCTAAAATTTTAGATATGCTCATTTCTCAAATAAAACAAACATGTTTGAATAATTCAAATGGGTCAATATTTGAACAATTTTACGGAAAAAAAACAACTACAATTGAGCATTCCAACTCAAATTTCAGATTTGCATACTTAAAAAAAAACTTCAATCTTGAACATTTTGTAAACACTACAATAATTTAAATTTGAATAACTTCCACATTGTATAATTCCTAAGATCTATTTGAGAAATTCAACTCAAATTTCAGAAATAGAAATCTTCCAACGTTACATGCCTTCCAGCTCCGAACATTACCTAACTATATAAAGGGAGTGCAAATCGCCACTCCTTGACCATTTTGCAATAACACCCCTCACAAACCCAAAAATTACACCCGCGGTCCACAACTTTGCACTACGAAGGACTAACATGCAATTTCAGCTAATATCGGGGGCCTCTCTGCGAAAACGTCCGCACAACTCCCCTCCTCTCTTCTCTCTCCTGCGCGTCGCCGAGTTCGCCGTCGGCCGCCGCGCTCGATGCCGCCGCTCCGGTGCTCCCCCCTCAAATCCAAGCATGCACCGGCCTCCGCCACCGCTGCCTCTCCCTCCTCGCCCACTCTCGCGTGTCGGAACGCCGCTAGCTCGCCGGAATTGACGCCACCGCTCCCGCAGCCCGCCGCCGCGTCCGCACGCCGCCGGCGACGCTACGGCGACCTAAAAGTGGCGGCGCCGCCGCCTACCGCCACCCCGCGTCCGCGCACGTCCCACGCACGCACGCGCGCGTCTCGGCTCACTCTGTTGCGGCTCCGGCGAGGTCCACGCCGCCGCAGCAGAGCCCGGCTACTGGTGACGTCACCGCGACGTCACCGCAGGCCTGGGCCGGGCAGGCAGCCTGCTAGCTGGGCTGGGCTGCTTACTGTGCAGCCCGCTCGGCCCATCTTTTTTTTTTCCTTTCTGATTTTTCTCTTATTTTCAAAAACTTTCAAAACTTTTCAAATACAGCTCAAAAAAAATCAGACCAACTTTAATAAATTTGTAAAAATCATAACAGTCATTTCCAATACTTTGGAACCTTTTCCAAATTATTGCAAATCATAAAAATTTGAAATTATATATGGAGGCTCATTTGACACCTTTACGTCAATTTAAAAAACATGAATTTCACAAATTTCTTCTGAACTCAAATAAAATCCACAGAAACAATATCAGTAATATCATTCAATATGATAAACCCAATAAAAGAATTTAGTACAAACCATCCTACTTAAATAGAGTTTACTAAATCAAAACTACCACACACGTAAATAATGAAAAATAGCTTTTTTAAAATTATTTTCCAAACCAATATATTTTAATCATAAACCAGATTCTAAAATAGAACATGCTTTAGATAATTTAAAACACTTTATATGTATTGTTTTACGGTATTTAAACAATTTTGCAAAACTACTAAATGTTGGAAAATCAGTAACTTCAACTATATCCACCAGAAAAATTGAAACAATTCATCAAAACGATCACAAAAAAAATGCAAAATACAATAACCCATTTATATCATGGGCTTAAGAATATGAACATAAAAATACCACAAATGTAAATATTAGGAAATAGCTGTTCTAATTTTTTTTTCCAAACCAGTATATTCGAATTAGAAACCACATTCTAAAATAGAACATGCTCTAGAAAATTTAAGGCAATTTATAGATACTGTTTTACAGTATTTAAACAATTTTGCAAAACTACTAAATGCTGCAAAATCGGTAACTTCAACTATATCCACCAGAAAAAAATGAAAAAAAAATCATCAAAACAATCACGAAAAAAAAACCCTTATGAAATATGGCCAAGTTTCAAAAATGAAAATTTCAAACATTCAAATGCCTCCAAAATCCACCAAGGGCGCGCCGTACCGGCGCGCTGAAATTCAACTAGTATAGCTATAACGCACCCTTTCATCCGTCGAAATAAAAAAGATGCTTTCACCTGTATTTTTCCAAGCACAGTAAGAAACGTCTGACTGCATGCATCAGGAGTTATTAGCTTACATCTGTAACTGAAAACCTTTGACTCGATAGGTAGAAAATCTGACGTTATGTGCGGTGATCCGAAGAACACTGGTCTGATTTCTATCCAGATGTTGTCACTGACATCTGAGTTTAACTTCGAGAGAGTGATATATACTGTTATTGGTTGTTTGCTGGCGAATTAGCTAGCGCTGACCAGTAACCATCGATCTGTCTAGTCAAAACTTGCATATGTTGACATGGAGAAGAGGTCTCGTTATAAACCCCTGTTAGCACCACAAGTGCGAAAGGACAGTAAACACCATGGCGACAGCCAGGTCCTCAACTTCTAACTAGTGAAAGTGAATTGATTGGTAAGGAAAGTGCATCGAAAACTCTCTTGCACAAGGATGACCCAAAAGGCGAAGAAAAAAATACTTGGTAAAATATGGAAATAGGAAAGGCATAAGATTAAAACCAAAATCTCATGTTTTATTGGAATCCTACACGAATTGAAGAAAGCACGCATAAATATGGAAAACTAGTTTCTTTGATAAGCCATGATAATTTGCAAGAATTTGTGCCAACAAAAGGTTTACGCAAGGCCAAAAATCGTGAGACCTAACAACTTGTTCGAAATTTACAATATTGGAATGTAGAAAGCAAATATTTTCATAAATTCTGATAGTCTCTCTCCACTTGCTCAACTGTCTTCATTTAGAGATCACGATATCAGGCACACACATGGTGAGATAGTTAACGATGTTGACACAATCAATACAATGGGTTAATTGACGTTTCTAATACTCACTCCGATCCAAAAAGAATGTCGCAAGTTATACTTCCGAATCGTAGTTAGGCAGATCTTTTTCTCCGACAGTAATAACGGAATAGAGGTAGTATTTTTTCTTGCATTCTATGTGTTCCTTATCTTTGAAAGGACGGCATCAAAATCGAATGTGTTTCATATAAAAAATGAATGTGTTTCATATTAGATATGGACGCGGCCACCGCTTGACCTAGACAAGCGGTCGCGCCAACGTGACCAAACCAGGTCAAGATTGCCCAAGAGGCTTTCATAGGAAATACAAAAAACAATACTACTACCTTTACATGTTCCTTCTTAAAAAAAGGAAAGTAGTATCAAATCAAAACAAGATACAGTACCCAAAATACCATATAATAATTTTTTGAAGCGGGGCAAAAGATTTGCCTTTTATAATGATATAGGAGAAGCAAACACAACACGGCCCACGGCCAAATTTAAAATACCATATAATAATACGGAGTAAGAAAATAAGCCTAGTATTCCCCATTCTTTTACAATTATTCTCATCCCAAGAAGAGAACATTCCCATAAATACATGAGAGAATTCCTTTATTGGCCCTCTCTTAAATTTGGATGCCTTTTTTGGCCCTGGACAAGTTTCGTGTCTCTTTTTGACCCAAAAAAATTAGATGACTTCCTTATTTGGCCCTCTAGTTCATTTTGAATGTTAAGATGACTCTTTTGCCCCTGCTGCTGAAAAACTAATCTCAGATTTGAAAAAATCGAAATTTTGACAAAATTTTGGATGTTGATATTTTGACAAAAATCGAAATGTTGACAAAATTTTGACAAACTATATATATGCTGAACTGTGTGTACGGACAAAATATCAACATCCAAAATTTTGTCAAAATTTCGATTTTTTCAAATCTGAGATTAGTTTTTCAGCAGCAGGGGCAAAAGAGTCATCTTAACAGCCAAAATGAACTAGAGGGCCAAATAAGGAAGTCATCTAAATTTTTTGGGTCAAAAAGGGACACGAAACTTGTTCAGGGCCAAAAAAGGCATCCAAATTTAAGAGAGGGCCAAGAAAGGAATTCTCTCAAAATACATCCATCTCGTGCCTTGAAGACCCTTTGCTGCCCCTTGGCATCTCCCATTCTAGAGAGAGCCGTGTCCCCAACAACAAACAAACCATCGACCAGCGCGACGACCCGCTGCTGCATCTCCGTCTCCCTGCATGGTCGACGCATAGGCCGAGCAGCCGAGCAGCAGCAGAGACGACACGCCATTCTCCCCAACCATTCGCGCGAGTCATCTGGGGTTGACTGACCCGCTCCCGTCCCGCTGCCGCACGGGCCCCGCCAACACCGTCCCCACACGCCAGCGACCGCGGCCGGGGGCTCCCCGAGCTCGAGACCACGCGCCGCCGGCGCCGCCGCCGCGACAGCTGGTTGCCCTTCCGGCTCCGGCAGTGCAGTAGTTTGGCCGCGGGGGGTTCGCGACCGGGACCCACGGACCGGCTCGGTCGGTCCGACTCGCGCCCGGTCGGTCGGTCCAACCCGGGCCCGGGTCGGGTTCGCTCGGCGCGGATGGTCGGTGCCGGCGCTGCTGTCCGGGCGCCGCAAACCCTAGCCTGCTCCCGCCCCTCTCCCTAGCACCGCGCGGCTATATTAGATGCCGCCGGGCGACTTCGGCGGCGGCGGAGGCACGGGCGCAGGACTAGGCGGGGGCATCGATTTCTACGCGGTGATCCAGGCGGCGCTCGTAGGCCTCGCGCTATTCGCCGCCGCCACTGTCGCCGTGCGCCGCGCCGCCTCCCGCTACTTCCTCGTCGACGCCGCGGGGTTCGCCGCCGCATACGAGGACGATCACCACCTCCTCGACCACCACCCCGAGTACAACGCGATGCCGCCCCAGGAGGGGAACACCAGCAGATGGCCCCGCATCGGATGCAGCAGCCCGTGTCGCCGGGGCTGGACGGCGAAACTGGGCCGTGCGCCCACTGCGGCGGTGCCGGCACCAAGAAGTGCTCCCGGTGCAAGCGGGTGCGATACTGGTGCGTCCTCTGTCTTCTTCGTCCCTCCCCCCTTCCCTGTTGCTGCTTGGTACGACCTAGGCCTAGCGAAGATGCGCGTGATCTTCCATTGGTGCTGTGTTCCTGCGAAATCTTGTTGCCTATGCTGTGTAATTTGGTCGGTAGTGCGGGCAATTGTGCCAAGGTCCTTCACGGTTCTTGGCCCTGCCCCCGTTCCATGACTGTGAATTGTGACTTTGGTGTTGTTTCTTGGATGCTTGGGTAATTTGCTGTTTAGGATGAGTGATTTTACTGGTTCGTGAGGGTTGGCGAACGTAGTTGATGGAAATCTCTGGTCTTGCGAGGTTATTGAGTGATGATCCTGCAGTTGAGGTTAAGATGCGCGTGATCCTGCATTCTTGCTCTGTTCCTGCCAAATCTTGCCAACCCTGTTGTGTAATTGGTGGGTAGTGCGTGCAATTGTGCAGGTACTTCACGGTTATTGGCCTTGCCCCCGTGTCCATGACTGTGAATTGTGACTTTGGTGTTGTTTCTTGGATGCTTGGGTAATTTGCTGTTTAGGATGAGTGATTTTACTGGTTCGTGAGGGTTGGCGAACGTAGTTGATGGAAATCTCTGGTCTTGCGAGGTTATTGAGTGATGATCCTGCAGTTGAGGTTAAGATGCGCGTGATCCTGCATTCTTGCTCTGTTCCTGCCAAATCTTGCCAACCCTGTTGTGTAATTCGGTGGGTAGTGCGTGCAATTGTGCAGGGATACTTCACGGTTATTGGCCTTGCCCAGTGTCCATGACTGTGAATTTTGATTTCGCTCTTGTTTCTTGGATGCTTGGGTAGTTTCTTGTTGAAGATGACGATTTTAGTGGGTCGTGAGGGTCGACATAGGTGCTTGATGGAAATCTCTCTTCTTGTGAGGAAATTATTGAGCGGTGATCCTGCGGTTTGGTGCTCTCGTTAGGGGTGCTTACATACAGGGGATATGCAGCGAACAGATGGTGTGTGCTTTAGTTGTTCTGATTGGTTGTTGACGACGACGTCCATGACAGAAAGTTAGAGTTCTTTCTTTGTCTCCGAATGTGGTTGCTGGCGTGGGGACGAGCTCTTGAGGAGAAATCGTGGCAATTTTGTGGTTGTGGCAAGTGCTAGGCCTTCGTACCAGGAGATAGTTATTAGTTAGTTCCCAAGATGCATGCTGGGGTCTTATTTGGATGCTGTCAATTCGCATTCATCAAACTGTACGAACCACAAGTTTGTTTTACCACTGTGTATGAATTGTGACTTTGCTCTTGTTTCTTGCATGCTTGGGTGATTTGCTGTGTAGGATGAGTGATTTTACTGGTTCGTGGGTTGGCAAACTTAGTTGATGGAAATCTCTGGTCTTGCGATGTTATTGAGTGGTGATCCTGCAGTTTGGTGCTCTCATTAGAAGGTGCTGCTTACAGGGGATATGCAGAGAACAGATGATGTGTGTCTTCTTGCTGGCTTCTTGTGCTTTACTTGTGCTAATTGTTGTCTCCACAAGGTTGTTGCTGGCCTCAAGAGGAGCTGTAGAGTATCATCAATTGAGCAGACATGTGTTGCGCTCTTGATGAGAAATCGTGGCAGTTTGTAGTGTTTGCAAGTGTTAGGGCCTTAATAGCAGGAGATAGTTATTAGTTAGTTCCCCAGATGCACGGTAGGGTCTTATTTAGATGCTGGCAATTCCCATTTATTGAACTGTACGAACTGCAATTTTGTTTTGTTTTTTAAAAGGTCATATGCTTGGTTTGATTGTAACAGAGATGGAGTTCATGTTGAATGTATTTGTCATTTTGTCATGTTTCGTAATTTTCGCCCATAGGAAAGCTATAAGTTTTTAATACATCAATTTACATCTATACCCTGTGGCCTGGGTGTTGGTTATTATCTGCATCAGTTAAGTAGGCTCATGAACAACAGACGATTTGACTGAAAGTTGTCCCAACTCACATGCTTGGAGTTTCCATATACTGTATACACTAGTATCTTGTATTATGCTGCTATATTTTTGTGGGCATCTGTCTTACATTTATGTTCTTATTTAGTTCTGGAGAATGCCAGTTAAAGCATTGGCAATCTGATCACAAAAATAAGTGCAAACAAATGAAATTATTGGATACTGTTGACAAGTCACCCTCTGGAGTCGAGGCCAACAGTAAGAAGTCTTCGGTCTTTGGCCGTATCTCGTTAGTGCCTGGGCATCGGAAATTAAACAAGGTGTGCAATTATACTCTTGATGCAGAAATTTAAATAAAGGCCGTAGAAACAATTTTTTCACTCATGTTCTGTACACAGGTTATCTTTCCTTACGATGAGTTTTTGAAGCTATACGATTGGAAAGATCGCAATTACGATAATTTGTGGGGCCCAGGGCTTGTGAATTGTGGCAACAGGTATGTTGGAATAGTACTATCTCTTGGTCCACCTTTGCTTTGAACACATTTACTTATATTCATCAAGTAGTTCTTGTTTCTTTTGTGCAGTTGCTTCGCCAATGTGGTTTTACAGTGTCTATCATACACGAGGCCACTTGTGGCCTATCTTCTAGGAAAGGACCATACTAGGCAATGTAAGTGATGGTTTATGATGATTATGTAGTAACATCTGGCTTATGCTAAACAGTTTTTCTGCATCTCAACATTTCAGGTTCTATAAAAGGTGAAAGTTGGTGTTTCTTATGTGAGCTGCAATCTCATATTCAAAGAGCAATTGATACTGAACACCCATTTGCTCCCATGAACATTCTTTCTCATTTGCCAAATATTGGTGGCAACCTTGGCATTGGTAGACAGGAAGATGCTCATGAATTCATGAGGTGAATTACTTTCTGTGATTGCATGTGGGTTTGCTTGCTCTCTCTTGGATTATCTTGGATGCTGTATGATATGTGTTGTATTTACAGGTTTGCGATCGATAAAATGCAATCAGCTTGTCTTGATGAATTTGGAGGTGAGAAGGTCGTTGATCTTAGCACTCAGGAGACAACTGTTATTCAGCACATATTTGGTGGTCGCCTACAATCTCAGGTCTCTTTTGTTTCCACATTTAATTCAATATTTCTATTTGCAATCAATGTGTCTTCCTGTCTGTTTGCTCTGTTTCTAATCAGTTCTCAATTATTACGGGATCTGTCTTTAAATATGCATATGTTACAATTTTATCAAATGCATCATAGGGTGCCTAACTTAAGTGGCACGTGCAGGTTCAGTGTACTGCATGTGGAGTGGTGTCAAATCGCTATGAGAATATGATGGACTTGACAGTTGAAATTCATGGTGATGCTGAATCCTTGGAAGAGTGCTTAGATCAGTTCACTGCGGTGGAATGGCTTGATGGGGACAACAAGTACAGATGTGACGGGTAAGTCCCATTTATCGACTGTACACTTCTAATATCTAACAACAAATTTACAGGGTCATATTTTCATATATTACATGTGTGTTATTTTAGTTCGGGCATATGCTGAAACCTGCTCGCTCTTATGAACGATATGTTGAAGTCTCTTCCGTAATACATAGCGACATTACTTTTAAAATGCTAAATAGGCAGGAACTCTTAAACTTAGCCTGATTGTCATGTGATATACTTTTAATTTTTTATACGAGTTGATTTAAAGCTGAATATGGTAACTATCTGGAATCATCACAGTCAAAATCTCAATAAGATGACATTTTTCTAACCTATTGGTTGCTATTGTGCAGATGCAGCGACTATGTCAAAGCACGGAAGCATCTTACAGTTCACCAAGCTCCAAATATACTCACTATTACCCTCAAAAGATTCCAGGTTAGGACATCAGCGTTTGAACTAATTAATGCTGTTGTATCATGAAAGCCGTGCATAACATGTTTTCTTGTGCTTATCAGAGTGGTAGATTTGGAAAACTGAACAAGAAAGTTACATTCCCTACGAAGTTGGATCTAACGCCATTCATGAGTACCACTGATGGAACTGACCAGTATAATCTATATGCTGTCGTTGTTCATCTGGATATGCTGAATGCTTCTTTTTTTGGGCATTATATATGCTACATAAAAAGTCGTCGAGGTCATTGGCTTAAACTTGATGACTGCAAGGTATATGTTCGCTTCTGTATTATGACCATGCAAACTATTTCTGTCTCAGTGGCAATTGATCAATTTCTTACTTCCGTTTGTAGGTTGTGTTTGTCGATGAGGAGGAAGTACTTGCTCAAGGTGCTTATATGCTTCTATATAGCAGGTAATTGTTATGTGTGCTCTCATCTATAGCACCAATATCTTTTGGTAGGGGAAATCCACATGCTTACCAGAATCCAAGTCTGATTGTCTATTGCTACTTCATTGCTTCAGTGGATTATATCTACTTTCTTGCTATCTTTGCATGTCTTATATTCTGAGAATTATGTGACCACTTTCTTCATCTCCAGCAGATGGTGGAAATCATATTGACTTATATTCAAAAGAAATACTACTCAATACTTTTCTTCATATTGCTCTGTTATTGTCTCGCATTGTTTCACCATTTTAGGATGATAGCTGTCGGACAGAACTTTCCTGATCACCTAATATTTTTTTCTCATAGAATTACTTCTCAGTTTGTTCCACTTTTCTCATAGATTTAACTAGTAGTACTTGTCTGTGACTGGTAGTGACACACTAAAATGTTCTGAACTTCTCTTAATTTCTTACTTTACCATGTTAACAAATTTGTTGTGCTAAATTGTTTCTCCATTTAATCCACTTCGTTCTCACAAATCTAACCAGTATTACTTGTTTGAGACTATGCTAAAATACTCTGGGTATGTAGTCTGACAAGCCTTCCTTTTCCCTTTACGACTATGCAGGAGAACAGCTCGTCCTGGACCACTTCTTGCAGTCAAAGAACCAATAAAACAGGAGAAACAATCTGAAGTGCCTCCTTCAAATGGAGAAAATCATTTGATACCAGAGGATGTGCCAGTAAAATGTGAATCATTTTTTAAGCCTTCAGAAGAGCTACCCAGCAATGAATCTGTGCACAGAATGGATACCCTCGACCAGGTGTCAGACTTGGATTTGCGTATGGACATTGAGAGAGATGAATTAATTATCAACGAAAATCTACATCAGCCAGTTTCATCGGCATTGCATGTCCTTAAAGAAGATACTAGAGACCCATGTTCTCTGTTAGAAGGCAGTACTACCATGAGATCTGACCTGGGCAATTCTGCTTGCGAATCACCTTCAGTTCATTCCTCTGCAGAGGAATGTGAGGAACCTGTCCCATGTATCGATTCAGTTGACTACATGGATATTGATACTGAAGCTGGAAGAGAAGTTGAAAGACAGAATGTGCAACACCAACCTGTCTTAGGTGATTCAGTTGGAGTGATAGCCAATAAAACTTCAGTCCCAACCTCTGAGAGTTGTATGGCAGGGAAAGCAAAACCACTATTTTCTCTTGGTTTCATTGACAAACCCTCAAGAAAGAAGTCTCCCTTTAGGGAAGAGAGTCAAAATGGTCGCGACATGGATGTTTCCCCCCAAAAGACAAATGGTCATTGGAATGGACATCTCAGCAGGTCAGAGCAAGGAGTTATTGCTAACTCCTCAGGTGGCCGGACATCCTATGCGAATGGAAATGTACACAGTAATGGAGATATGTTTGCCAATCCTAGCAACGGAGTTCATGTGAATGGTGATGCAGAATTCGGCAATTACTCCTTGGATGCGTCAAGAGAGATGTACCTTCGTTTCATGGTTTTAATCCAAGGCCTCATACATCACCATCAAGTAGAAAGACAAATCAGAGTACAAGTAATGGCAAAGGGGACATGTCATTCTTTCGACGAGGTTTCCTTGAAAGGCCGCTTTCTAGAGAGAAAGCAGTCAAAGGCAACGATGGGTTGCCATACAGTAATGGAAATGGCAAACCATCATCATTCTCTGTGAATGGCAACAGCATACCAGATACCAGTTCTTCATCTCAAAGCAGCAGAGGTGGCATGGGCATGTCTCCTGGATTCCTTACAAAGCGTTCAGGGAGTCAGCAGCCAGGGGTGATCCGCAAACTGGTAACACGTCCAAGGAGCAAGAACATGTTTGTGCTGCACCGTTGCCAGACCAGATACAAGAAAGGTGGAGTTCCGATTGCTCAACTGTTGGCATTGTGCCCCAACACAAAACAGCTTTCTCCATAATGTGAGTGGTCATGGTGGTGAAAACGGGCACGCAGTTCTGGGTACCAAAAATGCCATCTTTGGTGAAGAAAGCGTCAGTAATGAACTCTTGATATGCATGGCAGCAGTAACCGTGATGACAACGCGCACGCAGTTCTGGGCTCCAAAAATATCTTCTTTGGAGCAGAAAACGGCGGTGATGGAGCTCTTGATGCAAGCAGTTTCCAAATCGAAGATTCGCCAGTCACATTGGTCTCCGAGAATGGCATGGGATCCAAAGATGCTGTCGATGTCGTCAAGTCCTCCATACGCTCTGAACCTGTCCACGACGGTTTGCGACGAAGATTAACCACCTCAAAGTATTTTGATGCCCAATGAAAGCTGAAGGAGCCATGGGAAAATGAGTAGAAGAATGCTGGTTTGGCTGATTGGATAGGTTGCTTGTAGCCATTGCAAAAGAATTGATGATTAGTAGTTTTGCCTGTCTTCTTTTTTTGCTCCCACGTGGCTTCCACTTGTCAGAGGGGTGGAGGGGTGTCTCTGGGCTTCCACACAATTTGCAGGAGCTCAGATGCTCCCCTGACGCCATGTTTCTCCTGTTGCGATTAGGTATATAGCAGAGTTGTAGGCTTACCCTTTTTTCTTGTTAACTTCGAATAAACACGAACTGCTGACTTGCTCTGTCATGGAAGCTGAATCAAATTGTAGATTGGTAAGAGGAAATGATCTGATGGCGTTCTTCAGTTTCTTTGTTTTCTGCCAGTGCATTTTATATTTTGCTTGGTATGTGCAATACGGTGATTTTCTGCCGGCCACTTGATGATCTATGACAGTGTTTTACTGTTTTATGTTGTGCTATTTTAGCGCACACGGCGTTTTGGGTCACGGGTGATGCACCGTTATGTAAAATATTTTAATTTTCTTTTCAATACGTCAAAAAAATTCAAATAAAATTTCAGATATACACCTTGACGTTTTATGTTAGCACAAAACATTTCTCGATTCGCAAAACTTTTTGTGGTAACATAAAATGACATCTAGTATATCCGAAAATTTTATATGGATTTTTTTTCATTTAGAAAAATGTTTTTAAGCAGCGGGTGCATCTAGAACTATGAGCTGATATGGATTTCCCTATTTTAGCGGAATAGATACGTTCCTTGGTGATATGTCCTTTTGAAAATTTCACTCACACTGCCACGAGAAAGTCACAGACATTTAGAGAGAAGGCAGGACGAGCAGGAACTTTTTTTTTTGATTTTTCATACTTGTATTCATACATAGAGGAAAGTTTTACAATGCCAGATACAAGCAAAGAAAAAACAAGGAGAAAACAGAGGGCAACACTGCTGCAACACGCCGTCTTCAACCTCGAGGAACCCCAGCACGCGCGACCTCCACCGCCGGAGACGACGAAGGTAGCAACCGCCCGAAGCCCTGCACCATGGAGCGGAAGAGCTCCTAGCCCGAAGGCGTTGAAGAGCCGCATCAACCACCAGCTCCGACGAGCTGGATCTGAAGACGGAGATGGTCCATCGGCCGGGGACAAGCCCCAAGCACCTTCCGCGCCGGATCTGGGGCCAACGCCGCCCCACCTCACCGGAGGTGGCTAGATCCACCACCTGCACACCACACACCCACACAGCAGCCGCCTCGCACCTCCTCCACCGGCCTCCTGTACACCCGTCAAAAGCCTGCCGCCGACGCCGGAGAGAGCAGCGGCAGAGCGGAGACGCACCTGCAGCCCGGGAGCATCGTCGAGGACGACGCCGAGGAGGGGAAGCTGCAGAGCTCCAAAACGACGGCGCCGACCACCCCGCCACAGCCGCGCCGCCCTGAAGCCCCTTATCTACACGCCGGAGCGCAGATCTAGGGATTCCCCATCCTTCTGCCGCCGGAGCGGCCGGCGGAGGGTGAGAAATCCCCAGATACGCCGGCGGCCACCGGGAAAAACCGAATCGCCTCCGCGTTCGCCTCTGAGCACTGTAGAAGAGGAGGAGTTTCCAGAAATAGGACGAGTGTGTCTCGCTGCTTCTGGACGAGCAGGAACTGAACACGCCACTCACGTCGACACTGATGGACGGGTGGGTGTCCACTGTCTTTTTAGTCTTTACCACGGTAGTTCCTTCTCGTATTTTTTTGAGAATTGGTAGTTTCTTTTAGTGGGCCACGAAGATCTTATGGGCCAAACAGGCCGACAATACAAATCCCGTGAGACTGAATTCTTGGTGGGGTTCGTCTTCTTCGGCGTTTGCTTCCACGTCGCTGTCTGAAGCCCTTCCATTCCGTTGTCCAATGTTCGTATGAACTCTCATAAGTCACAAGAAACCTTAACACAGAGAATATTAATCTGTGGGATTTTCGTTGCATCTCTTTGTCCTGAGCAGCATAGCAGTATAGGGATCCAGATCACCAGATACACAGCCATAATTTATTGCTGAAACAAAATGTTCCCACCAGATAGAATTCCCCGCCTGATACAGGCGTCAAATGGCACCAAGCGTGAATTCAGTTAATTAATACAACACATAATCCATAAAATAACCTTGTGAAATGGCTATGACCATCCATCCATCCACCTAAGAGGCTAAGCCGGCAATGCCACCACCACCTGCAAGTCTTAATCTTCCACCTGCTGCCCCGCGTCAGCCCCTCTATTGTCCTCCATAACAGCTACAGCGACCCCAGCATGCTCTTTTCCACGGCAGAAACTCCACAGGCTCTCTTGAACCGTTATTAGATGACCTTAAACTTGATGCCAGGCCGTTTCCCACCTGCCAAAACAGGAGAAAATGACAAAAAACCACCAATTGAACACGAGACGACAGGCAGCCACCACCTTTGGGCTTTTTGACACATAAATATCTTTATTGAGGCCAGGTTGTGACGCAGAGCACTGATCCGTCCGTTTAAGTTTGTTAATACGTTTTATGACAGATTGGACCCACCCTTCAGTCCTACGTGGCAAAAAAAAAGAAAAAAAGTGGGTCAACCTTATCCCTAACCAGTCCTCGCCGTCGGCTAGCAGGCAGGACATCGCTTGCCTTGGCCACCGCCCGGAGCTGGTCGCGCCCGCCCTGGCCACCCCCTCGGCGCGCTCGCCTTGGTCGCTCCTCACCGCTCTCGCCCCTTGCCGCGCCGCGCCTGGCCCTGGCCGAGCCCGCCGCTGGCGGCGCCCGCCTTGGCCGCGCCCTCCCCTGCCCGAGCCCGCGCCGCACCCGGCGCTGGCCGCCAGCGCCCTCCCCTAGTCGAGCCCTGGCCGTGCGTGGCCGCGTCGCGCCCGCCTTTGGCCGAGCCCGTCCTGGCCGCGCTCCGCCCGCCCCTGGTCGAGCCCACCGAGGCCTGGCGCACACGCGAGTGGCGCAGAGCAGTGGACTTCCAATCCCCGGTCCTCGCGCGGCAACTCGCCGACGTCCTCCTCGCCCTCCGTCGGAGCTCGGCGTCTCCGGCGCCATCACCGTCAAGAGGAAGCGGTCCCCGCCGCTCGCCGTCGCGGGGTACGACCGCCGCCTCCCGTCACGAGCCACTTCGGTCCGCCGCGTACTCAGCGAAGCTCGCGGACACCACCCGCCTCCACTTCACCTGCAAATTAAAGAGGTCAGCGTCCGGACGCATCCTCCGGCGACGAGCTGCTGTTGGGTTTCGGTCTTACCGTCTGTGGCGCGGGGGAGAGCGGGATGCAGGCGCGGGTGATGACGCCGAACTGCCCGAGGCCGCCGAGGACGGCGAAGAAGAGGTCGGGGTGGGAGGACGGGGAGCACAGCCGGCACTTGCCGTTGGCGGTCACCACCTCCACCACGTTCGACACCTGCGGGCCATACCCGCGGACACCACCCGCCGACGGTGAGACGGAGGTAGTCCGTCCACGAAGCGCGCTGCCGTGCGAGGCGGGGCTGCCGGTGGGGCCACGACGGCGGTCAGGGAGGGGCGGCCGGCCACCGGCGCGCGCGGTGGCGTCCCAGCTGCCTAGCACGTCGTGGTGGCGTCGGTGACTTTGCTGCGTGCGTGCGTTGACCAGGCCATCATCTTTCTCTTCCCTTTGCTCTTTTTTTTTTCTTTTTCTTTTTTGCCAGGTAGACCTGACGGGTGGGTCCCACCTGCCAGAAATGCTGTCAAAACTTTAAACAGAGGTGATCAGTGCTCCGCGTCACGACCTAGCCTTAATAGAGATATTTATGTGTCAAAAAATCCAAAGGTGATGGCTGCGCGATGTTTAATTATGGTGGTTTTTTGTCATTTTCTCGCCAAAACAGAGTACAGTTGCAATACATCATTCAGCTCTATCGAACAACGGAAATGCAGATGCCTGGTCAGCGACACCGAAACTAGATCAACGCCTTCATCTTCCACCTGCCCCCAGCATCACGACCTTTGTTGCCTCACATGGCCACATGGCAGCTGTGGCGGCCTGCACTTCTTGCCCGCGAAAACTCGGCGGGTATTGATGAGCACCTTGAATGCATTGCAGGCGATCTGGCCAGCACCGATCAGCACGGACAGGCCGATGGGAATTCGTTCTTGAGTTCTTGATTGATGAAACAAGGGAAATAACCATGCATGACCTTACCAAGTTTAGAAGCTTCTGCCTTCTCTGCATCCAAGGGGGTATGTGTCTTTCCTGGAGAATCCACAAAACGGCAGCTGGTGTTAAGTGTGTCGACCAATATAATGAGCAGACCGCAGAGCAACTTTTTACTGCCTACATCCTTCTATATCTGTTGTGGCACTGTGCCACAAATTAGTGTTAAAACTCCAGTATTCTTTACCCCTCAAATTTCTCATGCAGGAAGAAGTGGGTAGGTAGGGGTGAATGTTAAAGATTTACTTTGCAGTGGTATGTGGCATTTTACCGATAATTGATTAGGAATACGACAATTATCGCTGCATTTTGAAATGTCGGCATACCGTTCTTACATAATTTTCCTATAAATGCATCCAGCACACCAGCGCCATTTTCAGTACCACTGAGCCACAGATGGAAACGACCACCATGCCATTTCCTTACCACTACTAGCCACGCTAAGCCTCACTGTCTAGTGCATAATGTTAGGCAACCGACAATTGATTAGGAATGTGGACAATATCACTCAAGTCTAAAATGTAAATGTAGACGTACTATTTGTTCCCACATAATTGTCCTATAAATGCATCAAGTATTCAAGTGCACTAGCACCATTTCAGTACGATTGAGCCACAGATGGAAACAACCACCATGCCATTTCCGTTACCAGCACTAGCCACGCTAAGCCTCACTGTCTCGTGCTTACTGCTGCTGCTTTCTCGAAGACCCCGAGCCAAGAAACATCCCGACGACCGACAACGGCTCCCGCCGTCTCCTCCGCGCCTCCCGATCGTCGGCAACCTCCACCAACGGCACGGGAGAGCGGCACGACGAGGCGTTCGTGCATGTGCTGCTGTCGCTTCAGAGAGATTGGAGTACTGGGACTGGGTGGCGCTTGAGCAGGGACAACGTCAAGGCACTACTTGAGGTAAAACTTGACGTTCCGAATCTCGTTAACCACGGGAGGGGCTCATGTGTGCTTAATTTGTCTATGCAGTGTATAGAGTACACGTGAATTTTTTCAAAGTTTTACTCACTTTTTGTGTGCATATCCAAAGTTTTACTCACTTCTCGTTAAAGGCGGATTGAACAAATGAAAATACAATTGCACGTATAAAAGGTCAAAGAAACAGAATAAAATGCAACCGCGACGACCATAAACTAACCTATAAAGTGAGAGTGCAAGTGCACACAAAAAGTTTGCAATCGCACTAAAACAAAGTGGAATATATTGACTGCAACAAATTCCAAACTACAAAATAAAAAAATGCGACTAAAATTTCATAGAAGTGACTAAGACTTCACACAATTGGCTAAAACTTAACTAAGTTAGCTGAAAGTTAACACAAAAAGTGACTTAAACACTTCCAAACAACAAAGTGACTAAAACTTCAAAAAGAAAAAGGAAACCATGTCCGCGATTTAGAATTTCCATTTGTTTGTGGCCAAATTACGAGGACATACTCGTTATCAAGCATCAGATTTCCACAGAAGACTAAATATGGTGATTGCTTCACAAAATAAATTATATCTTAGAAAAAAGTGTGGCCAAGTTAGTCAGTACTCCTACTATTTATTATTGCAAATGTCCGCAAAACGGTAACACTTCATCCTATTTCTACAGTTAGCAGTATTTATTTGGCCATAATCCAATTTGTTTGTTACAGTCTGATAATGTATCATGTAATATAGGGTCCGTGCCTTCGCTTCGGGTTGATAGCACACGTACAATTCTCCTGTTAAGAATCTGCCCATGACTAGCTTTACGTATCCAGGTGAATCGAGTTGTGATTCTGTCAAGTAATCTATGTTTCCCCCTCTAAAAAAAATGGAGAATTTATGATTATATTTTTATATTCATATCTCCTTTAACTTTTCCATTTCTATGTCCATTCACATCATTTTATTTTTCTTCTTCTAACTTCTTTTACATGTTTACATTTTTTTGAACGTTTTTACTTATAAACATTCTTTTGGTTTTATCAAACAAGAAACTTGTCCATTCTAAATTATATTTTATCTTCTTATTTTTATTTCTGTTTTCCCAATCTAATTTAGCAGCTCTCTTGCTAATATTCCAAAAAGCATTGTGAGTAGATTTATTCGAGGGGCACTCATTGAAGATTAAAACATGTTTTGGTAAGATGTATAAGCAGTGTGTGATTGCTTGATTGGCTATGGTGATGTGTTTTGGGATGTGTGTGAGTGCATATTCGTGTAACCTAAAATATGATGTTAGCACAAAGAAATCTGATCTATCATCAAGTATGTATTAGTCGGATCAATATTTTGAATTCGTTTTTACTGGGAGAAAAAAAAATGCAAATATTGGTTGACTAGGAGATGCCCATGCTTCTGTTGTTTATTCTCTCATGTACTTTCAGTAAATTTAATATCACTATGCGTAGTTATATTTACATTTGCGATTTCCTTGTGTATTTTGTGAAACTTTAATGATATATTACATAGTTATGCATGTATTTCTAAATTGATATTTTATCTTTAAAGTGTTGTGAACATAGCCTACCGATATTTTGAAAGTTAATTAAATGTTAAATCGCGCCTATTTTAAGATATTACTGAATTTGGTGCATTTGGACCGAAATCATGTACTCCCTCCGTCCGAAAATGCTTAACTTAGATTTTTCTAAAGTCATATGTATATACACACTATAACATGTCTAAATACATCTATATTTAGACATATATGTGACAAATATTTCTAGGGACGGAGGGAGTAGTTTCATGACAGAGATCTCCCACTCGGTCAGACCATGTTGTCACGATTAATGTAGCGGTCCTGGCCTGCTGGGCAGTTGGTACCTTTCTTTCTAGTCCCATTCGATCAAAATGGGTCCTACGACATTTTATCTCGCATCATAAACAAAGTCTTGGGCACCCACAGTGTTGCCAATTGCCAAATTGGCCACCTAGGATTTAATGGCATCGGCGCAAAATTTGGCGTTTCTCTCCCATCGTAGCCTAAGCCAAATGTGCATGCGTGAGGCCCACTGCTGACACAAGTTGGAGTAGAAAAATGTTTCGTTCACAATCCTCTAGATGTGCATGCACCGAATCTTTCTCTCTCTTCATTTTCTATTCTTTGGTGAGTTTTGGGAGCAGCTCTTCTAGTTGCGCCGGCTCCCATTTATTTGGCTTTGGCAACAATATTTGGCAACTACACAACGTAGGGAGTCAAGCCGGCAATTCCGCCCATGGGCACGTCTGCCACGGGCACCCGACCTTAATGGGCAGGGTATGGGTCGCTATGTTCGCCATGGGTCTCGCCCGTGGGTGACCCGATTAGTCATGGGTAGGGTATGAGCAGACATGTGTACCCATGGGCGACCCGATGGGTAACCCGATTAGCTGACATGTGGGGTCTCATAGTAAAACATGACCACAACTCATGCTATTTGTTGTTTCCTGTGAACTTGATTTGTTGTTTGTGTGAGCAATCAGTACATCAGTACATCACTATTTGTTGTTTGTGCTTATTTTGCTGTTTGAAATGCTATAATATTATATATTGATGTGCTGCCTACAGACTCGATGGGTCGCCCATTGGGTCTGGTGACCCGACGGGTACGGGTATGGGTCTGAGATCTGACCCATGGGCAGGGTCATGGGCAGAGACCCTCGCCCATTTGTTATATGGGCATGGGTCTGAAATAGGTCGACCCGCCCAATACCCGACCCATTGCCGGCCTTAGTAGGGATCTGCAGCCAATAGCCAAATTTGCTATTTGGCAACCACATTTGGCACACACTGTGGCTGCCCTAAGAACCATTGCTCGCCAGCTAAAAAAAACAAAACCACGCTCGCATCCAAACATGCTCGTGCGTATTCCACTCTCATACTAATACGCTTGGATAAATTTGGCAGGATCTGTTCGGAGCAGGGACGGACTTGACCATCATCGTCCTCGAATGGGTCATGGCCGAGCTGCTCCGTAACAAGTCCGTGATGCAGAAGCTACAACACGAAATCAGGCGCCACTGCGCTAAGACCGGCAACTCATCACTCGTCGTCACCGAGTAGGACCTCCCGGCGATGGAGTACCTCAGGGACGTCATCAAGGAGACGATGCGGCTTCACCCGCCGGGGCCTCTCCTCATCCCCAGGAGTCCATGCAGCAGGCGAGGGTCCACGGCTACCACGTCCCCTGTGGGATCCGAGTCATTGTGAACGCGCTGGTCATCGGGAGGGATCCGGCGGTGTGGGATCACGCCGGTGAGTTTTGGCCGGAGCGGTTTGTCGGCAGCGAGGTGGACTTCCGCAGGCAGCATCCCCAGCTCATACCTTTCGGCGCCGGCAGGAGGATGTGCCCCGGCATCGGGTTCACGACAACTCTGGTGGAGCTCACGCTCGCAAACCTTGTTGCGCGGTTCGACTGGGCGGTTCCGGCGTCAGAGGTGATTGGTATGGAGGAGGCGCCGGGGATCACGTCACGGAAGAGGGTGCCTCTTTGCGCCCTTGCAGCACCGGCACTGCCCTACCTTGAGTGACTAAGGGTACGGACATGCACACACCTTGTTCAATGTCGAGTGTCTGTATTTCTATATGTTGGAGTTGTGTGTGCATTGGATTCGAAAAAAGTGGCGTAGAAGAGCAGCGTGACAGCCACACACACAGTATTAAGTTACCAACACGTTATATATATGTGTGTATGTGTGTTTATATTAGATAAATATACGTGCAATGCAATGGGACAACAAATTAATTTATTGAGTTTGTGACATTATGTTTCATCAAGACACGCGCGGTGAGCATTCTTCTCTACACGCGCGATAAACATGTCTCCTCTCGCTTCATGCTTGCCTATGTTCTCGTCCCTTGTAATGCAATTTAATTGCCATTCCATATACTTACACACTGGAATTTTTATGAAACATTATCTTCTTCTAGCTCATAGCTCAGCTCATTCTCTGTTCTGCCATCGATTTTATTTTTTTGTTGCCTTAGTAACTTTTCCATTGAAAAAACGACTCATTATGTGCATACCATTAAATGCTACTCACTCCGTTTTTTAATATAAGATATTTTAGATGATACACATGTTGTCTATATGCACACTAAAATGAGTGAACACATAAAATAAAATATGTCTACATACATTTATATGCATGTGAATGTGGACAAAAGCTAAAACATCTTATATTAAAAAACGGAGGCAGTATATGACAGACAGCTCACGATATGCTGACCGCGCAGCAAGCTGGCATTATTATGTGCTACTAAATGCTATACTGAAAATGATTTTCGCCATACTCGAAAAGGAAAGCAAGGATGTTTTCGTTTACAGGCGGAAAGCAAGGACGCGTTACGCGTTGGCGCTGCTGCTGTCCGAAAACTGATGGCAACCAGGGGCGTACCCACGTTATAGGAGCAGGTGTCACAGGACATTGGGTAAAAGTGGATTTCTTTGATGTATTCTATGCATTTGTAGTGTATGACACCCCTAATTTTATGGAAAAAATATGTGTGTCTCAAAGAGTGACACCGGGTTATTTCCGCTCTAGGTCCGCCCCTGATGGCAACGAGTAAAATCAGCTTCTGCATGCCTGTCTATGCAAATGGCCAGGAAGCAACTTAGCTCTGCATGCATTGTCGAAGCCGGCAGCCAGCCGAGATTTTTTTTAGAGGCCTCTCTGGATGGTAGTGTTGCGTGCGTGAGTGCGTGGAGTGTGAGTTGTAGACTTGTAGTCCCTCCGTTTTCATTTCTTTTCGTTATAGGTTTAGTAAAATTCAGACTTTGCCAAGTTTAATTAAATATTTAGAAAACATATCAACATATACAATATAAAATCTATAGTATTAAATTCATCATAAAATATTTTTTAATATTATATGCATTTAGTATTATGGATGTTGATATTTTTTACTATATTCTTAGTCAAACTTGACAAAGTTTAAATTTTACTAAGCCCAAAATGTGAAGTAAATAAAAACAGATAGAGTACGTTGAGCCAGCCGAAAAATTTGGTAAGGAAACTGCATGCACGAATCAGTTCAGCAAACCACAGTGCACCAGGGTCTACGGCCCGATCGAGCTAAAGTCCTAGATGCAAGTGGCAGGGGCGATTTTACCATGCCTCCGCGCTGGGCACGTGCCCGTGCTCAGTGCCGCCGCATGCATGATTAGCTGAGACCTTCGGCGGCGTCCAAGATCGCTAGAACGGCCAGGAATAGCATTCCGTGCTGAAAAAGATCTCTTTTTCGTAAATGGGCCAGATGGGCACCTGCCTGGGCCTCCGTAGCAGACTGCATGCCCACTATTTGTTCTCTTTACTTCATCTACTCCCTATCACCCTATGTCTCCTTGCCGCCATTGAACACACGCATGCCACTTATTATAATGGATCGATCAATAGTAGCAAGAGGAAGTTTTGATCACCTTCTTTTCTTCGTTTTCGACCTGTGTGTGCATGTAACTATTTTCTATTGATCTTCACCGTGCGTTCAGCCAGCCACTTGATCCACGAGAAAGAAATCCATGGGGAATTTAAGCCGAATGTCGGTATAGGAAAGAAACTGAAGTCGACGGGTAGGGTGGTTTACTTCTCTCAGTCAGCATTCAAGGATGAAGAAGAAGTCTCCTTTTTCCTTTCTACGGCCACAATTTTATCATTATTGTGTAGCTAAAATATACAAACCTTTTTCGGCGAAACCGTGCAGATACATATATATATACCAACATGTGATTTATGAAAAAAAATGTGATTTGTCCACGTATAAAAATGAATTTCTTAACTCTAAAATAGTACTTTGAAATTTTAATACCCAGCTCACTGGAGCCTGTGTCGACTGAGCGATGGGCTATCTTCGCATACTATTTTTTAACTACATCAACTGATACGTCACACAGTAAAAAAATTAGACTCATCACATGGTATTTTTTAATATGAATGAAGAGTATTATTGCACATACATCACAAGATTGTTCGCTCATCGTTAAACATAATCACTGGATGATTCGCCGAAGCAGAGTCATAGTATTACCGAAATGTCCAAAACTGAATCCCTATGGTATTAATAAATTTTTTAAACGAAGGCAAAAGCTTTGTTTATGTATTAATTAAGAAGAAGGTGCCCGGTTTATTAGCGGAAGAAACCGGGCGAAAATCATACAACAACACCGACAACCAACATCATGGGGAGGATAAAGCCGCCCGCCACAAAGCCGCCCACCTACAACAACCGCGAACAACACACCGCAAAGAAACCCCACAACTCGGAGACGACAACCCCCATCTATCAAGCAACCCCAAAAACTCTAATGGCGCCTATCTTTCTTGTCATAAGATGTTACGGTTGACTCGAATCCATCCTTTCACACACCTATGCTGATGACTACTTCTTTTGCTGCCACCTTGTCCCTCGCACCACCGGCTCCGTTGCCCTTCGTCTTCGTGGCAGCTCCGGCAGCCTGCTTTTGTAAGTCTTCTTCCACGGCAAAAACTTGAGGGATCTTCCTGAGCCACCCGACCAACTTAACGGCGATGCCCGTCTTGTACGCGGTCCAGCGAACCCGGCAAGTTCTCATCAAAACTGGGAAACCACTCCCCACCTGCGAAACAGAGTATAGCTGCAATCAATTTGGCTGATCGAACAAGGAAAATACAGAACACGTAAAGCCATTCGACTACCTTAGATATGATGTCTGCCTTGTACACGAGCCAGCCGATCTGGCAAGCTCCGATCAGCATTGGCGGGCCGCTCCCCAACTATAAACACAGATCAGGGTAGTATATTTAATATTTGTTCAGCTCTTCAGTGATCGAACATGGGAACTAACCATGGAGGCTCACCAAAAGTAGAATCTTCTGTGCATTCCAGGGGATATCTGGGTTTTGTATCAGATCGACACATCGGTAGATGCTGATGGGTGTCTCGCCCAATTTCATGAGCAGATCGCGGAGAAAGTGTTGGTTACCTCCATCCTCCTTTATCTGTACCACAAGTTAATGTACAAATTTCAGTAATTCCTGCCTCTCGTATTGCCGACGTATATATTTCTTTTCTGCTTTAATCTTGTCTTAGTACCTGGGTGCGTATGAGTAGAACAACCTCAATCCAAACAAGGGAAAACATTAGGGAGGGAACAGCAACAGTGTGCCAAGCGTGATCCATTGGGATTAGCATCCCATAGCGAAGCAAGCCGATTCCAAGCGCAAGGACGACCGCCATTCCGACAATCTGCAAATATTGGCGCAAACTCGGTTATAGAATCAAATTACGACACAACTACATGACTGTTCAGCTAAAGTTACGATTTTTGGTAACTTATTAATGTAACTAATTAATGGGTTAACATCGTAGACCTTACATACTGACACTAGTATGTAGTACTAGTACCATGTAAGTAATACTCTACGTTATACAGAACTACAGAGGATAACATTCATGGAATCTTACCTGGATCCTTGCCCAAGTTTTGTAGTTCCTATTCAGGTGAATCATAATAGTGAAAATGATTAGACATGATCCAAACAAACAGACGGACGCAAACACCATAGACCCCTCGCTGTGGGCAGCATGATACGCAGCGATGAAGAACAGCTTGGTAAAGCTGACCGAATTGTCTAGCAGCGAGAAATTGTCAAAGACTAACTCGCCTACAACATTGGATGTCGAATCGATGCACCTGAAAGATATACATGGAGCCACTGTAAGCTCGTCGTGCACAAAATGGGTGATTGGGCAATAACTATGGTTATTGGAAAAGAAGATCCCAGATCCTGTTTCTTTATCAGCATATCTCATACTTACATCTGTGTAATGCGAAGAGAAGAGTGGCAAGGTTGACCATGACACTCAGTATTAGACGTGCAGTGGCTGCCATTTTCTGCAAATGTATCCACAGATTAGAACCGGCATATGATGTTTGTCGCATGTCAAAACAATATTTTTTTTCAAGATTGATATCAAAACAATTTAACTTATTCTTACTGCGAGTAGAGTAAAGAACGGCAAGATACCGATCTCATCTAGATGTCGTGCAGAGCTAAGGTAGCACAACATACAAATTCCAGTCCTCTCTCAACTAACTGACTCCCCTTGTACCTTTTTTTGCAAAAGAATAACTAGGAATATTCTTGGCCCAATTAAGAAATAACTGCAAACTTTCGGAATCGACAAATGCCACTACCGAAAAAAAAAACTTATGAAAAATGCCGCTGTGACTTTTGCGGGTGCAAAAATACAATTCAATTCTCCTCAATCCCAATCCCTAATCTATCTCCCACCCTACTCTGCTCTCGCGAGCCCCCACCGTCCCCGCCACAGCTACCGCGACTCCAGGTCACACCCATGTATCGGGGGCTCGGGGCCAATTCAACAATATAAACTGATTCCGACAACCAATAAGAATCACAAAACTGCTCGAGATACGCCACGTAATAAAAAAAAGGAACAACCAACCAACAAGTCTTGGTCAAAAGCTATCTGCAGTAAAAAAAAAAGCTATCTGCATGCGCCGTCCTTGCCCTCTGCTCGTCACTCGCCGAGTTCCTCGGTGTCGTCAAGGCGCCTCGGCGTCGCCGGCTGATCCCCCAAACGAGGCCCGTAGCAAAGCGCGCCGCTGATACTTGCCGAGGCGCTCGGCGCTGGCTGATCCCCCAAACGTGGCCGGTAGCATGGCGCGCCGCTGTTGCTTGCGGCCAAGTCGGCGGACGTCCTCTAGGAGCCCCGGCCGGGCTCTTGGCTACCACGTCAGCACCCAGTCCCGTGCTCGTATACCTCGACTCGGCATCCTCAAGTCAGAAGCGGCCACAGAGCACGCGTCGACCACCTCTTTGTCCTCCCCGACGAACGCGGCCAACTGGCCGTGGCCGCCTCGTCCTTCCTTGCCCGGTTGGCCCTCACGGCCGAGAGCGGACCCACCGCGCAAGGGGCTAGGTTGTGGCCGTTCCTGAACCCGGTGATCACGGTGGCCGTGGCCGTGGCAATGAACCAGGTGGCCGTCGTCGTTGTCCCAGTGGCGGTGGTCGTGAACCAGGTGGCCGTGGCCGTGAACCCATTGGCGCGCCAGCAGATGGCCTCCGACACTGCGCGGGACAGCTAGCAGCTCTGCCTAAGCATACCCGGCCGGCGACGACACCGGCCTAGCTACGCCCCCGCCGCGCACGAGCGCTTGACGCCCTCAAATTCCCAACTCACAGACTATGGCACTTTACGTAACGGCCCATGGCTACCGAAGCATTATCTAGCACAAACCACAAAGACGCGCAGAAAGGAGAGATCGAGGGAGAGATTCACCTTGGCCAGTTGATCGTCCCCAGCCAGTTCGTTCCCACGGCCGGCCGATCTCCTCGAGTGTCAATGAAGGCTCGCACTTGGCCTCCTTAGGTGCAGTAACATATATGCACTTAAACAGTGCAACTTGATGGATCCATGGCCTGATGCATGGCTTGATGTGCTGATGTCTGTCTAATGACGTTTTGTTTACTTCTCTATTCTGGGATTAGGATGGAATTTAACTTCTAGCTCATGGTTTCAGGGACGGAGCCAGGAAGTTGACATAAGGGGGGCCAATTGAACACCAAAATAGTTGGAGGGGGCCATGTGGATAAATATTGTCTAAAACTGAGGTCAAATCCACAAATTATAGGGGGTATTTCACAAAAAAATTCCATCATGCGGGGGCCATGGCCCCTGCTTGCCCCCTGCTGGCTCCGTCCCTGCATGGTTTACTCTCTGTTTGGTTGACTGTCTCGTTTGTACATTGCAGCAAGCGGCGAGCGGTGATGACGCAATCTACAATCAGCACTGCTGCTCGGCCACGGGTGTGGGCCCCCTTCTTTTCAGCTTGTGATTCTACATAAGCTAGCTTTTGGAAAATTGTGGGAGAAAGCTGCGGTGGGGAAAATCTCCTAGTCGTGCGGTTTGGTGACGCCTCCCACCTCCACCCAGCACGTAATCTCTAAACTTGGCAGTTTTCGATAGCGCGCCATTGCCTTCCTTGCACCTGTGTAGCTCTATATAAACAGAGACCTGCCGCCTCACGGACACAAAAGAAGATCCAGCTACTGCATCTCGATCTCAGAGTTCACAGACCATTGCAGAGGGACAGAGAGAGCTCCGGTCCACTTTGGAGTTTTCGCATGGACCATGGCAAACAAACACCCGTTCTTAAAAATGACTGAAAAACTCAGTTTTCAGTCACATATAAATTTGAATTTTTTGACAAGTACACCTAGATGACCACTATATTTGTACATTTGAAGTTTCATAAAGAAATATTTTAAACTGGTGAAAAAAAAGAATAGACAAATATGTGTTCTATGATGGATGTACTATATATATATATTTGCTATTAGACACCCTATTCTGCACTTAGGTTCAGAATAAGTTATTTTGCACCCATTACGTTGTTTTACAAAAAAAAATATGTTTATCATCCAAATAATTACATTTATGTTGTCCCACAAAAAAAATCTACATAAGAAATGCAATATATTAGTCATAACAGTGAAAAATAGCTAAAAATGTGTATTTTATATCATATTTCTTGGACGCCACATAAATAAAGTTTTACGTCATGTTAATGTTTTCTTATATTCTTGTTAACTTTGAAGTATGGCGTAATTTTTTTTAACGGTTCAAAAGATACAAGGCGGGTGTAGAATAACTATTCTACTCCATGTGAGTCAAACAGCGCGACCCTATTTGCTATATATTATGATATAAACAGTACGGATTACAGAAAAGTACAGAATACGTGAAGAACGGAGTACGTATTTCATGCATAGGGCGCGCGAGCGCCGGTGGATCGTGGACGTACGCGGAGGCTTCGGGACGGGTACGCATGCATGACGCGGGTTCACTCAGCTCGCTTGAGATCGCTGAGCTGATCGATCCGGTCTTTTGTGTTTCTTCGTGTATATTTTCTTTATTTGCGTCAGCCATTTTGCTAGTGTTTGGTCAGGTCGAGGAGTATTTGACCCGAACTGGCTGAAACGCCACCTCGAAAGAGACAGACCAATAGACAGGAAGAGATCGGAAAGATGGAGAAGGCGACGACATTATTTTGTTTTCGATCGACAACAGGCGGCGACGACAGTATGCACGCGGAAGGAGATGGACTGGCTAGTAGCCAAAACAATATTTGTCTTCTTGAAATTTTCTTGCCTTCTTGGGTCTTTGGAGGCCATCGTCAGCAACTATTCGGACGAAAGTTTTGGTGCTCTAGAAAGACTATATTTTTGTTAATGCAAATCGGAGGGGTGTCGCTCTTTCAAAAATAAATAAATATGTGCGGGTTAGTTTTATTCCCAGCAGTGGTTACGACAGCTGATCCGGGCAGTTTGTCGTTAGTACGGAATACCTCCCAGATTTCAAATACACACACGCGTTGGAAGAGAGATCAGCTATACATTCGATCGAATAAACTTCAAGCCAAAGACAGGGGACTCTATGTGTACGTATAAAGCTCTCATTCAGCCGGATGTGACGACAGTAGACGATAACAAAAGAATGGAAGATGAAGATTCTACTAAAAATCAAAAAATTGCGTAGTATCTTTGTCGAGGGGTAATTCTCACTAAGGATAAGCTTGCGAAACACAATTGATATGTAAGTAAAAACTGTATCTTCTATCATAAGGACAAGACTATCAAACACTTATTCTTCGAGTGCAAATTTGTTAATTCTATATGGTCAATCATCCATATAGCTTCTACCTTATACCCACCATGAAGTATTGTAAATATTTTTTGCAATTGGCTTTGTAAATATTTTTTGCAATTGGCTTTGTAAATATTTTTTGCAATTGGCTTAATGCTGTGGATCATAAGTTTAAATGACTTATTAGGGTGGGAGCGCTTGCTGTTATATGGCCGTTTTGGCTTTGTAGAAACAATAAGGTTTTTAATGATAAAATTTGTCTCTCATGCAGGTTATCTACCGGTGCATAGGTATGCTCCGTTCCTTGTCACCGCTATAACGCGTGGAGCATCGCGACCTGTTTACGGATGTGTGTACATGATTGGAGGATACGGCGAGGGACTTCTAATCCCAACATAGATGGCGGCATAATTTTCGGATCGGCCAGCCATCAACATAGACGTCTTTACAATTTCTCATCATGATATGTAATTCGCCTTTTATTTATTTCGAGACTTCTGGATTTGTGACGGCTGTGTGCATCCTATATATGCAGAGGCCGGTGTAATGCTTAAATGTTTTATTAATAAAGCTCGCTTTATCAAAAAAAAAAACTAAAAGACAAGTACACAGGTTTAAAGTTTGAGTTCCTTATGGATTTTTTTTGGATCGATCTTGATGTTTTTCACTTTCTGCTTCCAGTCCAGATAGATCGGCTAAATCTATACATTTTAGAGTACAGGGGCTAGAGTTGGAGGACGATTTGGAGCTATATGTGAATATGTGATCAATACCTGGATCATAAACATCATGGGTGCTGGACTAACGTGAAACAGTTAAATTATGTGAGCATCAATTGATGCAAAGCCTAAGGCTTCACCCCATTTTGAAAAAAAAATTATAAGTTGAATAACGACTTCGCTTTCCGCAGTACGTAGTTCTCTGACTAGGGGACTAAGCGCGGTCTCCGCCGCGCCTGTGGCCCTGAAAGAATTTTAGTTTTTTTGAGGGATTAAATTTGAAATTTGGACTGGAAAGCTCCTGTATGGTTTTGTTTACTTCGTATTTTTTTTGTAAATGTTAGCAAATTTGAATTTCTCAAATGTGTTTGCTTCTATACGTTTTAAGAACGGTTTTTTTGTGTGGTTATGTTCACACGTTTATTGTGTTTGAATTCTTTTTGCATTTAGTAAATGCGCAGATTTCAAAATCGCCAAAATTTTGAATTATTAAAATGTGGAATTTGATCATATGTCGCAGGTAGGTGGTTTTTTTTGTCCATGTTGACAAATTTGTCATATTTTGTCTGCCCATTAATTTTGCGTTTAGTAAATGCGCAGATTTCAAAATCGCAAATTTTTTGAATTATTAAAATGTGGAATTTGATCATATGTCGCAGGTAGGTGTTTTTTTGTCCATGTTGACAAATTTGTCATATTTTGTCCGCCCATTAAATTTAATTTTGAAGGTGGACGCATCTAAAAATTGCGCAGATTTGGGAACTAATGAAATGCAATTGTGGCTTCCATTTTAAAATTGTCCGCATTTTGGAAATTGTTCAAATTCAGAAGTCATACAGTTTTTGAATAGTTTTAACGCATTTGAATCCCTTTTGGGGTCTACGAAATATGCAAATTTAGAAAGCAAATGGAAATTTGAAATTTGAATTTTGGTCGTGCATATTTTTTTTTATGTGAACACGTTGACATATTTGTCATTTTTTTGTAGGCATATCTAACATTATATAGATTTTTTTTTCAAAATTGCATGAATAATTTGGGCTATTTTTCTATTTTAAAAAAAAAATCGGAAAAATCTGACAGAGCGGGCCCACTGTGGCGTCGTGCCGACGTCACAGTGGGCAAATCTGGCCGGAGCCGGCGGCGGCAAGCTCGCCGGCGGCGCACCGGCGCGTTATAGGATGTGCGCGTGGGCGCGTCGGGAGCGGCTCGCTGCGGGGTACCTGCAGCTGGCGGCGCCGCCCCTGTGTGGTCGCCGGAGCGGCGCCGGCCGGCGTCGGACGCGGCGGTGGATTTGGACCGCGGCGGCGGCGATTCCGCGGCGCAAGCAGGTCTCCAGGACACCGCGGTTGGAGAGGAGGCGGAGGATTCGACGGCGCATCTCGCTGTGGGAGAGGATTTGGACGGGGAGGGCCGTGGCGGCAGCGCGCCGTGGTGGCGCCGGCGGCTACCACGGGCGCACGGGGAGAGAGAGGAGAGAGAGGGGGCTGCGCTGACACTTTTTCATTTCAACCCTTGGAGTTCTTGGAAATTACAATTTGGTCCTTAGCGGGGTGTTATGTGCAAAATTCGCCGCGCCAATAATCGTGCGCGGGGGTCACCGGCTGTGACCGGGGCGACGGGAGGTGACCGGGGCCACGCGTCGCCACCCCATTGGCAGATATTCGCGGGCACACAGTGCGCGCGCGGGGGGCGACGTGTGCTGATCCCAGCCGTCGGTCGCGCCGATCGGACGGCTATGGGACGCCAGCGATGTGGAGGCCTGAAACGCAGCGGTTTCTGCCATCTTTTATATATAGTAGAATTCAGGTGGTGCACGTTTGATTTAAGCGTGGTTCTACTCCTACATGTAGTTGTTTGTTTTTTCCTTTTTTTTTGCGAACGAAACCATCAGGAACAATCCACCCTCTGAAGCAAGTACACACAGCGTCCCTGTGTGTAGTTACAGGATATTTGGAGGAATTGCGGGGCGGAAGAGATAGAATGTCGAAATATAGAATCGGAAACGGGAAATGAAAAAATAAATAAAATCTCTACCGAAGACGCAAGGCGGTGGAAGACGAACCACCTCCGCTAGCTGTCCTATCTTCCTGGTACCTTTGGGCTTTGGCACTATACTCTGTTTCGCCCATCGGCACACACCGTTTGTCCATTATTAATTCTGTGTGCCTTTTACAAGACACGTACATATCACAACGCAGTTGCAAACTTCGTGACCAAAGCTACAAAACTACCGAAGGGCATAAAGAGCTAAAGTATTAAAAATTCGCATCGTTTTGAAAGAAAATCCTGCTGTTCTCGCGTCCATGGCGGCCAGTGACCGCGCGCCCGGCATGATTTCTCTCTACCAGCCACCTCTGCCACCTCCACGGCCAGATACGGAACCCTCTTGGCTTCCTCTTTCCATCCTCCTCGAAGCCCGGTACGGTCCCCAGTGTCGCGGAGGCCGTGCTCTTCTTGCTCGTTCCCCTATTGAGCTTCCTTGCAGGCTGCTTGTTTTTTTCGTGACGGGAAGTCGCTGCGGAGGTAGGTGCTGGTGCTGTCCGTGAAGTGACCATTATCCCTGGGCACCGACGATGCCGAGGGGACAAGCTCGCGCGGTTCCATCATTGGCTCGTCCTGCTGGTAGTACTTTTTAGACGAAAGGCTCGAAATGAGCCCGGATTTGAATTAACGAAACCAATAACCGGTTAGGAATGAGTCCTGCTCGTAGTACTCGTGCAGGCTATACCCTGTTGGCCGTGGTGGTGTTCCACATTGGTCAACCTTTGGAGATTGAGTTGCAAAATCTTTGTTTCGAAAATAAGGAGCACAAATTGGCTAAGATGTTGAGTATAATTAAGCGTATACTATTGTTTGGTAGTTTAGGATATAAGTGGAAAGTAGTTAATGGCAAGATATAAAATTTTGGGAAGATGTTTGGTTTGGACCCAATTCTAGGTTATCTATGTAATTTCGAACCAACAGACAAAAACAATAGCAGATCTTTGGGATGGCACCACCCTTCAATGCGACAACTTTCAATGATGATATGATGGTCCAGTGGTTAGAAATTCTATAAGTTATAAGGTCTATCTGGCTTTCGCAAGACGAAGACCAGCTGATTTGTCGTTATGAAACCAATGGTGTTTACTCCTCTAAAATAATGTATGCTATAGTTAACTTTAGAAGGGTCCAACCTGCTTTCCTATCAGTAATCTGGGAGCTGAAAGCCCCACCAAGAATACATGTGTTCATGTGGTTGTTCTCGCAGAATAAAATTTTCACCCGAGATAACCTTAGAAAGAGAGGGATATCAAAGGAGTTAGAGTGTAAGCAACTAGAATCGGTATTCTACCTCTTTTTTGAACTAATTGTTGCTAATTCATTATTGGACAATGTCTTTGATGTTTTCTCAATTAGAATTGTAGATTATACATCTTTGGCTTCTAAATGGCTTTGCAACAAAAGATACTTGCACTTGAATGTAGTTACTGTTGCAATACTTTGGAGCATTGGAACAATAGAAATAACGGGTTTGGAGCTTGGTGATATTTTACCTAAGAAGCTGGAAGGTACCATTCAAGGAGCTAGAAGGAGGGGTGTCGCTTAGTTCATGGAGCTGATGGTGGCGAGACTGAGAAAACTTCGTAGCTTGGGGGAGGGGGGGGGGGGGGGGGGGGGGGGGGGGGGGGGGGGGGGGGGGGGGGGGGGGCTGGTGAAAAGATGCTCCATTTTCGACGGGGTCTCATCCTAGGTGGTGAGCGCCGCTTCGGCGAATGGGGGCGTGCAACTCTGACATACCTGGGGGAGCATCCGGAGGAAGATTCTAGCATTCACGTGGTGATGTGAAGCTCCCAAGAACATTGTTGGAGGAGGCGCTCTGTGACTGACAGAGAGGTTGGACGTGATGTTTTTTGCTACTAGGTAGAAATAGGTAGCTGAGAGTGCTTTGGGTGTGAAATTTCATAAAATTAACCATTTTGACAAACTTTAACGAAAAATAACCCTTTTTTGCTAAATCTAACCCTTTTTTGTAGCGCCCAACGACGGGGCGCTACACTCTTCTATGTAGCGCCCTCCAGTCCGCCGCTACGGTCCTGCCAGCGTGGCACGGTGGGACCACACGCGTGTTGTGTAGCGCCGTCTGGTAAGGAGCTACACACATGGGTGTAGCGCCCTGCGCTATGGAGCTATCCTATTGAAATTTTGTAACCCGAGGAACCCGACAGCTGATTTCGTCGATGTGTTGCGAAAATGGCTAAGTCATGTGTAGCGCCCTATAGCGTGGAGCTACACTATGTTTTGTAGCGCCTTGTCAGATGGAGCTATCCTATTGAAATTTTATAACCCGAGAGACATGAGAGCTGATTTCGTCGAAGTGTCGCGAAAATGGCCAAGCCATGTGTGAATGTATGTTTTCTACGTGCGTGTCAAGTTTCGTGCTAAAAAAACATTCGTGGTGCTCTATTAAAGAAAGACAAATGTGGAACATAATTTTTTATTTTCTTTATAGGGCCACAAGCTTGTCATTTTTGTATAGCCCAAAGTACAACCTATTATTTTAAATTCGCTAGTTTGTTTGTAAGTTAAAATCTCACTTTGCAATGAGATAAAAGAGTACTCAGAAATATGTGGAGCTGGCATTTGGTGTGCTCGAAGCCGGGTTATTCGGTTATTCGACGCCCTTCTCTATCTTGACCGCCAAATCAGATGTGGGAGATCATTAATGTTTGTGTTATCATGCATAACATGATAGTCGAGAGTGACAGATGCTACTATGATGTTCGATATGCAGGTTGAGTGCCATGGCTCTCTTGTCGGGGCACATCAGCGGAGTGTTATGAGTGCCATGCTACTAGAATTGTCATGCATAACACGATTCTACTCGGATGAGTGTAAAAAAGAGGTTAGAGCGGAGTGTTGAAATTCCTATGGGATTGGTGTGTAGGGATGCAATCCTACACCCCAATCCCAAGCGATTACTTAGGAAGTTTTTTATGGATTGGAATTGTCCAATATTCAGACTTCTTTGGGTCACAAGATTACAAAACACATGAATAAGAAAAACTCAGGAATTTGACAGGGTTGCATATGCAAAATAAAGTGATGGAAAACATAGGAAAACACAGGAAAAGTATTTCGATCCTACGCGAATGATTCTAAAAGAGAGATTGTAGTGGATGCTAAAATTCCTATAGTATTGAGTTGTAATAATGCAATTCATAAATTTTCTAGTGGTGTCAATCTTTTAATCCAAAGTGATTCCTTAGAAAGAAATCTTATGGTGTGGACCCAGAAATCCAAATTTTCCACATTTGTCTTTCTTTAATAGAGCACCACGAATGTGTTTTTAGCACGAAACTTGACACACACGTAGAAAACATACATTCACACATGGCTTGGCCATTTTCGCGACACTTCGACGAAATCAGCTCTCATGTCTCTCGGGTTATAAAATTTCAATAGGATAGCTCCATCTGACAAGGCGCTACAAAACATAGTGTAGCTCCACGCTATAGGGCGCTACACATGACTTAGCCATTTTCGCAACACATCGACGAAATCAGTTGTCGGGTTCCTCGGGTTACAAAATTTCAATAGGATAGCTCCATAGCGCAGGGCGCTACACCCATGTGTGAAGCTCCTTACCAGACAGCGCTACACAACACGCGTGTGGTCCCACCGTGCCACGCTGGCAGGACCGTAGCGGCGGACTGGAGGGCGCTACATAGAAGAGTGTAGCGCCCCGTAGTTGGGCGCTACAAAAAAGGGTTAGATTTAGAAATACTTTCAAAAAGGGTTATTTTTCGTTAAAGTTTGTCAAAATGGTTAATTTTGTGAAATTTCATGCTTTGGATGCGCTTTTTCGTGCAGCGCTGGGGCCGATGCCCAGGCTGAAGCCGCTTGTGGCCGTTCAGTGAAACTTGCAGACTCGGAAACAGAGCTAGGTCATTTTTATCGCTTTTTTACTTTCAAAAACATGATCAGGTGCTTCTGTGAACGCTATGATTTTGTTATGATAATGGAACCGGGAAGCGAATCACTCGGAATCTAAAAAAGGTAGTTTAGAATAGAGATAGGATATGTTTCCGTATAGTCCTAACTTGACTTATACTATAAGATGATCTCTCTATACCTATATATACTCGTACATGAGGCTGAATAATACATTCAACGTGTATTAAGTAACGGAAAATCTATCTAGCAGGCGTCTTACACGGGGCTTAAGTCGACGCAGCTTCGTTGACCGTTGATTTGCTAACGACCGAACGAGATTCCACCCACCCCACGACCACATACCGCAGCACACCGCAGCCGCGTCCGTCGCTACTCTCCTCCGCCTCTTCGCCTCGAATCGACCCGTATCTGTCTTCGCCATGGATCTCGGCGAGCTCTGCAACGCAGGATCGCAAGGAGCCGGAGTCAGCGTGGGAGTCCAGCGGCGAGGGCGGGTGACGCCGTCGAGTTCGTCGTGGTTAACGGCGACGACGGGCTCACCAAGGATTCTGACGTCACCATGCTAGGAGGAGGCGCGCTCTCCTGTGGTTCCCGCCCGGCGATGGCAGAGGGCGCGGCGGAGGAGGCTATGGCAGGGGCGAAGGTCCTCCGCCGGCCCCTACTCTGCCCTCCGGTCCTCTCTCCTCCGGCCGCCGCTCTGCCCTTCGCTCTGTCCTCCACTCCGCCCTCCGCCGGCGCGCGGCGGGGAAGGAACCACCGCTCCCATCTTCGGTACACCCTCCGACGGATCGACGGGACCTCTCCCTGGTGTCGGCGCATGCAGGAGGAGAGGAGCTCCGGCCAGCTGCTCCGACCAGCGTGTGGAGGCATGGGAGGACCCAATTGCTTTTTCTTTTTTTTCTTCAAGGGACTTTTTTGCAAAATTTGGACCTTTCTGTAATTTCGTATTCATGCAAACATGTCCCTACTCATACGTGCTACCAAACAGCATCTATCTTCAATATGTTTCAACTCGTACTAGCTACTAAACACACGACATAATACTAACCCAAAGTATTTTCTTATCAGTACTGGGTTACCAACCGGGTATTGATTTAGTTACCCACCTAATACTACTGAAGTTACCCACCACGTACGCATAAAGTTACCGACCCAGTACTGATAAAGTTACCAACCCAGTACTGATAGAATTACCAACCTAGTACTGATAAAATTACTCACCCAATATCGATGTAGTTATCCACCCAGTACTGATAGAGTTACCCACTATGTACTGATAAAGTTACCAACATATCACTGATAAATTTACTCACCCAGTACTGCTAGAGTTAACCATGTGTCGATGATATAGTTGTCCACCACGAAAACGATATTGTTACCTCTAATCTACTCGTAATAGTTATCCAGCTAATACTGATAAAGTTGCCCATCAAGAAATGCTGATGGGACATACTGGGTGACCAACCGGGTATTGATTTAGTTACCCACCTAATACTGATGAATTTACCCACCACGTACGCATAAAGTTACCGACCCAGTACTGATAAAGTTACCAACCCAGTACTGATAGAATTACCAACCTATTACTGATAAAATTACCCACCCAATATCGATATAGTTATCCACCCAGTACTGATAGAGTTACCCACTATGTACTGATAAAGTTACCAACATATCACTGATAAATTTACTCACCCAGTACTGCTAGAGTTAACCATGTGTTGATGATATAGTTGTCCACCACGAAAACGATATTGTTACCTCTAATCTACTCGTAATAGTAATCCACCTAATACTGATAAAGTTGCCCATCAAGAAATACTGATGGAGTTACCAACGTGATATTCACTTATGAATAACTAGGTGTGGTAACTTCAAAACTCGTAAAAATCTACAAGAACAACAAAAGAAATAGTTCTATTTCAACCCCAAAACTAAAAAAAATAATAAGACCGGAGGGGGGACTCCACCCCGGCTTTGTCATTAAGGTAGAAGTGAGAACTCGAACCCGAGACCTGGCCCTTATGCGCATATGCACGGCTACCACTAGTCCACAGAAGAGTTCTCAACTAATCGTTAATATGTTGGGTAACTTACGTATTCGAGCCCGGGTAACTTATATGTTACGGGGTGGGTAACTTTTGGGTAAAAAAAGCCTTCGAAACATATCGACATGGGATCTAGTTTCGAAGATCTCGTCGCGACTAGTCCAACGGTGAAAACAAATTTTAAATCGGATAAACGGTTTGGGCTACAAAACTTTTTGAATTTTCGAGTTTCGCATTTAATGCGGGATGACATCAGCTTTTTTGAATTTTTGTGCATGCATGCAAAGGAGGGCTATTCTATCTCTCTCCCGTGCGGCTATTCTATCTCTCTCCCGTGTGTACCGGCCGGTGATTAACAAAAAATATCCTAACGCCTTACGGTTATGTCAAATATAAGTCGTTTTACACATAGTCGTTCTCATTAAGTAAATATCATCATTTTTCATGTTAGGAGAGAGCGGCTAGATTATTGATCTAGCCACCACATACGTTTCCGCACTGTGCCGCTCCTGGGGAGGTCGATCTCCATGATCTCTCCACGGGGGTCGCGTGACCCACAGGGTTCATTCGCCGATCCATAATCGGCTGCCCTGGTGAGTCTTTTCCGGTCTCTTGATCGGTTTTTCTCTTTGTCAGTCGTTTGACCGGCTTTTTTTTTGGGTTCGCCGATCAGAGCTGACTGCATGTGGTTTTGTACTCAGGTAGAGGTACACGGGAAAGATCAGGAAGCGAACCGTGTTTAGCAGTAGAACACAATCTATTATAGCCAACTGGCACTTAAATACATGTAGCCTAATTTCCCCTGCCGGTTGATTCACACATTCCAAATTTATGACTGCATCCATCGCGATTGTGATGTGTGTTTGCGTTGTCCTTCTTAGGCGAGAGGGCGATGGATTTGATAGGTCTTAGGTTCGTATGGACACGTTCTCTTTTCAGGATGTTATATCCGATCAATCACGAGGTAATGAAACTGCTATAGAAATCCAATTTGGAACATATAATAAAGTTGGCGTCATTGTCAGGGAGAGGAACCGCGTTGAATAGCATGCCCTGTTCCAGTGCACCGGTACGCAAAGACCTCTCGAGAGGAGACGGCCCTTCAACGCGCAGCTCCTTCTAGACTTTCGAACTCGGGAGTGACAGTTTCGGTTTTCACCGAAAAGGGTAGAGTTGTTTGGAAATTGCTTCAAAATTTGACCAAGATTTTGAATCTAGTACTCCCACCGTCCACAAAAGGATGTCTCAATCATTTCTAAATTTGCATGTATCTAGACATACTTTAGTGTGTAGATAAATCTAAATTTAGAAATGATTGAGACATCTTTTTATGGACGGAGGGAGTACGAAATTTTTGAGATAAAGCTATGTACGTATGATCCAGCAACCTGGAATCAGCGTTTCAGGCGCACTGCAGACCACGCACCCTGATGAGAACGTCGACGTTTCATCTACTCTCTATCACCCTATGCTCCTTGCCTTGATTGAACCCACTTATTATAATGGATCGATCAATTGTAGCAAGAGGAAGTTTTGATCACCTTTTCTTTTTTTATTGATCTTCACCGTGCGTTCTGCCAGCCATTTGATCTTGAGAGAATTACTTATTTGACCATTTCTTAAATTCGTCTTCCCTATTTGGCCCTAAAAATATATTTCTTCCCAATTTGACACCTAAATTTCATTTCCTTCCTTATACGACCCTCTAGTGCATTCTGAGCACTAACGGTGTTAACTAGGAATGTAAAAAGACTCTTTTGCCCCTGATAAAAAGAAATATAGGTTCCATATTTTCTTTTATTTTTCAATGTCCCCGTTCCTCTTCTTCCTCTTTGTTGTTTCTCGCGGGGGCGATCTGGCTCAGTCACGTACCGGCACCCACGCTCCAACCTCCAGCGATGCGGTGCCGCCCATATGCGGTCTCAATCGTCCTCGGCCGGCGACGCGCCGTCCTGTTGTTGCCTAGGTACGCGGCCTCGGCCGTCGACGAGCTCTCCTGCGCTTGACCATGTGACCTCCCGGCGGAGCAGGTGCTGCTCGGCCCTCTGAGCAGCAGCTAGAGGCGAGGCACGGCCAGCGACGACCACCGCCCGCATCAAGGTTCGGGATTAATCTATTCAGGATTTGGAGCTAGCTAGTATAGACTAGAAAAATCAATCGGAGCTAGCAGGTACAAAGAACAAGATCGATCGATTCAGGATTTGAGCTAGCTAGTACAGGAGTACTAGAGGGCGCGGACGAGCGCAGCCATGCGAAATTTCCCGGCGTGCGCTGCCGGCGCCGTCGCCCCGCCAGCGAGCCTGCGCCTCCTGCCCGGCGACGAGCTGCTGCGCGTGGAGCTTGCCGAGGCGGTGGGCTGTTGAACCATGAGCTCGAATGAACACGCGTAGGAGCTGCTCGCCGGATTGGGGCTGGTCTCGCTATCTGACTCTGGAAGAGATACGAGACAGTGGAAAGGTTCGACCTGGTGCTCGTTTGATCAGTTAGAGTAATGGAGGGGTATTTTGGTCCAACAATACAATAACTGACGTTAAAACATAACGGAACAAACGGTGCACTAGGAGGGGTGGGGACCTCGGACCTGCGCAGGGCGCTATACAAAGATCCTTAATGTTAGAGATTGGTTTTGGTTGTTATCTTTTTCGTCAATGCAGATGGCATCGTCAGCAATAAGTGATCTTCCGTGCTTCGTTCGACGGCGAGATCTCCTTCCCGGCGTCAATGGTGACTTTGGAAGATTAAGTTTGTCTAGGTATGTTTCTTCATATCTTGCTTCGGCAGATCAATCTTGGAGTGTTTCCCATGGTTGCCGCGAGGAGGATTGTCCTCGCAATATCTATCCCGGCTACTACGTCTTTGGCAATGGTGATTCGTTCTCTCGCCTCCCAACGACATCGACAAAGTGGTTCGGTTATTTGTCCCTGAAATATCAGTGGTGGTGCTCTTGCCGATGTCGCTTGATTAATTTACACTAGTACAGAACGACACATCGGATACCCCTCTATGGAAACGGCAGGTGTTAGGCGACGGAGAATCGCGCTTTCCGCGCGGCCGGTGCGTACAAACCTGACCAGGCCCGCCTACATTGGCAACGGACCCTTTCCAATCTCCGTCACCTATTATATTGGCAACGGTTAATAAAATTGTCCGTTTCCAATATTTGCCTCTATGGTAACGGATAGAATTTTCCAACCGTTGAAAATGTTGATACGTGGAGGCTAGCGAATGGGCAGATGGGGAGGTGGGCGGAGCAGACCCGCGAGTATAAATGGCGAGAGGTACCAGCAGCGGTCTCTTTGAAGCCCCAGTCCATCGCCTACAGTTATTCAAACTTCGCCAGATCCCCTCCGTCCAAATCCATGGCGAGAGGTACCAGCAGCGGTCGCGGCCGTGGACGAGGGCGAGGCCGTGGTAGGGGGCGCAGCGGCAATGCCATGCCGTCGGTGTCGCCCTCACCGTCCTCTGAAGACATGTCCCCGGCGAGAGGTACCATCAGCGGTCGCGGCCGTGGACGAGGGCGCGGCCGTGGTAGGGGGCGCAGCCGCAATGCCACGCCGTCGGTGTCGCCCTCACCGTCCTCTGAAGACATGTCCCCGGAGCTGCGCGGCTTCGAGTTCTTGGTTATCCTGTACAAGGGCATCGAGAGCCGCCTGAGGCTCCCGAGGGCGTTCGCAGAGAAGCTCCAAGGCATGGTGGCAGCTACCATGCATCTGAAGATGGAGGACTGCGAGAACGGCAGCTGGGCGGTGAAGACGGCCGTGAGTGCCGGGGGGAATTTGTACCTCGGCCAGGGATGGAAGTCATTCGCCCAAGCGTACAAGCTTGAGCAGGGGCACTTTTTGTGCTTCGAGTTCGACGGCGACAACGGGTTCTTCATCAAGATCTTCGACGGTACCTTATGCCGGAGGGACGCACTCGTGTACAGCGACGACGAGCCCGAGTCTTCATCAGCAGCTGCTAGTAGTAGCATTAGCTAGTAGTAGCATATATGTAATCGTTTACTTCATTATCAAGTCCGTATGTAGTAGCATAGCTGCTAAGTGGTCTCTGCGTTCATATGTAATTTAGAGTACCTGTTAGTAAGTAGTAAGTTTACTCTCTCGCTGGTGTAAAATCAATGGAAACGGTTATATAAAATGTCCGTTGCCAATGTGGTGCTTATATATACTGCCGGCTCGTCTCATTATCACTCTCTCACTGTCTCTCTTCCAACCCTAGCCGCCGCACACTGTGGCTTTCAACTCTCCTCACTCTCTCTAATGGCTTCCTCTGTCGGCGCTTCTAGATCCGGCCATCGCGGCCGCGGCTCTAGCCGCCGCGGCAGCCCTTCGTGAGGGGAAGGTCGATCTGGAGGCGGCCATGCGTCCGCTAATGATGCGGCAGCGCCACCATCTGACGCCCTCCTCCTCCGGTGATGCCCGGCTTCTTCTGAGCCAGGCCGATGTGGAGGAGGTCATTCATGAGGTGGTGGTGCAGCACCTCCGGCGGATCTACCAGCAGAAACCCATCTGGAGGAGGAAGTGGCCGATCTGGAGGAGGAAGTGGCCGATCTGGAGGTGGTGGAGGATCTGTAGGTGGTGTCTGATCTGGAGAAGGAGGAGGAGGTGGATGTCGACGAAGGAGAAGGAGGAGGAGGTGATTGCGTCGCAGCGCGCTGGTAGCATCTCAGCGCATCTGGCAGAGGCCTGCACCTCCTCTCTCCCGCCGGGTGAAAGGTATAAATCTTTCTGTGACCGGCTGTGATGCCGATGAACTAGGTTCTACGTATGAGCATTTCATCACATAAACAAATTCCTAGTGCAAATTCACACATACATGTTCTGATAATTACAAACACTTATTGTTAAAGCACCAACTGTACAAACTAGTTAAACACCCACATCCAAAGCCTATTGCAATTCACCTAGGGCATTCTTGCACCTAGGGCAGAGCATTTCCTGCCATGTTGGACGTAGCCTGTCCTTCAAGGTTAGGATCTTGCGATACAACTCGTAGGTCACGTACCCATCTATTGCTGCGTAGTCGAGGTTAACTTTGTGCAGCGGCATCCGCTCCCAAAAACGTGCTGGTTGGATGGGAACTCCTTCTTCATGTTGGCGTATAATTTGTCGATGAGGTCTGCCGCTAGATCACCCATTCCGTCCCTCTCGTCTCCACCCTTGATTTTGTATACGAGTTGGATGTCCACGTAGTACTCCGGTGGAATGTGGAAGCCGGCAGAAGAAAGCACCTTGCTGTCGTTGGTGATGTCCACGCTTGCGAAGGTGATATTCTTGCGTTCAAAGAATTTGCCCAACTCTGGACAATTCTTCTTGGACTTGCACCAGTGGAACACGAGGACATGCTGGCGCATGGCGAGTTGCAGGACAGCCATGCGCCGACGATCACGGGTGTACTCGATGTCAAGGCCGATGAACCGATGCTTCTCCTCTGCTAGCCATTCCTCGTACTTGTTAGGATCCGCTCCACGGTATGCTCCTCGTTCGTGTACACCACCTCCAGAACGGTGCCGTGGGTATGGACGGTAGTTGTCTCTGTTATTCTGTTGCGGTCGTCCATGGCGGGTGGGGGATTGGGGTGGAACGAGGAAGAAGAGAAGGAAGGAATGCGAACTGTCTGCCACCAAACAGAGCAGTTCCTGGATATTTGCCGTTGATCTTAGCAGTTTCTCGAAAATGGCAACCGAACAAAGCAGTTGCTGGAAAATAGCCACTGATTTTTTTAATATCCAGATGTATTTTGTACATTTCGCTAATAGTTTTTTTCTTTCACGCAGGAGTTTATTTCGGCAACACTGCATAAAAGTACCAATGTATCATTCCGAGAACCAGAAACCTTAAGGCAAGGAAATTTCGTGGATACTGGTCTTGGAGTGGGTACTGCGACGACCGAGAGCTCATAGAAGGTGAGCTCCAAGTCAAAGATGGAAGGCTGGCTTAATTAAGCCAGCCTTCCATCTTGTTAGGTTAGTTGCTTATAGGTTTAGAGTTCATGATTGTAGTCAAAGTGTAATAGGTGATATTACATTATGCCAATGTGTGATAGATATGATTGTAGTCAAATTGTAAAAAACGGTGATATTATTGTATACCAATGTAATGATGGCATTTGTTCTATGTTATGAATTGAATAACGTTTTATTGCATTGTGCAATCAGCCTTTCATGTATTATGGCATATAACCGAAATATGAGAAAAGCTCAGTGCAAACGGGTAGATGGAAAACTCCGTATCTGATGTAGGAAAACTAAAGCGAGGAGGTCTGCGCCAACCGTTGCCAAATGGAGACCTCATCGGAAACGGTTTTTTGCCTCCGTTACCGATGAAGGCCTTCACATCAGTGACAGAGGCGGGGACACGGATCCTTTCTCTGTTGCCGAAGGGTTTTTGGCCCGTTTCCGATGTGTCGTTCTGTACTAGTGTTAATGGCTGCGTGCGTGCACAAAGTTTTGGCATTGCGGCTCAAAATTAAAAGAGGAGAACCTTCGTTGGTATTCACAGGACTGTGGTTTGGTGTATTCGGCGTTGTCATACGACTGCCTTCAGAAAAGTACAAGATTGTGTCATGTAAGAAGAAAGGGCTTGAAGATCTCATATATTTGCTCGTCTGTTTTAGTTTTATTTTTGTAATCGATGTAATCGTGTACTCTTTGCTGGTTTAATATATATGGTAAAATTCAAAAAAAGGAAGAAAATGAAATTTAGGTGTCAAATTGGGAATTTTTTTATTTTTAGGGTAAAATAAGGAAGACAATTTTAAGAAAGTGCTAAATAAGTAATTCTCTCTTTGATCTATGAGAAAGCGATGGGGAATTTAAGCTCAACGACTACGCCTCATTCTCCCCTGTTTTGGTTTTCCTCCCCTGTCTATAATCTTGGAGCTTATTTGATATGCAAGAAGATCTCTACATTTTCGTTCCTTTAACGACATCGAACTTTTTTCTGTCAGAAGAAATTGAATTATTGGATGCAACTAATTACTCTAAATTTCTCTATTGCGCAAGCATGTAAAATTTCTTCCGTTGTATAGGACATAAGCAAGTACAGACAATACGTTTGACTGTTTGACCTCTCAATTGCTTAGCTGAAACTCCGTGGTTTTAAAGGCGCACCTGTCACGCTTTCATAAGAAAACATTGAGAAGGGAACGGCAGGAATCTACTCCCTCCGTTCCAAATTAGATGACTTTCACTTATCCAAATGTGGATGTACTTAGACATGTTATATGTATAGATACATTAACACATGCATAAATAGAAGTCATCTAATATGAAACGGAGGGAGTAGGATATATGACCGCCGGGACTGGTCATGGTGGTGATAGGCGACCGGAGCAGCCTTGGATGTCGAACATATTTTGGTCACGACAACACCGATAGCCGTCCTACTCATGAGCCTGTTACCATATAAGCCCGTCGACTGAAGTGGGCTAGATTCTAACCGCTAGAAGAAGGTTATGGGCCAACTCGGCCACCATATAAGCCCGTCGACTGAAAATTCCAGGCGTCTTGGTTTTCCCTCGCCTTTACCTTTGCTACTTTGTCTAAAAAAAAAACCTTTGCTGCTTCGTATCAGGCTATCACCCTCAGTTTCTCTATTACAACTATCTCACGTACACCACATTATTATTTGGGTCTGTCTCCGGCTCAGTCGACTGAGACCTAGCTTAGGTCTCAGTCGACTCACGTCAGCACCATGTCATAAGTACGGTGGTGGCCTGGCTTATCGCGCGTAACGCGGGAGCAGGCGTCCGTCCGCGTACCCCCTAGCAAATGGGCTCGGCCCAACTTTCCTCCACGTCGCGACCTCGCGCTCGCGCCGGTGGCCGGTGCTCGATCGAGTGATCCAGTACTCGTGTAATGTGCTAGCTCAATTAGAAGAATCGATCTAGTCCTACAAGCTAGCTCAATTTGGGATCGATCTAGTCCTGCTGTTTTTGGTTATTTTAGTACCGACGGCGAGCGAGCTCGCGCCCATAAGTACTAATAATTATCTCCGTTTACAAAAAATATCGAATCAATCCAAGCATCTGAATCATTTTAAAAATATGAACATTTCAAAATCTAAACCATTTTCAAGCGCAAACATTTTAAAATTTGAACAACTACAAAGAATGATTTTTAAATATAATATATTTTCCGAAAATAAAATGTCGGTCAAACAAAACTAATATTGAACAAAAAATACACGTGAACCAAAAATAACAGTGAACCAAAAATGTCGGTGAACAAAACAAAAGTGAACCAAAACAGACAGGTAAACCAAAAATAATAGTGAAAACACTCAGTTGCAAGCGCAGTTGAAACTGCCCCTATCTCGAGAAAAACACTCAGTTGCAATCGCAGTTGCAGCTGGCTTCCAAAAAAAAAAAAAAAAAAACAAAAAAAAAAGTAAAATCTGAGTTGCAAGCGCAGTTGCAGCTGGCCCTATATTCGAGAAAACACTAAGTTGCAAGCGCAGTTGCAGCTGGCCCCTATCTCGAGAAAAACACTCAGTTGCAAGCGCAGTTGAAAGTGGCTTCCAATAAAATCCGAGTTGCAAGCGCAGTTGCTGCTGGCCGTATCTCGAGAAAAAACACTCGGTTTGCAAGCGCAGTTGCAGCTGACCCCTTCTCTCGAGAAAACACTCAGTTCCAAGCGCAGTTGAAACTGGCCCTATCTCGAGAAAACACTCAGTTGCAAGCGTAGTTGAAGTTGGTTTCGAAAAAACAAAAATAAATATTAATTAAAATTAATAAAGAAAAATAACAAATAATAAATAATAAATATCCGAGTTGCAAGCCCAGTTGAAACTGGCCCTATCTCGAGAAAACACTCAGTTGCGAGCGTAGTTGCAGCTGGCCCCTATCTCGAGGAAACACTCAGTTGCAAGCGCAGTTGAAACTGGCGCTATCTCGAGAAAAATACTCAGTTGCAATCACAGTTGCAGCTGGCTTCCAAAAAACACAAAAATAAAAAAAATAACAAAATAATAATAATATCCAAGTTGCAAGCACAGTTGCAGCTGGCCCCTATCTTGAGAAAAACATTCAGTTGCAAGCGCAGTTGAAAGTGGCTTCCAAAAACAATTAATAAAGAAAAAATAGCAGAAATGATAATAAAATCCGAGTTGCAAGCGCGGTTGCAGCTGGCCATATCTCGAGACAAAACATTCTGTTGCAAGCGCGATTGCAAATGGCTTCCAAAAGATAACGAAAATAAATAAAAATTAAAAATAAAAAAAAGAAAAAATAACAAAATAACAATAAAATCCCAGTTGCAAGCGCAGTTGCAACTGGCCCCATCTTGGGAAAAAACACTCAGTTGCGCGCGTAGTTGCAGCTGGCCTGTCTCGGGGAAAAAAACTCAGTCGCAACTGTGCAAAAAAGATGGCTTCAAAAAAACAAAATTAATAAAAATTAATAAAAAGAAAAAATACAAAATAAAAAAAAAATCCCAGTTGCAACTACCCCTGTCGCGAGAAAAAACCCAGTTGCAAGCGCAGTTGCAGCTGGCCTGTCTCGAGAAAACACACTCGGTTGCAAGCGCAATTGCAACTCACCCCCTTTTCGAGAAAAAACACTCAGTTGCACCCGCGGTTGCAACTGGCTTCCAAAAAAATAACAAAAAATAAATAATTGTTAAAATTAATAAAAAGAAAAAATAACAAAATATGAAATAAAATCCCAGTTCCAAGCACAGTTGCAACTGACCTGTCTCGCGAAAAAACTCAGTTGCAAGCTCAACTGCAGCTGGCCTTGTCTCAAAGAAAAGCACTCGGTTTCTTTTGCCATCGACACAATTTATGGGCGATCAAATCGCCCCCCCCCCCCCCACAATCAAGCTGACACAAAAAGAATTTCGTTAGTTACAAAAAAAACAAAAAAAAAACAAAATAAATTCCACGCTTTTAAAAATCAAAAACCGATGCCCTCCCTCCCCGAAAAAACTACAACAAAAAAGATCGGCATATTAGGCAAAAATAAAAAAAAGTAAAAAGTAGATTTTTTTTGTTGCTTAATCGAATCATACAAAAACTAGTGCGGATATTAGAGAAACAACATCATAAAATTATCCAGCCCAATCCTCCAAAAATAAACCAGGCTAATTTTTAGACGCAAAAGAAAAAAATTCACACTACTAAAAAAAATCGAGCTAGAAAACTCCACACTAATTTTCAACGCAATCAAAAAAAAACACACAAAAAACACGACAAAAAAAGCACCGCGCCACCCCTCCAGCCCAGTAAAAAATTCGAATATCCCGGGCGGGAAACAAAAACAAAACCGAGCCCACCCACACTACAACGCTGTCCAGCCCAAGAGCCCAGTAATCAATTCGAAAAATCCGGGGGGAAAAACAAAGCAGCCCAACAAAACACAGATCGGGGAAAACGGGCCGAAACCTCCACACGCATGAATCACTGCACAAAAACGATCGGACGGACACGGACCTAGCTGAGACATAAGCTTCGTCTCAGTCGACTGAGACATAGCAAAACCGTTATTATTTTCTCATTATGTTACAATACATAATACCGAGTACATAAATAACCGTTTGCCGAAACAAAATATTCCCACTTTGAGCACATCAGATCCTAGAATCGCCAATTACATATTTACGCTATGACTGGGTTCAGTACAACAAAGAATCGCTACAAAAATCGTGTGAAATGTCTAAACCGGTGGCCATCCATCCATGCGTTCACCTAAGCCGGCACCGCCACCACCACCTCGACGCCTTCTTCTCCGACCTGCTCCTCCTCCGCATCACCATCTCCATCATGACCGTCTCCATCGCTCTCTGTGGCAGCTCCGGCAGCCTGCTCTTCGTCCCCGGAGAAAACCCGAAGGATCAACTGGAGCCATTCAGCCACCACACCAAATATGCCCATCTTGTAGGCGATCCAGCAGACATGGCAAACTCCGATCAGCACGGGCAGGCCGCTCCCAACCTGGGAACGCGAAGGACAATATTAATTCATTCTTCAGCTCTAGCTTGATGATTGATCAAACAAGGGGAAAAAATGGGCTTACCAAATGAAGAATCTTCTCTGTATCCCAGGAGCTATATATTGTCTCAGCATAATCGACAAATTGGTAAGTGGATATGAGTGTCTCGGCCAATGTAATGAGCAGATCGCGGGGCAAGTTTTGATTGCCTCCATCCTCGTTTATCTGTGCCACACAAATTTGGACGTGTGTAAAAAATCCAGTATTTCATACACCTCGCTGTCATCATGTAGTATATGCTCTGCTTCGGTAACATACCTGGGTGTGTATGAGTAGAGCAGCCTCAATAAACACTACAAAAATGAGGACGGCGGGAACCACAACGGTGTTCCAGGCGTGATCCTTTGGGATAAGCATCCCACGGCAGAGCAAGAAAACTCCAGCACCCATTAAGGTTGCCATGCCAACGATCTGTAAGAAGAAAAAGGTGCAGAGTACTAGTGAACTTGGTAGGCAAGTTACAGTTCAAACGCCTCCTACCTTTTTAGATCCAGCTTATGCTGGCTTTTCATTATAAATCAGAGAGCAAAGAGTACAAAAAACACAGTCTAATCAAAGGTTAAAAACTAAAGAGCTAACCAGAAAACAGAGAACAAAACAGAGCAAAAACAGGGTAGCCCGAAACCCCGGGGCAACGCCAAAGCCCAGCGGCCTCCCTGGTCTGAATGACCACGCACTAAACTGGGAGAAGTTTGTCCTGGAACACTCTGTGATCACCCTCGAGCCAAATCTCCCAGTTAATTAACGATGCTAAACTCTTGGGTAATGGGGATGCATCCAATGGCAAACTCTGTCTGCTGATACTTAATTCACTTGAAAATTTATCACCTTCCGTAAAGCAAAGTTAAACTTAAATTCATGTAGCTACAAATTCTGCTTGCGTTATGATATGATAAGAGGACTATGACAAACTGTTGTTAATGTCAACTAGCAAGGTGGCCCTCGCAAATGCGAGGGCAACGTCTTTAGGGTATTGAATCTGCTCATGAGATAAAATTATTGGGAGATAGATAATGGAAACATGAAATTGTAAGTCAATAGCCTTTTTAGCTGCCACAAAACTTATATGAGGTTGAACATCACATGTGAGAGAAATATTTTGAATAATGTTAATGCATGAAGAGTAATTATTATGAAATCTCCAAAACAATACCATGTCGCATATCCAAAATTTCTGTCTTGAAACGTATGAGTGCTATTTTTATATATGTCTTCCATGTTTCCTCTTATCCACCGTTCTTCAGCGGAGGTGTTCTACTCTTATGTTGACACACGCAACCCACTTGGATGGAACATAGTTTCATGTAACATACTTGATGTTCTCAAATACTTGATGTCACAAATAATATTTTTAATCCCATTTCCCCCGCAAATTCCCCGAGCTATTTATTTGCACCTCCTTGGTAGCATCGTCGTACTACCAATGTTTCAGGCCTATTAGTTTATACACACGATAAAATGCAAGAAAATAAAAAGTATTATTGCAAGGATGCATACACTTAAACTTTAAAGAATTGGAAACGATCACCGACATATATTTAAGGGAGTACATCATGGGAAATACATATGAGCTCGAGAAATCATCAAACAGAGTTATTTTATATAAAAAAATGTTAGGCCCATATTAAGTTCTGCTTTCAAAATCATTGTGGTCACAAATGATTCTGAAATTATGAAACCTAGCAGTATTGAGTTCCTCTTGTCACAGTCCAATGTAATTGTACTGCTACTCTTACTCTAACATCATTATTGTCTCTAACGACCGACATACTAATCTCCACCTTAATGGTCATCTTGTGATTGAATGTTTTGTTGGCACCAACTATGCCATCATGTAACTGGTGTACAATGTGCTCAGGTTCAACTAAAAACTCTAATATAGGTCATAAACTTTAAACCTAACTCCTAAGGTACATGAAGTACCCCAAATATATATCCTTACGCCAAGGTGTAATTTTTTATTGGAGCAAAGCAAGTTGACATCCTCGTTTGCATGGCTAGATTTATGTACTGTTGCTTTGGGTTTTAAATTTTTGTATGTATTAGTAGTCTATTTGGTAAATGTTTGAAATTACAGATAAATTTTGTAACCTAAACGCACCATTCAAACACTTATTTGGTTAGTTCTATGTCAGATATTTTCCCTACACAAATTATTTTAGGCTGATACGTTAATCCATTAGCATTGATGTGTCATTCATTACATATGAATGGTTGTGACAATATTTATATCTTGTGATAAAGTTATTGGACAAAGGTGAAAAATATTTTCATTTCTCATAACAATTTATTGTTAAGGATCTGGATATGGCAAACTAAAAAACCTGCTGCATTATGCTTAGTAATTTTCACACTCCATCTTATGTACACTCATTGGTGTCTTTTTTTCATCAAAAGAAAATTCTAAAAATTAATTGTTGGCATATACCTAAATATTGTCTTATCTTCTTAAGCAATCACATTGCTGGTAGCTAGGACTTGTTTTTGCTTTATTTGCGCGATGTCATGCCAAATGCACGCTCATCTTCCAATATCACTTTGGACAATACATGTAATATAAATATGTTCCATTAAATTTTATAAACTAATATCTCACGCTCTCTTTAGAAATGCTTGTGTTATTTTTATCATGTTACAATTTTTCTGTACATCCGAAACAAATTATCACACTTGACATAGGCCTCTTTGGAACCAATAGATCTATGCATATGAATTTGGTAGGATACAATAATTGTTAATAAGATGAATTGATGTCGCAATATTTTTTTGCTAAGTTGCTTTTATGTCGGATAAAAATGTAGACATTCTGAGATTAAAGATTACATGTTTTTTGTGTCGCTTCCAACCCTCATAATAAAAGATGTTGTAACATAATTATATTTTTGTCTTCCAGCCATTTATATTTATCATGTTAGTACCGTCACAACCTGAATCATCAACAAAATAGTTATTTAGAAGTACATGTGTGTTTTAGACAAAGCAAATTCTGTACAGATTAACGTTAAATTGGTGTTTCATGCAGTACTTTAAATTCTCAATTTCTCATGCATGCATGACTTTCTGGGACAAAGCTAGTCTCACTGGGTATAGGACAAAACGTAAATAGATGTGAGCTAAGTACACGTATACGTGCATATAAACGTAAGCTAATGATAAAAGTCCGCTTCATTTTTTTTTGGAAAACGCTGCACGTACTTATCCCTTACCAACACGTTCCAACCTGGTTCGCTTTTTTTCTTCTTTTGCCAACTATCATGTTTCACGTACCTGCATACGGTGTTTTTTTTTTGGAATCAGCTATTTGTACCGTCCTAGGAAACTTAGAGTTGAACGTCTATTGGTTGATTGCGGGAGTCCAGGCCCAACACGTTGTCTTCTCAATATTAATCGTGTCAAATATGTTACGTAACTAATAACTTCTAATCAAATCCTAGTTGTCCAATTTAGATCTAACTGTCAAAAATAATTAGGATGATGTGGATTAACGTGGTGGCTCTAAAAACTAACTCATTTTGCTTTTTGTCCAATTTAGATCTAACTGTCAAAAATAATTAGGATGATGTGGATTAACGTGGTGGCTTTAAAAACTAACTCATTTTGCTTTTAGTATATAATAGATGTAGAAATTTGGCTAGCAAGTTTTATTTTCTCCACAGCACCATGCATGTATACTAAAGTTAAGGTGACAAATAATGAAAGCGGGTTAACATAGTGACGAATGGAACAACAAAGAACAAAACCCCTTTGCATGCTGGTATGATGTGCAGTGACTACTGTGTGGATGATAGATTCAGTAAACCTTACCATGGTCCTGGCCCACGCTGTGCGATTCATGTCGAGATGACTTGTGATAGCATATACGTGAAGGAAGAAGGCAAGCAAACACACGAAGAACCCAAACATCTCAGATCCCTTGGTTGGAACATCATGATACGCTGTGATGAACATCTTAAAACAGCTGAGCGACTTTGCCACCACGGAGAAATTGTTGAAAACCAACTCGCCAGCATCATTGTGCGCCGTATCCATGAACCTGAAACAAATTTTCCGAAAGGAGAGATGGTTTATAATTTCAAAAGCAGAAAGAAAGGCAGCTGATAATGAAAGGTATAGAGAGTGTATGGAGAGTGTGACAAATAAATATATGTTGCCGATACGAGAGAAATCTTAACATTTCCATACGTCTGTATGATGCAAATTGCGAGAGAGGCACAGTTGATGGCGTAGTAGATGATCTTATCCTTGACGGAGAACACCACGGGCTCAGGTCCAGCCATTATGTTCTATACTTGTGCAGATGTAACTGGGCTATCAGATGAATGGAGAAGAGGAATATGACACATTGGAGCTGCAACTTAAGCTCGAAATTTACCATTCGAAAAACGCACGCACCTTTTGTTCCCCAAGCGAGCGGCGGGCCAAGCTGATGATCTTGTATTCGTATCGGCAACAGCCTTCTTCTGCAGATGCAGTTAGCAGTGGCCGTAGAGAGAATGTTGAACAGCGAGATCGGTGGCGGAGCTCGATCAGAAGCTAGGAATGAACTGGAGATGGTGTCACGGCGCAGACGTTGTGGTATATATAAGATGAGACTAGCCGCTTTTGTATTGTCAACGACGACGATTGTGTCGCTGTCTCGTCAGCGGTAATATAGGCTCGATCAGTTACTTCTGTCAGTCAGTCAGGTTTTGTGGTGCTCGTTGAGTCGCTGATTGTGTCGCTGTCTCGTCAGTCAGTTGGCAGCGAATCCAGCTAGCTACTAGTACTTGTCAACCCGCGACTGCTTGTCAAGAGGGAAGGAAACAAGTACCCATCAACAGAAGCGGGCCGTCTCAATCGTTTGCCTAAAGAAGCCCGGAGAAGTGTGGTGCCTATTTGCCGGCGATATCATGTTCTTTTGGTCATGATCGAGACCCACGTAAGAACCTAGCTCACCTCGATCGGTAAGCAAAGCATATCTTCGTACATCGATCTATTTTGCTAGCTCTCAATACACCCACAAAACCGCACAACGGCAGAAGAAACGCTCCTGATTGTGTCGTCGGCAATCGCGTGCAGCTTCGGTCGTGGATACGGCAACCTTAATGGGGGCCGTGGATTTGTTGGCCTCTAGCTGTAGCGACGGCCAAAAGCGCTCGCTCGGTCGAGCCTTTCCTCGTCCGTGTGTACCGTGGTCCCATAGTAGTATAAGCGTTCGTTCCGCCGTAAGTAGTTATGCTTGCCCAAAGAATCGCCAGTAGATTGATATAGATAGATTTTTGCTCTGTTCCAGGTGTCTGTTTTCTATTTCGTCAACAGACGTTTTTTGGTCCGTCCGATCTTCGTCAAGATCCGTGCTCGTCGCTCCACGTCGCTGCGCGCGCTGCTGGCGCGTGTCGTCGTCGCTAGCGGGTCCGTCGTGTCGGGTTGGGTATTCCTACCGGATATTATCCGTCTGTACCCGTTATCAGTTAAGCGGTGGTTTTTTTTTGAAGTTGTCTTTTCAGCTCAGCTCGTATCTGGTCGTCGGTGAGAGAGAGAGGGGACGGGGGGCGGTGGCATAGGCGACCGCAGGGCGATTCCTTTTCCTCGGCCCGTCCCCATGGCGGAGATCCGCGGAGGTTGGAGGCGTCGCCACCGGCGGGGAAGGTTTGTTCCCTTCTCAGTGCTCTGCTTAGTTTGCACTCGTTGTGGCTCTGTTTTCGATTTCGTCGGAGGCGGATGAATGCAGCGGCGGCGGTGGTGTCGGATCCCGTTGTTCAGCCTCGTTCTGACCTTAGTAGGCGCGGCGAGCGTCCGTAGGTGTTCTGTAGGGGGGACGGGTTGAAGGGGATTGATCCCTATAGGATGAATTCGCCGCGGTTGTTAGCTGTGTACGCCGTCGTCGCCGTGATTGGTGTGTTGAGGATACGCCGAGGCTGCGTTGGGCCATATGTGTCTTCAGCTATTGCTACTTCTACCTGGATTCTAGTAGGTCCCTTCTAGTATGAATGGTGCACGCAATTTTTCAGTTAGTAGATCAATGCATATCCCGGGGGTTTTGTTTGTTCATGCCCGTGGATTTAATTTGAGTTACTGAACTGGGACAGTTAACTATTTAGAATTCTTCAGGAGCATGAGTAATGGGTAGTGTAGGATTTTTGCTGTTGTTTTTTGTCTGAATATTTTGAAGCACACACGATTTGACTATGTAAATGTTGGATATCGACCTCACTTGTATGGTTTTAACCTTCATTTTGAGGCCGTTGACATCACTTTGCTTGAATTTTTGTATGTATGGTTTGAGTTGTCAGAGGTTTGGCCAGTGTCATTTTGCATCAATGTTTGGCTGAATTTACTGTAACTTATAGCATTGTTGTATTTTGTAGTACTAGCAGTAGAATGAATAAACATATGTTGTTAACTTGTAACTTTGCTTATTTTTGTAGAGGTTTTAGCTGCAGCACTATTCTGTTATAGCAGATGTTTTTTGCTTGAAGCACTATTCTGTTGTAGTCTATATCTTTTGGTTCATTGTAAACTGTCCTTTTGATGTTTATTCTTCTGAGTTTTTATGTTTGTGTAGATCGAAACGATTGCACACTGATTATGGCGGTGATACTTATGAGGGGTACAGTCTCTCCAGCGATAATGATGTGAGTTTTCCTATGTCACTGTAATCCCCCCTTTTGCTTTATGTAATAGACCTCATATGGTTATGTGATAATAGTCGGAAGCCATCATTTTGTTGTGATTTTTTCAGGTAACAGCCCATGGAAGGAGAGACCCAGCCCTAGATGATGCATTTTTTGGGTTCTTCATGAAGCAGTCTATCAATAGTTTAAAGAGGAATTTCTCAGACTTTTGCCAGGATACAATTGGACCCAGTGTGGTTAGCACTTCATGTCTCTTCCTTTTGTTTTATTTTTCAGCTGTTTGTTTAGTGGGTCTCTTGGGTGAACTGTTTGTTACGGTTGTTGTAGGTTAAGAAGAGTAAACCAGATGGTGTGGACAAGAGTGCTTTTAGTCGATATGGGTGCAAGTATTTCATGCACATCTTGAAGAAGTTGACACCGCAGCAAAGAGCAATAATCGAGAAATTCGGGTTTCGCTGTCTCCTTCTGTTTGATTGCTGTCATATATCATCAGACTTTTGCAGATGGGTTGCTGACTGCATTGATCCCCATTGCTCCCTGATGACAGTATGTGGGAAGTCCATTAAGATATCAAAGGAAACTTTTCATGTTATTCTAGGCTTGCCTATAGGTGGGCTGCAGATTCTACTTGATTGTGATGATGGCAAGGCCTTTATTCTTTCACATTTCAATTTATCAGAGATACCTCATGTTACTTTCTTTGGTAATAAGTTGAGCTGCTCTGATCCGCTAAGCGAGCTTGATGTATTTGTGTGCTTCATGGCCGTTGCTATGTCTTGTTTTCTCTGCCCCGACATCAGTGAGTCTATCAGCTGGAAGTATCTCTCAATACTCAAGGATCCAGCTGCAGCTAGAGGCTATGATTTCAGTCAGATTGTTTACGCCCACTGTCTTAACAGTATTCGTGAGTTTATCTCATTTGGCAATTTGAAAGGGAGAAGGATGAAGGCACCTGTTGGTTGCAACTATGTGCCAGTGGTGAGTGTTTTTAAATCCTTTTCGTGTATTTTCCTATTTTTCTTATTATGACATGTTCACGGTATCTTTTTTCTTCTAGGTGCGTTACCTTGATTGTTTGGACTTTGGCACAATGAATGTGGCCCCGAGTCATCCTAGGGTTCTTGTTTGGAGAGGGAACATGATTAATACATTCTCAGATCTTGATCGGAAAGGTGGACGACAGTTTGGGAAGAAACAGCTGAAGGAAACATGGCCTACGGTGCAAAATCTAAATGTATGTTTTTGTGTTTGTTCTTTTTCGATGTACATTGGTTGTTATCTCTTTCGTTAAATCTTTTTTGTTTGTTTTTTCCTGTGCTCTCTGATGATGTTGTTTTTTGGTGTGATTCTGATGCAGGGCTTGTCAGCTTCTAATGCGGCTTCTAATGCAATTGGTGTCCCTAGGCTATCTCCTATTGTCTCACCATTATCTGTTGACTTCAGGAACAAAGCCCGAGACCAGTATGTTAGCTCACTCCAGCCCGAGGTATGTTTTTCTGGGGTTATCCTTGATATGTGGTCTTATTCGTTTACTCTTTTTAATATAATTTTGATCATCTCTTTTATAATATCAAATTTGATGTTTGCTTAGTTCCATCCTACTTATTTTTATTACTGTCTATCATGTAGGTAGTTGATGGTATTCTTAGTCTTGGTGATAAGTTTCTTTCGACCAAGTCTGCCAGCAGTAAAAGGAAACTGGAAGTTTTAGTTAGTAGTGTGCTTGATTTCCTATGCAAGACGACTCATACGAACGGAAGAGCCTCTGTCAATCTTCGTGTAAATGAGGAGAGCAATCGTAACCAGAAAATGACAACTCCTAGTGTGCTTATCCCTGCAACTACTCCTAGAGTTGAGTCTGAAATTTTTCAGCAAAAGTCCACTCCCACACTCCAGGGAGCTGCAAAACTTGCTGCATCTACCTCATACAGAAGTCCTGAACCAGGTATTTTGAATTGTTTTTTGTAAATTCATTTTCTAATATGTGAAACCCTCTTTCAACCTTGGTATGAATAGTTAATATCATTTTTTAAGCATCCATCTTTTGTGTTTTTTTGCAGTCACACCCTCTGATTGTCTCATAACAAAAGTTGTGGAGGGTCGTACTCATTCGACAGGTAACATTTCTTCTTTACTTTATTTCAGGGGTGTTATTTGTTCTTTCATTCTCATCTTGGGTTCATGTGTCCCACATAGATAATCTCTATCTATATTCATTTTCTTTTCTTTTTGTATTATGTCATATACAACAGCCCCTGTTATGGTCCCTCTTAAGAAGGTGAAGGCAAGGAACTGTAATACGGTTTCCGCACAAGATGCAGAAAATCTATTCAATAATAACTCTTGTCCAGCCAAATCAAAAGGACATATCCCACTTATAGATCTCCCGGAGTCTCCTTCCGTGAAGGTATGGTTGTCTCTTATGTTCACAAATCTTTCATTTCTTATAGCTGTGTCTTTACTCGGTTTTTTTTCATGTAACATAGCCTGCATCTGAAGGTTTCAAGTTGAATAGAGTAAATGCTTCTAAGAAACTTGGATCAAAACAAGTTCCTATCCTAATCACGGATGTTCCTCCGGATCCCTCATTTGTAAGTAATGCTTCTGAAGAGATGGTTTTCTATCTGTATCTTTTATTCTCTTTTGTGTTTGATTCATTTATCAGATTTTTGCGCCTTACATGGCATGTGCTCTTTTTGGTTTTTGTTTTCCAAATGTAGGATGTTAATGATGAAGGAATTCGTACTGTTGGTTCAAATGAACTTCAAAAGAGAAGTGCTGAGTTGTCAAAGAAGGCAGACACCATTTACAACAACATGATGGTCCCCAAACAGAATGGAGTGAAAGTTGTGTCCAGTTTCCAACATAATGCACCCGATGCTCAAGGTGAAGGGACTTCCAAGAATGCACAAGATGTCCCCAGGACAAAATTATACCCCAAGTATAAGTTTGTCAACTGGCTTGTCACTGGGCAGAATCCCCCACTGCAGAGTAATGAAAGGTTCCCTGTATCTGAAGAAGATATTATCAATTACACAGCTATCATTGAACTCGCACATAGTCCTATCAGAAGTAAGTTTATCTGATTATTTTCTTTTGTTTTGTCTGTCATTTGTGATGAAGTGTAGTGTAGGTATCCTTTTTGTAAACAGTTTCTTATCATCTTTTTTATTTATGGGGTTGCTTTATTTGTTTTTTGCAGGAACGCGGGGGTTGATTACCCAAAGATTCATTGCAGTTATCAGTCTTTGGGATTGTCTTTCATGCCTAATGGTGAAGTTGATAACTTCATCATACCCTGTTTTTGTCGCTTGCTTTTTGAAGAACGGCATCCTAACAAGTCCGGGAGGCATTATTTTTTCCCCCACATCGGTGTAAGTATATCTCTGTGTGTGTCTTTTTCTTTTTGGTGTGAAAAGCTTGTTGCCATCACCTTTCATCTAAAACGATAGGTATTTATTTACTGGTCATCTTTTTTCTTCTCTTTGTTGTGTTATGTAGGATGCCATTCTCAAGTATGCTGGGGCTAATCAAGAGGTCACTGTTCGGAAAGCTTTTGAAGGTGCAACAAAAGCTAGCAAGGGCAGAAATCTTGGGCACAGAGATAATACGGTAACATTTCTTTGGTCTTTTTGTTTTGTTGGTTGATGAGCACTCGTGTTTATGTGCCCAAAGAAGTCGGGGGAAGTCAGTGTATATCTTATTTATTATTATTATTTTTGCTCATTCTCTTTTGCAGTTGCTCTTCCCAATTGTGAATAATGGGCATTGGTTCGGTTTTGCTGTTGACTTCGAGTATAAGGTCTTTGCATTCTTGGACTCATTATTTGATCAGAACTCACCATTCCACCTAGCAACAAAGAATCGTTTGGTTAGTGATTTTTATTCACATAGTTTTGCAAATTTTATTCCATAATTTCTTCCTTTGCCTTAGTTTAGTTTGCTTTTTCCAATGAATCTTGTAACATTTTTTGTTATGTTTCTTTGCATTGGTTCTTTCAGATAGATAACTTCATACATTTGTGGGAAGTTATAATCAGCGAGAATCACAATTTTGGTGAGTTTGAAGCACTATATCCAGATGTCCCGAAGCAAAACCCGGGGTAAGACTCTATATCAAAATTTTCCATTTTACATTACTACTGACACTATATATCTTGTGTTTTTTTCTTTATTCATTGTGTATTTTTGTTTGTGGCTCACAGTAGTAAAGACTGTGGAGTGTTTGTCATGAAGTTCATGGAAACATGGAAGCCTAACGTTGATACTCGTACTATTTTCTCGCGCCGTGATATTCTCAATCTAAGGATCCTGTACGCGAACATGATTTACTTCCACAACCAGAACAACACGGATACGAGCCTGGTCACTGATTTTTATGCAGCGGTGTGTGTTTTTAGTCTTGCATCCTTTTTTGAAGTACTTTATTGATTTTATTTACCAGTTCAGTAGTATCTTTTCTTACTTGTCTGTTTTTGTTTGGTTCGCAGGGCTGATCATGACTGCGTGTCTCGGGAGAGGGGTGGGTGATATATGATCTCTTTTGTCAATGAGGAGCAATCTATCCCGGAACATCAAACGCACGGGGCGATGTCTGATTTTTTTTCTTTTTTCCTTTTATTGCCATTGGCTGGCACACAAATAATATCAAAGAGTATGTGTGTATGGGTGTGTGTAAGACTTTTGCTTCAAGCGTTTTGTAGCACTTTGTTCTCAGGAAGTCATGAGTTCTGTTTTAGGTGTCTGAAGTCTTGCCTAAATTTTTACGCTTTTTTCTTTAGCTCGTGCCACGCCATCGCAATGAAATCAAGCAGTTTGTCTTCTGTGTGTAGTAAGCATGTTTCTTTTACATCAATTCTTTTGTTGCAAGAACGTAATTAGTTACAACCAGCAGTCCAATATAGCATACCACCAAAGTTTGTAGATTCTTTGTTTGTCCTACATCATATGCTGCATGATAGTTACAACCAGTAGTCCAAAATGTAGCATTAAAAAACAAACTAATTTTTACAGGCCATTCAGATCGACATGGTTTAGCACATCTCCTTGATCTTGCACGAAAACGGAGGCATGTTCTTCAGTGTATGGTTGTCTTTCATTGTTCTTCTTGCTGCTTTTTTTTGTTGACGGTGGCCTTTTTGCTCTTGTATTGGTCTGGGGCGGCGCTTCTGAATCTGCGACTTGTGTTCCTGAGGGGGTTATCAAAGTGTAAAGGGCATTGCGTAAATGTTAGTAGCTTCATTTTTCAATATCTTTTTATAATTATCAGTTTGAACATCTATAGGTTTTTTCATGCACTCACCTGAATCAACACCCTTCTTTTTCCGTGCCCGTTTTAGAGGTGGGAAGTTGAACTGTTCATCCAGTCTCGTGCATTTCCTACGGGTGTGACCAAATTCTCTACAATGGCCACATCTGTAGAATTTTCCTGCCTTTATAGTTTCCGCAATTGTCATCAGCCTTGGCCTCCCCTTTGTGTTGGCATCATCAGGGTCTAGTAGTTGTACTGTCGATATATCATCGTCCCCGACAGAAGTGTTTGCAAAGTTTGCTATTGTTCTTGTTTCAGCTGCATTCTTTTTTGCTTCTTCTTGAAGCTCTTGCTCAATGTCTTCAAGACCTTTGTCTACTCTGTCCATCTCTTTCTGCAAGTATTCGTACTTCCTTGGATGCGTGGCCCCCTTTGAAGCTGATGTGACCATCCTTCTGGCAAGCACATTGTATCGGAGCGTATCACTGTCAGCGATTTTTGGTGGTATAGGTAATGGATTCACCCTCTTACATGCCTTGCGCCATCTGTCAATTATGTACTTATCCGGTATTTTATCAATGTCCAAGTGCAGCATCACCTTGAGAATGTGAGAGCAAACTAATCCGTCTTTTTCAAACTTGCAGCAGATGCAGTGGTATTCCTCTTTCTCCAAGTCAACCTCTACGACATAAGTTCTTGCCCTGTGCTCTTTGATGGGATAATTTGGCGCTTGAAACACCAGGTACAGTTGTCCTGGTTCCTCTTCTTTCAGCCGTAGTCTTGTGACATCAGTTAGATTTTTCTGAAATCTCCTGAATATGGATAGGTTATAGAGATCGTGCGCCTGCATTTCTATGTAGTACTTAGTTAACATTTTCTCAGTTGGTACTTTCTTGTGTATCGCATTATGGTCACACTCATCCTCTCTGGAATGAATCGTGTCCATGATTCTCTGATATTCCCGAAGAAAACTTGTCATGCTGTACTGTGCACCAACACCTCTCTTGAATAGTGAGTTCATCCCTTCACTCCTTGCTGTTGTTTGCAAGAATGGGAAGAAATATTTCTTGAAGTAAACAGGCACCCATCTTTTTCTGCTGTTCCAGATGATTTGGAAGAATTCAATGTGTTCAACTTTAAAATCTGCTATCATTTGTTGCCACAGTGTCTCAAACTCTAGCTCTGTTAGTGAGTTGTCGACCACATCCTGAAACTCTTCAAATAGCCCTTCATTAAGCTGGAATGTTCTGCCCACTCTCTGTTCTGTTTTGCTTTTCACATGATACACACAGCATTTGTGAACTGTCAGTGGAAAAACGGCCTTTATCGCAACTGCCATAGCTCTGTCTTGGTCAGTAATGATTGTTTGGGGGTGTTCCCCGCCCATTGCGTAAATGAATTCTCTGAATACCCACTTGAAAGTTTCAGCACACTCATTAACAATCAGAGCACACGCAAATAGGTAGGTGTGTCCATGTTGAGAAACACCAACTATTGGAGCAAATGGGAGGTTATACTTGTTTGTAAGAAATGTTGTGTCAAAACTAATGCAGTCCCCACATTTATCATAGAAGCTCCTTGATTTTCCATCTGCCCAGAACACGCTCTTCACCTTGTTATTCTTATCTACCTGGAATGAGTAGTAAAAACTCTCATTTTCGGATCGTTTCTGTTTGAAGTAGTGCACAACTTGCATGACATCACTGTTCTTTAGTTCTCTGTTAATGATTGTCCCATAGTTACTCACTTTTTTCCTGTTATATGGTGTGTTTTCTGGGCCGCCTCGCAGATAAGACAACACCGATACTATCTTGCTTGTAGTTATGTTTGCTTGTCGCAGTGACCTTATCATTGCTTTTTCCTCATCTGTCATGTAGATGTGAGACCTGAAGAATCTGCTTTGGGGGCTTAGAGCATGGTTATGGTCTAGACAGAGGTTCGTGATACGCCAGACCCCATTTTTCTCAGCTATAACCATTTCCACTTTGCATTTTGTTCTATCAATAACTGTTGTCTGCCTCTGCACTGGAACCTGGTCTGTTTCCTGCTGTGTATTTGCTCCATGTTTGTTGCACTTCATTGTGACTCTTATGACCTCTCTATTTCTTTTTCTGCTGTTTGTCCTGCCAGTGGAAACTATAGCAGTTGAGAAGCCAGCTGCAAATGCATAATTGTTGAAGAAATTCTGAGCTTTTTCTCGCGAGTCGAAATGCATCCCTATTTCTGGTATCTGATCTTTGTCAATTGAGGTGTCATTTTGCCCCTGTGAGTTTTGTTCTTCGTTCTCGATGAAGTTTTCAACATCTTCCTCACATATCTCATTTTCTTCTTCTTGACAATCCTTCTGGGTTTCCCCCCGCTGTTCTGGTCTCTCAACTGTTTCTGTATCATTGGCCCTTGCATATTGTTCCATTGAATTAGGCTGATCTGCATCATTTTGTACATTACTCTGCGACAAAAGTAATTTTTAGAATTTTTATTCAAACCTTAACTGGTTATTTTTGCATTCTCTTTCATAGTTTTAATCAAGATCAGAAGTATACCTCATCAAACTCCATGTCCCTAAATAAGATTTCTGACCATGGATCATTGTCCCAAGTCAAGTGTGGTCCAGTGCCGCTTCCCGCCTGTAAGAAGTTCTCAGCCCCCTGTACAATACTAATCTTTTTAACCCTTTTTTTGTTATTTATTTAGTTTCTTTGTTTCCTCAATAAGAAAAGAGTGGCATATAATATATAGAAACAACACCTGTATGTCAGTTTCGGCACTTGTGTTTATGCGCCCAAGAATGTTTTGGGAGCAACTCGTCGAAAATCCATGATCATCCGGTTGTTCCATCTGCATTTTTCAGTTTCATTCATGTTAGTACAACATATATTTGTAGTTATAGCTCAGAACAATTATCATTGACCAAACTAATAACCTGTATTGAAGAGATAGCACTCTTTGAGGTATATGATGTATCATATTTCCCTTCCAACAATTCAGTGAATGAAAAGCCATTTCCCTGCATTATTAGATAGATGGTCTGTTATGTGTCTTAATTCTGTTTTAGTGAGTCGTCTCATCTCTCACTTTGTTTTCTAGTCTCTCTCTCTCTCATGATTCAGTTTTGTCTGTGTTTCAGTTATTTCAGTGTTTTCAGTTTCAGTTATTTCAGTGTTTCAGTAAAGTGTCTAGCTCTGAGTCATCTCAGTTCTCTAGTTTAAGTTATTTAGCTCAGTTTAGTGTTTCAGTTATTTAGAGTCTCAGTTTAGTGTCTCAGTCTATCAGTTTTGTCAGTCTGTTTAATTGTCTCAGTTTTTCAGTTTAGTATATCTATTTCTATCCATCTATATCTCTTATCAATTTTTTCAGTTTAGTGATATTTTTGTGATGCTATCAGTTATAGCCTCAGTTATGTGAGTTATTGCTCAGTACTGTTTAATTTTGTCAGTGTTTCAGTTAAGTTAGTTATCTCCATTGTCTCAGTGTCTCAGTGTTCATATGATGCAGCATTTTCATATTGAATATGGACCATCTGCAACAATGCACAGACATCTAGGCATACTTGCTTTGGACCTATATATATATGCAGCCACCCTTTCTATTCCAGAACAGCTCACACCCTTTCCTCCTCTTTGTTTCAGATGGCTTGTGATAGGTGCGGATCAACAGAGGGTCATTTTGACTTAACTCTCAGTTTTCGACTTTTATGTTGTCCCTTTACTTGTTTTTCATCGAATGTTATCCATTTTTAGTTTGTCACTGCATGGGTAGTGAGTGCTCAGATCATGCACTGAAGATAGTCTTTGTGTTTCTTTTTATCATATCCAGAGTCTACAAAAACTATGTTGCTTGTGTGCCTATCTATGTTGCTTGTGTGCCTATCTATATTGTTGTTATTAGTATTAGCAACCAGAAACTAAGTTATGTGTGGCATTTTTGCAGCTAAGCTCTGTGTTTATTGAACCATCTATTTTTTGTTTCCTGTGTGCTTTTCTGTGCTATGATGAAGGAACTGAATCCACTGAAATCGACTGTAACTTTTATTTGTCAGTTTTTTGTGCTTTATGCAATGCAAGAGAACAAGCTAACAGAGCTGCAAAACATATGTTATGTTGTGTACCACTGAATCCACTATAACTGGGTTTGTCATTTCAGCATTCTATACTTTTCTTCAATATAACAGATTTTTCCTCTAGGGGGTGTGGGGGTTTAATTTACCTGTAGTGTGTAGGACAGATGTGATGTCATCTCAGTAATTGATTTGCCCTCAAAGGAAGCTTGATCCATCCTTAGCTGTTGATCCTGTATCTGCAAGAAAGAATGCTGAAGAAATTCAGTCAGAGAAGAACAAGGGAAGCCTTTGTTCGTCCTGAAGATGAGCAGATTTGGGAGAGATTCGTCCCAGGGACCTGAAGTTCTTGTGCTGGATCTTGCTCTCTGATCAGGTGAGTAATTTCCTTGTCTGGTGGCTTCTCTAGCAGATCCATCTTCTGGATTTCCATGGAGTTTTCTCCCCCTCCTCTTTTCTAGTTGATTTATCTGTTTCTATCTTTTTGGATTGAGAAGGGGGCGTGGTCGGGCGTGTGCAGGCACGGCTGCAGCCTGGGGGCAGCTGGATCTGCGATCGTTTTCTTGAGGAAGAAGAAGGTCTTGTCTGTACCCGAAAACGGGCCTTTTTTCTTGTGTCTGTTGGGCTTTCTCTTTTTTAGCCCAAGGGCCTTCATTTTCTGGTTTTAGTTTTGGTGCGGAGCGGATTTGAATTTTCAACCCGCTAGCGGGCGGGAAAGCAAGCGCGGGGGAGGGGGGAGTTTTCGCCTGCTTTTCTGGGATGTGGGGGGCAATGCGGTGACGTGTCAACATGGGAATGGCTGAAAAAAACATCTGTTCCCCAAATTGAAAACAGACGTCTGTTGAATAGACAGTCCCTATAGATATTCTATTGGACGAAAGCAAAATTGGAGACGGGCGCACGAACCTATTCCCTTTCTAAAGGCGCAGCGAATCCTCACAAGTCACGATAGGTTTTTTGTACGTGGGTTCATCCTTTTTTCTTTGTATATATAACATGCAGGTGAAGGTGTCAAGCGGCGGCCCGCATAAGTAGGAATTAGTTCAAAAAAATGAAAATCTAGACAAAATCAATACAACTAACGTAGGCTAATTTCAGTAGAAGCGGGCCGGGTTCGGGCGCCGCCCTGCAACCTGACATGCGGGCCAGCTTAGCAACTATACATCTTTTAATCGTTGACAATGTCTGACTTAATCGCTGCCATCTCTTACTGTAATAACCAACGCAGTACATAGGCGATTTCAATTTCTATTCCCTTTTCTTATGGATCAATAAATTTAAAAAGTATAACTAAACTAAAAAAAATCCTCTTCTTAATGGAAACATGTACTCCCTCCGGTCTGTATTAAGTGTCGGAGGAAATATACTTACGATGCACAAATTCATACCTGTACCAGCGACATTTTTTTGGGATCAGAGGGAGTATTTTATATAATACAGCTTTTTAGGCCAACTTTACGAGAAATAGGAAAAATACACTTTATATTAGAATAAAAATAGAAACAAAATAGAACTACCACTTTCTACTAATATGGAAATGGGAACATGTATTTCTTTTTAAAAAATCAGATCTAATCACCATTATGTTGAGAATGAGAAAAAATCTAGAAGCGATTGGTGGATCTTGAACCCAAGACCTAAGAGTTCATGTAGTGGGTATATTCGCCTTTTTTCTATGAGTGCACGTGCAGCGCGTTCCTCCCTCATTTTTCTTTAATCCTACACGGCTATTTTCATTAGTTTTTTATCGCTACAATTAGAAAAAGTAAACAATTTATTTATAGTATCCACTCGTGATAATTTGTTTGCTATATGATTGGTAATATTTAACTAGTTCATTTCTTTATCTATAACTTGTATGCTAGTGAATTGGTAATAATGTTTTTAGTATCCCCACCCGATAATTTGCTTACTATGTGATTGGTAATATTTGACTGGTTTTTTCTCATCGATAATTCATATGATAGTGTGTTGGTAATAATGTTTATAGTATCCTCTCGTGATAATTTTGTCTATATGATTGGTAATATTTGACTAGTTTATTTCTTATCGATAACTTGTATGCTATTGTATTAGTAATAATGCTTTTAGTATCCCCTACCTGATAATTAGTTTGCTATGTGATTGGTAATATTTGACTAGTTCATTTTTTATCGATAACTTGTATGCTAATGTATTGGTAATAATGTTTTTAGTATCCCCGCCCGATAATTTGCTTGCTATGTGATTGGTAATATTTGACTGGTTTTTTCTCATCGATAATTTGTATGATAGTGTGTTGGTAATAATGTTTATAGTATCCCCTCGTGATAATTTGTTTGCTATATGATTGGTAATATTTGACTACTTTATTTCTTATCGATAACTTGTATGCTAGAGTATTGGTAATAATATTTATAGTATTACATTATGATAATTTGTTTGCCATAAGATTGGTAAAATTTGACTTGTTAATTTCTTATCGATAACATGTATGCTAGTGTATTGGTAATAATATTTTTAGTATCCCCCACTTGATAATTTGTTTGCTATGTGATTGGTGATATTTGACTGGTTTTTTCTCTTCGATAATTTGTATGATAGTGTGTTGGTAATAATGTTTATAATATCCCCACATGATAATTTGTTTGCTATATGATTGGTAATATTTGACTTGTTCATTTCGTATCGATAACTTGCATGCTAGTGTATTGGTAATAATGTTTTTAGTATCCCCCACTTGATAATTTGTTTGCTATGTGATTGGTAATATTTGACTGGTTTTTTCTCTTTGATAATTTGTATGATAGTGTGTTGGTAATAATGTTTATAGTGTCCCCACGTGATAATTTGTTTGCTATATGATTGGTAACATTTGACTTGTTCATTTCGTATCGATAATTTTTATGATAGTGTATTGGTAATAATGTTTTTAGTACCCCACCTGATAATTTGTTTGATATGTGATTGGTAATATTTGACTGGTTTTTTCTCCTCGATAATTTGTATGATAGTGTGTTGATAATAATGTTTATAGTATCCCCTCGTGATAAATTCTTTGTTATAAGATTGGTAATATTTGACTAGTTCATTTCTTATCAATAACTTGTATGCTAGTGTATTGATAATAATGTTTTTAGTATCCCCCACCTGATAATTTTTTGCTATGTGATTGGTAATATTTGACTAGTTTTTTCTCTACGATAATTTGTCTGATAGTGTGTTGGTAATAATATTTATAGTATCTCCACGTGATAATTTGTTTGCTATATGATTGGTAACATTTGACTTGTTCATTTCGTATCGATAATTTGTATGATAGTGTATTGGTAATAATGTTGTTAGTACACCTGATAATTTGTTTGGTATGTGATTGGTACTATTTGACTATTTTTTCTCCTCAGTAATTTTGTATGATAGTGTGTTGGTAATAATTTTTATAGTATCCCCTCGTGATAATTTGTTTGATATAAGATTGGTAATATTTGACTAGTTCATTTCTTATCGATAACTTGTATGCTAGTGTATTGGTAATAATGTTTATAGTATCCCCCACCTGATAATTTGTTTGCTATGTGATTGGTATAATTGACTAGTTTTTTCTTGTCGATAACTTGTATGCTAGTGTATTGGTAATAATGCTTAGTGTCCCCCATCTGATAATTTATGTGCTATGTGATTGGTAATATTTGACTATTTTTTTCTTATCGATAACTTGTATGCTAATGTATTGGTAATAATGTAATAGTATCCCCACCTGATAATTTATCTGCTATGTGATTATTAATATTTGACTATTTTTTTCTTATCAATAACTTGTATGCTAGTGTATTGATAATAATGTTATAGTGTATTGATAAATTGCATGCTCTGGTCTCGGTAATAAATGTGTAGTATCTCTCCCATCGATAACTTATCTTATGTATGGTTGATAATATCTTACTAGTTTTTCACATCAATAACATTGTGTGCTATGGTATTGTGAGCTCCCTCCCATTTTATATGGCACATTTTTGTGTTTGTCCTTTGTAAAACTTAATTCCAACTGGACCATAACATTTTTTCAGTTAACTTGTTATATCTCATGGTTGTACCAGTTATTTGAAGTGCACTTTTACTTATGTCACTCCTATTTATCTTTAATTTTAAAAAGAAGAGTTAACATCTAGGTTGTCTTTTTTTTATTTTATAGTACTTGGAAGCGGAGTTCTTTAATTGATCAAATTATTTATACTAGTTGGAAGTGGAATTCTGAGCTCCCTCCATTTTTTCTACCCTAAAATATTGCTAGCCCAAAAAGGGAATTGTGCTTCCATACATTTTTTTTCCAGTGGAAATCACAAATTCAAAATTTGTCCTACGCAAAAATAGGGAATAGAAGAGCTGGGCGAACGAATCTAGCCCACCAGCCCAGCCCAAGTAAAGGGAATAGAAGAGCTCACTGCACGAACCCAGCCTACCCAGCCAGCCTGGCTCCAAGCGAACCCAAAAAGGGAATGGAACAGCCCACGCGCGCGCACGTATGCTTTTCTTTTTTGGGTTTGGCACCTGGTCGGAAACCGCGCGACGAAAACGAATCTGTCGAGCGCGCGCAAGCTAGACGCGCCCGGTGCTAGCAGAGTCACATTGCATGGTAGGTGGGAAGTGTTTTCTATGTAGATCTGTATTTCATCTGTATTGTAACGTACCAACAATATATTCTCACTAGAAAATAATATTTATTAATTAATCCCAAAATATTTTTTAATGGATTTCCACAAAATCTATTTAATAAATGTTTCAAATTTTCATTTTCTAATCAATTTCTTATTATTTGTTCAATCCCAATATATGCATATTTTCATTTTTGTTGAGTCTAGAATACAAGGTAGTTTGTATCTCATTTGATCTCTGGAAATTCATTGGTTCTTTCGAAGCAACACATTAGGATCATACGGTGTTGGAGAAGGCTTGCAGTCTCTATACCCGAAACGATTCAAGACCTTTTCCACGTGGTGGGATTGAAGCAGAGTAATCCCACCATTATTATCTCTCAAAAGATTGATGTTCAAGATAATATCAGCTACTTCTAGATCCTTCATCTCGAAACAACGAGATAAGAAATCATTGACTTCCTTAATCACATTAAGGTTGGTTCCGAATATCAGTATGTCATCAACGTGCAAACACAGAATAACTCACTCGCCCCCACCATGGCGATAGTACACACATTTATCAGCTTCATTTACAACAAAGCCTTAGCGGTTAAAGTCTTTTCAAACTTCTCGTGCCACTACTTAGGGGCTTGTTTAAGGCCATATAACGACTTCAACAACTTGCACACCTTTCCTTCTTGACCAGGTACCACAAAACCATCTGGCTGCTCCATGCAAATTTCGTCAGCCAACTCTCCATTTAGGAAGGTCGTTTTAACGTCCATTTGATGGACGAGAAGGCCGTGCGTGGCAGCCAATGATAGTAGCACACGAATGGTGGTCAGTCTGTCTACAGGTGAGTAAGTATCAAAGAAGTCTTACCTTCCGTTTGGGTATAACCCTTGGCCACAAGTCGTGCCTTTTATTTTTCAATAGTACCATCAGGCTTTAGCTTATTCTTGAACACCCACTTGCATCCTACAGGTTTGCACCCATAAGGACGATCAGTGATTTCCCAATTTCCGTTAGCTAAGATGGAATTAATCTCACTACGGACAGCTTCCTTCCAGTAGTCAGCATCCAAAGATGCATAGCCTTCTGAAATAGAGCTGGGAGTGTCATCACCAAAAGACTTTGCAGTCCTCTGTCTCTTACTTCTTTTAGGAGTTTCATTGTCATCCTCCACAACATTTTCATGGTGTTATATCGGAATGGTGGGTTTAGGAATTGTAACTAATTCTTGACTAGATGAACTAGGCATCTCCTGATTTGATGAGCTCAGCATATCCTTCATGGGAAAGATATCCTCAATGAAAGTCACATCATTCGACTCCATGATTGTACCAACATGCATGTCGGACACCTCAGATTTTACTACCAAGAATCTATAACCAATGCTATGAAATGCATAGCCCAGAAAAACACAATCCACGATTTTTTTTCCAAGCTTGCGCTTCTTGGGAATTGGTATATTAACTTTCACCAAACAACCCCAAGTCCGTAAGTAGGAGAGTTTTAAACTTTTCTTCTCAAACTCCTCAAATGGAGTTGTCTGTTTGTCCTTCATGGGAACTCGGTTTAGGACATGACACGCAGTCAATATCGCTTCCACCACCAGCCTTGGAGAGACCCGATGTGTCTAACATGGCGTTAACCAAATCAGTTAGAGTACGATCACTAGTGGAAACATAGCCTTTCGTCCAGAGCCAAAATTGGCTCTAGTCCCGGGTGGCTTACGAACCGGTACTAGAGTGTGGCTCTAGTACCGGTTCAAAAGCTACGAGGCCCCGCAGGTCTTATACCGGGTCGTAGGGGACCTCTAGTACCGGGCCGTGATACGAGCCGGTACTAGAGGTCCGTGGCAGGGCAGCAGCAGCGCGGGGCCCGCGCGAGCACCTCTAGCACCGGCTCGGATAACGGCCCGGGACTAGAAGGTGGAGCTTTAGTACCGGGTCGTGCTACGACCCGGTACTAATGTTCCCACTATATCATCTTCCACCCCCCGAGAGCATCTCCATTTTGCAGCTCGAGTTCATCACCATTTTCTCCATTGTTTTACTTCCCGAGCTCGAGTTCATCTCCATTTTCCTCCACGATTTGTCAAGATTAACGGCACCCATCTTTTCAAGGGTTAGCAACTTGATCCTTTCATCCGGCGTTCCTCATTTTAGCTCATTTCCATACTAGCTTAGCTCATTTCATTTTTGAGGTGCTAGCTAGGTGTTTGATGAAATGCCTAAGTTAGGGAGTTCATTTGTTTTATATGCAATTTGAGCTAAAATTAAATTATGATTTGTGTGTTCTAGTGCCGTGCTCACCGCCGTTGATCGCCCGCGTTGTCCCGTCACCGGCACCACCTCGGTAAGCCTCTTTTTTAAAACTTTTATTTCAAAAAATCTTAGTTGTATGATTTAGATGCATAATTATTATTTGTATAATTTTATTAGTTGTATAATTGTTTGTTATATATATAGTGCCATGGTTTTGACACCTGACCACACCGGCTCTCGTCCGCTCTATTATTCGGATGTGGTATGATTGTTTGTTATAACTATATATTTGTTTCGTTTCGTGTTTATGACAATCATGCCGACCAACTTGACATAGATATATTTTTATCTAGGAGGTAGTTGAACCGGAAATTCCAACCGACCCTATTGTCGAGTTTTTTATAAAAGAAAACAATGATTTGAAAGCAAAATTGAAAAGAAGTGAAGATCTTCGTCTCCAATGCCTAGAAGAGAAGATGAAATTGGAGTTCAAGCTTGCCGACATCGTCGCTGAACACGAGTTCAAGCTTGCCGACGTCGTCGATGCTCACGAGATCAAGATGGATGCAATGCGCTTGAAGATTAAAAATATTAGAAATTATGCCATTAGTCAAGAGGCTTGGTATCATTATGCTGTTGGTTCAATAATTACCTTAGTTGCGATTTTGATCGCATTTGTTGTTGGATTTAAATTCTTTGGATAGTTGTATGTTGGTTTAAATGTATGTTTTCTGAGAACTATGTATTACATTTGGTCACTACTCTACTTTGGTTTTAATGTGATGAACTTGTATTAATGAATATGGTCAGTTATCTATTATGTTCGTTTACCGTAATGGGTTTTAGCATCGTGATTGCGTTTGACATACTTATATAATGCAGATGAGCCATCCATGGATGTACGCTGACCGACGCTCTAACGAGTACATGCAAGGCCTGCGTTCTTTTCTCAACGTGGCTGAGGCAAACACGCGGAATGGTTTTATGTGTTGTCCATGCCATAACTGTCGGAATGAGAAGGATTACTCTTGCTCAAAAACCCTTCACATCCACCTGATTCAGTTTGGTTTCATGTCCGGCTATAATTGTTGGACCAAGCACGGAGAAAGAGGGGTTATGATGGAAGACAACGAAGAAGAACAGAACGATGACAACTACATGTGCCCTGAATACGGTGGTAATGCAAGGGGGAAGCTGAAGATGAAGAGGTACCAGATGAGCCCATCATAGATGATGATTTACGGCGGGTCATCGTTGATGCACAGACCGAAGCAGAAAGTGCACTCGAGAAGTTGAAGTTGGAGCACATGTTAGAGGATCACAAAAAAAAGTTGTACCCAACTTGCGAAGATGGCAACACAAAGCTCGGTACCACACTGGAATTACTGCAATGGAAGGCAGAGAATGGTTTATCTGACAAGGGATTTGGGAATTTACTGAAAATAATGAAGCAAAAGCTTCCAAAGGATAACGAATTGCCTGACAGTACGTACGAAGCAAAGAAGGTTATCTGCCCTCTAGGATTAGATGTGCAGAAGATACATGCATGCATTAATGACTGCATCCTCTACCGCGGTGAGCAGTACGAGAATATGAATGAATGCCCGGTATGCGGTGCATTGCGATATAAGATCAGACGAGATGACCCTGGTGATGTTGAGGGCCAGCCCCCCAGGAAGAGGGTTCCTGCCAAGGTGATGTGGTACGCTCCTATAATACCACGGTTGAAACGTTTGTTCAGAAACAAAGAGCATGCCAAGTTGTTGCGATGGCACAAAGAAGACCGCAAGAACGACGAGATGTCGAGACACCCGGCTGATGGGTCGCAGTGGAGAAAAATCGATAGAGAGTTTAAGGAATTTGCACGTGACGCAAGGAACTTAAGGTTTGGTCTAAGTACGGATGGCTTTAATCCTTTTGGGGAGCAGAGCAGCAGTCATAGCACCTGGCCTGTGACTCTATGTATCTATAACCTTCCTCCTTGGTTGTGCATGAAGCGGAAGTTCATTATGATGCCAGTGCTCATCCAAGGCCCGAAGCAACCCGGCAACGACATTGATGTGTACCTGAGGCCATTAGTTGAAGAACTTTTACAGTTGTGGCGTGATGAAGGGGTACGTGTGTGGGATGAGTACAAACAGGAGCCATTTGACCTACGAGCGTTGTTATTTGTAACCATCAATGATTGGCCTGCTCTTAGTAACATTTCAGGACAGTCAAACAAGGGATACAATGCATGCACGCACTGTTTAGATAAGACTGAAAGTATATATTTAGGTAACAAGAATGTGTACCCGGGGCATCGTCGATTTCTTCTAAGGCAGCATCCTGTAAGAAAGAGAGGCAAGCATTTCAAAGGTGAGGCAGATCACCGGACGAAGCCCCCCTCCCTACTGGTGATGTTATATATGATATGGTCAAGGATTTAGAAGTAATCTTTGGAAAGGGTCCTGGCGGACAGTCTGTTCCGAATGACGTTGACGGACACGTACCCATGTGGAAGAAGAAGTCTATATTTTGGGAGCTACCCTACTGGAAACTCCTACAGGTCCGCTCTGCAATCGACGTGATGCACGTGACGAAGAATGTTTGCGTGAACCTGCTAGGCTTCTTGGGCGTGTATGGGAAGACAAAAGATACGCCGGAAGCACGGCAAGACCAGCAACGTATGAAAGACCCAGACAACCTGCATCCAATGAAGACGGATAAAGGACGTCTAAGTCCTGCTAGCTACGCTCTTACCAAAGAAGAGAAGGAGATATTTTTCGAAGTCCTGAGCAGTATGAAGGTCCCGTCTGGCTTCTCGTCGAATATAAAGGGAATAATAAATATGGCAGAGAAAAAGTTCCAGAACCTAAAGTCTCATGACTGCCACGTGCTTATGACTCAATTGCTTCCGGTTGCATTGCGGGGGCTTCTACCGGAAAATGTTCGACTACCCATTGTTAAGCTATGTGCGTTCCTCAATGCAATTTCGCAGAAGGTAATCGATCTAGCCATTCTACCAAGGCTACAGAAGGATGTGGTTCAATGTCTCGTTAGTTTTGAGTTGGTGTTCCCACCATCCTTCTTCAATATTATGACACATCTCCTAGTACACCTGGTCGACGAGATTACCATTCTGGGTCCTGTATTTCTACACAATATGTTCCCCTTTGAGAGGTTCATGGGAGTCTTGAAGAAGTATGTTCATAACCGTGCTAGGCCAGAAGGAAGCATCTCCAAAGGCTATGGAACAGAGGAGGTCATTGAGTTTTGTGTTGACTTTATTCCTGGCATTAAGCCGATTGGTCTTCCTGAATCGCGACATGAGGGGAGACTGAGTGGAAAAGGCACTCTAGGAAGGAAATCAATAATATGTAGGGACGGACATTCTTTCACACAAGCACACTACACAGTTCTACATAATTCCAGTTTGGTGGCTCCGTATATCCAGAAGCACAAGAATATTGTACGCTCCAAGAACCCGGGGATGGATGACTCCTTCATTACAAAGGAACACATGGAGAATTTTGGCGGTTGGTTGCAAACACATCTCAACAATGACAACACTGTCTCAGATGAGCTGTACTTGTTGTCTAGGGGACCATCTTCGACTATTTGGACTTTCCAAGGGTACGAGATAAATGCGAATACATTTTACACGATCGCACAAGATCAAAAGAGCACCAACCAAAACAGTGGTGTCCGCTTTGATGATTCAACAAACAACAGTGGGCAAAAGGTCACATATTATGGTTACATAGAGCAGATATGGGAACTTGACTATGGACCTTCTTTTAAGGTCCCTTTGTTCTGGTGCAAATGGTTCAACCTGAAAGGCGGCGGGGTAAAGGTAGACCCATTGTACGGAATGACTACAGTGGATCTCAAGAATCTTGCGTACGACACCGAACCATTCGTTCTAGCCAATGATGTGGCTCAGGTTTTCTATGTGAAGGACATGTCTACCAAACCGAAAAAAAGAAAAGATAAGCAAGCGAATACATCAGCCGATGAGCCAAAGCGCCACATAGTTCTTTCAGGGAAAAGAAACATCGTGGGAGTGGAGGACAAGACAGACATGTCAGAAGATTACAACAAGTTTCATGAAATTCCGCCCTTCAAAGTGAACATTGACCCAAGCATCAAGTTAAATGATGAAGATTGTCCATGGTTACGGCGCAATCAGAAGAAAGGGACACACACGAAGAAAAAGTGAAGACTAGATAGGGATGTTGTTGGTGATGTGTAATAATGTATTCAACTTTTATGTAACTGTGTTCTGAAAACTCAGAAGAGAACTGTAAACACTGATATTTGGTTCTAAAAATCCAACGGCTTACAAGCGCTGGAAAAAGTTGGAACAAAACACACGGTTTCCCCTGCATACAGCCCGACGGTGGCTCGTGAGTGCCCGCATATCAAATGCACCGTCGGACGTATGCAGGGAATCCGAATGATTTGTATTCGGTCGACGAACTGAAGGATTTTGTAGATAGAACAAAACACACGGTTTCCCCTGTATACAGCCCAACGGTGGCTCGTGAGTGCCCGCATATCAAAATGCACCGTTGGACGTATGCAGGGAGTCCGAATGCTTCGTATACCAAAATGAACTACAATGAGTGCCGTGAGTGCCCGGGAGGGGGGCTATATATAGGGTCATGTGGCTCACGAAGAAACACACGGTTCTAAAAATCCAACGGCTTACAAGCCCTCTAAAGAAACACACCCCTGATCCAACGACTCACAAGCGTTTGAAAGAAACACACGATCCGTGTGCTTCTTTAGTCCCGGTTGGTAACACCAACCGGACTAAAGGCCGGCTTTGCGGTCACGATACGTGTCCTCCCCCAGCGCTGCCCTGGGCACGTGTCCTCCCCCAGCGCTGCCCTGGAGCTCCTTATATATTGTCGCCGATGGGGTAAACCCTAATCCACCATTCCTAGCCACGAACGCATCATCTCCACGAGATGGATCCGCCACGCCCGCCGCAGCGCCTTCTGGATGAGGTCGAGCGTGCTCGGCAGAGCGCGCTTGGGCGCTACCGCGGGAGCCTATCCCGCCGTATGCCCACGAGCCCGGCATGGAGAGGAATGCCCTGCTACCGGCCTCCTGCTCCGGTGCCGGAGGAGGTGCGGAGGACGTACGAGCGCGCGTGGTCCAACATCCCTGACCCCGACGAGGATGCTTACGCCGCAGGGGTGGCGTGGGGATCAGCGGCCGTACCTCCACCAGTCGCCGCCGCCCCTCCCGATGAGGAGGATGACGACGAGGACTACTTCGAATGGAGCGACCATGGGGAAGAGCGCGGCGGGCGGCAGATGCAGGAGGCCATTGAAGCCTCCTTCCAGTACGTCCACGACGACCGTGTACAGCGAGCCAGAACTGCCGGCCAGCTCAAGGCGAAGGAGGCTTCCGAGCTGGATTGGGCGCTGAAAGACTCATCCTCCATGGATCTTGCCCTCCGCCACAAACGTGCGCGCGAGAACTGGGCGGCCGCGAACGGGGCTGGCTCCTCCCGCCGTTCCCCCTAATCCTACGGCCTCCGAGCCAGCAAGTCCGTTTATGTAGTAATGTAACTGTTAGTGATGTGTAATAATGTATCCTTTTATGTAACTGTGTGGGATGTTGGTAAGGATGTTTTTAAAATAAAGAGATGATTATAACAAATTCAAACAATATTAGTTAATGCATTTTTTAATTGAAAATGGCAAAATGGTTAATAGTTCGAATAGTTAGAATAATTATTTTTGAAAACAGAAAATGGTTTTGGATTAGTTATTCAAATTCAAACACTTTTCATGTGGAATTTTTTGTCAGATTCAAAAGTATGCACAAGTTATTCAAACATTTTTCAAATTCACACTTTTGGGCATTTGCGCGCTAAAATTCAAAATTTGGGTCCTTGAACGCAAAAAACAGACCTCTAGTACCGGGTGGAGCTACCACCCGGGACTAGAGGTGCATTTGCGCACGCTGGGGGTGGCATCTGCGAAAACACCTCTGGTCCCGGCTGGTGGCTCCACCCGGTACTAGAGGGAGACCTCTAGTACCGGCTAGTGGCTCCACCCGGGACCAGAGGACCCTGGGTATAAATACCCAGGCCTCCATCCCGGCCCGAACCACGACCCGGGAGACCTCTGCATCGCGGCGAAGCCCTGGCCATTTTTTTCCTCGCGCAGCCGCCGCCGCCGTCCTCGGGTATAAATGCATTTTTAATTCAAACTATATTTGTTAATGTATTTTTAATAGTTTGAATAGTTAGAATAATTATTTTAGAAAACAGCAAATGGTTTTGAATTACTTATTCAAATTCAAACATTTTTCATGTTGAACTTGTTGTCAGATTCAAAAGTATGTAGAAATTATTCAAATTCAAACTATATTAGTTAATGCATTTTTAATTCAAACTATATTAGTTAATGCATTTTTAATAGTTTGAAATGTTAGAATAATTATTTTAGAAAACAGAAAATGGTTTTGAATTACGTATTCAAATTCAAACACTTTTCATGTTGAACTTGTTGTCAGATTCAAAAGTATGTAGAAATTATTCAAATTCAAACTATATTAGTTAATGCATTTTTAATTCAAATTATATTAGTTAATGCATTTTTAATTCAAACTATATTAGTTAATGCATTTTTAATTGAAAATGGCAAAATGTATAATAGTTTGAATAGATAGAATAATTATTTTAGAAAACAGAAAATGGTTTTGAATTACTTATTCAAATTCAAACACTTTTCATGTTGAACTTGTCAGATTCTAAAGTATGTAGAAATTATTCAAATTCATATCCAAATACATTTCAAAAAATTGCGCGCAAAAAATTGAAATTTTGGTGCGTGAAAGCAAAAAAAAAGACCTCTAGTACCGGGTGGAGCCTCCGGGTGGAGCCTCCACCCAGTACTAGAGGTCTATTTGAGCGCGCAGGTGGGCGGCGTGGGCGAAAACCTCTAGTACCGGGTGGTGCCACGGCCCGGTACTAGAGGTCACACTCTAGTACCGGGTGTTGCCACGGCCCGGTACTAGAGGCCTCCTCCTATAAATACACAGCCTCCCACCCCGGGTCGAGCCACGACCCGGGAGAGGAGAAGGAGGAGCCGCCGCCGACGAAATCGACGCCGTCAGGCTGCCAAATTCGCTGGCCACCGCCGTCCCTCTCCTCCACGCGCCGGCGCCGCTCGCGCCGCCTCGCCCTCCACCTCCGCCTCTCCGCCGCGTCGTGCCGGCCGCCTCTCCTCCTCCGCCGCCGCGGCGTCTCCTCCACACGCCGCCGCGCCCTCCTCCTCCTCCTCCACCGCCTCGACGGTCGCGCGCCGGCGAGCTCGCCGCCCTAGCGGTTAGAAATTAGGTGTGGTTTTTTTCTTTTTTTTGTGTTAGAAATTTTAGGGTTAGAAATTTTAGGGTTAGATTTTTTTAGTGTTAGTAATTTAGGGTTAGATTTAAATTTCTAAGTGTTAGTAAATTTTCTATGTATTTATTTGCAAATTTCTAAGTGTTAGATTTAAATTTCTAAGTGTTAGTAAATTTCTAAGTGTTTTTTAGTGTTAGTAATTTAGGGTTAGAAATTTAGGGTAAATTTGCTATGTATAGATTTAAATTTAAATTTAGGGTTAGAGATTTAAATTTGCTAAGTGTAAATTTAAATTTGCTAAGTGTGGATTTAAATTTGCTATGTATTAGTGATACTTTTTGCAAATTTCTAAGTGTAGATTTAAATTTGTTATGTATTTTTTTTAGTGTTAGAAATTTAGGGTTAGAAATTTAGTGTAAATTTGTTAAGTGTAGATTTAAATTTCTATGTATTAGTGATACTTTTTGCAAATTTCTTTTGTATAACTTTTGTATTCTGCTAATTAATGCTAACATTGTTTTATATTTCTTTTGTATTAGTTAAGCACAATGGATAACTCCAACAGCATACACCTTGAAAATGAGGTGTTCGACATTATACGTGAACCCGTGGGGGGAGCAGAAGCCGGTGGAACAGAAGATGGCTCAGAATTTTTGAACGAGTCCGGTCCGGGAATGGAGGAGGAACAAAGAGACGAAGCGCAAACGAGCATCGAGTGCAATGACGACTCGCTAATTTGTGTACCTCCGCAGTCTGGCGAGGTATATTAAGCCTCTGTTGATCAGATGGAATAACTGATTACTATATGTATGTATTAACACATATTTTTTTAATTTTTAGACCTCCGCATCGGCCCAATCTGCAGAAACTAAACGAGGCCATGCCAAAGGGTTGGCCGCAGATGCGCATCTCATAATTGAGGTCGTCTCTGCAGATGGCAAACCGTTGGAGCCCAAGGCGAACGCATCTAAGTTTGTGCATCAATGCGGAGTTGTTGTTAGGGACAATGTTCCGATCAGCATTCAGGAATGGAATAAGCCAAAAAACTTAGAGGGCGCCATAAAACCTAGTTGGGTCAGCAACAGAACTAAAGATGTGCTTTGGGACAAGGTCATAGCAAAGTTCACCCTACCGGTGTTGGATTCTATCGAAAGGACACAAGCCATGACGAAAAAAGTCAAGCATTTCGCTCTGAAGAAGATGGCTGAACAATTCAACAATTACAAGAACAGATTATACCGTGATTGGCAATCGAAAAAGAAAGCTCCAGATTTCACTGGCACACTAGAGAGGCAGCGGCCTCACTGGAAGGCATTTCTAGAATACAAGGAATCAGAAGTAGCTAAGGAAAGATCGAAAAAGAATAAGGAAAATGCAGCGAAAAAGATATATCACCATAAAATGGGGGCAGGTGGCTACATAAGTGTCGAGCCTAAGTGGGATAAGATTGAGGCTGAGCTGCGCAATATAGGGATCACTCCAATTACACATAACTGGCCCCATAGGGTCAGAAATTGGATGCTTGCGCATGGGGCGGAGTATGACATGGAAACAGGGGATCTAATAGTTGATGAAAAGAAAGAAACTCCTATACCCCGGAAGCAAATTCTTGATGCACTCGCCGATGCTCGAGAGGGAAAGTTTATTCCCGACCGAGAGTACGACGAGCTGACAAAGGCCCTCGGTAATAAAGAAAAAGGAGGACGAACACGAGGCGTGGAGTTGTGCCATGGAATGAAGGGTTTCCTGAGGACCGTGAATCTTATAGAAGCCGAGCAAGAGCAAAGAAGAGGAAGGAGCAGGAGGAATCAGACCGGTTGAGCAAACTAGAAAGTATGATGAGAGACCAACAGAAGCAAATAGATGAAATGCGCGAGCATGGGGCAACTCATCAGCTGCAGCAAGATGCTCCAACAGGTGGTCCATCTCAACTGAGAAGTAGTGTGGCTTCCACGGGGGTTGGTGCTGATGAGCCATCGAAGGAAACCTACCCCGTGGACTATATCACTGAGAAGACAAGTTGTGAGCTACATGAGGCTATGAGAAACTTATCTGTGAAGGCGGCGGAGGGCTATGCTTTAACTTGTGAATCTACAGCACTGTATTTGGGCAATGAGATTCCAGATGGCTATGCTCGTGTCGGCGTGGATCAAATTAGTCCCGGATTTGAATCATTCGAACTTCAAATCCCTGGAGGTGATGATGAGAGGACACTGGGAGATGTCTAGGGTGGACTCATTCTATCGCCCAAGAAATACATCGTGATTCCAGGTTGGATGGCGCCAAGGCCACCATCGCCTCCAAGTCCACATGATGACGACTTGGACGACCACCACAACACGAGTCCATCTCGATCTTCGCCGCCGCCTCAGCAGACTCCTCAGCCGTCTCCTCCGCCGCTACCTCAGCAGACACCTCAGCCGTCTCCTCTGCCGCCTCCGCCCACTAGGAGCAACCAGTCGACGAAGACTGTCCTTTCATCACTAATGGGTTTCCGTCGCGACCGATCACCGGTACCCCGACAAGAGCCCCTCCCAAAAGTACTGAAGGTTCCTCCCCCTGAGACCTTGGGACAGGACTGTAGAGGAAAACGCCGCGGCCGTGGCAACCGATGTTAAAAGACAGATGGAACCGAAAAAGCCCCCGCCGAAGCAAGTATATACGGCAGATAAAAAAAGTGGGCTACGGATTTTCTTAATCATCCATCGCAAGTCGAGATAAATAGGAAAGATGACTATGCACGCTGTCTGAGTAGAATTCGCTTCAGCAAGACGACAAGTACTAGTGACAGCGGGAAAAGAAAAAGAGACGTTGCCCAGCTCGGAGCACAGTCGATCTCCCCGCTTAAGGTGACCACTGATAAGGGCTCCGCGCACGCGGCGTACACTGATGATTTAGCCTACCGCTCGAAATTTGCTGCAGAAGTTGGTATGTCACTTTCTCAACTGGATGCAGAAGAGCTCCCCCCTATATGCATGTTGATAAATGGACCTGGAAATACGGGAAGTCTCTAGTGCCACCTGATCAGATCGAGTTTCTACCAACACAAATGCGAAGACTGCATGACTGGTACATGGATGTCACAAAGCTAGATCGAAAAGTGCTCCTTGTGCAAGTTACAGAAGAACATTACATAGGTAAAGACGAGTTAACTGCTTATCTTGAAGAACTCTATCAGTTAGACCAGCTTGACTCCCTGGACTTGAGTATCGTCAGTACCTATTGTCTGTAAGTGATTCAATTCATTTATTTCTAAAATAAAGTCTATAGCTCAGCTCGGTCATTGCTTGTTCTAATTATGCTCACTACGCTATTATGCAGAATGAAGAGTGATGAATGTGACATAATGAGAATATTTGACTTTGGTTTCGTTGACCCGGTCCGAATTAATGAAAAATTGCTACGGGATTACCCCGAGGAAACGAAGGCCAACTTGTTTAGGTTCATACATAGGCAAAATTATAAAAGGAAGATATTTTTTCCTTACCACTGCAGGTAATTAAGAGTGTTACTGTCTTGTACACATTAATTTTTGCTTACTCGATGTTAAGTGTAACTGATTAGTTACTGACATATATAAACGTGCGCAGCGACCATTACATTCTGTTAATCATTCAAGTTGATGATGCAAGAGTTGACATCTTCGACTCATTGGGGTGGCCCCAAGAGAGGTACCAACTAATTATAGATGTCCTCCAAAGATATTTTCTATCGTACTATATCGGTCTCTTTAATTTGTTCAATTCCTGAGATATCAAGTAACTAATTAATAACTCATTTATTCATTTGTTTGCCGGGTAGCATTTGGAAAGAATTCAGAGCGAGGACAACAGGTCAATTTAAAGAGAGGTGCTTAGTTTTTATCCTGACAAGGTAAGTAGTACGAGCTAGGTTCGCGCATCTTTTTAATTCAAATTTCAATACCATCATACCATGCTTGATTATTATTTGATTGAAATCTATTCTTGTAAAGAACTGCGAGAGGCAGCCACCGGGGACCAATTTGTGTGGATACTTCGTGTGCCAGTGGATTCGCTGGGAGGTCAGTGAGCGGAACCCACAGAAATTTCTAGACGTAAGTGAACAAAATATATTCACAGTTTTATTTTATTACCATCAATTGTGTTGAGTGTCATTCATAATTTCTGTTATGATGATTGATGTTCACATTGTTCTCCTTCTTTTATAGATGGATAGCATGCGGAGGAACCTGGAACTAAAGGACCGCTTTCGACCACTTCAAGAGGAAATTGCGGGATTTTTGATGGACCATGTCATAAACAAAAAGGAAGATACAATGCCATCGACGGGTCTAGGAAATGATCTCCATGTAATCGAACAGACGGGTTCTAGTCCCGGTCGACCTCTATGTAATCGAATACATGGGCTCTAGTCCCGGTTGTAATCGAATAGACGGGCTCTATTCCCGGTTGTAATCGAATAGACGGGATCTAGTCCCGGTTGTAATCGAATAGACGGGCTCTAGTCCCGGTCGAATTCTCATAAATATTTCTTTTATGAATATTTTGATATGCTATATTTATTTTTCTGATTTGTAATTAATTAACCATATTTTTTGCAAGATTAATCGTAGCAATAAGCTGGAAAAACAAAAAAGGCAGAGTCCGCCACGTGGGGACTCTCCTGTACCGGGCCGTAATACGGCCCGGTACAAGAAGTCCTCAGCCACGCGCTCTGCCACGGCCCCGCGTGGACCTCTCTTGTACCGGGCAGTAAGCCACCCGGGACTAGAGGGGGGCCTCTAGTCCCGATTGTGGCATCCCGGGTGGGCATCCGGGACCAGAGGTCCTTACCACCCGGTACAAGAAGTCCTTTTCCACTAGTGGATTCTTTCTTTCAGCTACCCCATTTGACTGGGGTGAGTAGGGAAGTGTCCTCTCATGGATAATACCGTGTTATGCATAGAAGGAGTCAAATTCATTGGAAAAATACTCTCCACCACGGTCGGACATAAGCCTCTTAATCTTTCGATTAAGTTGGTTTTTCTGCTTCACCTTTATAGATATTGAAATAATTCAAAGCCTCATCTTTGATTTCAAGAGATACACATAACAGTATCTAGTGAAGTCATCAATTAACGTCATGAAGTATTTCTTTCCACCTTTTGTCAACACACCATTCATCTCAGAAAGATCAGAATGTATGAGTTCTAGAGGTGCCAAGTCTCTTGCCTCAGCAGTCGTATGAGACATGCGTGGTTGCTTTGCTTGAACACACACTTGACACTTAGAACCCTTGACAGTAGTGAAACTGGAGATTAAATTCAATTTGGCTAGCCGCGTCATGCATTCAAAACTAATATGACAAAGACGTGAATGCCAGACATTTGATTCAATAGTAGTGCAAACATGACTGACAACTTTATTACAAACGTTTGACAATGACAAGCGGAACAAGCCTCCACACTCATAGCCTTTACCAACGGAAGTTCCAAACTTGGACACTACAAATTTATTGGACTAAAAAACTATCTTGTAAATATCTCGACATAGAAGAGATCCGCTAGCAAGATTCTTATTGATGGAGGGCACATGATGAACGTTATTCAGGTGCACAATTTCCCCGAAGTAAACTTCAGATCGACCGTACTAACACCACGAACAGAAGCACGTGACCCGTTTCCCATCAGCACGGAAGAAGTCCCTGCGACCTGATAAGAAGAAAATATTGAGATATCAGCACAAACATGTACATTGGCACCCGTATCAATCCACCATTCAGGAGAATGACATACTAAAAAGATAGTTGGAAATATATATACCGTACCCAGCATCTTTCATCTTAGCATCTCCAATGACAACATTAGCGGTCTTGCCGCTCTTCCCGCGCTCCTCAAATCGGTTAGGGCATCTTGGAGCCCAGTGATTAGGGTCACCGCAAACATGACAGGATCCCTTCTTCCAATCGGTCTTCCTCTTGAAGTTGGTAGACTGTGAAGGATTGTTCTTTTTATCATACTTGCCTTTGTCCTCAAACTTATTCTTGTTCTTGGGCTTGTAGGACTAGGAGTTCTTCTTCTGAACAAAGTTAGCACTCGAACCTCCCTCAAAACCTCGAGCTCGTGAGTCTTTAGCTCTCGCCTTTTCTTCCACATCAAGCGACCCAATGAGATCCATAACGAAAAAGTCCTATCTCTTGTGCTTCAGAGAGGTAGCAAAATTCCTCCACGAAGAAGGGAGTTTGGAAATGATGCCTCCGGCAATAAACTTGTCACGTAACACACACGAAACTTGCTCAAGTTCCTTAGCAATGGACTGTATCTCATGAGCCTGCTCAACAATGGAGCGCTCACCGGTCATCTTGTTATACAAGAACTGCTCCATGACATACAATTCACTGCCTGCGTCCGAGACCCCAAATTTGGCCTCGAGCGCATCCCACATGCCCTTGCCCGTAGTGATGGAAAAATACGGGTTGACAATCTTGTCACCAAGAATGCTGAGAATAGCAGCCCTCAAAAGGGTATCGGCTTCCTGAAAAGCTCTCTCCTCTTCGGAGTAAGCTCTCCTTCAGGCTTGCCTTTAGCAGCGTGAAAACACTTCATGGTTTCAAACCAGAGAGTGACTCTCGCACGCCACTTCTTGTAATTCACTCCATCGAAAGGAGCGGGCCTCAGCGAAGCAGCAAAGCCAATAGGAGAAAAATGCCTAAAATAAGGTTTTTGGATTGCTGGATATATGAGCAATTTTCCACATGATTTAATCTATGAAAATAATAGATAAAACATGGTTAGAGAAATAGGAATTAAACTAGTCATGCAATCTAACAGAGAGTACGCATAAAGCAATTCTACACATATTGGTAGAAATAGAGTCGGAAGCATGATCTTGAATAGGCAGAAAAAGATCATATACGGGGCAGCACAGGAAGACCCGTTTGCAGCGGATGAAGACATGTTGCTGAAGAGGACGTCGATGTCGGGGAAGAAGTCGTCCTCTGGGAAGTAGTCGTCGGCGTCCGTGTTGGAGAAGACGCTCCCCAAAAACCTTATCGCCTCTCTCCCCTATAGGATCATGAGAGACGGGATTCCGGAGGCCTACTGTTCCGTCAAGCGGTGCACGCCACGGAACGGAATGGAGAAGACTTGATCGGCGGCGCAGTGCTCGAGAACCAAGAGGCAGGCGCATGGACTGTGGCTGTGTTGCGGTGTGTCTATATGTGAGGAGCGACCTCACTTATATAGGCACGGAGGTGAGCTGAACAGTCAGGTCAGGAGCTGAAATATCACGCTGGGAGGTACAGCCAGCCGTTCGTATTCTTCCACTAGTGTGCAGAACCGTTCAGCTTCGTCTTCCACTAGTGCGCGTGTCAAAAACATTTCAGCTTCCATGCAACTATTCAACATCGTATTGGTCCATTCATTAGTGGCAAAAAGATAGGCATCGGCTCGGCGAGATTCACGTAACCCGTGACGACACGTGGCGAGGCGGCGGCGGAGGAGGACCGCGCATGTGGAACACCTCCTTTCACCTCACACCAACTCATACTAGTGGGAGAAAAACTCACCTTATAATGTGGTGCAACTCTCTCTAAACTAGCAATGTGGGATTAAACATTAGTCACACCTCTTACCATGTATGAATGGGCCACATGGGTCTCTATGATTTTCAGGAATTATGGAAGTGATTAATTGGGCTGAGCCATTTAGGCCCAAATTCCAACACAGCCTACCTGGTCTGAATGACCAAGCGCTGCACTGGGAGAAGCTTATCCTTGAACACTCTGCGATAGAGCTCAAGCCAAATCTCCCAGTGTTAATCAACGATGCTAAATTGTTGCTGATACATTAACCCACTTGAAAATTTATGACCTTCCTTATCGCAAAGTTAAACTCAAATTCATTTATGTAAATATTTTTTTTTTCCTCGAGTTATGATAATGTAAAGAGGACTAGACGAACTGTTGTGAAGGTCAAAGCGAAAGCTACTCGCCATAGCTAGCAAGCTTTGTTTCTCCATAGCAAAGTTTGTCTGTAAAATTTCACCATGCATGTATACAAAAGTTAGGTTACAGATATCCTGTAGCATTTAGGATGAAGCCCCATATCTTTAGGGCTTTGGCTAGTTTTCTTCGACGGGAGAAGTTGGTAGGTGACACCCGACTTTCAGTTGAAGAGAAACTAGCAGCCTTTGTGTGGATGTTGTCGCATAACTCCTCCTTCCAAGACCTCGAAATCCAATTCAGTTTATTTTGTGGTAATCAATGATAGCTGAATTTGAAGACAATTAAAGTAAATAGATGCTGTCGAGTACTACTTCATTTTGTATAGTCACCGGCCTGATGCTATTTTCAATCAGCAACTTATTGAATAGATGATCTAGTGCATGTAAATTCTAGTACTACTTCTTAGACAACCTTTGTTATTTCTTGGCATGTATTGTATAATTGTCTTGTATATTTTGCAGGATTTCATATCGCTTGACCTGTCGGGAAGGAGTGTGCTGAGCTCTGAGTTTGTACTGATGATGTTGAAGATAAATGCTACCCGAATTCAGTTTGAGATGATTTGTAATCTTGTGTTATGCTCCCAAATTTCAATTTGTACTGATGATGTTTAAGATAAATGCTACCCGAATTCAGTTTGAGATGATTTGTAATCTTGTGTTATGCTCCCAGATTTCAATTTGTACTGATGATGTTTAAGATAAATGCTACCCGAATTCAGTTTGAGATGATTTGTAATCTTGTGTTTATAGTCCCAGATTTCAATTTGTACTGATGATGTTTAAGATAAATGATTGTATTGGATATGTAGAGTAGTTTGTAATATTCTGCACACAATATTCAGGGCGAGAACCTCAGTTGAAAGCTGGCACATGTGCGCCCGCAATATTCTGGGCGAGAACCTCGTATGCGAGAGGTTTAACCGAACGCAAAATAAATGCCGGGATGTGCATGGTGGGGATGGGCCGGGGTATGGTTGGAGCGCGTGGTACACCCAATCCACGGGAGAGTTGGATCCACTAGGGGATTTAACCACAGGCAACCAAATGAGGCCTAAAACAGCTGACCGACTTTCCCACCAGCGAGAAATTGTGGAAGACTAACTCGCCAGCATCATTGTGGGCTGAATCCATGAACCTAAAACAAGTTCGAAAAATAAAGATGGTTTAATTTCAAAAAAAAAGGCAGCTGATCATGAAAGGTATACAGAGTGCGACAAATAAACATGTTGCCGATACGAGACTACGAGAGATATCTTAACATCTCCGTACCTCTGTATGATGCAAATTGCGAGCGAGGCACAGTTGATGGCGTAGTTCATGATCTTATCCTGGACGGAGAAGACGACAGGCTCAGGTTCAGCCATTATGTTCAATACCTGTGTGCAGATGTAACTCGGTTAGCAGATGAATGGAGAAGAGCAATATGATCAACTGGAGCTGCAACTCAAGTTCGAAATTTACCATTCGAAAAAAGACTCAAAGCTACGTACGCACATTTTGTTCCCCAAGCGAACAGCGGGTCAAGCTGATGATCGTATCGTCAACAGCCTTCTTCTGCAGATGCAGTTCGCAGTGGGTTTAGGGCGAACTAGAAGGGAAAGGAGCGCTTTGCCATGCCCGCATGATTTTTGCTATGTTTGTTTTTATCTCATTTTGTACTTACCGATCTTTGACGAAGAGTTCAAATGGCTGAAAATTTGTTAAAGATGCAGCGTCCATAGGATCGCCATTCAATGTCTTCTTATTGTCTTCGACCTAGTTGTTTTTAGGCTTCGTCGATACGACCTCATATGCTGACCAACCGGTAGTCACCCTCTTCTTCGACCATCGTCGGTACCTAGTCACACTGCCTGCTCTGACCCAAACCCCATCACATAATGTATGTCCTTGTCTATCAGTCTGACGTTGCCACTGCATCGCTGCACTTTATATCACACCCGTTTTCACATCAGTGCATATGAATTAGCAATAAATTGATGGTTGAGAAATCGACTGGGCTTTGTGAAATTTATCTTGAAGCTGACGATTTGTGAAGTTGAAACCAAACAAAAAAAACACTTCCTCTCTTTGTAGTAGCCAAGATTTGATCATCCAAAAATATCGTCTTGTTGAGTATGAATCCATCCATAGCGTACAACAAAGGCATGCTTGATTACCTGCATTGCTTGCATCCGTGGCTTTCTAGAGTTTGTGTGAGGAGAAACATGAGCTGAGTCATGAGTCATGTTCTAGACCCCATTTTGTTGCTTTCATTGTTTTTTTAAACTTTGGAGAAACATAAACACCGTTTGGTCGCAATGTGTGCCGTGCGCACCGCACTTACTTCACCTCTAATCTACATGGTAAATTTACCTCACACCTCTAGGTTTGGAACAAATTCGTTTATGTGACATCCCTATGATGTGCGGCGAGTGGGACAATAGCGGTGCGCCGGAGCAGGTTGCGACAATAGCGAACACACAAACATACCATGTTTAAACATGTTCACGTGTAACAATCATCATATATTTATAGTATAATATCTACCCGGCCCCATGGACCACGTTAAACACATGCTACCACAGAGTTAATGACAGTGAGCGGCGGCGGTTGAACAGAGACGACAAAGAGATTGAAGAACACATACGACAAGCACTACACATACGTGTACAAGATGTACTTGTATATGTGATGAAATGGAAAAATTACAACACAAAAGTTGTGAGAAACAGTGAGATGAATCTACTTGTCAAAGGAAATGTCAAACGGTCGACCTAGTGCAACGAATTTGACAAAATTCATCTAAAAATGGTGCAAGCTTCAATCAAAAATTGAGAAGTTCCACTCAACGAAATTATAAACCGAGCACGGGAATAGAACCTACTCGTTAATGCACATATATTTCGTGTACATTTTCCCAATATAAATATCAAATTTGCAAGTTATAGACAAATCACTCGTAACCTAGAGAAAAAGGAAACCAGATGTTGTTTGTCTTTTTCATCAGAATGCTAGCTATAACCACTAAATAAAAAATACAGCTGGTCTCACTGAAGCTAGCACTAGTAGAAAAAGGGGCAACAACACCGCTTCTATAGGGCCTTTAGCACCGGTTGAGCAACCGGTGCTAATAAATCGGCACTAAAGGGTACCCCCCTTTAGCACCGGTTGCTTACAAACCGGTGCTAAAGGCCTCCACGTGGGCGGAGCAGAGCGCGCGCAGGCGGAGGACCTTTAGTACTGGTTCGTATTACGAACCGATACTAAAGGTTTCTGCTTTTTTTTCTTTTCGTTTATTTTTCAGGGTTTAGGGTTTCTTTTTTTTTATTTCGTTTATTTTTCAGGGTTTAGGGTTTCGGAGGAGATCACGTCGATGCACAAAAAAAAGTTTTTCGCACACGTGAAGATCACATAGCACACATACAACTTGGTATATATATGTACACATATAAAGTACTCATAATTAATTACATATGGAGATCACTCCTAGTACATGGAGGGAGAGGCTACTTGTCGATATAGTGGAATTCTCCGGATTCAGGTATGACCTCCGTAAGGAAAAATCCCGCCAATTCCTCCGCGATTGCTTTTACGCGGTTTTCTGGTAGGAGCTGGTTCCGCTTTTTGCCATCTTAATTTGAAAGAAGGAGATCAAATCAATTATATGAAGGAAACTAACACAATTGATGGTAGCAAAATAAAGTTGTGAATGATGTTTACGTACCTCTCTAGTTCTTCGAGTATTATCTCTCTCGTTGACCATCATGCGAATGTACTCGCAAACGTAGTATCCACATAAATTCGTCCCAGGTGGTTGTTTTAGGCACCACTATACGAGAATAGAATTCAATCAAATAATAATCAAGAGATTGATAATGGTATTGAAACGTGAAGTACTACTTACCAAGTTAGCCTTAAACTCCAGCTTTTCTTTCCACTCACCGGTTCTTCCTCTCTGAACTTTCTCCAAACCCTGCCCGGCAAAGAAAATGAATTGAGGAGTTATTTGACCGATATATCAGGAAATGAACGAAAGAGGCCGATATAGTGCGATTGAAATTACCTCCTGAGCATTACACGCACGCTTCTGTAGTCCTCAGGTTCTCTCCTTAATGAGTCCCAGACTTCAACTTCTCCAACATCGATTTTAATGATCATCAGAATGAAGTGGAACCTGGACACGTTTATATACGCGGTTATTCATAACTCATCAATTACACTTAATATCGGAAAAGCAAAATATAGAATGTGTACAAGACAGTAACACTCACTTGAAGTTGTAAGGAAAAAGTATTTCTTTTTTGGTACTTTGTCGCTTTAAAAACGTTAGCAAAACATCCTCTGTGGCCTCGGCACATTGTTCTACGGTGACTTCATGAATTTTATCCGGGTCAATGAACCCAATGTCCCAGATTCCTCCCACTCTGCATTCACGAATCTTCATTCTGCATAATTAATAGCATACAAAAGAATGTCGTGAGGATAATTACAGGCAATGAACGAGAGCTTAACTAAAGAATTAAATTACTTACAGACAATAGCAGCTGATGATAGCTTTGTCGAGGGCACGTTGATTGTACATCTGAAAAAGTTCTTCGAACTCAACCTGCACAGCATATTCTCGGAAGTAGTGCTGTTCCTGAACTCTCGCCAGGAAATAGATTTTCCCTTCTTTTGCAGCGGCCATGTACCAGTTATGCAACTTCCATAACTGTGTTGTTAGAGCTTTCGGATCCATGACCAGAGGCTGCCCATGAACATATTTATATGCTAGCGGAGCAACGTCGTAACTTGTCTCCTCGTGCATTTGCTGAGCCGCCTTATCAGAAGGCACGATGAGCGGGGCGATCGATTGTACTTCTTGTTCTCCGAGCTGAGCAACTTGTTTCCCGCATTTCTTTGCTTCCTCCGTCTGTGCGCTCATCTGTGCGCTATGTTGCTTGTTAATAAAGCGCTCATAGTCTGAAAGGGGCTTCGGTGGAGGGTCATATAAGCAGTCAACGGTGTAATCTTTTTTGTCCATTGGTATAGTCTTCAGAAATTCCTTTACGGGGTGCAGTTGTGCCTGCAGTTTTTCCTGTTTTTTCTGTTCAAAAAAGGCTCTTGACTCTTCTTGCAAGCTAGTAGTTATTTCCTCTGAAGTCATCTCGCAAGCTAACTTCTTCTCAGGACTCTTGACTTTCTCGGGTATGTTTGCACGTGCACGTTTCTTGACAGGGGACCTGTCTTTCCTGAGCATAGTACTAGTCGACGTGAACAGCTTCCGCTTTGGCAAATTACTACTGGGCGCATCAGTCGGCTGACGGGACGGCACGGGCGATGGACTCGCGGCGGGCTCCCAATCGTGGGGAGGTCGGGTGGACTTTGAGGTGGTGGATTTCTACTCGGAGGAGTCGGTGGCCTTGGCGCCGCGTCTGGAAACATGATGTATTTCTTATTCCATAGAACGATACCAACTCGACTTCTCCCAGTGTCTTCTCGTCGTCACATCCAGGAATGTCAAGATCCATTGAATGGAATCCGGGCATAACTGTTTTCACCCCGACACGAGCATAGCCAGCTGGAATCGGAGCAAAATGGAAGATTGCTCCAGGTTGATTTGGTAAAGCATACCCATCCGCCACCGGAAAACTAATGTTCTTCATCGGCATGTGTAGCACACAATTTGTCTTCTCCGTGATATCATCCACGGGGTAGTGAGCCGCCGGCGGTTCGACTGCAGGATCTTCTAGCTGCGTGGAACCCACGCTGCTTTTCCGCTGAGATGGGGCGCATCGACTGCAGGATCTTGTACCACCAGCTGCTGAGATTCCCTTGCCTGGGTAAGTGCGTTCAGTTGCTCCTGGAACCCCTTCACCTGCTGTTCTAATGCCGTGAACCGGTCCAACTCCTTCTTCTTATTTCTGAAACGCTTTCTATAAGTTGCAACGTCCGCCGGAAATCCTTGATACTTATTAACGTCGGCTCCTCTGCCTCGACATCGTCCGTCGTGTTCAGGATTCCCGAGGGCGAGTGTCAGCTCGTCGTCCTCTCTATCGGGAACAAATTCTCCCTTTTGACTTTCTCTATTGCGTCCTCTAGTTTTTTTACGACCCTTGTAATTCTTTTCTTCCATTTCCCCTTTGCAACAATCAGCCCTGTGTCTGGGTCCAACCCTGCCCCATGCGCGAACAACCATAACTTGGACCTCTCGGGCCAGTCATCTGTCTGTGGAGTGATCCCTTTTTTACGCAGGTCGTTTTCAAAGGATTCCCACTTAGGCACGGCAGACTTGTAGCCACCTGACCCCAAAGTATGGAAATATTTCTTCTTCTTAGCATTCAACTTATTTTTGGCCGATCGGGCCACAGCGACGTCCGATTTCTTATACGCCACAAATTCGGTCCACACATCTTTTATCTTCTCAAGATTTCCAGTGAATTCTGGAGTTTTCTTCCCATATTTTCTCCACAATGTTTTCTTCCAGTTGTTGAATTGTGTGGCCATCTTCTTAAGAGTCCACTGCTTGACTTTGTCCTTCTTCTTCTCTTCGAGACCTACCGGTAGGCTGAAAGATTCCAAGAGCGTGTCCCAAAGCAAATCTTTAGCTCTTTTGTCGACATAACTTGCTCCAATGTTGGCTTTAACCGGCTTATTCCATTCTGCAATGGTGATCGGGATCATGTCCCTAACAAGAACTCCGCATTGAACTACATATCTACGGGAGGTGTCTTCGGGTTTCGTCGGTTTGCCATCAGCAGCAACTTCGTCGATCGACAACTTTGCACCATCTGGAAGCTTTATCCTTTGGTTCGGGCCTCGTTGCGTCTTTGGCGAACTTGGAGGCTTAGATCCGGAGGGCTAAAAGAGAAATGATTCGTTAATAAGTGCAATATAAATCAATTAATGCATCCAGTGATCAACAAGACTTAATATATATATACCTCGCCGGAGTTTGCTAAGGGCACTTCGTCGTCGTCTCTTATTTCTTCTAGCTCAAGTCCCTCACCGGAGTCGTTCAAACATTTTGCGCTGAAATCTTCTCCATCGGAATCTTCATCGGAATCTTCTCCATCGGTATTTACTCCAAGGGTCTTCTCAAAAATAATTGCTGCCATTCGCTCTTCCTTCTCCTCGTCTCGGATGAAGGGGGCGTCGTCCTCCATAGCTCAATGTCACTGCAAATTTAAAATTCATAGCATCAAGGTTAGAAAGTACACAAATTTTAAGTAGCAAGCAAATTTAAATTTCTTATACACAAAAATTGCAACAAATATTTCTTAACAAAAATATTGCAACTAATTATGGAGTATTAACAAAAAGAATTCCTAACACATTTTTTAACATTGTTTTCCTAACACAATTTTTAATTTAACATTGTTTTAACATTATGGAGTATTAACAAATTTAAATTTTTTATACACAAAAATTGCAACAATTTTTAACATTGTTTTCCTAACACAATTTTTAATTTAACATTGTTTTAACATTATGGAGTATTAACAAATTTAAATTTTTTATACACAAAAATTGCAACAATTTTTAACATTGTTTTCCTAACACAATTTTTAATTTAACATTGTTTTAACATTGTTTTCCTAACACTATGGAGAAATAACAAAAAAAAAGAGAATGCTAAATTAAAGCTCTCACCTTGGCGGCCGGCGGCGGTGGTGGTGCCGACGGCCTCGTGGCGGCCAGAGGTGGACATGCTCGTCGCGGCCGTAGGTCGAGGAGGGGACGAGACGGCGGGGGGCGCGCGCGGCGGAGCACGGAGCAGGGGCAGGGGCAGAGGCAGAGGGGCGGCGCCAGGGCAGGGGCAGAGGCAGAGGGGGCGGCGCCGGGGCAGGGGCAGAGGACTGAAGTGAACGGCGATCCAAAAGATCACTAGCCCAAGTATCATCGGAGTAGGACTAAAGTTGTAACAAGCTGGAACGAGGAAAGAAGAGACAAAGAGAGATCGTTCCACGAAGATAGCGTAGAACACGAAGAAGGTGACTATAGTGAATCGAAGTGGGAGCAGAAACAAACTGACTCAGAATATGGACATGATAAGAAATATCAAGGCGAGTAACAGCCAGATAGACAAGACTCCCGACAAGATGTCGATAACGAGTCGGATCAGAGAGAGGATCGTCATCAGAAGCACGAAGAGAAATATTGAGCTCCATGGGAGTCTCAACAGTACGCTCATCTGTAAGAGCGGCACGAGAAAGAAGATCATGAATATACCGTTCTTGGGATATAAACAAACCATCAGAGCTGGACGAAACCTCAATCCCAAGAAAGTAACGAAGCGGACCAAGATCCTACATAAGAAACTGCTCACTCAGACGTGCCTTGACAAAGGCAATATACTCTGGGTCGTCACCAGTGATGATCATGTCATCAACATACAGAAGAAGAGTGCGACCACGAGGAGAACAGTGAACAAACAGGGCAGGATCATGAGCACTGGGAGAGAAACCAGCAGCTGTGACCACATAAGCAAAGCGCTCAAACCATGCACGAGGGGCTTGCTTAAGGCCATAGAGAGAGCGACGAAGACGGCAGACCATGCCATTAAGAAAGGCATTCTTAACATCAAGCTGAGACACAGACCAATTGTGAACAGATGCCACGGCAAGAAGAGTCCGAACAGTGGTCATGTGAGCCACTGGAGCAAAAGTCTCATCATAATCACGACCATGCTCCTGCTGAAAGCCACGAGCGACTAGACGAGCTTTGTAACGCTCAAGAGTCCCATCAGAGCGGGTCTTCACCTTATAGACCCACTTACAGGTGATAGGACGAACACGAGGTGGAAGAGGGACAATCTCCCACGTACCAGTGCGCTCAAGCGCAGCAATCTACTCAGCCATGGCAAGCTGCCATTCAGGATGAACAACAGCCTCACGATACGTAGTCGGCTCCGGGACAGCCGACACACTATAGGTAGCGAAATCAGGTGAAGGACAAGGTCGAATACGAAGAGAGAAAGTCGGCTGAGACGGTGCACCAAAAGTAGAGGGTGCATCAGATGACATGGTCACAACACGTGGACGACGAATATAATAGAAAGGAAAAGTAGGATGAGAAGGAGCAACAGGAGAAGACGGAGACAGGGAGGGTGAAGAAGGCGGCGATGAAGGAGGAGAAGAAGGCGTCGACGAAGGAGGAGAAGAAGGCATCGGAGTAGATGGCACCGGATCAGGGGGAGGAGGAGAAATATGAGGGACGGCGGGAGGAGAATCAGGAAAAGAAAGAAAAGATAGATCCGCCACAGTAGAGGTCGAGGAGGTCGAGCGCGGATAGAAAGGACGAGACTCGTCAAACGTCACATCCTGGGAAATACGCATCCGACGAGCCACGGGATCCCAACAACGATAGCCTTTATGCTCATCACTATATCCGAGAAAAACACACTCAACAGACTGAGCGGTTAGTTTGGTGCGTTCACGAGGAGCGAGGAGAACATAGCAAACACAACCAAACAGACGCAGCACGGAATAGTCAGGAGAGTGATCACAGAGTCGCTCGAGAGGAATGCCACCCTGAAGGGCGGCAGAATGCTGAATGTTAATGAGATAGACCGAGGTAGAGACAGCCTCAGCCCCGAAATGAGGCGGGAGAGAAGAAGCGATCATCATCGCACGAGCAGTCTCAAGAAGATGATGATGCTTACGCTCAGCAATGCCATTCTGAGCATGTGCACCGGGACAAGAGAACTGAGCGAGAGTGCCCTGCTCAGCAAGAACACCACGCAAATGCTTGGAGATATACTCACCAGCAGAATCAGCACGGAACACACGAATAGGTGTAGAGAACTGAGTGTGAACCATGGTAGGAAAACGCTTATAGATAGAGAGAACCTCACTACGAGAGGACATAAAGTAAATCCAAGTGTATCGAGAGTAATCATCTATAAAAATAATATAGTACCGATGACCCCCTTTCGAAGCGAAGGGAGCCGGACCCCAAACATCTGAATGAACGAGATCAAAAGGACGCTCGGAAACAGAGTCACTATGAGGATATGGTAGCTGAATCTGTTTACCAAGACTACAACCCATACAATCCAAAGAAGCATTTCCGGAGACAGACCCCAAAACACCACGATGAACTAGAGACGAGAGACGAGAACCACATAAGTGGCCAAGACGATGATGCCACTGCTGAAAAGAGCTGGTGGCTGCGGCAACAGGTGTCGAGAGACTGGCAGTGGTGGCAGCGGAAGGAAGACGAAGCCAGTCAAGCTCCCATAAGCCATCATGGCGCCGGGGCCAGCACCAAGCAAAGCGTCCGTGCAACGATCCTGAACATAACAGGAATCAAAATCTAGAGTGACCCTGCAACGAGAATCGACAATCTGACTACCAGAGAAAAGCTGCATGGTGAGTCGAGGAATATGAGCAACAGAAGAAACATGAAACGCGGAACTGCTAAGAGTGCCTCGACTAGCAACGGGGATGGGAGTACCATCAGCAGTACAAACAGAGACAGGAGACTCGATGGGTCGAAGAGAGCTCAAGGCGGAAGAATCATAAGTCATATGAAAAGATGCCCCAGTATCAAGAATCCAAGGGGATGTACCTGAATGAGAAGAAGGTAGGCTCTCAGTGCCGGAAAAGTCAGTCGCAGAACTAGCAGAACCTGTCGGTGAAGAGTCCCAAGTAGCAAGCAGGCATCGAAGTTGCGCAATCTCACGTGCGGTCAAAGACGCCACTGAAGAGGTCGAGCTAGACGTGTCAACCAAGGAGGTCCAATCACCGGCACGCGTGGTAGCCACATGGGGAGTTGACGGAGAGCGGTCACAAGTGCGTGCACAAGCCACGCGAGGAGTCGACAAAAAGCGGCCAGAACCATGTGCAGAAGCCGCGAGAGTCGACGTAGAGCAGCGAGTCGACATAGACAAAGTCGACGTAGAGCGACCACAACCACGGGCAGAAGCAGCGAGAGTCGACGTAGAGCGGTGAGTCGACATAGACGACGACGTACATCCACGAGGCAATGGAAATGAAGTCGACATAGAGCGGTCACAATCACGCGCAGAGGCCACGAGAGTCGATGTAGAGCGGCATGCGACCGTCATCGAGGGAGGCCACGAATCAGGCAACAAGGACGGAAGAGGAGCACCGAGCACAGACGGAAGCACGGGACAACGATCACCAGAAGAGACCCACATTTTTTCTTTTTCTATTTCTGTTTTTTTTTTTTGAAACTGCTGGAGTGAACGCAACTGGATCAGATCGAAACAGAGGTCGACTTGCTCTGGACCGCGGACGAGAGCCAGAGGAAGCCCGGCTGGCGGGCAGACAGCCACGAGCGGAAGACCACGGCTGCCGGCGGCGGCCGGAGGGCGGCAGACGCGCGGCCAGAGGGCAACGGCGGCGGGCGGCCGGAGGGCGACGTCAGCGGGTGGCCGGAGGGCGGCGGACGCGCGGCCAGAGGACGGCGGCGGCGGGCGGCCGGAGGAGCTCTACGCGAGCTATACGTTGGGCGGACGGGAAGCTCTCGCGAGCTGTACGTGCGGCGGCTGGAAAAAAAATTGCACGAGTTGCGCGTGCGAAACGCTAACCTAACTCTGATACCATGTCATGTGTCATGCACTAGCCAACTTTCCTAACAGTTCGAACTGATAGAAAGGGCTAGTACAATTCACATATACAGGTGGTAGCAATTTTAGGATAAATTGCGCAAGCCAGGACTCGAACTCAAGACCCTGGGCTCTGATACCATGTTAGAAACATAGTAGCCAGAAACGGGGTCCATGCCGCGTTCCTCGACCCGGGATCGATCGACCCAGATCGAGGGTCGGGAACGACGGTGGGTCGCCATGGGTCGTGGCCGGGTCACGGTCCCGTTCGATGCCTACTGAACCCTATTGAGTAACCAATATTGCAAGGCGGAGTACATACCAGGCATCCCGTATTACCGTCGCAGTCCTCCCGTGGCCGACCTGAACGCCATCGCCGCCGCACTGCTTCCTGCCTTGCCCTCCCTTCATCCATCGCCACACCTTGCAGCTTGGTCGCCAGCTAGCGAGTCGTCCGAGGAGGCCGCCGGAGTGCCGGGCTGCCGGAGGGACCGGTGGACTGTAGCGCTCGCGAGTGAATCTGTGGGGGGGGGGGGATTGAGTTGTGTTTGTGGAGAAAGAAAGAGAGCAGAGGAGAGAGATTGGTTCGTGAGGAGGAAAAAGCAGTCAATCGTGGCTGAAATATAGACTGTAGAGCCCACGTCCACGTAATTAAAGGTGGAGTTTTGCCTCCATGCCCACGTAATTAAAGGAAATTTCCAAATAAAACAACTAAATTAAAAATATAAGCATAAAAGGTGGGATTTTTCCACATTGCGAAATAATCAGAAGTTGTAATATCGTCCTATCGCACTAGGTCATCGACCCAAAATGTTGTGGATCACGACCCTTGACCCTAATTGTGGTACCAAAGATGTATACCCCTTGTCGAACTCTGTTCCCGGCAGCGGCGATCCTCGACCCGCGACCCCGTTTCTCGACCCGGACGACCCGAATTTCTGGCAACTATGGTTAGAAATATGCAACTTGTATTCCATGGGGGCCAAATGCCACAATATATAATACATGTATAGGTGTGTAAATATGCAGGGAGCCTCCTATCTAATAGGGAAACTACAATATACAAATATCTCTCTAACATTGCTGACGTATATATTTATTGTTTGCTTTAGTCTTGTCTTAGTACCTGGTGCGTATTTGTAGAGCAATCTCAATCCACACAAGAGAACAGATGATAGAGGGAACCGCAACAGTGTGCCAATCATGATCCATTGGGATTAGCATCCCATAGCGAAGCAAGGCAATCCCAAGCGTCACTAAGGCCGCCATTCCGACAATCTGAAAAAATTGGTGCAAACTCGGTTATAGAATCAAATTACGACACAACTACATGATAATTCAGCTAAATTTCGGATGCTTGGTAACTATCTATAACTTACTAATCCCGTGGGTTAACATCGTAGACGTTACATACCGAAACTAGTATGTATTACTAGTACCATTTAAGTAATACTCTACGTTATACAGAATTACAGATGATAACAATCACTTTTACTTGCCCAGATCCTTGCCCAAGTTTTGTAGTGCCTATTCAAATGAATGATAATAGTGATAACGATTAGAGATGACCCAAACGAACAGACGAACGCAAACAGCGTAGACCCCTCGGTGTGAGCAGCATGATAGGCAGCGATGAAGAACAACTTGGAACAACCGACCGAATTGTCTAGCAGCGAGAAATTGTCAAAGACTAGGTCCCCTACAGCATTATATGTTGAATCGATGCGCCTGAAAGATATACACGGAACCATCGTAAGCTCGTCGTGCACAAAATGGGCGGTTGGGTTAATAACTAGTTAGTTTGAAAAGAAGCACCCAGACCCTGTTTCTCGGCATTTCTCATACTTACATCTTTGTAATGCGAAGAGCAAGAGTGGCCAGGTTGACCAAGACACTCACTATTGAACGTGCAGTGACCGTCATTTCCTGCAAATGTATCCAACAGATTAGAATCCGGCATGGCAAAACAATTTAACTGATTATTACTGAGAGTAGAATAAAGAATGGCAAGACACCGCTCTATTTCGTCTAGATGTGGTGCAGAGCTAAGGTAGCAGAAACGTGCAAAAAAAAAAAATTTGAAGGAATTACGGCAGTTGCTCTGCCAAATCAATTAAGAGGGTAGAAAAGGTTCAGGTTACAGCTAGGGAGGAACTAGCCTCAACAAGGACAAAACAGAAAGGAAAGCCGAAGCTAAAGCTAACAAAGCTGACTACTCGCCATCATCGTCCTCAACATCAGAATCCTCCACAGGCGGCACAGCAGCCTGATCATGAAGGAAAGATCCCACCAGCAAAAGATCATCGCGGATGAAATCCAGCAGTTGCGCTTCCGAAGTGACGGCCTGCTGGAACACCCTTCTGCATCTCTCCTTCCAGAGGTGCCACGCCCCATAGATCGTGATAAGAAGCTCATCCTTTCTCAACGAGGACGCCATAAAATGCCACCAGGCAGCAGGATTCTCGAACTGCATAGGCATAACAAACAGGCCGGGGCAATTGGCCCATTGAGCAAGCAGGTGCCAAACTGAACGGGCAAAAGGGCAGTTGAGCACCAGGTGGGTTGCCGTCTCTTGCTCCTGATCACACAGAGAGCACTTGTCACCATGATCGATACCTCTAAGTTGGAGATTGTCATCAGTGAGAATACGCTGTCGCAGCCAAAGCCAGAAGAACATCTTGCATTTAGGTTGAGCTTTAGAACGCCAGAGCTTGGAGAAGTCAATGGGCGAAAAGGCCCCAGCAAACTGGACATCATATGCCGAGGCTGAGCTGTATTTGGCGTTGGCATTGAGATTCCAAGCTATCTGATCATCCTCATTAGTGAGGTCCAGTCCTTGCAAACGAATCCAGAGGGCAGTGAACTCATGAAGTTGATCAGTGGAGGTTATCCGATGAAGACCAGTCATCCACCTATCAGAGTCCATTGCTTGTGCAACTGTCAGACGTTTTAGGCGCGTCAACTTGAAAAGACTTGGAGCAATATCCACGGGAGCCACTCCCTGAATCCATTTTGAGGTCCAGAACTTGGCCGTGTCCCCACGCCCAATAGTGATGGAGGTGCATGCATTGAACAAATCCCTGTCAACAGAATTACATGGCACTTCCGTACCAACCCAGGGCCTTTGCTGTTCTCTCCACTCGTACCACAACCACCTCAGACGCAGGGCGCGACTAAATCGCTCTAGGTCCATGATCCCAAGTCCTCCAAACGCCTTTGGCTGGCACACCGTGCGCCAGTTCACTAAGCAGACAGCTCTCGCTTGATCTGGCTTTGATTTCCAAAGAAAGTCACGGCGTATTTTGTCAATTCGCTTGAAAGCCCACTTCCCTAACTGAAACACAGTCAACATATAGGTGGGAACCGCCGAGAGGACAGAATTTATCAGTGCCAAACGCGCCGCCGAGTTGAGCAGCTTGCCTCGCCAGCGAGGTAGCCTCCTTGCAACCTTGTCGATCATGGGCTGAAGCTCAGCCTTGGTCAATTTCCTGTAATGCAACGGCAGACCAAGATACTGACAGGGGAAGTGATTAATCGGAATCGGAAGCTGACCCAGGGCTGGGATTATCTCAACAGGACTGCATCTAATGGGGAAGACAGCTGATTTCTGCAGATTTTCTTGTAGCCCTGATGCTTGACCAAACAGTGAAAGAATCTTTGTTACTTGGAAGATATATGAGGGAGTGGGGTTGACAAAAAGTGCGACATCGTCTGCATATAGGCTGGTACGCAGGCGAGCCGGCGGCAGATTAACAGAAGAGAGGGCCCCCACCTGATCTGCTCTTTGCAACATCCAGTGAAGGGGGGCGATGGCGATAGTGAACAACATAGGCGACAGGGGGTCGCCCTGCCGAAGCCCCCTCCGATGCCAGAATTTGCGCCCAAGCTGCCCATTTGCCATGACTCGTGAACTAGAGGAACTCCAAATCAGCGAGAGCAAATCTCTCCAACGTGGCCCAAAGCCCAACCTCTCTAACAATTCAAGCATGTACTCCCACGACACCGTGTCGAAGGCCCTGCAATGTCTAGCTTCACGAACAGACATGGCTGCTTCTTACTGTGCAACACCTTGATTGTGTTTCGGACATACAAATAATTGTCATGTATACTTCGTGACTTAATGAAAGCACTCTGGGAGTTGGGGATCATGTCATGGAGGTGAGGTGCCAATCTATTAGCCAAAAGCTTGCAGACAATTTTAGCGACAGAGTGCATCAGACTGATGGGCCTATAGTCCTTGACCTTGCAAGCAGCTTCTTTCTTAGGGATTAGTGAAATATGGGCAGAGTTCAACAAGTGCCAGCGATGCCCCCGGAGACGATGTAGTTGGTTGATAGCAAGCAATAGGTCCTCTTTGATCACATCCCAGCACCTCCTGTAAAATAGTGCCGTGAAGCCATCAGGGCCGGGAGCTTTCCCACCTGGCAGGTCAAACACCGCCATTTTCAGTTCATCTTCAGTAAAGCTTTGCTCAAGAGAGGTAAGATCGTGCTGGGGAATATTCAGGACATCCCAATTGAGAGATCGGCGTCGCGGCACCGTGGTACCCATCGATCCACGAAAGTGATTGAGAAGCTCTTTGTGCTTTTCCTCCTCGGCGGTGAGCAGCCCAGCATCCGTGTCCAACACCGGAATAAAGTTCTTGCACCGGTGGCCATTGGCTTTTAAGTGGAATAGCTTAGTATTGGCATCCGCCGCCCCAACCCAGCGGATCCTGGAACGTTGACGAATTCTCGAGCGAGCAATTGCAGCCAAGCCTAAAACCTTCATCTTCAGGAAGTGCCGTAGGGTAATTTCAGCCAAAGTTAGATCACGACCCTCTTGAGCGACATCCAATCCTAGGATTACCTGCTCGGCAATCGTGGACATAAGCCTGAAGTTTCCAATCCTAGCCCTGCTCCAAATGCGAAGAGCCTTGGACACACGGCTGAGCTTGATATGCAGATTACGAACACAGTCGCCAGGCGCCACCGGCCTCGCCCAGGCCGCGGCCACCACCTCGCTAAACCCCTGCTGCTTGACCCAATAATCCTCGAACCGGAACCCCTTGAAGGACGGTAAACCAAGCTGCCCTGTGAGCAAGAGGATGCAGTGATCTGACATGGAGGACGTGGTAGCCTGAAGGTGTGATTGGGGAAAGAGTAAGCCCCAGGCAACAGAAGCAAAACAGTGGTCTATCTTAGATTGAATCTGTGCATCAGCTGAGCTCGTCCATGTGAATTTTCGACCATGCATATGCAATTCAGCAACTTCTAGCCAATTAAGCGCAACCCTAAAGGTTCGAATCAACCTCCTGTTGACATTTCGAGAGCTCTTATCAGACTCTCGCAGCAGCAAATTGAAATCACCAACAAGCAGCCACTCCGACAGTGCCGTGGCCTTCAGACCTCTGAGTTCTTCAATGAATAAAAGCTTACCAGGCACAGATTGTGGACCATAAACTGCTGACAGCGACCAAGTCTGCCCATTGGCCCGCATCGTGATACTGGCCGTGATTGTGTGATCAGTGCTGCTAGATTGAGCCAGATCAAAGAAGTCCGAAGAGGCCGCCACGATCACTCCACCCTTCGTTCCATCCGCGGGGAGGAAACAAAAATTATCAGCAAACTGGGGACCAAAAGCTTCCACCACAATAGCATTATCCACCACCGCAAGCTTTGACTCCTGAATGCAGACTATAGTTGCTCTGTGTTGCTTGACTATATCACAGACCACCTTGCGTCTGGCAGGATTATTCAGACCGCGAACATTCCAATTGAGAAGGATGCAATTAAGAGATTTTTGACTTAACATGGGAAACTAGGAATCTCACTTGCTGCAGATGCTCCGCCTACACAGCAGAGGCTGGAGCCCGCAGGCCCTTAGCCCGAGCAGAACGGCGCACCTTCGTCGCAGGGGAGCGGCGTTTGGAGCTAGCCGCCGCACCGAGCAGCGCACGAACCGCATCCACCTCTAATGCTGTCATGGGCTCCTTGAAGAGCGCAAGGAACCGCTTGAGGAGCGCCTCCTCCGACGCGCCACCGTCATTGTCGTCGTCGATGGGTAGTCCCCACTTCTTGCGCAGAACTCTGCGAGCCCGTTCGATGGTGCTCAGGGCCGCCATGGATTTGACAGCCAGACGCTCGCTGGCCCGCCGTGTGGGTGGAGTGGCGCAGCGCCGGCGGGAAGTCGCCGGAGTGGCTGGCTCAGGCCTGGGCAGGGCGGGTGGGGGAATGATTGCAGCTAGGGATTCAGGGAAGGTGGGAACCCAGGAAGACGTTTCCCCAGTCTGCGCGTCATGGGCTGCCAGCCAGCTTGGCCCATGAGCCTGGCCCAGCAGGGTTGGCTGGCTGCCCGCCTGGGCCTCGTTGACCATCGGAGCTTCTGCATCTGGGTCCAGCTGGCCCCGCTCAACGGTCAAAAGTCCTTGTGCACCCTCCAGGACCCGTGATCCTGCAGCAGAGGCAGGACTCGCAGGGGGCAGGAACGGATCCTGAGATTGGCCATCCCCAGCCCCTGCAACCTCTGACGGGACCATCCCATCTATCTCGAGTTGGCTTGATGGCGAGCTGACTGCACGAGGAGCACGCTCCTCCCTAGCCTCAGCAGCCAAGGGCGAACCCGTGCCATCTGCCACCACCGCCATGCTGCCAGCAGGCCGCGTCTCCTACTGGACCAAGTCGACGGTGTGAAGGATGCCGTCCACAGACGGCGCAACGCCCTCGACACTCCCAGCCTCCATGCTGGGGGCGAGAGAGACGGCGCCAATGACCGCCGTGAGTTCGCCGTTGAGCACTAACGGAGCAGGCACATGCACCGTGGATGCGATGCGCTGTCGCCAAGCACGCGTGACCTCCCCGACGTAGGCGTTGGCAGGGCGGCGAGACTGGCGCCCGTTGCCGGCGCCGCCGTCCCCAGGGGTGAGCGACCGCGCTGACGTCCACCAAGACGTCGACGCGCCGGGACGCGCGGGGGGACGCATGATCCATCCTCGTGATGCAGGTACCAGGGGAAGAAGATGTCAAACTCGGCGTCCAAGGCCTGAGGTGGTGCCGCCGCAGCACGCGGAGCCTGCGCAGGACGGGGACGCTGGCGAGAGGCAGCAGCCGTAGGAGCACGAGCATGAGAGGGAGAAGAACCCGAAACGGAGGGGGCGGGTGTGGGCGTGGGGAAGGTGAGGCGGGAATGGGCAGGGCCGCGGAGAGCCTGGGGATGGCCGGGAGGGTAGGAAAGCCTGGTGGAGGGTGGTTTCCTGGTGAGGTCGGGGTGGCCGGGAGGGAAGACAAGACGCTCTTGGGGAGGAGGGCGGGTTGGCGCAGCGTCGCCGGGACACCAGCGAGCCATGTGGCCGGATTTGTCACAGAGAAGGCAGGTTGGAGGATCTCGACAAGCTGAGACACGATGGGAGCGAGCGAGACACTTGAAGCAGCGCCCGGCAGCCTTCTTCCTAAGGAGCTCCTTGAGGTGGAGGCCTCCAGCAGCCAACGGCCTGCCATTGAAGGCATCCTGGCCCGCCATGAAGTTGGGGCTCCGCTTCTTGCGCCACCAGCCTTTCTTCCGCTGCACCTGCCATGGTCCGTCGCCATCCGAGGTTGGAACTCCGAGATCTTGCACGGCAGTGGAGTCTGCCGAGCCGCGCGCGCCCGGCGGCGCGGCGTTACTGCTGCCACATTGGGGCGCCACCGGCCCAGCAGCAGCGTCTTCAATGCCCTCGCCCAGAACGGGTGCCGGAGAGGCAAGAGTTGCCGACCCGCACACCAGGGCCTCCTTGAACGTTGCCTTGCGCGGCTGCTCCGTAGATCCTTCCGAAGAAGACGGGCTGAAGTCGAAGTCAATGCACCTAGGTCCTAGGTCCGGTGAGCACGTGGGTGGCTGGCAGGGGCCGGAGTAGCCATCCGCCGGAGTTTGGTAGGTGGTGGGAGGGGAGAGGTGGGAGCTCTCTCGGTCCATTCTCTGCATGCTGAAACTCTCTATCAACCAAGTGAATCCCCAAGCTATCTTTTTTGAAGAAAAAAGAAGCAAGGGGATTTAGTTGGTTCAGAGAGGACTGGAATCTGTATGTTTGTGCTAGGCGGAGGCGCGGAGCTACGTGATGACAAACCCGGGCCATGGCGCGCCCAGCCCAGGGGAAATACGATTTTGTTGCTTATGTACCGGTAAAGTCTAGCCAAAGTCACAGCCCAATTTGGTGATTTTTATTCAGCCTGGCCCGCCCAGTTTCTATACTATAGCTCCGTCGTTTTCACTGACGCAATATTCTTGGGCCAACTCAGAAATGACACTGCAAATTTTCGGCACGAACAAATAATTATGAGGCGCCGCTCAAAAAATAATAATTATGAGGCGTTTAAAAAACAAAATTATGAAAAATGCCGCTGCGACTTTTGAACACTCTGAAAAATTAACATTTTTTAAGGACTCTGAAAAGTAACATTACAGTTAACTGAGAAGAAATACTCTTTCCGTATTTTAGCAGGGACAAAAATACAATTAAATTCTTGTCATCGCAATCCCTAATAAATCCCCCACCCTGATCTGCTCTCAAGCCGCCGTCGTCGCGCCGTGCTTCTCCCCGCTGCAGCTGTCGCGACTCCAGATCACACCGACGTATGACGTATCGAGGGCAGGTTCAACAATACTAGAAGGAGAAGGCGCGCTTCGCTGCGCCGTTTTACCGGGTTGCATTAATCTACTTTTTTTTTTGCTTGATGCAGTTTGTTTTTCTCCGAAATATACCTTTTTGTTTTCCCCTTGACATATTAGCATACTACAGATAACAAAGCAATATGTATCTATATGGACAAAAGAAACTACAACAATCAAACACCATAGTCCGCCCAAAGTCCAGCATAGTTTGAATCCTAGTGTGTGATTAGCATCCACACTCCACAATACACATAAAAAAAAGGAAGCAACACTTATGTTAATCGTCTGACGAATCAAAATCTGACATCAACATGTTTTTTACCCTGAATCTGATGTCAACATTTTTTACCCTCAATCTGATATCTACATTGTTGACAATTATAATCTACAAAGTATTACATTGTTAATTGATACCTCTTGTTAATTCAGCAAAAAAAACTAAATCTAATATAGACATCCAATTAATTATATCAGGTGTGTCTATACAAAGCATCAAGGAAGAAGAGTAGACACACGAGAGTAGCTCACAGCTTATTGCCCCCAAAAACCTCTTCTATTTTGGTCTGAATTTTTCCTTCCGTTGTGTGGACGACGCCACCAAATCTACCAGCGCTTGCGAGATCAGAGCCGAGTACAGGGAATCAGAACAATGCTACATTGGATGATTGGCGTTGGATCGAAGAAACAAACTTGGATCATTCACAAGTCAGAACTCCGCACCCGCTATCACGTGCCAGACAAAACTTATGAAACTGAACAACAGGACCATACAAAATCAAAGCAAAAACAGTGAGCATGAAACATCAGTACAACGGCCTGATAGTGATAGTGATATTGACAGTGCGGTCGCGAATTCTCCTGTGGTTGATCGGTAACAGATCGGCAGATTTAATGCATATGTGCTTGATTTTGCCGATCAGGTCATCATACCTCAGCCAAAGTGTGTTGGGATGACGTCGATGCTGCATATGGCTGCGCAAGATTCTTCTTTGAGGCATGATTTATGTCATCTAACTTCACGATCTTGTGCATGTATAAGAAGTGGATGATGATTTAGGTGGCGCTCTCTACAGCGGCTTACTCGTTGGACATCTGGTCGCCAAGGAAGATCCTTGGAGTGGCTGAGGTCCAGGAGCTGACACCATCCGGCATATTCCCATATTGATATACGCCTCGAAGTGCCCACTGCTATATCGGATTCACTAGTAGAAACAGAGGCATTGGTGCGCCACATTAGTACCGGTTGCAACAAAAACCGGTACTAAAGGGGGCATTAGTCCCGGGTCGTAATACGGCCCAGGACTAAAAGTGTTCCGCAACCGTTCGCCTGGCGCGAGAAACCTTTTAGTCCCGGGTCGTAGTACGGCCCGGGACTAAAAGGACGAACCGTTTGCCTCCCGCGCGCTTTGGAAGTTGTGTTTTCGCGACGGATCAGAGAACAGAGGGCCATTTGCTACAGTACGGGTTCTCCTCTTCCTCTTGCTCTCCTCTCTTCTTCCCCAAATCCTCCACCATGAATCGAATTGGTATTCAGTTTACTCATGTGTCAACACCATGCAAGACCCTTCTCGATGTCGCCTACACGAACGACTGCGCTAAGGTCCCGGGTCTTCTTGCCGATTTGAAGAAATGGCATGACGAGGATGAACACAAGTTCCTTGGCCTTGATCTCGAGTACACGGCCGATGGACGAGATGTTGCCGTCATCCAACTTGCTCACAAGAACCATGTCATGGTCTTCCAATGGTCAAGGTAACACGAACTTCTTGTAGGATAGGAAAATTGCATAGGATATATATAGCAACGTGTGGCCATTTGAATCCTATTGGAAAGAGAACATCTTTTGATTCATAGGATAGCAAAATTTCATAGGATAGCAACATGTGGCCATTTGAATCCTATTGGAAAGATAGCTTCTTTTGATTCATATAGGATAGCAAAACTTTATAGGATAGCAACATACGTGTGGCCATTTGAATCCATTTTTTCATATAGGAGAGTGCTTCTTTTGATTCATATAGGATAGCAAAATGTTGCAGCGATGTTTAACATTTGTTCCATTAGTTCCATTTTTGTTGTTGCAGTAGTGTCAAGCACTGTCCAGAACTCATGGATTTCCTTGTCAACAGCGGCATACGTTTTTGTAGCGTTGATATAACGAATGACAAGATCAAGATGATGAGCACCTGGGGTATTGAGATACCAGCTGACTGCCACATTGATCTCCAGGACTTGATCCAGTTTCGGTATCCCTACAAGACTGGGATGGCTGATATGGCAAGAGTCTTGATCGACCCGAAGTACGCTGGTATGAAGAAAAAATTCCCCAATGAGCAGCACAACTTCTGGGAGAAGAACCAACTTGACAGGATCAACCTTGATTATGCAGCAATAGATGCATACGTTTCATTCGAGTTGTACCGCAAGTATTCTTCGGAGGACGAGTAGATGGGTGTCTGTGTCTCTAGTAGTATGTGCATAAACATGTGAATTTTAATTTCTGCCGGAAATGAATTTGAATTTCCTTTTCATTCAACTTGGATGGAGCCAATTTGAATTTTCTTTTATTCAACATTGCAGATGAATTTACATCGGTAGTAGCGACAACACAACGACGTAGACATATTATTTATCAATTTTCAATTTACGGATTTGTAGATACGAATTATTCAATATTAAATAGAAAAGGCAAAAAAGAATTATTATTTAAATTCAAGAATTAACATATATAGTTTGGTGGTAACCCCTAAATCCATCGTTTTGAAAGGTTAGCAACTTTATTATTTAAATTCAGCACTTAACATATGTAAATCAATGTATTAAACCTTTATGTGATGTGTAGTAATGAAATTCGTCAATTTAATGTATTAAACCATAATACATAGCTCGGGTCCATTTTTATTTAACCATAATACATTACGAATAATATCACAAACTTTTGCTCGAGAAAGTCTATCAGGGTTACAAATTGATGTGGTCCAATGTCTGGCAGCTTCGATTTGTTGTTCCCGCCATCCTTCTTCGAGTTGTTGTTCCCACCATCCTTCTTCAACAGTGGATCTCAAGAATCTTGGGTACCACACCGAACCATTCGTCCTAGCCAATGGTGTGGCTCAGGTTTCCTATGTGAAGGACATGTCCACCAAACCGAAAAAAATAAAAGATAAGCAAAAGAATACATCGTCCGATGAGCCAAAGTGCCACATAGTCTGAAGATTATAATAAGTTTCATGAAATTCCGCCCTTCACAGTGAAAACTGACCCAAGCATCATGTTAAATGATGAAGATTCTCCATGGCTACGGCTCAGAAGAAAACATAAACAATAGTTGGTGATGTTGGTGATGTGTAATAATGTATTAAACCATTATGTAAGGAGCATGTGTAAGAAGCTTCAATCAGCTGCAGTTTTACCAACACAATCTCTGCATTCTCCAAGTGATAGAACAAAACATACGGTTTCCCCTGCCTACCTTCTCCAGTGGCCACTCTGACCGGCAAATCGGCAAATCATCGCGTGGTCGTGAGACGGCAAATCGGCCTTCGATCCAAACAGCGGCAAGACTTCTTTGATGATCTGCAACCGTCGAAACAAGTGTTGGGAATGTTGCTAATCATCAAAGAACCTTGCCGCTGCTTGGATCCGACCGAGGGGAGGGTTCCCGGAACCGAATGATATTGTTCGGTCGATGAACTGAAGGATTATGCAGATATATAGAACAGAACACACGGTTTCCCCTGCATACAGCCCAACGGTGGCTCGTGAGTGCCTGCATATCAAAAGAACTACAACCGTCCGGCAAGACATCTCTGATGATCTGCAACCGTTTGGAACGGTCGCAGATCATCAGAGACGTCTTGCCGCTGCTTGGATCCGACCGAGGGGAGGGTTCCCGGAACAAGCGCTCGAAAGACATCTCTGATGATCGACAACCGTCCAGCAAGACATCTGTGATGATCTGCAACCGTTTGGAACGGTCATAGATCATCACAGACGTCTTGCCGCTGGTTGCCCAAAGATGCCTCCGCCGAGGGGAGGGTTCACCTTCAGCCTTCACTGAGTGCTCTCTGCTACCCGTGTGCTGCCAAAATGAACTACAATGAGTAGACACTGAGTGCTGAACATGTCCGGGAGGGGGGCTATATATAGGATACGTGTGCTTCTTTAGTCCCGGTTGGTAACAACAACCGGGTCATGTGGGTCACGAAGTGGTCGTGATACTACTCATCCAACAGCTCACAATCCCTCAAAAGAAACACACCTCTGATCCAACGTCTCACAAGCGCTAGAAAGAAACACACGATCCGTGTGCTTCTTTAGTCCCGGTTGGTAACACCAACCGGGACTAAAGTCGGGCTCACCCCTGATCCAACGGTTCACAAGCGCTTTAAAGAAACACACGATCCGTGTGCTTCTTTAGTCCCGGTTCGTGAGTAGAAGTGAACAATACATAGGGATGTTATTGGTGATGTGTAATAATGTATTAAACCTTTTATGTAACTGTGTTCTGAAAACTCAGAAGAGATATCAAATGCACTGTTGGACGTATGACGGGAATCTGAATGCTTTGTATTCGGTCAATGAACTGGAGTATTTTGTAGATAGAACAAAACACAAGGTTTCACCGTCATACAGCCCTACGGTGGCTCCGAAAAGATGTGAAAAAGAAGATGCTGAAGTGAACACACACAGTACTGAACATAGGTACTCAAACTAACTTTGACCGGGTCCTAAGCCGCGCGGTGCTGAGCCGCGGGCGCTCTGCCTCCAAAGAGCCGGAACCATCACGGGGTCATAGCTGATGTGATAAGGATCCCTCTGAAGTATCGACCAGCGCCTGTTGGTCTGAATCTCCAACAAATGCATGTAGCGACGGACGTGCTCGTCCTCCTCCCTGATACGGCGACGTACCACCTCCTCGGGGGCCGGCTCTCTCTGCACCCTCTGTGGCCCTAGCCGGAACCATCGTTGGACAGTACGGATCGTGTGTTTCTTTCGTGCGCTTCTGAGCCGTTGGATCTGCGGTGTGTTTCTTTTGAGCGCTTGTGAGCTGTTGGATTTTTAGAACCAGTCCCGGTTGGTAACACCAACCGGGTTGGTAACACCAACCGGGACTAAAGAATCACACGGATCGTGTGTTTCTTTCGAGCGCTTGTGAGCCGTTGGATCCGGGGTGTGTTTCTTTTGAGGGCTTGTGAGCTGTTGGATCAGCACTCCCACCACCACCACCACTCCCACCTCATCCACACTCATTCCAACTTCTGCCTATAAATACTCCACCTCCCAGACAGGTACTCACTCATTCCAGCTTAACCAGCTCAAACACAAGACATTCGGATTCCCTAGCTAGGTTTTGGGCATCTTTGGGCAACCAGCGGCAGGAGGTCGCTGATGACCTGCGACCGTTCAAAACGGTTGCAGATCATCAGCGATCTCTTGCCCGACGGTTGTAGATCATCAGAGACGTCTTACCGCTGCTTGGATCGAAGTGGCGCTCAAACACAAAACATTCGGGTTCCCTAGCTAGGTGAATCCCCAAATCCCCAAATCCCCACCTCCCCAAATCCCCACCTCCCCAAATCCCCACCTCCCCAAATCAATAAAAATAGACCCGAGCTATGTATTATGGTTTTATTGTGTTCGTCCTTGTTCACCGGCCGCTCATCTACCTTCGCCACCGAATCCAATGGCTGGATTTAGCCTACCTGCTGGCATGTTCCCTGGCATTATTGTGTTCGTCCTTGTTCACCGGCCAGCCATTGGAGCCACCTCCTGTAGGACGGTGAACAATGACAACACAACGACGCTGTTGGAAACACAAGCCCTCAGGTAGGTTGAATCCAGCCACTGGATTAGGGTGACGCAATGATGAATTGCCGAGGAGGTGGGAGTGGTGGTGGTGCTGGTACGGATCGTGTGTTTCCTTCGTTTCCCGCCACCGTTTCCCGCCACCGTTTCCCGCCAAATTCCGCCACCGGTAGTCTATAAAACCCAGTTGAAGGTAGGCATGGTACTCACTTGAGCGCAACCATGGTGTGCATTGGTCCTTGCGAGAAGTGTGTGTCCGGGTTTCACATTACCGCATTCGAGCATCTCGCCAGGCTTTCGAGCAATTTGAAGGTAGATGGTAGGGTAGTTCCAATAGAAGAAATTTTGCACACTGAGAGTCATCTCGCTTTGCTCGGGTCGAAGCTATGCCGTGATGGGTTTCCGTATAGGACCCCACTCCAAATTTGTGCAGAAATGCTCAGGCTTCAAGATAAGTTTGACAAGAAAGTTACGAATAGTCCGTTCTACCGAACTGAAGCTGACCGTGATTCGTACGGTCGTTCCTGTCTCTGGATAGTGGACAGCGATGATGATGACGATTTCATGCCATCGTCAAAGGAAAGGAGGGTTGAAGCACTGAGCAAGAAGGCTGAAGCTTCGTCCAAGGGCAAAGGCAAGAAGGCAGAATCTTCGTCAAAGGGCAAGGGTGGCAACACGGCGGATAGGTAGAGTCTTTGTTTCACTTGTGTTGTATCGTAATTTGAAGTTGTACCTTAATTTGTTCTATCCAGTATTTAGAACTAGTGAAATTGTAACGTAGATGTCTAGTTGTATGTTATATCATCTCTGCATAAGACGGTGTTGCCCGAAGTACCTGGCTGAGAAGGAACTGGCGATTACTGAAAAATATCACCAATGGTATTTAATAATAGCAATAAACATCGAACAAGAAAGTATATAAGAGAAAAATGAAAAGAAAGAAAAATAGAAAGAAAGAAAAATGAAAAGAAAAAATAGTATGAATAAAAACAATTAAAAGAAAAAACAAATAGAAAAAAAAGAAAACGGCGGAAGTTCCTCCACGGCCACACCTGGACAAGTTCGTCCGAGCGCTAGGTAGGTATGGATGGATAGAACGGAAGATAGGACTCACTAGAAGCTGGCTTAGTAGTAGTGATCTCCTTGTCATTTGTATGCGTCTTAGTACTGGGTAGGTACTTCAGAGTTCAGTCTGAACTTTGCGTTAGCAATAGAATGCGCTGGCTAGCTGAGTTATCTGGAGTTGTGGTTTCCTCTCTGCAATGTAGTAGCAGTACTATTGCTTTGTTAAATTACCCACGGCATTATTTTATAAAACAAAAAATGGTTTTGAATTAATTATTTAAATTCAAACATTTTTCATGTTCAAAATTTAGTGAGATTCAAAAATATGCAAAAGATAAAAGATAATGCATTTTTTAATTCAAAATGGCAAAATGGTTAATAGTTTGTAGAGTTAGAATAATTATTTTATAAAGCAGAAAATGTATTTGGAATACTTATTCAAATTCAAGCACTTTTCATGTAAAAAGTTTTCTCAAATTCATAAGTATGCAAAAACTGTTTCATTCAAATGTTCAAATATTTGAAATTGTGCTAGATCTAAAAAAAGTAAAAACCCGCGCAATTTTTGGGCCTTTAGTACCGGTTTTGCATACCAACCGGTACTAAAGCCCGTGCTACGCGCGGGAACGCGAAAGGTCCTCCCAAACACTTTAGTCCCGGCCCGTGCCTCAAACCGCGACTAAAGACCGCCCTTTAGTCGCGGCTTGAGCCACGGGCCGGGACTAAAGGTCCCTCCAGTACTTAAGCAGTTCCCAATCTGGGACTTGGCCATTTTCATCGAAGAAGAAGGGCAGACCAGAGCAGAGCAGAGGAAACGCTGCCAAAATTTTCCATCGCCAGCGCGGCCGTCCCCGACGCCGCTGCCGTCTTCGACACGGCCGCTGCCCGTCGCCGGCGCCTCCTCTCCTTCTCCACCGAGTCGGTCGTGGTAGGAAGGCCGGAATCCGGCGAATTGCGGCCCCTCCCCCAACTCCGGCCACCGCGTGCGTGCACGATTCCGTCGCCGGAAGACCTCCCCCGACCTCGTCGTCGACTCCATCGTGCTCAGGATGAGATTTTGCATCCTCCAGTGCCTTCAATTCCACTTCTTACGCCCCGTAGCTCCGCCGCCGCGTTGCCCGTCGTCGGCCGCCGCCAAACATCGTCGCCGGCTTGCTCCGGCGACCCAAATTGGGCGGCGCCGCTAACAAATGGTTCCCTGCAACCTCCTATACGTCGCAGCGCGTTCGAATCATCCAGAAACGCGCGGATTCGAGCAATCTTTGATTAACCCGAAATTTGAAAATAGGGCTTTATAATTCTGTTTCTGTGCTGTAACTTTAATTCAAAATAAAATAGTTAAACTGCATGTTTGTGCAAACCAAAAATCACAGTGATAAATGAATGAGCTTAGAACCACTTCCAATTTGCAAATCTTTAAAAATATTAATTTGTGTGTGCTTGATAATTACTGAACTGCCACTGGTATAAATCAAGAACTATTTTTTAACTTGAGAAATATGTATCCAAAATTTGTAAATCCAATTGTTCTGGAATGCCTGTGAGTATAGCTTTCTGTAGAAATTAGCCTCATATGTTTGTGATACATAGTTTTGAAATGGCATGTGTTGGTAGTTTAGACCAGTGGGGTTTTCTGGCATTTAATTAATTTTCTGTGAATAAGATTTTGGACTAAATCCAATTGCATTAGTTTAAAATATTTACATAGAACATAAACCTATCTTTGCATACCTTGTTGATGAACAGAACACCCTGGACTTAATAAACTCTAAAAATGGTGTTTTTTGCCTATTAAAAGTGATAAAATAAATATTTGGTCCTTTATGAAATTGTTGCTATTCTTGTTTGTGAAATGGTTAGCTACTGTAGATCACTACATAATGTTGTTCTTAATATGTTAGTACTGTTAGTAATTATTTAAATAAAACCATTTGTGTAATGAAAACCATTTTATGTTGTAAGGTATGATAATTCATTTAAATAATTCATTTAAATTCTAGGACTAAGTAATTTTTAGTAATTGATTTGTAGTAATAATTTATAACAATTGATACTCATTTTATTTGATGCATTTTGAAATAATATTGTGTGCATTTTGCAGAAACTATGGATCCACCTAGTCCAACCAGCACCCGCAGAGACCTAATACAGGAAGAAATTCTCGAGAATATAAGCAAGTTATAGACAAATCACTCGTAACCTAGAGAAAAAGGAAACCAGATGTTGTTTGTCTTTTTCTTCAGAATGCTAGCTATAACCACTAAATAAAAAATACAGCTGGTCTCACTGAAGCTAGCACTAGTAGAAAAAGGGGCAACAACACCGCTTCTATAGGGCCTTTAGCACCGGTTGAGCAACCGGTGCTAATAAATCGGCACTAAAGGGTACCCCCTTTAGCACCGGTTGCTTACAAACCGGTGCTAAAGGCCTCCACGTGGGCGGAGCAGAGCGCGCGCAGGCGGAGGACCTTTAGTACCGGTTCGTATTACGAACCGATACTAAAGGTTTCTGCTTTTTTTTCTTTTCGTTTATTTTTCAGGGTTTAGGGTTTCTGTTTTTTTATTTTCGTTTATTTTTCAGGGTTTAGGGTTTCGGAGGAGATCACGTCGATGCACAAAAAAAAGTTTTTCGCACACGTGAAGATCACATAGCACACATACAACTTGGTATATATATGTACACATATAAAGTACTCATAATTAATTACATATGGAGATCACTCCTAGTACATGGAGGGAGAGGCTACTTGTCGATATAGTGGAATTCTCCGGATTCAGGTATGACCTCCGTAAGGAAAAATCCCGCCAATTCCTCCGCGATTGCTTTTACGCGGTTTTCTGGTAGGAGCTGGTTCCGCTTTTTTGCCATCTTAATTTGAAAGAAGGAGATCAAATCAATTATATGAAGGAAACTAACACAATTGATGGTAGCAAAATAAAGTTGTGAATGATGTTTACGTACCTCTCTAGTTCTTCGAGTATTATCTCTCTCGTTGACCATCATGCGAATGTACTCGCAAACGTAGTATCCACATAAATTCGTCCCAGGTGGTTGTTTTAGGCACCACTATACGAGAATAGAATTCAATCAAATAATAATCAAGAGATTGATAATGGTATTGAAACGTGAAGTACTACTTACCAAGTTAGCCTTAAACTCCAGCTTTTCTTTCCACTCACCGGTTCTTCCTCTCTGAACTTTCTCCAAACCCTGCCCGGCAAAGAAAATGAATTGAGGAGTTATTTGACCGATATATCAGGAAATGAACGAAAGAGGCCGATATAGTGCGATTGAAATTACCTCCTGAGCATTACACGCACGCTTCTGTAGTCCTCAGGTTCTCTCCTTAATGAGTCCCAGACTTCAACTTCTCCAACATCGATTTTAATGATCATCAGAATGAAGTGGAACCTGGACACGTTTATATACGCGGTTATTCATAACTCATCAATTACACTTAATATCGGAAAAGCAAAATATAGAATGTGTACAAGACAGTAACACTCACTTGAAGTTGTAAGGAAAAAGTATTTCTTTTTTGGTACTTTGTCGCTTTAAAAACGTTAGCAAAACATCCTCTGTGGCCTCGGCACATTGTTCTACGGTGACTTCATGAATTTTATCCGGGTCAATGAACCCAATGTCCCAGATTCCTCCCACTCTGCATTCACGAATCTTCATTCTGCATAATTAATAGCATACAAAAGAATGTCGTGAGGATAATTACAGGCAATGAACGAGAGCTTAACTAAAGAATTAAATTACTTACAGACAATAGCAGCTGATGATAGCTTTGTCGAGGGCACGTTGATTGTACATCTGAAAAAGTTCTTCGAACTCAACCTGCACAGCATATTCTCGGAAGTAGTGCTGTTCCTGAACTCTCGCCAGGAAATAGATTTTCCCTTCTTTTGCAGCGGCCATGTACCAGTTATGCAACTTCCATAACTGTGTTGTTAGAGCTTTCGGATCCATGACCAGAGGCTGCCCATGAACATATTTATATGCTAGCGGAGCAACGTCGTAACTTGTCTCCTCGTGCATTTGCTGAGCCGCCTTATCAGAAGGCACGATGAGCGGGGCGATCGATTGTACTTCTTGTTCTCCGAGCTGAGCAACTTGTTTCCCGCATTTCTTTGCTTCCTCCGTCTGTGCGCTCATCTGTGCGCTATGTTGCTTGTTAATAAAGCGCTCATAGTCTGAAAGGGGCTTCGGTGGAGGGTCATATAAGCAGTCAACGGTGTAATCTTTTTTGTCCATTGGTATAGTCTTCAGAAATTCCTTTACGGGGTGCAGTTGTGCCTGCAGTTTTTCCTGTTTTTTCTGTTCAAAAAAGGCTCTTGACTCTTCTTGCAAGCTAGTAGTTATTTCCTCTGAAGTCATCTCGCAAGCTAACTTCTTCTCAGGACTCTTGACTTTCTCGGGTATGTTTGCACGTGCACGTTTCTTGACAGGGGACCTGTCTTTCCTGAGCATAGTACTAGTCGACGTGAACAGCTTCCGCTTTGGCAAATTACTACTGGGCGCATCAGTCGGCTGACGGGACGGCACGGGCGATGGACTCGCGGCGGGCTCCCAATCGTGGGGAGGTCGGGTGGACTTTGAGGTGGTGGATTTCTACTCGGAGGAGTCGGTGGCCTTGGCGCCGCGTCTGGAAACATGATGTATTTCTTATTCCATAGAACGATACCAACTCGACTTCTCCCAGTGTCTTCTCGTCGTCACATCCAGGAATGTCAAGATCCATTGAATGGAATCCGGGCATAACTGTTTTCACCCCGACACGAGCATAGCCAGCTGGAATCGGAGCAAAATGGAAGATTGCTCCAGGTTGATTTGGTAAAGCATACCCATCCGCCACCGGAAAACTAATGTTCTTCATCGGCATGTGTAGCACACAATTTGTCTTCTCCGTGATATCATCCACGGGGTAGTGAGCCGCCGGCGGTTCGACTGCAGGATCTTCTAGCTGCGTGGAACCCACGCTGCTTTTCCGCTGAGATGGGGCGATCGACTGCAGGATCTTGTACCACCAGCTGCTGAGATTCCCTTGCCTGGGTAAGTGCGTTCAGTTGCTCCTGGAACCCCTTCACCTGCTGTTCTAATGCCGTGAACCGGTCCAACTCCTTCTTCTTATTTCTGAAACGCTTTCTATAAGTTGCAACGTCCGCCGGAAATCCTTGATACTTATTAACGTCGGCTCCTCTGCCTCGACATCGTCCGTCGTGTTCAGGATTCCCGAGGGCGAGTGTCAGCTCGTCGTCCTCTCTATCGGGAACAAATTCTCCCTTTTGACTTTCTCTATTGCGTCCTCTAGTTTTTTTACGACCCTTGTAATTCTTTTCTTCCATTTCCCCTTTGCAACAATCAGCCCTGTGTCTGGGTCCAACCCTGCCCCATGCGCGAACAACCATAACTTGGACCTCTCGGGCCAGTCATCTGTCTGTGGAGTGATCCCTTTTTTACGCAGGTCGTTTTCAAAGGATTCCCACTTAGGCACGGCAGACTTGTAGCCACCTGACCCCAAAGTATGGAAATATTTCTTCTTCTTAGCATTCAACTTATTTTTGGCCGATCGGGCCACAGCGACGTCCGATTTCTTATACGCCACAAATTCGGTCCACACATCTTTTATCTTCTCAAGATTTCCAGTGAATTCTGGAGTTTTCTTCCCATATTTTCTCCACAATGTTTTCTTCCAGTTGTTGAATTGTGTGGCCATCTTCTTAAGAGTCCACTGCTTGACTTTGTCCTTCTTCTTCTCTTCGAGACCTACCGGTAGGCTGAAAGATTCCAAGAGCGTGTCCCAAAGCAAATCTTTAGCTCTTTTGTCGACATAACTTGCTCCAATGTTGGCTTTAACCGGCTTATTCCATTCTGCAATGGTGATCGGGATCATGTCCCTAACAAGAACTCCGCATTGAACTACATATCTACGGGAGGTGTCTTCGGGTTTCGTCGGTTTGCCATCAGCAGCAACTTCGTCGATCGACAACTTTGCACCATCTGGAAGCTTTATCCTTTGGTTCGGGCCTCGTTGCGTCTTTGGCGAACTTGGAGGCTTAGATCCGGAGGGCTAAAAGAGAAATGATTCGTTAATAAGCGCAATATAAATCAATTAATGCATCCAGTGATCAACAAGACTTAATATATATATACCTCGCCGGAGTTTGCTAAGGGCACTTCGTCGTCGTCTCTTATTTCTTCTAGCTCAAGTCCCTCACCGGAGTCGTTCAAACATTTTGCGCTGAAATCTTCTCCATCGGAATCTTCATCGGAATCTTCTCCATCGGTATTTACTCCAAGGGTCTTCTCAAAAATAATTGCTGCCATTCGCTCTTCCTTCTCCTCGTCTCGGATGAAGGGGGCGTCGTCCTCCATAGCTCAATGTCACTGCAAATTTAAAATTCATAGCATCAAGGTTAGAAAGTACACAAATTTTAAGTAGCAAGCAAATTTAAATTTCTTATACACAAAAATTGCAACAAATATTTCTTAACAAAAATATTGCAACTAATTATGGAGTATTAACAAAAAATTCCTAACACATTTTTAACATTGTTTTCCTAACACAATTTTTAATTTAACATTGTTTTAACATTATGGAGTATTAACAATTTAAATTTTTTATACACAAAAATTGCAACAATTTTTAACATTGTTTTCCTAACACAATTTTTAATTTAACATTGTTTTAACATTATGGAGTATTAACAAATTTAAATTTTTTATACACAAAAATTGCAACAATTTTTAACATTGTTTTCCTAACACAATTTTTAATTTAACATTGTTTTAACATTATGGAGTATTAACAAATTTAAATTTTTTACACACAAAAATTGCAACAATTTTTAACATTGTTTTCCTAACACAATTTTTAATTTAACATTGTTTTAACATTATGGAGTATTAACAAATTTAAAAAATTTATACACAAAAATTGCAACAATTTTTAACATTGTTTTCCTAACACAATTTTTAATTTAACATTGTTTTAACATTATGGAGTATTAACAAATTTAAATTTTTTATAAACAAAAATTGCAACAATTTTTAACATTGTTTTCCTAACACAATTTTTAATTTAACATTGTTTTAACATTGTTTTCCTAACACTATGGAGAAATAACAAAAAAAAAGAGAATGCTAAATTAAAGCTCTCACCTTGGGCGGCCGGCGGCGGTGGTGGTGGCGACGGCCTCGTGGCGGCCAGAGGTGGACATGCTCGTCGCGGCCGTAGGTCGAGGAGGGGACGAGACGGCGGGGGGCGCGCGCGGCGGAGCACGGAGCAGGGGCAGGGGCAGAGGCAGAGGGGGCGGCGCCGGGGCAGGGGCAGAGGACTGAAGTGAACGGCGATCCAAAAGATCACTAGCCCAAGTATCATCGGAGTAGGACTGAAGTTGTAACAAACTGGAACGAGGAAAGAAGAGACAAAGAGAGATCGTTCCACGAAGATAGCGTAGAACACGAAGAAGGTGACTATAGTGAATCGAAGTGGGAGCAGAAACAAACTGACTCAGAATATGGACAGGATAAGAAATATCAAGGCGAGTAACAGCCAGATAGACAAGACTCCCGACAAGATGTCGATAACGAGTCGGATCAGAGAGAGGATCGTCATCAGAAGCACGAAGAGAAATATTGAGCTCCATGGGAGTCTCAACAGTACGCTCATCTGTAAGAGCGGCACGAGAAAGAAGATCATGAATATACCGTTCTTGGGATATAAAGAAACCATCAGAGCTGGACGAAACCTCAATCCCAAGAAAGTAACGAAGCGGACCAAGATCCTACATAAGAAACTGCTCACTCAGACGTGCCTTGACAAAGGCAATATACTCTGGGTCGTCACCAGTGATGATCATGTCATCAACATACAGAAGAAGAGTGCGACCACGAGGAGAACAGTGAACAAACATGGCAGGATCATGAGGACTGGGAGAGAAACCAGCAGCTGTGACCACATAAGCAAAGCGCTCAAACCATGCACGAGGGGCTTGCTTAAGGCCATAGAGAGAGCGACGAAGACGGCAGACCATGCCATTAAGAAAGGCATTCTTAACATCAAGCTGAGACACAGACCAATGGTGAACAGATGCCACGGCAAGAAGAGTCCGAACAGTGGTCATGTGAGCCACTGGAGCAAAAGTCTCATCATAATCACGACCATGCTCCTGCTGAAAGCCACGAGCGACTAGACGAGCTTTGTAACGCTCAAGAGTCCCATCAGAGCGGGTCTTAACCTTATAGACCCACTTACAGGTGATAGGACGAACACGAGGTGGAAGAGGGACAATCTCCCACATACCAGTGCGCTCAAGCGCAGCAATCTCCTCAGCCATGGCAAGCTGCCATTCAGGATGAACAACAGCCTCACGATATGTAGTCGGCTCCGGGACAGCCGACACACTATAGGTAGCAGGATTATAGAAATCAGGTGAAGGACAAGGTCGAGTACGAAGAGAGAAAGTCGGCTGAGACGGTGCACCAAAAGTAGAGGGTGCATCAGATGACACGGTCACAACACGTGGACGACGAATATAATAGAAAGGAAAAGTAGGATGAGAAGGAGCAACAGGAGAAGACGGAGACGGGGAGGGTGAAGAAGGCAGCGATGAAGGAGGAGAAGAAGGCGTCGACGAAGGAGGAGAAGAAGGCATCGGAGTAGATGGCACCGGATCAGGGGGAGGAGGAGAAATATGAGGGACAGCGGGAGGAGAATCAGGAAAAGAAAGAAAAGATAGATCCGCCACAGTAGAGGTCGAGGAGGTCGAGCGCGGATAGAAAGGACGAGACTCGTCAAACGTCACATCCTGGGAAATACGCATCCGACGAGCCACGGGATCCCAACAACGATAGCCTTTATGCTCATCACTATATCCGAGAAAAACACACTCAACAGACTGAGCGGTTAGTTTGGTGCGTTCACGAGGAGCGAGGAGAACATAGCAAACACAACCAAACAGACGCAGCACGGAATAGTCAGGAGAGTGATCACAGAGTCGCTCGAGAGGAATGCCACCCTGAAGGGCGGCAGAATGCTGAATGTTAATGAGATAGACCGAGGTAGAGACAGCCTCAGCCCAGAAATGAGGCGGGAGAGAAGAAGCGATCATCATCGCACGAGCAGTCTCAAGAAGATGACGATGCTTACGCTCAGCAATGCCATTCTGAGCATGTGCACCGGGACAAGAGAACTGAGCGAGAGTGCCCTGCTCAGCAAGAACACCACGCAAATGCTTGGAGATATACTCACCAGCAGAATCAGCACGGAACACACGAATAGGTGTAGAGAACTGAGTGTGAACCATGGTAGGAAAACGCTTATAGATAGAGAGAACCTCACTACGAGAGGACATAAAGTAAATCCAAGTGTATCGAGAGTAATCATCTATAAAAATAATATAGTACCGATGACCCCCTTTCGAAGCGAAGGGAGCCGGACCCCAAACATCTGAATGAACGAGATCAAAAGGACGCTCGGAAACAGAGTCACTATGAGGATATGGTAGCTGAATCTGTTTACCAAGCCTACAACCCATACAATCCAAAGAAGCATTTCCGGAGACAGACCCCAAAACACCACGATGAACTAGAGACGAGAGACGAGAACCACATAAGTGGCCAAGACGATGATGCCACTGCTGAAAAGAGCTGGTGGCTGCGGCAACAGGTGTCGAGAGACTGGCGGTGGTGGCAGCGGAAGGAAGACGAAGCCAGTCAAGCTCCCATAAGCCATCATGGCGCCGGGGGCCAGCACCAAGCAAAGCGTCCGTGCAACGATCCTGAACATAACAGGAATAAAAATCTAGAGTGACCCTGCAACGAGAATCGACAATCTGACTACCAGAGAAAAGCTGCATGGTGAGTCGAGGAATATGAGCAACAGAAGAAACATGAAACGCGGAACTGCTAAGAGTGCCTCGACTAGCAACGGGGATGGGAGTACCATCAGCAGTACAAACAGAGACATGAGACTCGATGGGTCGAAGAGAGCTCAAGGCGGAAGAATCATAAGTCATATGAAAAGATGCCCCAGTATCAAGAATCCGAGGGGATGTACCTGAATGAGAAGAAGGTGGGCTCTCAGTGCCGGAAAAGTCAGGCGCAGAACTAGCAGAACCTGTCGGTGAAGAGTCCCAAGTAGCAAGCAGGCATCGAAGTTGCGCAATCTCACGTGCGGTCAAAGACGCCACTGAAGAGGTCGAGCTAGACGTGTCAACCAAGGAGGTCCAATCACCGGCACGCGTGGTAGCCACATGGGGAGTTGACGGAGAGCGGTCACAAGTGCGTGCACAAGCCACGCGAGGAGTCGACGAAAAGCGGCCAGAACCATGTGCAGAAGCCGCGAGAGTCGACGTAGAGCGGCGAGTCGACATAGACAAAGTCGACGTAGAGCGACCACAACCACGGGCAGAAGCAGCGATAGTCGACGTAGAGCGGTGAGTCGACATAGACGACGACGTACATCCACGAGGCAATGGAAATGAAGTCGACATAGAGCGGTCACAATCACGCGCAGAGGCCACGAGAGTCGATGTAGAGCGGCATGCGACCGTCATCGAGGGAGGCCATGAATCAGGCAACAAGGATGGAAGAGGAGCACCGAGCACAGACGGAAGCACGGGACAACGATCACCAGAAGAGACCCACATTTTTTCTTTTTCTATTTCTGTTTTTTTTTTTGAAACTGCTGGAGTGAACGCAACTGGATCAGATCGAAACAGAGGTCGACTTGCTCTGGACCGCGGACGAGAGCCAGAGGAAGCCCGGCTGGTGGGCAGGCAGCCACGAGCGGAAGACCACGGCTGCCGGCGGGCGGCCGGAGGGCGGCAGACGCGCGGCCAGAGGGCAACGGCGGCGGGCGGCCGGAGGGCGGTGGACGCGCGGCCAGAGGGCGACGTCAGCGGGTGGCCGGAGGGCGGCGGACGCGCGGCCAGAGGACGGCGGCGGCGGGCGGCCGGAGGAGCTCTACACGAGCTATACGTTGGGCGGACGGGAAGCTCTCGCGAGCTGTACGTGCGGCGGCTGGAAAAAAAATTGCACGAGTTGCGCGTGCGAAACGCTAACCTAACTCTGATACCATGTCATGTGTCATGCACTAGCCAACTTTCCTAACAGTTCGAACTGATAGAAAGGGCTAGTACAATTCACATATACAGGTGGTAGCAATTTTAGGATAAATTGCGCAAGCCAGGACTCGAACTCAAGACCCTGGGCTCTGATACCATGTTAGAAACATAGTAGCCAGAAACGGGGTCCATGCCGCGTTCCTCGACCCGGGATCGATCGACCCAGATCGAGGGTCGGGAACGACGGTGGGTCGCCATGGGTCGTGGCCGGGTCACGGTCCCGTTCGATGCCTACTGAACCCTATTGAGTAACCAATATTGCAAGGCGGAGTACATACCAGGCATCCCGTATTACCGTCGCAGTCCTCCCGTGGCCGACCTGAACGCCATCGCCGCCGCACTGCTTCCTGCCTTGCCCTCCCTTCATCCGTCGCCACACCTTGCAGCTTGGTCGCCAGCTAGCGAGTCGTCCGAGGAGGCCGCTGGAGTGCCGGGCTGCCGGAGGGACCGGTGGACTGTAGCGCTCGCGAGTGAATCTTGGGGGGGGGATTGAGTTGTGTTTGTGGAGAAAGAAAGAGAGCAGAGGAGAGAGATTGGTTCGTGAGGAGGAAGAAGCAGTCAATCGTGGCTGAAATATAGACTGTAGAGCCCACGTCCACGTAATTAAAGGTGGAGTTTTGCCTCCATGCCCACGTAATTAAAGGAAATTTCCAAAAAAAAACAACTAAATTAAAAATATCAGCATAAAAGGTGGGATTTTTCCACATTGCGAAATAATCAGAAGTTGTAATATCGTCCTATCGCACTAGGTCATCGACCCAAAATGTTGTGGATCACGACCCTCGACCCTAATTGTGGTACCAAAGATGTATACCCCTTGTCGAACTCTGTTCCCGGCAGCGGCGATCCTCGACCCGCGACCCCGTTTCTCGACCCGGACGACCCGAATTTCTAGCAACTATGGTTAGAAATATGCAACTTGTATTCCATGGGGGCCAAATGCCACAATATATAATACATGTATATGTGTGTAAATATGCAGGGAGCCTCCTATCTAATAGAGAAACTACAATATACAAATATCTCTCTAACATTGCTGACGTATATATTTATTGTTTGCTTTAGTCTTGTCTTAGTACCTGGGTGCGTATTTGTAGAGCAATCTCAATCCACACAAGAGAACAGATGATAGAGGGAACCGCAACAGTGTGCCAAGCATGATCCATTGGGATTAGCATCCCATAGCGAAGCAAGGCAATCCCAAGCGTCACTAAGGCCGCCATTCCGACAATCTGAAAAAATTGGTGCAAACTCGGTTATAGAATCAAATTACGACACAACTACATGATAATTCAGCTAAATTTCGGATGCTTGGTAACTATCTATAACTTACTAATCCCGTGGGTTAACATCGTAGACGTTACATACCGAAACTAGTATGTATTACTAGTACCATTTAAGTAATACTCTACGTTATACAGAATTACAGATGATAACAATCACTTTACTTGCCCAGATCCTTGCCCAAGTTTTGTAGTGCCTATTCAAATGAATGATAATAGTGATAACGATTAGAGATGACCCAAACGAACAGACGAACGCAAACAGCGTAGACCCCTCGGTGTGAGCAGCATGATAGGCAGCGATGAAGAACAACTTGGAACAACCGACCGAATTGTCTAGCAGCGAGAAATTGTCAAAGACTAGGTCCCCTACAGCATTATATGTTGAATCGATGCGCCTGAAAGATATACACGGAACCATCGTAAGCTCGTCGTGCACAAAATGGGCGGTTGGGTTAATAACTAGTTAGTTTGAAAAGAAGCACCCAGACCCTGTTTCTCGGCATTTCTCATACTTACATCTTTGTAATGCGAAGAGCAAGAGTGGCCAGGTTGACCAAGACACTCACTATTGAACGTGCAGTGACCGTCATTTCCTGCAAATGTATCCAACAGATTAGAATCCGGCATGGCAAAACAATTTAACTGATTATTACTGAGAGTAGAATAAGAATGGCAAGACACCGCTCTATTTCGTCTAGATGTGGTGCAGAGCTAAGGTAGCAGAAACGTGCAAATTCCAGTTCTCTATCAACCAAGTGAATCCCCAAGCTATCTTTTTTGCCATGGCGCGCCCAGCCCAGGGGAAATACGATTTTGTTGCTTATGTACCGGTAAAGTCTAGCCCAGTCACAGCCCAATTTGGTGATTTTTATTCAGCCTGGCCCGCCCAGTTTCTATACTATAGCTCCGTCGTTTTCACTGACGCAATATTCTTGGGCCAACTCAGAAATGACACTGCAAATTTTCGGCACGAACAAATAATTATGAGGCGCCGCTCAAAAAATAATAATTATGAGGCGTTTAAAAAACAAAATTATGAAAAATGCCGCTGCGACTTTTGAACACTCTGAAAAATTAACATTTTTTAAGGACTCTGAAAAGTAACATTACAGTTAACTGAGAAGAAATACTCTTTCCGTATTTTAGCAGGGACAAAAATACAATTAAATTCTTGTCATCGCAATCCCTAATATATCCCCCACCCTGATCTGCTCTCAAGCCGCCGTCGTCGCGCCGTGCTTCTCCCCGCTGCAGCTGTCGTGACTCCAGATCACACCGACGTATGACGTATCGAGGGCAGGTTCAACAATACTAGAAGGAGAAGGCGCGCTTCGCTGCGCCGCTTTACCGGGTTGCATTAATCTACTTTTTTTTTTTGCTTGATGCAGTTTGTTTTTCTCCGAAATATACCTTTTTGTTTTCCCCTTGACATATTAGCATACTACAGATAACAAAGCAATATGTATCTATATGGACAAAAGAAACTACAACAATCAAACACCATAGTCCGCCCAAAGTCCAGCATAGTTTGAATCCTAGTGTGTGATTAGCATCCACACTCCACAATACACATAAAAAAAAGGAAGCAACACTTATGTTAATCGTCTGACGAATCAAAATCTGACATCAACATGTTTTTTACCCTGAATCTGATGTCAACATTTTTTACCCTCAATCTGATATCTACATTGTTGACAATTATAATCTACAAAGTATTACATTGTTAATTGATACCTCTTGTTAATTCAGCAAAAAAAACTAAATCTAATTTGGCATCCAATTAATTATATCAGGTGTGTCTATACAAAGCATCAAGGAAGAAGAGTAGACACACGAGAGTAGCTCACAGCTTATTGCCCCCAAAAACCTCTTCTATTTTGGTCTGAATTTTTCCTTCCGTTGTGTGGACGACGCCACCAAATCTACCAGCGCTTGCGAGATCAGAGCCGAGTACAGGGAATCAGAACAACGTTACATTGGATGATTGGCGTTGGATCGAAGAAACAAACTTGGATCATTCACAAGTCACAACTCCGCACCCGCTATCACGTGCCAGACAAAACTTATGAAACTGAACAACAGGACCATACAAAATCAAAGCAAAAACAGTGAGCATGAAACATCAGTACAACGGCCTGATAGTGATAGTGATATTGACAGTGCGGTCGCGAATTCTCCTGTGGTTGATCGGTAACAGATTGGCAGATTTAATGCATATGTGCTTGATTTTGCCGATCAGGTCATCATACCTCAGCCAAAGTGTGTTGGATGACGTCGATGCTGCATATGGCTGCTCAAGATTCTTCTTTGAGGCATGATTTATGTCATCTAACTTCACGATCTTGTGCATGTATAAGAAGTGGATGATGATTTAGGTGGCGCTCTCTACAACGGCTTACTCGTTGGACATCTGGTCGCCAAGGAAGATCCTTGGAGTGGCTGAGGTCCAGGAGCTGACACCATCCGGCATATTCCCATATTGATATACGCCTCGAAGTGCCCACTGCTATATCGGATTCACTAGTAGAAACAGAGGCATTGGTGCGCCACTTTAGTACCGGTTGCAACAAAAACCGGTACTAAAGGGGGCATTAGTCCCGGGTCGTAATACGGCCCGGGACTAAAAGTGTTCCGCAACCGTTCGCCTGGCGCGAGAAACCATTTAGTCCCGGGTCGTAGTACGGCCCGGGACTAAAAGGACGAACCGTTTGCCTCCCGCGCGCTTTGGAAGTTGTGTTTTCGCGACGGATCAGAGAACAGAGGGCCATTTGCTACAGTACGGGTTCTCCTCTTCCTCTTGCTCTCCTCTCTTCTTCCCCAAATCCTCCACCATGAATCGAATTGGTATTCAGTTTACTCATGTGTCAACACCATGCAAGACCCATCTCGATGTCACCTACACGAACGACTGCGCTAAGGTCCCGGGTCTTCTTGCCGATTTGAAGAAATGGCATGACGAGGATGAACACAAGTTCCTTGGCCTTGATCTCGAGTACACGGCCGATGGACGAGATGTTGCCGTCATCCAACTTGCTCACAAGAACCATGTCATGGTCTTCCAATGGTCAAGGTAACACGAACTTCTTGTAGGATAGGAAAATTGCATAGGATATATATATAGCAACGTGTGGCCATTTGAATCCTATTGGAAAGAGAACATCTTTTGATTCATAGGATAGCAAAATTTCATAGGATAGCAACATGTGGCCATTTGAATCCTATTGGAAAGATAGCTTCTTTTGATTCATATAGGATAGCAAAACTTTATAGGATAGCAACATACGTGTGGCCTTTTGAATCCATTTTTTCATATAGGAGAGTGCTTCTTTTGATTCATATAGGATAGCAAAATGTTGCAGCGATGTTTAACATTTGTTCCATTAGTTCCATTTTTGTTGTTGCAGTAGTGTCAAGCACTATCCAGAACTCATGGATTTCCTTGTCAACAGCGGCATACGTTTTTGTAGCGTTGATATAACGAATGACAAGATCAAGATGATGAGCACCTGGGGTATTGAGATACCAGCTGACTGCCACATTGATCTCCAGGACTTGATCCAGTTTCGTTATCCCTACAAGACTGGGATGGCTGATATGGCAAGAGTCTTGATCGACCCGAAGTACGCTGGTATGAAGAAAAAATTCCCCAATGAGCAGCACAACTTCTGGGAGAAGAACCAACTTGACAGGATCAACCTTGATTATGCAGCAATAGATGCATACGTTTCATTCGAGTTGTACCGCAAGTATTCTTCGGAGGACGAGTAGATGGGTGTCTGTGTCTCTAGTAGTATGTGCATAAACATGTGAATTTTAATTTCTGCCGGAAATGAATTTGAATTTCCTTTTCATTCAACTTGGATGGAGCCAATTTGAATTTTCTTTTTATTCAACATTGCAGATGAATTTACATCGGTAGTAGCGACAACACAACGACGTAGACATATTATTTATCAATTTTCAATTTACGGATTTGTAGATACGAATTATTCAATATTAAATAGAAAAGGCAAAAAAGAATTATTATTTAAATTCAAGAATTAACATATATAGTTTGGTGGTAACCCCTAAATCCATCGTTTTGAAAGGTTAGCAACTTTATTATTTAAATTCAGCACTTAACATTTCCTGCAAATGTATCCAACAGATTAGAATCCGGCATGGCAAAACAATTTAACTGATTATTACTGAGAGTAGAATAAAGAATGGCAAGACACCGCTCTATTTCGTCTAGATGTGGTGCAGAGCTAAGGTAGCAGAAACGTGCAAATTCCAGTTCTCTATCAACCAAGTGAATCCCCAAGCTATCTTTTTTGCCATGGCGCGCCCAGCCCAGGGGAAATACGATTTTGTTGCTTATGTACCGGTAAAGTCTAGCCCAGTCACAGCCCAATTTGGTGATTTTTATTCAGCCTGGCCCGCCCAGTTTCTATACTATAGCTCCGTCGTTTTCACTGACGCAATATTCTTGGGCCAACTCAGAAATGACACTGCAAATTTTCGGCACGAACAAATAATTATGAGGCGCCGCTCAAAAAATAATAATTATGAGGCGTTTAAAAAACAAAATTATGAAAAATGCCGCTGCGACTTTTGAACACTCTGAAAAATTAACATTTTTTAAGGACTCTGAAAAGTAACATTACAGTTAACTGAGAAGAAATACTCTTTCCGTATTTTAGCAGGGACAAAAATACAATTAAATTCTTGTCATCGCAATCCCTAATATATCCCCCACCCTGATCTGCTCTCAAGCCGCCGTCGTCGCGCCGTGCTTCTCCCCGCTGCAGCTGTCGCGACTCCAGATCACACCGACGTATGACGTATCGAGGGCAGGTTCAACAATACTAGAAGGAGAAGGCGCGCTTCGCTGCGCCGCTTTACCGGGTTGCATTAATCTACTCTTTTTTTTGCTTGATGCAGTTTGTTTTTCTCCGAAATATACCTTTTTGTTTTCCCCTTGACATATTAGCATACTACAGATAACAAAGCAATATGTATCTATATGGACAAAAGAAACTACAACAATCAAACACCATAGTCCGCCCAAAGTCCAGCATAGTTTGAATCCTAGTGTGTGATTAGCATCCACACTCCACAATACACATAAAAAAAAAGGAAGCAACACTTATGTTAATCGTCTGACGAATCAAAATCTGACATCAACATGTTTTTTACCCTGAATCTGATGTCAACATTTTTTACCCTCAATCTGATATCTACATTGTTGACAATTATAATCTACAAAGTATTACATTGTTAATTGATACCTCTTGTTAATTCAGCAAAAAAAACTAAATCTAATTTGGCATCCAATTAATTATATCAGGTGTGTCTATACAAAGCATCAAGGAAGAAGAGTAGACACACGAGAGTAGCTCACAGCTTATTGCCCCCAAAAACCTCTTCTATTTTGGTCTGAATTTTTCCTTCCGTTGTGTGGACGACGCCACCAAATCTACCAGCGCTTGCGAGATCAGAGCCGAGTACAGGGAATCAGAACAACGTTACATTGGATGATTGGCGTTGGATCGAAGAAACAAACTTGGATCATTCACAAGTCACAACTCCGCACCCGCTATCACGTGCCAGACAAAACTTATGAAACTGAACAACAGGACCATACAAAATCAAAGCAAAAACAGTGAGCATGAAACATCAGTACAACGGCCTGATAGTGATAGTGATATTGACAGTGCGGTCGCGAATTCTCCTGTGGTTGATCGGTAACAGATTGGCAGATTTAATGCATATGTGCTTGATTTTGCCGATCAGGTCATCATACCTCAGCCAAAGTGTGTTGGGATGACGTCGATGCTGCATATGGCTGCTCAAGATTCTTCTTTGAGGCATGATTTATGTCATCTAACTTCACGATCTTGTGCATGTATAAGAAGTGGATGATGATTTAGGTGGCGCTCTCTACAACGGCTTACTCGTTGGACATCTGGTCGCCAAGGAAGATCCTTGGAGTGGCTGAGGTCCAGGAGCTGACACCATCCGGCATATTCCCATATTGATATACGCCTCGAAGTGCCCACTGCTATATCGGATTCACTAGTAGAAACAGAGGCATTGGTGCGCCACTTTAGTACCGGTTGCAACAAAAACCGGTACTAAAGGGGGCATTAGTCCCGGGTCGTAATACGGCCCGGGACTAAAAGTGTTCCGCAACCGTTCGCCTGGCGCGAGAAACCATTTAGTCCCGGGTCGTAGTACGGCCCGGGACTAAAAGGACGAACCGTTTGCCTCCCGCGCGCTTTGGAAGTTGTGTTTTCGCGACGGATCAGAGAACAGAGGGCCATTTGCTACAGTACGGGTTCTCCTCTTCCTCTTGCTCTCCTCTCTTCTTCCCCAAATCCTCCACCATGAATCGAATTGGTATTCAGTTTACTCATGTGTCAACACCATGCAAGACCCATCTCGATGTCACCTACACGAACGACTGCGCTAAGGTCCCGGGTCTTCTTGCCGATTTGAAGAAATGGCATGACGAGGATGAACACAAGTTCCTTGGCCTTGAACTCGAGTACACGGCCGATGGACGAGATGTTGCCGTCATCCAACTTGCTCACAAGAACCATGTCATGGTCTTCCAATGGTCAAGGTAACACGAACTTCTTGTAGGATAGGAAAATTGCATAGGATATATATATAGCAACGTGTGGCCATTTGAATCCTATTGGAAAGAGAACATCTTTTGATTCATAGGATAGCAAAATTTCATAGGATAGCAACATGTGGCCATTTGAATCCTATTGGAAAGATAGCTTCTTTTGATTCATATAGGATAGCAAAACTTTATAGGATAGCAACATACGTGTGGCCTTTTGAATCCATTTTTTCATATAGGAGAGTGCTTCTTTTGATTCATATAGGATAGCAAAATGTTGCAGCGATGTTTAACATTTGTTCCATTAGTTCCATTTTTGTTGTTGCAGTAGTGTCAAGCACTATCCAGAACTCATGGATTTCCTTGTCAACAGCGGCATACGTTTTTGTAGCGTTGATATAACGAATGACAAGATCAAGATGATGAGCACCTGGGGTATTGAGATACCAGCTGACTGCCACATTGATCTCCAGGACTTGATCCAGTTTCGTTATCCCTACAAGACTGGGATGGCTGATATGGCAAGAGTCTTGATCGACCCGAAGTACGCTGGTATGAAGAAAAAATTCCCCAATGAGCAGCACAACTTCTGGGAGAAGAACCAACTTGACAGGATCAACCTTGATTATGCAGCAATAGATGCATACGTTTCATTCGAGTTGTACCGCAAGTATTCTTCGGAGGACGAGTAGATGGGTGTCTGTGTCTCTAGTAGTATGTGCATAAACATGTGAATTTTAATTTCTGCCGGAAATGAATTTGAATTTCCTTTTCATTCAACTTGGATGGAGCCAATTTGAATTTTCTTTTATTCAACATTGCAGATGAATTTACATCGGTAGTAGCGACAACACAACGACGTAGACATATTATTTATCAATTTTCAATTTACGGATTTGTAGATACGAATTATTCAATATTAAATAGAAAAGGCAAAAAAGAATTATTATTTAAATTCAAGAATTAACATATATAGTTTGGTGGTAACCCCTAAATCCATCGTTTTGAAAGGTTAGCAACTTTATTATTTAAATTCAGCACTTAACATTTCCTGCAAATGTATCCAACAGATTAGAATCCGGCATGGCAAAACAATTTAACTGATTATTACTGAGAGTAGAATAAAGAATGGCAAGACACCGCTCTATTTCGTCTAGATGTGGTGCAGAGCTAAGGTAGCAGAAACGTGCAAATTCCAGTTCTCTATCAACCAAGTGAATCCCCAAGCTATCTTTTTTGCCATGGCGCGCCCAGCCCAGGGGAAATACGATTTTGTTGCTTATGTACCGGTAAAGTCTAGCCCAGTCACAGCCCAATTTGGTGATTTTTATTCAGCCTGGCCCGCCCAGTTTCTATACTATAGCTCCGTCGTTTTCACTGACGCAATATTCTTGGGCCAACTCAGAAATGACACTGCAAATTTTCGGCACGAACAAATAATTATGAGGCGCCGCTCAAAAAATAATAATTATGAGGCGTTTAAAAAACAAAATTATGAAAAATGCCGCTGCGACTTTTGAACACTCTGAAAAATTAACATTTTTTAAGGACTCTGAAAAGTAACATTACAGTTAACTGAGAAGAAATACTCTTTCCATATTTTAGCAGGGACAAAAATACAATTAAATTCTTGTCATCGCAATCCCTAATATATCCCCCACCCTGATCTGCTCTCAAGCCGCCGTCGTCGCGCCGTGCTTCTCCCCGCTGCAGCTGTCGCGACTCCAGATCACACCGACGTATGACGTATCGAGGGCAGGTTCAACAATACTAGAAGGAGAAGGCGCGCTTCGCTGCGCCGCTTTACCGGGTTGCATTAATCTACTTTTTTTTTTGCTTGATGCAGTTTGTTTTTCTCCGAAATATACCTTTTTGTTTTCCCCTTGACATATTAGCATACTACAGATAACAAAGCAATATGTATCTATATGGACAAAAGAAACTACAACAATCAAACACCATAGTCCGCCCAAAGTCCAGCATAGTTTGAATCCTAGTGTGTGATTAGCATCCACACTCCACAATACACATAAAAAAAAAGGAAGCAACACTTATGTTAATCGTCTGACGAATCAAAATCTGACATCAACATGTTTTTTACCCTGAATCTGATGTCAACATTTTTTACCCTCAATCTGATATCTACATTGTTGACAATTATAATCTACAAAGTATTACATTGTTAATTGATACCTCTTGTTAATTCAGCAAAAAAAACTAAATCTAATTTGGCATCCAATTAATTATATCAGGTGTGTCTATACAAAGCATCAAGGAAGAAGAGTAGACACACGAGAGTAGCTCACAGCTTATTGCCCCCAAAAACCTCTTCTATTTTGGTCTGAATTTTTCCTTCCGTTGTGTGGACGACGCCACCAAATCTACCAGCGCTTGCGAGATCAGAGCCGAGTACAGGGAATCAGAACAACGTTACATTGGATGATTGGCGTTGGATCGAAGAAACAAACTTGGATCATTCACAAGTCACAACTCCGCACCCGCTATCACGTGCCAGACAAAACTTATGAAACTGAACAACAGGACCATACAAAATCAAAGCAAAAACAGTGAGCATGAAACATCAGTACAACGGCCTGATAGTGATAGTGATATTGACAGTGCGGTCGCGAATTCTCCTGTGGTTGATCGGTAACAGATTGGCAGATTTAATGCATATGTGCTTGATTTTGCCGATCAGGTCATCATACCTCAGCCAAAGTGTGTTGGGATGACGTCGATGCTGCATATGGCTGCTCAAGATTCTTCTTTGAGGCATGATTTATGTCATCTAACTTCACGATCTTGTGCATGTATAAGAAGTGGATGATGATTTAGGTGGCGCTCTCTACAACGGCTTACTCGTTGGACATCTGGTCGCCAAGGAAGATCCTTGGAGTGGCTGAGGTCCAGGAGCTGACACCATCCGGCATATTCCCATATTGATATACGCCTCGAAGTGCCCACTGCTATATCGGATTCACTAGTAGAAACAGAGGCATTGGTGCGCCACTTTAGTACCGGTTGCAACAAAAACCGGTACTAAAGGGGGCATTAGTCCCGGGTCGTAATACGGCCCGGGACTAAAAGTGTTCCGCAACCGTTCGCCTGGCGCGAGAAACCATTTAGTCCCGGGTCGTAGTACGGCCCGGGACTAAAAGGACGAACCGTTTGCCTCCCGCGCGCTTTGGAAGTTGTGTTTTCGCGACGGATCAGAGAACAGAGGGCCATTTGCTACAGTACGGGTTCTCCTCTTCCTCTTGCTCTCCTCTCTTCTTCCCCAAATCCTCCACCATGAATCGAATTGGTATTCAGTTTACTCATGTGTCAACACCATGCAAGACCCTTCTCGATGTCACCTACACGAACGACTGCGCTAAGGTCCCGGGTCTTCTTGCCGATTTGAAGAAATGGCATGACGAGGATGAACACAAGTTCCTTGGCCTTGATCTCGAGTACACGGCCGATGGACGAGATGTTGCCGTCATCCAACTTGCTCACAAGAACCATGTCATGGTCTTCCAATGGTCAAGGTAACACGAACTTCTTGTAGGATAGGAAAATTGCATAGGATATATATATAGCAACGTGTGGCCATTTGAATCCTATTGGAAAGAGAACATCTTTTGATTCATAGGATAGCAAAATTTCATAGGATAGCAACATGTGGCCATTTGAATCCTATTGGAAAGATAGCTTCTTTTGATTCATATAGGATAGCAAAACTTTATAGGATAGCAACATACGTGTGGCCATTTGAATCCATTTTTTCATATAGGAGAGTGCTTCTTTTGATTCATATAGGATAGCAAAATGTTGCAGCGATGTTTAACATTTGTTCCATTAGTTCCATTTTTGTTGTTGCAGTAGTGTCAAGCACTGTCCAGAACTCATGGATTTCCTTGTCAACAGCGGCATACGTTTTTGTAGCGTTGATATAACGAATGACAAGATCAAGATGATGAGCACCTGGGGTATTGAGATACCAGCTGACTGCCACATTGATCTCCAGGACTTGATCCAGTTTCGGTTATCCCTACAAGACTGGGATGGCTGATATGGCAAGAGTCTTGATCGACCCGAAGTACGCTGGTATGAAGAAAAAATTCCCCAATGAGCAGCACAACTTCTGGGAGAAGAACCAACTTGACAGGATCAACCTTGATTATGCAGCAATAGATGCATACGTTTCATTCGAGTTGTACCGCAAGTATTCTTCGGAGGACGAGTAGATGGGTGTCTGTGTCTCTAGTAGTATGTGCATAAACATGTGAATTTTAATTTCTGCCGGAAATGAATTTGAATTTCCTTTTCATTCAACTTGGATGGAGCCAATTTGAATTTTCTTTTTATTCAACATTGCAGATGAATTTACATCGGTAGTAGCGACAACACAACGACGTAGACATATTATTTATCAATTTTCAATTTACGGATTTGTAGATACGAATTATTCAATATTAAATAGAAAAGGCAAAAAAGAATTATTATTTAAATTCAAGAATTAACATATATAGTTTGGTGGTAACCCCTAAATCCATCGTTTTGAAAGGTTAGCAACTTTATTATTTAAATTCAGCACTTAACATATGTAAATCAATGTATTAAACCTTTATGTGATGTGTAGTAATGAAATTCGTCAATTTAATGTATTAAACCATAATACATAGCTCGGGTCCATTTTTATTTAACCATAATACATTACGAATAATATCACAAACTTTTGCTCGAGAAAGTCTATCAGGGTTACAAATTGATGTGGTCCAATGTCTGGCAGCTTCGATTTGTTGTTCCCGCCATCCTTCTTCGAGTTGTTGTTCCCACCATCCTTCTTCAACAGTGGATCTCAAGAATCTTGGGTACCACACCGAACCATTCGTCCTAGCCAATGGTGTGGCTCAGGTTTCCTATGTGAAGGACATGTCCACCAAACCGAAAAAAATAAAAGATAAGCAAAAGAATACATCGTCCGATGAGCCAAAGTGCCACATAGTCTGAAGATTATAATAAGTTTCATGAAATTCCGCCCTTCACAGTGAAAACTGACCCAAGCATCATGTTAAATGATGAAGATTCTCCATGGCTACGGCTCAGAAGAAAACATAAACAATAGTTGGTGATGTTGGTGATGTGTAATAATGTATTAAACCATTATGTAAGGAGCATGTGTAAGAAGCTTCAATCAGCTGCAGTTTTACCAACACAATCTCTGCATTCTCCAAGTGATAGAACAAAACATACGGTTTCCCCTGCCTACCTTCTCCAGTGGCCACTCTGACCGGCAAATCGGCAAATCATCGCGTGGTCGTGAGACGGCAAATCGGCCTTCGATCCAAACAGCGGCAAGACTTCTTTGATGATCTGCAACCGTCGAAACAAGTGTTGGGAATGTTGCTAATCATCAAAGAACCTTGCCGCTGCTTGGATCCGACCGAGGGGAGGGTTCCCGGAACCGAATGATATTGTTCGGTCGATGAACTGAAGGATTATGCAGATATATAGAACAGAACACACGGTTTCCCCTGCATACAGCCCAACGGTGGCTCGTGAGTGCCTGCATATCAAAAGAACTACAACCGTCCGGCAAGACATCTCTGATGATCTGCAACCGTTTGGAACGGTCGCAGATCATCAGAGACGTCTTGCCGCTGCTTGGATCCGACCGAGGGGAGGGTTCCCGGAACAAGCGCTCGAAAGACATCTCTGATGATCGACAACCGTCCAGCAAGACATCTGTGATGATCTGCAACCGTTTGGAACGGTCGCAGATCATCACAGACGTCTTGCCGCTGGTTGCCCAAAGATGCCTCCGCCGAGGGGAGGGTTCACCTTCAGCCTTCACTGAGTGCTCTCTGCTACCCGTGTGCTGCCAAAATGAACTACAATGAGTAGACACTGAGTGCTGAACATGTCCGGGAGGGGGGCTATATATAGGATACGTGTGCTTCTTTAGTCCCGGTTGGTAACAACAACCGGGTCATGTGGGTCACGAAGTGGTCGTGATACTACTCATCCAACAGCTCACAATCCCTCAAAAGAAACACACCTCTGATCCAACGTCTCACAAGCGCTAGAAAGAAACACACGATCCGTGTGCTTCTTTAGTCCCGGTTGGTAACACCAACCGGGACTAAAGTCGGGCTCACCCCTGATCCAACGGTTCACAAGCGCTTTAAAGAAACACACGATCCGTGTGCTTCTTTAGTCCCGGTTCGTGAGTAGAAGTGAACAATACATAGGGATGTTATTGGTGATGTGTAATAATGTATTAAACCTTTTATGTAACTGTGTTCTGAAAACTCAGAAGAGATATCAAATGCACTGTTGGACGTATGACGGGAATCTGAATGCTTTGTATTCGGTCAATGAACTGGAGTATTTTGTAGATAGAACAAAACACAAGGTTTCACCGTCATACAGCCCTACGGTGGCTCCGAAAAGATGTGAAAAAGAAGATGCTGAAGTGAACACACACAGTACTGAACATAGGTACTCAAACTAACTTTGACCGGGTCCTAAGCCGCGCGGTGCTGAGCCGCGGGCGCTCTGCCTCCAAAGAGCCGGAACCATCACGGGGTCATAGCTGATGTGATAAGGATCCCTCTGAAGTATCGACCAGCGCCTGTTGGTCTGAATCTCCAACAAATGCATGTAGCGACGGACGTGCTCGTCCTCCTCCCTGATACGGCGACGTACCACCTCCTCGGGGGCCGGCTCTCTCTGCACCCTCTGTGGCCCTAGCCGGAACCATCGTTGGACAGTACGGATCGTGTGTTTCTTTCGTGCGCTTCTGAGCCGTTGGATCTGCGGTGTGTTTCTTTTGAGCGCTTGTGAGCTGTTGGATTTTTAGAACCAGTCCCGGTTGGTAACACCAACCGGGTTGGTAACACCAACCGGGACTAAAGAATCACACGGATCGTGTGTTTCTTTCGAGCGCTTGTGAGCCGTTGGATCCGGGGTGTGTTTCTTTTGAGGGCTTGTGAGCTGTTGGATCAGCACTCCCACCACCACCACCACTCCCACCTCATCCACACTCATTCCAACTTCTGCCTATAAATACTCCACCTCCCAGACAGGTACTCACTCATTCCAGCTTAACCAGCTCAAACACAAGACATTCGGATTCCCTAGCTAGGTTTTGGGCATCTTTGGGCAACCAGCGGCAGGAGGTCGCTGATGACCTGCGACCGTTCAAAACGGTTGCAGATCATCAGCGATCTCTTGCCCGACGGTTGTAGATCATCAGAGACGTCTTACCGCTGCTTGGATCGAAGTGGCGCTCAAACACAAAACATTCGGGTTCCCTAGCTAGGTGAATCCCCAAATCCCCACCTCCCCAAATCAATAAAAATAGACCCGAGCTATGTATTATGGTTTTATTGTGTTCGTCCTTGTTCACCGGCCGCTCATCTACCTTCGCCACCGAATCCAATGGCTGGATTTAGCCTACCTGCTGGCATGTTCCCTGGCATTATTGTGTTCGTCCTTGTTCACCGGCCAGCCATTGGAGCCACCTCCTGTAGGACGGTGAACAATGACAACACAACGACGCTGTTGGAAACACAAGCCCTCAGGTAGGTTGAATCCAGCCACTGGATTAGGGTGACGCAATGATGAATTGCCGAGGAGGTGGGAGTGGTGGTGGTGCTGGTACGGATCGTGTGTTTCCTTCGTTTCCCGCCACCGTTTCCCGCCAAATTCCGCCACCGTTTCCCGCCACCGTTTCCCGCCAAATTCCGCCACCGGTAGTCTATAAAACCCAGTTGAAGGTAGGCATGGTACTCACTTGAGCGCAACCATGGTGTGCATTGGTCCTTGCGAGAAGTGTGTGTCCGGGTTTCACATTACCGCATCCGAGCATCTCGCCAGGCTTTCGAGCAATTTGAAGGTAGATGGTAGGGTAGTTCCAATAGAAGAAATTTTGCACACTGAGAGTCATCTCGCTTTGCTCGGGTCGAAGCTATGCCGTGATGGGTTTCCGTATAGGACCCCGCTCCAAATTCGTGCAGAAATGCTCAGGCTTCAAGATAAGTTTGACAAGAAAGTTACGAATAGTCCGTTCTACCGAACTGAAGCTGACCGTGATTCGTACGGTCGTTCCTGTCTCTGGATAGTGGACAGCGATGATGACGACGATTTCATGCCATCGTCAAAGGAAAGGAGGGTTGAAGCACTGAGCAAGAAGGCTGAAGCTTCGTCCAAGGGCAAAGGCAAGAAGGCAGAATCTTCGTCAAAGGGCAAGGGTGGCAACACGGCGGATAGGTAGAGTCTTTGTTTCACTTGTGTTGTATCGTAATTTGAAGTTGTACCTTAATTTGTTCTATCCAGTATTTAGAACTAGTGAAATTGTAACGTAGATGTCTAGTTGTATGTTATATCATCTCTGCATAAGACGGTGTTGCCCGAAGTACCTGGCTGAGAAGGAACTGGCGATTACTGAAAAATATCACCAATGGTATTAAATAATAGCAATAAACATCGAACAAGAAAGTATATAAGAGAAAAATGAAAAGAAAGAAAAATAGAAAGAAAGAAAAATGAAAAGAAAAAATAGTATGAATAAAAACAATTAAAAGAAAAAAACAAATAGAAAAAAAAGAAAACGGCAGAAGTTCCTCCACGGCCACACCTGGACAAGTTCGTCCGAGCGCTAGGTAGGTATGGATGGATAGAACGGGAGATAGGACTCACTAGAAGCTGGCTTAGTAGTAGTGATCTCCTTGTCATTTGTATGCGTCTTAGTACTGGGTAGGTACTTCAGAGTTCAGTCTGAACTTTGTGTTAGCAATAGAATGCGCTGGCTAGCTGAGTTATCTGGAGTTGTGGTTTCCTCTCTGCAATGTAGTAGCAGTACTGTTGCTTTGTTAAATTACCCACGGCATTATTTTATAAAACAAAAAATGGTTTTGAATTAATTATTTAAATTCAAACATTTTTCATGTTCAAAATTTAGTGAGATTCAAAAATATGCAAAAGATAAAAGATAATGCATTTTTTAATTCAAAATGGCAAAATGGTTAATAGTTTGTAGAGTTAGAATAATTATTTTATAAAGCAGAAAATGTATTTGGAATACTTATTCAAATTCAAGCACTTTTCATGTAAAAAGTTTTCTCAAATTCATAAGTATGCAAAAACTGTTTCATTCAAATGTTCAAATATTTGAAATTGTGCTAGATCTAAAAAAAAAGTAAAAACCCGCGCAATTTTTGGGCCTTTAGTACCGGTTTTGCATACCAACCGGTACTAAAGCCCGTGCTGCGCGCGGGAACGCGAAAGGTCCTCCCAAACACTTTAGTCCCGGCCCGTGCCTCAAACCGCGACTAAAGACCGCCCTTTAGTCGCGGCTTGAGCCACGGGCCGGGACTAAAGGTCCCTCCAGTACTTAAGCAGTTCCCAATCTGGGACTTGGCCATTTTCATCGAAGAAGAAGGGCAGACCAGAGCAGAGCAGAGGAAACGCTGCCAAAATTTTCCGTCGCCAGCGCGGCCGTCCCCGACGCCGCTGCCGTCTTCGACACGGCCGCTGCCCGTCGCCGGCGCCTCCTCTCCTTCTCCACCGAGTCGGTCGTGGTAGGAAGGCCGGAATCCGGCGAATCGCGGCCCCTCCCCCAACTCCGGCCACCGCGTGCGTGCACGATTCCGTCGCCGGAAGACCTCCCCCGACCTCGTCGTCGACTCCATCGTGCTCAGGGTGAGATTTTGCATCCTCCAGTGCCTTCAATTCCACTTATTGCGCCCCGTAGCTCCGCCGCCGCGTTGCCCGTCGTCGGCCGCCGCCAAACATCGTCGCCGGCTTGCTCCGGCGACCCAAATTGGGCGGCGCCGCTACCAAATGGTTCCCTGCAACCTCCTATACGTCGCAGCGCGTTCGAATCATCCAGAAACGCGCGGATTCGAGCAATCTTTGATTAACCCGAAATTTGAAAATAGGGCTTTATAATTCTGTTTCTGTGCTGTAACTTTAATTCAAAATAAAATAGTTAAACTGCATGTTTGTGCAAACCAAAAATCACAGTGATAAATGAATGAGTTTAGAACCACTTCCAATTTGCAAATCTTAAAAATATTAATTTGTGTGTGCTTGATAATTACTGTACTGCCACTGGTATAAATCAAGAACTATTTTTTAACTTGAGAAATATGTATCCAAAATTTGTAAATCCAATTGTTCTGGAATGCCTGTGAGTATAGCTTTCTGTAGAAATTAGCCTCATATGTTTGTGATACATAGTTTTGAAATGGCATGTGTTGGTAGTTTAGACCAGTGGGGTTTTCTGGCATTTAATTAATTTTCTGTGAATAAGATTTTGGACTAAATCCAATTGCATTAGTTTAAAATATTTACATAGAACATAAACCTATCTTTGCATACCTTGTTGATGAACAGAACACCCTGGACTTAATAAACTCTAAAAATGGTGTTTTTTGCCTATTAAAAGTGATAAAATAAATATTTGGTCCTTTATGAAATTGTTGCTATTCTTGTTTGTGAAATGGTTAGCTACTGTAGATCACTACATAATGTTGTTCTTAATATGTTAGTACTGTTAGTAATTATTTAAATAAAACCATTTGTGTAATGAAAACCATTTTATGTTGTAAGGTATGATAATTCATTTAAATAATTCATTTAAATTCTAGGACTAAGTAATTTTTAGTAATTGATTTGTAGTAATAATTTATAACAATTGATACTCATTTTATTTGATGCATTTTGAAATAATATTGTGTGCATTTTGCAGAAACTATGGATCCACCTAGTCCAACCCGCACCCGCAGAGACCTAATACAGGAAGAAATTCTCGAGAATATAATCAACGACGCCCCAGCTGCTGATCCAGGATCTCCGTCGTCGTATCTGAACCCCTCCGGGGATGGAATGGAGGTCGACCAAAGTGAGGATGAAGTCGACGGCTCCGATGATGGAGAAGGCGATAGCTCCGATGATGGAGAAGCCGGTGAACCCTTAACGAAGTCCGGCGAGGTAGATAGGAAGTTCTTCGGCGATCAGTAGATGCATTACTTGAGTTGTATATATATAAATTGACGAATGTTTCTTCTCTTAGGCCTCCACATCGAGCAAAAAGTCCAAACGAGGCCCGACCAAAAAGTTGGCCCCAACTACGCATTATACATTAGAGGTCATATCCGTTACGGGCGAACCGAAGGAACCCAAGAAGGCTGCCGCTGTATTTAGAAAACAATGCGGAGTGCTGGTTAGGGAGCACGTCCCGATCATCGTTCGAGACTGGAATAAGCGCAAAGGGGCGAACGATAGTGAGTATGTCGCCGAAAGGTACAAAAAGGGTCTTTGGAATGACCTCATGGCACATTTCACCCTGCCAGAATTTGAGGATCCTGCCGACACTGCAGAATTGAGGAAGACAGTCATGAAGTGGACTCTTAAGAAGATGGCCGAACTATTTCGGGTGTGGAAGAAAAGATTATGGCAAGAATATCAAGAGAGTAAGACTGCTCCAGTATTTGAAGGCTATCTAGCGAAGCAGGCGGATCACTGGAACGCATTTAAGAAGTACAAGGAGTCACAAGATGCCACTGCGATCTCAGCAAGGAACAAGAAAAATGCTGACAAGAAAAAATATCACCATAAATTGGGGCCAGGGGGCTACGAGACTGCCATGCCAAAGTGGGATAAAAAAGAGCAAGAGCTTCTTGCTAAAGGGATCCAACCAGAATGGATGCGCGACGAATGGGAATTGAGGGCAAGAAATTGGTTCCTTGCGCATGGGGGTTCATACGACGAAACAACAGGGGACCTTATTCCCAGTGACGGGATTAGGGTACCCAGGGAAAATTGGGTTAAAACGCTGAAAGAAATTAAAGAGGGGAAGTTAAAGTTCACTCCCGATAGAGAGAGAGACTTGCTGTCACTGGTCCTCGAGAATCAAGAAAAAGGAGGACGAACACGAGGCTTTGGCCCTTCCGTCCCATGGTGGCTTGGGTTTGCCAAAGACGTAGAAACTTACAGAAGCCGAGCGAGAGCAAAGAAGCGAAAGGAGGAGGAGGAGGGAGCCAAGTTCAACCAGTTGCTTGCCAAATTTAACCACCAGCAGCAGGAGCTTGACGAACTTAGAGCAGTAGTGCCCCCGCAAAATCCTGTACTCGATATTACCGCCGGTCCATCTCAGCGGAAAAGCAGCGTGGGTGACTCGGAGGTCCCGGCTGACGATGCACGGCGGATGATAGATGCCGGTCCCGGCTACCCCGTGGATGGAATCAAGGATGCAATATCTTGTGAGCTCCATCAGCAATTGAAGAACATATCCATGAAGGTGGCGGTCGGATATGCTTTACCTTGTCCACCTGACACACGCTGGCAAGACCGTGAGATTCCAGCTGGCTATGCTAAAGTCGTGGTGGATGAAATCGTACCGGGGTCTCATGCTATGGTGCTTGACATCCCTGGACCTGGAGATGAGAGGACACTCGGAGAAGTTGTGGGTGATACGATTCTATGGGACAAGAACTACATCAAGTTTCCAGGGTCGACGCCAAGGACAACACCGCCTTCGAGTCGTCGCAGGTCAACTAAACCTCCATCACCTCCAAGAAGCAGGTCAACACCCCATGACTACGACTACCACAGCGCGAGTCCATCTCGATCTCCGCCGCCGGACTTGGGTGGTCGACCGTCTTCGCCGCCGCCGGACTTGGGTGGTCGACCGTCTTCGCCGCCGCCGGACTTGGGTGGTCGACCAACTTCGCCGCCGCCGGACTTGGGTGGTCGACCGTCTTCGCCGCCGCCGGACTTGGGTCGACCGTCTTCGCCGCCGCCGGACTTGGGTAAAAGAGCAAGCGGGAGCACATCAGGTGTTAGTGCAAGCGAGAACAGAAGGGACGTTCCCCAGCTCGGGGAACAGGCCAAACAATCGATCCCATCCCTCATGGTGTTATCCGAAAACGTTCCCCAGCTGGTGCTGCAGCAGGATATGGAAGAAGCTGCGAAGTTGGCGGCCTCTATGGGTGTGACTGTTGCTGAATTGCTAGGTTCCCAGGACTTGGGTCGACCGTCTTCGCCGCCGCCTTTGCCCGCTAAGGACAATAAGCGGAAGCGTGCTACGTCGATGAGTACTAACCGACGCAGCAGCCCAAAACGACAAATGTCGCCCCTCCCAAGAGTGCTGAAGAGAAAATCTAGTAACAGAGCAAGCGGGAGCACATCAGGTGTTAGTGCAAGCGGGAACAGAAGGGACGTTCCCCAGCTCGGGGAACAGGCCAAACAATCGATCCCATCCCTCATGGTGTTATCCGAAAACGTTCCCCAGCTGGTGCTGCAGCAGGATATGGAAGAAGCTGCGAAGTTGGCGGCCTCTATGGGTGTGACTGTTGCTGAATTGATAGGTTCCCAGGACGACAATTTACCCAAGGCTGATGTTGTCACTAAATATGTCCTAGGGAAGCCTTTTGTCAGCGAAGAGAAGTTCACACAACTGCCAACACATATGCGGAATTTGCATGACTGGTACTTGCGAGCGGCAGACTCGGGCAGAATAATGATCGTGGCGAAAGTCCCACCTGAGTACTTCTTCCGACCCGAAGAGGTCCATGTTGAGTTTCCAGAACTCTGGCAGTTATACAATTTCGACGCCCTCGACAAATCTCTCATCAGTTGCTATTGTCTGTAAGTTGTTGAATTCATTGTCTACATATAAGTTGTTCAGTTTTTCAGTAGTTCAGTTCATTGCATGTAATTATCCTCATTATATCCTTCTGTACTCTATTATGCAGAATGAGGATGCAGGAATGTAAAAGAAAAAACATCTATAATGTTGGGTTCATTGACCCAGATAAAGTACATATACATTCGCTAACGAACAAACCCAAGGACACGGCGCATAACCTTCTAAGATTCCTAACGGAGCAACATTTCTGTGACCACATACTGTTTCCTTACAACTTCTCGTGAGGGTCTTACTCTGTTCTACACATTTTGCTTACTCGATGTTAAGTGTAATTGATGAGTTACTGACGTATATAAACGTGTGCAGGTTCCACTATGTTCTGCTAGACATTCAAATTGATAAGGGATTAGTTGAAGTCATGGACCCATTAAACAGAGACCTGACAGGGATTAGCAACATGCAGGTCTTGCTCCAGAGGTAATTTTCGGGCTATATCGGTCTCTTTCGTTGATTTCATGAGATATCAGGTAATGAATAACTCATTCATTAATTAATTTTCTTTGCCGGGCAGGGTTTGGAAAGAGTTCAGGCGTGTGGTGCAGGGTTCCTTTACTGAGAAGCTGAAGTTTACTACGGTCAAGGTAAGTAGTACGAGATATGTCCGTGCATCTCTTTAATTATAGTTTCAATACAATTATGATGCTAGATTATTATTTTGATTGAATTCTATTCTCGTAAAGTGCGCGAGGCAGCCACCGGGGACGAATCTATGTGGATACTACGTTTGCGAGTTCATTCGCACGTTTACCACTGAGCACAACGACGTAAGCAATACATTCACAACATTATTTTAGTACCGTCACTTTTTGTTATCATGATTGATGTTCATATTGATATTCTTTTCTTATATAGTTCGACAGAACGCGGGAAGAACACCTACCAGAGCAACGCGTAATAGGAATTGCAGAGGAACTGGCGGGATTTTTGATGACAGAGATGATAGACAACAACGGAGAATTTAGTGTGAATAGGCCCTACTGATGATCCCGGTCGTGTAATCGAATAGACGGGCTCTAGTCCCGGTAATTGTGATCTCCATGTAACTATCAAAATTGTATATATTTGTATATGCTCGATCGTAAGACAAGTTATCTTATATATATGCACGAACGTCCCGGTTTGCCCTTTAGTCTCGCTTGTACTGTCCCGGTTCGCGAGCCGGGACTTTATACGCGATCTCCTCCGAAACCCTGAAAAATGAGCGAAAAGGACAAAAACAGAAACCCTAAACCCCGAAAAATAATCGAAAAGAAAAAAAACCAAAACCCCCCTGAAAATATAAGCAATAAAAGCGTGAACCTTTTGTCCCGGTTTGTATTACAAACCGGGACTGAAGGTCCTCAGGTTTGCGCTCGCCTGTGCGCCCACGTGGAGACCCTTTAGTACCGGTTTTATTTTGGTACCGGTACTAAAGGGTTACCCCTTTAGTGCCGACCCTTTAGTACCGGTTGTGCAACCGGTACTAAAGGCCATCTACAACCGGTACTAGAAGTGGGTTCTCTACTAGTGATTGCACAAGCAGAATTGAAGGTAAGCCGAAAAGGGCGGCACATATCTGCTGAAGCATATTTTGCCATGACATGTACACTTTATGATCGAACTGTAAAGGCAGTCAGCAACAATTTTGTCACTGAAACCAATTCATGTCCATGCACTCCGTAAGAAATTGAGAAAAAATAGTGATGCAGTGCTTGTGTTGCTCTTTCTTTTAATGATTGTAGTACATATGCAACTTAAAGCACTATGTAAAAACAGAGCCTTTTAATCATGGCGGCAGAGTGTGATGGCAAAATAGATAACAGAATGCTTTTGTCTATACAAACGGTAGCACAATGTAACAAATGCTTGCTTCAACAGCTGAAAGTATGGAACTTATAAAAACCTTCAAATTTATCTTGCATCTCTACATTTGTGTGTGCATGTTGGAGTATAAAATGACATATTTGTTTCAACAGATATGAGTGTAAAACTTATAACTTTGCAAAGCTAGTCTGCACCAGTATATGTGCATATGCTTGCTGGAGTCTGGATAGCAGTTGCAGAATTCGAAGTCAGAAGAAATATTCATGCTTCAAATCATCTTTCGAGATAGAAATGGAATTAAGCACTACAAAACTTGTATGGTAAGCCAAAACCTGAAGAGGGATTGATATCGCCGCTAGTTATTTCACATGGTTACGTGTTTCAGAGTAAGGCGCACTATTTTCTTATACGTTGTGGCAAGGTAGGCTTCAAACAAAGAAAGCTAAAACTGAAGCAAAACAGTAGGTGCGTTTTTTCTAAAATCAGGCAGATCAAATGCATTAGATACTGATTTTCAGTGATTAAACAAGAATGTGTTTCATGCAGTAAGTTTGCAATAAAATAGATGTTTTGCTTGGTCACTGAATTTAGCCGATGGGTGTCTTCTCTGTTTATGAAGAGATTTAATATGTACACTGTTATGCTGACAAATTAAATGACATACTTCACGTGTATGAGATTGTACCTGTTTTCTACAAATTAGTTTGGGTACATGCATTTTTGTTTAACCTACCCAAGAACTGAAACGATACTCAGTTGATTGTACTATAAGTTTTCTATCATTAGTCAAGCTTGTGTGCTATACACAAAAGAACTGCATTGCTTTCTTATTACTCAGTGATCATTCATAATAATAGATAAAACTGTGATTTATTTGAGAGAGCATGCATTCTTACTATACTTTTATTTCCCAGTTTCAGTTACACGTCTAATACGTTAGGCCATAACCATATAATAATTACATGTTTTCGGAACCCATGAAAAATGCCCTGCATTTGAGAAGCCAAAATGTACTGCAACCTGCTATGTAGAGCGATAATAAAGCAATATCAACTAAGCGGGGAACAAAATCAATCAGCTCATGCCACGGTGTCATCTAGTATATTTAAGATCGATGAAAACCGTCAACAACAAAAATTAGGCATCGAAACTGAAGTTTAATTCTCAAGTCATAGTATGCGCCAAAAAATTCAGTCATGGCAGTGTGCATGTTTAGCAAAGAATCAAATGGACCAGCCTTCAAGTACAAATTTGCTGGAGATAGGATATCTAGTACGGTGGTTTCAGCTGAGGAAAATCCGTTAATCAAATAAAAGTCGACTAAGTTTCTGTAGAACCCCACTCCAACATTGATTTCAGACAAACATGACTAAAATCAGCAACAGAGGTTAAATGCAGTAGCAAGAAATCCACTGACGGCAATTTACTTTGAGCACACAAACGAAGTTGAGCTCAGCTGTAAGCAGATGGACATAAGGAAGTTGAGCTCAGCTGCAAGCAGACATCTCCTATGATTTTTTTATACTCCAGTACTCTACAGATCATCAATTCTGTTTTTCAATTTATAGAAGGCCCGCCCAATATAGTACTTTTTATGCCTGATATAGCAAAAACTGAACATAAGATTTTCAAGTCCAGTATGATTGCATACGTTAGAATTGGCAAGACAAAAAGGAACAATTTCTTATATATCAGTCTTGACGGTCAAAATAGATGCGCTGAGAGAGAGAGAGAGTGGGGCTCCATTTGGCAAGGTCATGACAGATACTATCCAGATCTTCCCGATGCAATCTGCACCTACACCAAGAGTCACCCACCGGCCATTACCGCCTCCAATGACCAAGTTCACGTATGAACCCTAGCTTGAGGGAAAGGGGAAAATCAAGAGATGAGATTACTGCACCTTGGCCGGGAATGAAGACGACATTGACGAACGATACCGGCCGGATCAGTGCGGCGGTCGACCTCCGCTCGAAGAGCTGCGACGACGACTGTTGTCGACGCGATTCGCGGGGAGGGGCAGAGGCTGCGACGGCAAAACGGAGAGCTCAGAACGGACGCGAACAAGAGAAGTGCAGCGGCGGTAGCGGCGGCGGCATGGGTGGGGAACCATAGCTCTCCTCTGGTTCGCTGTTTCTCCGTGTTCCTGGCAGAGCATCCGCATGCTGAATCCCTTACGACATTACTGGTACGAGCTTCCAGATCCAACAGATGGACAACGGACCTGCAAATCAAGAGGAGAGGAAATATCAGAAGAAGAACAGGAAGAATACAAGGAAAAATGGATCTAGACGCCTACCAAGATGCGAGCCCAAATCCACCAACGTGAATAGAACCAGAGAAAAGAGAGAAAATAGCTGACGTGAAGGCGGCCGGCGCGCCCGCCGCCACCGGCACAAATCCAAACTCCAAAGCGCCCGCCGCCCTCCAAGTCAACCAATCGGGGTTGCAGACCTAAAAAACAAAGCCGCGAGATTAGGGGAGAAGATCAGGAAGAACACACCGAAAAACAAGCAGAGATGACGTCGGAGGCAGAGAACAAGAAGCGGCGGCGCTGCAACGAGGACAATAGCGAGACCAATCTAGAAGCGTAGAGAAGGGAGAGGAGAGAACCTGTCCCACACGCGTCTCCACCGAAGGACGAACCGACCCGATCAGGTACGCAAACAAACGACACAAAAAACTCACACACACGCGCGCATGCACCGGCGCCGACAAGCGGGCCCAAAATTTTCTTGGCCCACTCGCAGTGAACGAGCGTAGGCAGCAGAACGAATAGAGCAAACGAGCTAAGCCAATGACTTGTGGGCCCAAAACGTGGATGAACCACAGAGCAGGAATCACAGGGAGCTTAGATATGTTAGAGATGAACCGGTGAGGGCGTGTTGTTTTTTGGATTGTAGCTAGCTATTGTTGAGTCTAAAAGTTGAACAGCCATGTTATTAGCAACCGATAAACAAGTCAAGAGTGAAAGAGAAAACGAAAAATCACAAAAGCAACAACAACTGTCGCTGTGAGCTAGCGGAGGGCCCACTGATACGAGCTAGAGAGAATCAGATAGTGAGATAGCTGCTTCACATACGGCTAATTTTTTTTAATAATACATTTTTTTAATTAAATTTAAAAATATTACGCAAAATAACGAAATGGCAAAAATAATACGGCCTCGGCCCAGCTTGGGCCGATAAGGTCCCGTCGGCCAGGCTTTGGCCGATTGGGCCTGTCGGCCGCCCTGCTCGTGTCAGCGAAACCTGTCGGCCAGATCTAGGCCGACAGGAAGCTGTTGGCCCAAGCTGGGCCGACTGGCTCTTGCTTTTTTTTTCACCTCTCCCTCCTTTTTTAGTCACAAATGCAGATAAATTACAGATGAAATCAAACTCCAAATTTAAATCACTGATGCACACATATAAAACATAGTCTACAAACACTGATCCACACATATTACAGATAAAAACATAGTCCAATTTTAAAACATTGATCCACATTATTACAAATAAAAGTACAGTCCAAATTTAAAACATCCTAGTTTCTTCCCCTTCCTCTTGGTCCTCGGCTGCCTCGTCCACGTGGAGCAGCTGCTCTAGTTGCCGGAGCAGCATTCGTAGGTGGGAATTTTGTACAAGCAGTGTCCCTGTGGCCAAAATCATTGCACAAGAAACATTGCACTGTCGGGACTCCTGCTTCAGATTCATCCATACCATTTCTGATACGCTTGCACGGTCGTCTACCTCTACCAGGACGCAATAGACTTGGGTCGGGGATGTACTGTCTTTCATTAGGATCAACCGTGTTAAAATTACCCACAGCTCGAAATCCCACCATTTCACCGGCCCAGGTATTAAGAACAGACTCTGCAGGTCTAGCCATGGCGTTTGTTCTGCGGCCACAGGGTTTGTGAGTGCCTTGACGGCGTTCAGTATCCCAGCATGGCGGTCATGAAGGATGCACACGTTCAGCTTATCTTTTACTACTGCTATTTTAAGCTGCCTGAAGAACCAAGTCCAACTTTCAGTGTTCTCGCTCTCCACAAAAGCAAATGCAAGTGCCACGATCTGATTGTTGCCATCCTGACCAATGGCAGTCAAGATTTGTCCCCTATACTTGCCAGTAAGAAATGTACCATCAACACAGATAACTGGTCGACAGTGAGTGAAAGCTTCTATGCATACACCGAAAGAGAAGAACACACGATGCAGCACCTTTACGTTTGGAAACTCTGCCATCCAAAAGTGTTTGACGTCAACATATGTGCCTGGATTACGGGCCTGCAATGTGTAGAGGAGCCGAACAACTGAGTCATATGAGTCTAGGAACGATCCGAATCTTTTCTCAAGTGCCATCTGCTTAGCCTCCAAGGTTTGCCATAAGATATTTTATACTTGAACCTGGTGAACACCTTATGTATAATAGCCTTCGCTTCCATAGCTTTGCCCTGTACTATTTCTGAGTACAGCAACCGAGCTATAAGCGTCGACGAAATGTTACGATGATCTTGAGGAATACTCTCAATTCTACATGTGTGCTGTACTACGTCGCTCACTTTCCAGTTTATGCCGAAGTGAGGACGATAACCGTGCACCCTTCCAGGACACCCTGCTACCTCACATTCCATTGTCAGATATTTTTTACTCGACACCTTGGTTTTGAATGTCTTGCAAGTCGACATTGCCCACTTAATGATTGCATCTTGCAAATGTTGCTTGTCGGTATATAGAGCACCCGCAGAAACCTGGTTCTGATGGTATTCCCAGGCAGAATCATGAACATCGTTCACTATCATTGACGACGAGAAATCATGACTCCATGACGTAGGATTTGGCACCACATGTTCGTCATCCGACTCGTCGGAATCATACCCATAAGCACTACCACCATCTTCGTCTTCCTCTTGCATCATTTCTTGGAATACATCGTCTGCTGCTGCCTCAGCAGCATCTTCATCACCCTCTTCCATATGCTCTGTCTGACTATTTTGGCCAGATTCATAACTACCACCTCCAACATCTTCCTCTTCCATCTGCTCTGTCTGACTATTTTGGCCATAGTCATAACCACTGCCTCCAACATCTCCCTGATTATAATCATGTCCAGAAAATTGCATCTCCTGGCTACTCTGGCCAGGATCGTGCCCTCTCTCGCCTTCAGGCGCAATCACCTCCTTCGCGACAGGTATCAGTAAGGCATGAGGGGTACATCCCCTGCTTGCGCAGCCTTGCAACCATCGCACCATCTGAGAGGTCTGTTCTATCGGCCTCAAATAAAAAAACACCGGGGACCTTGTCTTCGTCCACAGTGCATGCACACCGACGGTGTCTGTTTCAGGAAGCCCTAAACACGCTGCCAACCAATCTTTCAGCTGACTTATAGACCATGTTTGTGGGTCACTCAGTTCCAACTCTGACCATCGAAACTCACCCAAATCAGCTCCATGCTCATTTACTACAACTTCGCCAGGACCATAGAAAAACAAACATTTCACTAAATTACTCATCTCAACAACCTAAAAATGTGACACCAATTTACTGTTACAACCGGGAACAACTATATACTTAATATTACTAGCAAAATAAACGCATACCCTTGAAGCGTGCCGATTCAATGGACCAGCAACGTCACCACCACCGCCAATGCAACACCGCTGCACCACCACCACGCTGCACCATCCACCACCCTACAGCAACCTCCACCTAAACTCCACAATTGCTCCAACCAAACAACACGAAATCACACAATAATCCAACACATCTGTAGATCTGAGCTACCTTAACTCTCTAACACTTCTAGGAGGAAGATTTGGTGACTGGATGGACAGATCGCCGCTGAAACGCAGTAAGGAGCTGCTGGTTTCGAGAGGAAGAAGAAAAGGAGAGAGAGGACGCGAGGAGGAAGATGTGGGCAGGGCTGGTCTTATCCAGCGTCCTGTCGGCCCAGCCCTGGCCGACAGGTCGGTCGGCTGAGTTCTGGCCGATTAGTGCCGCATCACGGCCTGTCGGGCGCAGGCCTGGCCCACCATGCGATCTGGTCGTCTTGAACAAAGCCGATATGGCCCAATCGGCCCAAGCCTGGCCGACGGGCCCTTATCGGCCCAAGCTGGGCCGAGGCCGTATTATTTTTGCCATTTCGTTATTTTGCGTAATATTTTTTGAATTTAATTAAAAATGTATTATTAAAAAAAATTAGCTCACATACGTCCGGCATCTGAGTAAAAAATGGGACAACACTATGGCCAAAAGTCTTTTTTTTTTGCGACAAAGGATCATATTGCATTAGACCAAGTTTCTTACAGAAGAGTCCAGACAAACAAAGAAATTCCAAGTAGGTCCTAGCTGAACTCTGCCTTCGTCTCCATGGATCAGAACGCTGCGCCGGCGAAACCCGCCGCCATTCCTCCGCAACCTTGGACTCGGAGGCACCCCTCGGCGACCAGGGAGTCGACGCTCCTCGGCATGACACCTCCACCCTGCACCACGGGCGGCGAGGCCAACTTGGTTGAAAGCAACATCACCTTCAGAAACTAAACACCGGCACCGCCGTCTAGCCAGAACCGGCAGGGGCTCGACGAACTCCACGGATCCGTAGATCGAGGAGCTCAGGGAAGTCGATCCGCGCGCGAAGGATCTCCAGGGAATGCCGTCGCCGGAGAAAGAGCAGATCGACACCAAACACACCACCGCCGGCACCTCCACCTCCGTAGCACCGCCGGCTGCAACCCTACCTACCCCTACACTATGTACAAGCCGGGATCCGCGGATTCCCCAACCTCCCGCCGCCGGAGCGGCCGTCGGAGGCGGAGGAATCCGCGAATCGCCGGCCGGCGAGGTGGGGAGACGGGGAGCTCTCAGAAATTCGCCTCTCGCACTGTAGGCGGGGAGAGTGGAACGGTCCAAGTCGTTCTTGTCCAAAAGCTACCTGCATGCGCTGTTCGTGTCCGTTGTTCGCTCATTCGACATGAACGGCGCCACGTCATTCGACACGAACGGCGAATGAGCTCCCCAAGGCGCTCAGCATCGCCGGCTGATCCCCCAAACGAGGCCCGCGTAGCAAGACACGCGCAGCTCAAGGTGCTGCTGCACCGGGGTAATCGATCGTACGTACCGTTGCTTGCGGCGACCCAGGCTAGCTCGTGGCCGGCGTCCTTCCTTGGCCGGTTTACCGTCACGGCCGCGAGCGGACCAAGCGCGCTAGTGACTAGGCCGTTCATGAACCCGATGACCATCGTGGCCGTTCCTGAACCCGGTGGCCTAAGTACGGCGTGTGCAGGACAGCTAGCATCCTACCTAGCCATACTCGCCCCCGGCGACGAGCTACGCCCTGGCCAGCACACGCGGGCGGGCTTGCCGCCTACGTTCAAGATCCCAAATGCACACGCGGAAAATTATCTAGCACAGACCACAAAGACGCGCAGAAAGGAGAGAGAGAGAGAGAGAGAGAGAGAGAGAGAGACAGAGAGAGAGAGATGCACCTTGGCCAGCTGATTGTAGCTCTCCCCACTCCCCAACCAGTTCGTCCGCACGGTCGGCCGATAACGTCGAGAGAAGAGAGAGCGCCCGAGATGAGGCCTCGCACTCGTCCTCTTCTTCGTTTATATGGACAAACGCAATCTTTACAACATCTAAGCTCCCTGGGTTTCCTGGTTTCTGGTGCCTCCACCTCATATTTGCTTTGTGGCCCACCTGTCAGGTCGGTTTGGTTGGCTTATGACTTTTCTTTTCAGTTTGCCTTCTCCTTCCAATCCCGTGCCTTTGACCATTCTTTTCTTCGCTCCTTCTCTCTCCCGTGCGCCGCCGCCGCCACGCCATGCTCCGGTCGGCTCCGGCCTTCACCGGCGCCGCCGCTCGTCGGAACTGCTCCTCCACCAAATCCTCTTCCGAATCCCCGCCGTTACCCAGTCGGTTTCGCCCCCGTGTGCCTCCAATCAAGCCCGCCGTGGAACCCTAGCCACCACGGCTCGGCTCGCCGGCGTTGCTCCCCCGGGCTCCTACGCCTCCGTGCCTCCTGCTGCGCCTCCTCGTCGACCACGGTCGTCTCCCCGAGCCCCAGCTCGAGTACGCCGTCTCGGTCTACTGCCTGTGTCGACCACGACTCCTACCCCGAGCTCCTGCGCCACCATGCCGTCACGGCCTCGCTCTGCTTGCTGTTCTCAGTCGCCATAGACTACTCCATTTTCGGCGCCGGCGGGATGGTGCACAGACGCAACCCCGGCGTCCTCCTTCGGCGACTAGTGGTGTGGTGGTGCGGTGGTGCTGCTGATGGTAAGGTGCGGTGGTCTGCTGTTACTGTCGTGGGACGGGACGGCGGTGGTGCCGCCACCGCAACCTCGGCGACACACGGCTGCGACAACTCCATCTACTACTTCCTCGACTACGCCTAATCCAACTCCCCCATGCTCTGCCTCGGCTACAACTCTAGGAGGTGAGGTACATTAAGTTTCAGGCCTGCCCTTAGTTATAAACTGAATAATCTGTAGCACCAGCTTTCTGAGGAATTTTACACTCTCATGAGTTAGGTATGAGTAGAGCAAGCAATATATCGGCTACATATTCATTCTTTTTTATGTTTGTTTGCTAATAAACATAGAGGTGTCAAAAGGATTTTATATTGCCTGCTTGTTTATTTCCCTTAGGACTGAAGAAGCCTGGCCGTAAGCAGCTCCTATGAGAAATACTATGTAACTCATATTCATGTTCTTCCTTCTTTATCATTTAGTCAGGTACAACCTTCCATATATGCAAAGTGGCATTTAGGCAATGAAAAATGAAACAGACCGTATACTTTGGTCATCAATCGCTTACTTCTATTACACATTTCGTCTGTTTTGTCCTTTGGTCGCTGATTTGATCGGGATTTATTTTCAATAATGAATGTGCAATTGCAGCTGCGTTGGCTTTAAAATGTTTGTTACTACGAAAATTTTAGATGACCCAATCATTTATTTCGAGCACGTGAATAATTAATTAGAAGGTTCTGCCAAGTTGGAGTAGCCAGCATTTTGTGATTACCAAGTGGAGTGACACTATAGCAGCACTGCCTACATCTATGATACTTATGTCGTACAGAGTTTTTTTCCTAGACATTATATCCAAAATCCGCTAACCCCAACCTGCTTGGGATACTAGGCTGTGATGTCGATATTGTTTTTTTCACTAATCAATGTGCTCGAAATTTACAGGACTTCGCACCGAAAGAAACTGTGAAATCGTCCACGTGAAGTTGACAAAGGCTTATGATCTGCCTGTCTATCACCGATTTAAGCGTTGCCCTCGCTAAAGTATACAATCTAAAGAGTGGCCTGCTCCCTGCAGAATATTTTGAACTTTTGATGTAGCAGTAGTAGAAAAACACTTTACAGACAACAGAGAGGTCTTAAATCTGAGAAGTTGTACTTTGACGCACTGTACTTCTATTCTTTAAGCATGCCTCACTTGTTTTGAGCCCAAGTTATCTTACAGGTACTGTATGCATCTTGCCAATGCCACTGAATATGCATGAGGTCCTTGTTGGTCAAGGATCAAGCCTGGCCAGCATGCGTTAGTTGCATCCTTGCCTGATCATGTAATAAGCAAGCATGCGTTCAGATCATTCATTGCTACCTTCTGCTTTTATAAACACTGCTTTTTTCTAGAATGACAGGATGACACACTTCTGAATTATTATTTTCTTTTCTGGGATGATGACATCAGGAAAACATTGGGGTTCTAGAATGAACTCAGAGAGGGATGCAGAGCAGCGAGGGCCTGATGAAAAGAATCTCTCAGGCACCTGCTAGATATCGCCTAAAGTTGTAGATCATGTTTTAGTGTTCAACCTGCATGTAAATTACAGTTGCTACTCATATTGCTGAACAAGTATAAGAGCCAGATGTGTTTGTAATTTCTAGAATCGCGAAATTTGGGTACCATGATGTTCTAATAGACTGGCCATTTATACTAGCTTCTTTGCTAATTGGTAACAAATAGGTGGATATATTCTTCAGATGATATTTAGACAAGAAGCTAATATTCTTCCGATGATATTTAGACAGAAGCTAATTGGTTAAACTGACAGCTGAATGGCTAAACAAATAAAAATCATATAATCCCACTTTCTCAGTTGCATGAATAGGAAAAACCTTTAGTACACCCTCCAGCTTTCTAGAAGGTAACAAAAAAAGAGATGTTTTGAATATAATAAATGGTGTCTTTACTTTGTGAAATCTGATGTATCCTTTCCAGTGGGACATATGTTAATGCATTTTATTCATTACAAGATATTCATCTTTTTTGAACATAAGGCTTGAGTTGGTTTCATTTCAAGGAAACATGACAAACTTTTGATTCCTTAGCGGTAATTTTCTGTTGACTATGATCTTATTTAGTTATTTATAATTGCAGTGGTTAACCTGTAATTTCTGTTTTAGGGTCATTCTGACACAACAAACCAAAGGCCACAGTAGATATCTTTGTGCATGAATAAAGCTAAGGCTTCCAGCCATGTCGCTAAACGATGCCAGATCATTGTTTGAGGCTTCGTGCATAGGTCTTCAGATTTATAAAATCTTAAGCCTTCGCAAAATCGCAGTTTGGTAAGGGTGGGTGTGTCATTTGGGTTTCAGGCAATGTAACTTAAGATTTCTATGTTATGTTGGAGGTTTTCAGAACTGACTTTTACTAGACATTGTTGTTCATCTTTTGCATTTCAGAGATTTCACCAATTGAAGGTGTTGGTAATCAAGAGATGGATAGTCATGTAAGTTTGAGGTATAGGTTGTATCCTTTTGAGACTTTAGGACACATATGATTCCTGTTTAGAATATGACATTGTCATGAGAAGTACATGTGTATATTTTGTAATATTGAACCTATCTGAAGTGTAAATGTTGTCGTATTAAATCTAGCTCCAGGTTACTCTTTGTCATTGTATTGTCTTACTCTAGATATCTATTTTCACATGCATAAGGCGTAGTGCATCCAAAACAAACAAAACATACCTTTATAACTTGAGTAAACAAGTACAAAACCTGCTGCTCATATTTTTATCTATATTTTCCGCATGATACGAGAAGGAAGTCTTTGGTGCAGTGGTGAGACCCTCCCTACTTGTGCCAAGAGGTCCTGGGTTCGAACCAGCCCCCTGCACTGCACTTTACAGGGGTAAGACTAGGTTCCTATAATCCCTCCCCAGACCACACCTTGTGTGGGAGACTCTATGCACTGGGTCTATCCTTTTTTCCGCATGATACCAATCTAATGCAAAATTCCTTTCTCTAAATGTGTAGCCACGATGGAACAATTAGCATGTTCCCTTCTATTTATTTTTGTGTGCTTGTTTTTTTCCTAATGTAGCATGATCTGGACACCTGTGTAAAATACCAACTGTGTTAGCTAGATTGGTAGCTTTGACATTGTGACGTGAAGTGAATTAACTGTATGCAAAACAATATTGAATTATCAGTTTTAAACTAAAGGTGCTGAAGAGCTTCTTTTTTATTCCAAAGGACCAATAAATACATGTAGAACTTAACCTTACTATCTACATGTAGGGTTAAGTGCTTTATTGTATATTAACCTCAGTGACATGGATGGTAGTGGTTTCTTACATTTAGCATGCCTATGCTAATTCCTTTCTAGCTGGATGACTCTAGATCAGAGATGCATATAAGGAAGGTTTAATTTCCTGGAGCTCTTGTGTCACAATTGGTACTATTTTGTTATGTCAAAGTGTTAATTTATAATTTTCAGAAATATTTGTTCAGATGCGCAGGGTAAAGAATCCGGGCCAGTCCTAGATCTGGTCACTCATCTATAAACATGTGCATTCAGGACACATAGTTCATACACAATGTTTTTACAATACTTCATCCTAGCTTTGTCAAGGTACCGGATCCAGAGTATAGATTGGTTCTTATTATTAATGTTCTGATTTTGACCATTAGGTGAACAAAAAACACGACCTTATTGCATTCTGTGTGCTCCATGTTCAATATTGCAAAAGCTTTCTAATTTTATTTTCCATGTTGTTTAATAAAATTTTAAGATTGTCATAATTCACAAAATAAGGAGCTCAGGAAAACACAGATTTTTTTTGACTTTGGAATTAACTTCTCAATTGTCCATCGTAAAGATTTAAGGTGCTACCTTTTGCTCACCATGAGCTTTAAGATTCGAATTGGTGGGCATTCTTATTTTATCTATTTTCATGGACCAACCATGCCGAAAAATGTATAATGTGCTGAAACCACAAAGACAAATACCTTGCAGAAAAACAAATGAAAAAGGAAAGCTAGATTGTTCCAGCGGGCGCAGCAAAGCGCGCCGTTTCCTTCTAGTATGACTACAAACGTAGCCAATACACTACGGGGGGTACTCAAGACGACAAGACCGCACCCCGAATATGGTGGTGGGCCCAACCAAATCCCCGTGGTCAGTGCAGAAGCTCTCGGTAGGGCCTACTTCGCTGGCGCCGAAAATCCGTAGCGGCTCCCGATTGCTCTTTTTTGAAAAGTCTCTGAAACTGGTTACACAAACCATATATTTTGTTGGGCTACATAAAAAACCTGACAGATGCACATACTACTTTTTTTTACGCCCAAAATTTTAATATTTTTATGTACGAGTTGCTAGGTTGATTCGCTCGATTTGGTCCAAAATCAAATTGAAAACGAGCGTGCACTCTGTGGGGTTGGCCATTGGGCCGGGTATATATAATCTGCTCAGTCGCTAGGCATCACCGCTTCTTTTTACCTGAACGCGTCATCGCTAGGTCTTCTCTTTTTTTGACGTAATGCCTGGTGACGTTTATCACACGATAGATACAGCCTCCATCAAAATATAATATGTTTTAGCATTTTCTGTCACGCATGTAGCTAGACTTACTTTAGTGTAAGATGACAAAGGGTTTAATAAACTATGGAGGGTCTCCATTGAAACCGACACATTTTATTTGAATCATGTGCCTTCTTTGCTAGCTCACGAACCACCTAATTTGCATCCCTTAGAGAAGCTCTAACAATACCCTAAATGGTGTCCTATTTTATTTTAAATAGGGTAGCCCTAAATTTTGCTCTTCTCTATCTAAATATGGCACTTGCCCAATAACCAAATCACATGCGCACGCCCTACTGCCAGCCGGAAGTTTCACTTTCCCCCTGATCCCCTTTCTGCCGCCACCATCCCCGGCCATCTCCAGCGACTCCTGGCGTCGCTACTCACCGGGACGGAGTCCACTCGGCGTCCCTTCACTGGTAGAAAACTGGCCTATGGTCCCGGTTCGGTTGGGCCATCCGTCCCGGTTCCCGAACCGGGACCAGCCAATCGGGACGAATGCTGGTCCCGGTTCAGACACGAACCGGGACCAATGGGGCTCCACGTGGCCAGTTCTGGCTGGGCGTGGGGGGAGACTCATTGGTCCCAGTTCGTGTTACGAACCGGGACCAATGAGTGTTTTTTTTTGTATTTAGGGTTTAGGGTCTCCCTCTCGCCGGTGCCCCCTCTCCCTCTCGCCGGTGCCTCCGTCGTCTCCCCTTCTTCGCATCGCCGACGTGCTCTCCATCGTTTCCGTACGCATATTATACGCTCTACTATATACACAGTACACGTTGATGCATATATAATTAATATTCGATCTCTTGCGAGAATACAACTATTTAATTACATGGAGATAGATCACATATGTAGTTCATCGTCCGCAGCATAATGTTCTCCCTTTCATCGATGACCTCCCTAAGCAGAAATCCCGCCAATTCCTCTTGAATTGCTCGTATGCGCTGTTCTGGGGCGAGCTTCTCCCGCATTTTGCTCAAAGAAGTTGTTCTCCGCTCAGAGGTCAACTCGCGAATGAACTCGCAAACGTAGAATCCACATAAATTACTTCCCGGTGGCTGCTGCGGACTTTTCACCGATTTAAAAGTTAGCTCATCTTTGAATGGACCTTCTACATTCTGTTTGAATAGTGTCCAACACCTGCTTTGGCCAAAAAAATGAACAAAGGAGTTATTAATTACTTGATATCAGGAAACGAACGAAAGAGGCCGATATAATGCGATAATGATTGAAATTACTTATTGAGCATTTCTTTCATTTCGGTCCACGTCGCTTGGTTCCAACTTAATGAGTCGTATGCTTCAACTATGGACTTGTCAACTTGAATGCTTAGCAGAATCCAGTGGAACCTGCGGACGTTTACATAAAGCAGACATGCATAGCTCATCAATTACACTTAACATCGAGAAAGCCAAATAAAAATATGTACAAGACAGAAACACTCACTTGAAGTTGTAAGGAAATAGTATTTCCGTACAGAAGTTTTGCTTGATTAAAAAGGTGGTCAGGTCATGCTCCACGTCTTTGGGGTGATTGCGTAACGTATGTTCATTAACGATATATGGGTCAACGAACCCAACCTCATAATGTCTAGATGCTTTGCATTCCATCATCTTCATTCTACATAATAGCGTACAAAAGGATATATATATATAGTCAGGATAATATAATACAGGCAATGAACGAGCTGAGCTAGAGACTTAATTACGAAAATAAATCACTTACAGACAATAGCAACTGAGGATAGATTTGTCGAGGGCGCGCTGATTGAATAACTGAAACAGTTCAGTCATTTGAACCTGTATACCGTAAGGTTTGAAGAAATGCTCCACTCGAACGTCCACCGCAATCCACTCTTCGCGCCCTTCTTTGATGTGTGCACCATGTACCAGTCGTGCAGATTTCGCATATGTGTTGATAGACGCGTGAGCTCCTCATTACTGACCATAGACTCCCCTTGACATATTTCCGTGCTATCTCTAACATTGGCTGATCTTCATAGCCTAAAAGTTGACCAAGAGTCATACCCATGGCGATAGCATTTTCCATGGCCTGCGATACAGTGATACCCTGTTCTCTAGCAGCAGGTATGGCTCTGGGGTCCAATAATTGCAGGTCCTTATCCATATCGGCTCTGAAGTCCTTGTCGATATCGGAACACACTATGAGCGGGGGGACCGATTGATTTTTCTGCTGTCCGAGCTGGGCAATTTGTTTCCCGCTTTTTGCTCTTCTTTCCTTGTCCTGCTCAGACTGGGCACGTGCTAGCTTACTAAGTTCACGACCATAGTCAGATTGCAGATTCATCGATATTTGGGATGGCTGCGCAAGGAAGGACTTTCTCCACTTTTTGGATTTTTCATCGTATACCGGCTTCTGCTCGGGCTTTTTTGGTGCAAAAAAAGCCTTATTGTAGGCAGCCACCTCCACGGCGTTTTCCGCTACAGTCCTGTCATAAGGTCTAATGGGAAGATTCTTATGAGGTACTGTTGGGAGGGGCGACCTTTTACGTTTCGGTGATCGCTTACCCCTCATAGTACGAGCGGTGGGCGGAAACGGCTGACGCGGCGGCGGAGACGGCTGACGCGGCGGCGGAGACGGCTGCGCTGGAGACTGGTGAGGCGGTGAAGAGGACTGTTGCGCTGGAGAATGCTGAGGCGGTGAAGAGGACTGTTGCGCTGGAGACTGGTGAGGAGTCGATGGCCTTGGCTGCCAGTTCGGAAGCACGATGAATTCCTTTGGCCATAGAATGGTCGCTTTCTTGGCTTCTCCAAGTTCAAGCACCTCCCCATCTTCACCTGCAGGGTGTTGCAGCTTCAGCTCCTCATAATCTTTCATCACTTCATCCACCGCGACAACAGCGTAGCCATTTGGAACCGGAGAGAAATGGTAAGTTGGATTAGGTCCAATTGGTACGACATAGCCGACCGCCACCTTCACGGTTAAGTTAAAAACTTTCACATGCATCTCACAAGGTGTGCTCTCCGTGATATCATCCACTGGGTAGCGACGAAGTGGAGCCACCGTCACTGCATCATCAGTACCATCCTGGAGCTCCGTGGAAGCCACGCTGCTTTTCCGATTCGATGGGCCGCCGGTACCATCGCATGCAGCTTCTACCATGTGCCGCTGAGATTGGCCGCTAGTACCTTGCTGGCTAAGTGCGGCAATTTGATCCTTCTGCCGCTTTAATTCTTCTTCTATTTTACTTAGCCGGTCTGCAGCAGCGCGTGCTTCCATTGCCTCCCTTTCCTTTCTCCTCTGATGGCTTCTATCAGGAAATTTCTTCCTGTGCTCGGGAATCGCAATTGTCTTGGGCTTGGAGCCAGGTACGCCTCGTAACCGTCCGTCGTGTTCCTTATTCCCAAGGGCGCGTGTGAGCTCGTCATCCTCTCTATCGGGAATGAACCGTCCCTCTGCAACATCCTTTACTGCATTTCTAATTTCTTGGATGGGTAGTAGGGGATTATCTTTGTGTCTTCTGTTATATATGCACTTCCCTTCTGCGTCCAACGTGCCCCCATGCCCGTAAAACCAATTTCTTGCCCGTTCGATCCACTTGAGTGGCTCTGGAGTGATCCCTTTAGCCAGCAGGTCCGCCTCAAGTTTCTCCCACTTAGGCATGCTAAAAGCGTAGCCACCAGCCCCCATAGTATGGTGGTAGATCTTTTTAGCAGCATTTGCCTTTTTTTGCAGACTTTTCCTGAGCATCCTCCGATTTCTTGTACGCCACAAATTCTTCCCAGTAGTCCCTTATCTTCTCATACCCTTTATCGAAGTCTGGAGTCTTATTTTTCTGGACAAACTCGATGTTCAATCTTTTCTTCCAGTTCTTGAATAGCTCGGCCATCTTCTTAAAAGCCCAGTCCCTGACTTTTTGCTCCATGTTTTTCCGGGCAATCTTTTCTGCCTCATTTGGATCCTCCTCATCTGGATCCACCTCTGGCGCCAGGGTGAAATTAAGCATGAGCTTTCTCCAAAGTCTTTCTTTGCCCTCATCGCCGACATATCTTACTCCTCCCTCCTTTGGCTGATGCCATTCTCGAACGGTGATCGGGATGTAGTCCCTAACAAGAACTCCGCATTGTTTTACCATTTTATTTTTAACACCAGGGGGAGCAGTCGGTGTGCCGTCTTCAGCGACTTTTTCGATCCTGTACCTTTCTTGGTCGCCCAACGTTTTGGTTGGGCCTCGTTTTGTCCTTACAGAATTTTTGCTCGATCCGGAGGGCTAAAAGAAGAAAGAGCGTTAATATATGTATATAGACAACAGAGGCTTAATTAATACAATCTTCGGCTTCATTAATATATGTATATGCACCTCGCCGGAGTTTGCAACATTTAATGTTCCACCGGAGCCTTCGGCTTCTCCCTCGTCGGCTTCTCCCTCGCCGGCTTCTCCCCCACCCCAGCCGTCGGGTTCTACCTCACCGGAGCCGTCTCTTCGGTTGAGAGACTCATCTCCCTCACCGGAGTTGTTCAGAAACTGCGAGGTGACATCGCCAACATCTTCCGGCCCGCGGATTATATCCTCGAGGATGTTTTCCTGATTTTCGTCTCGTTCCATAGTTTCTGCAAATTAAGAACAATGCACAAAACTTTAGTTGGGTAACTTTGCATACAAATGTGAATCGGATATGTGAATGCAAATGTGAATACAAAGTTAAATTTGCTAATTTTGCTAACACATAAATTTTGCTAACACTTTAAATATTCTTAAACAAGCTATTTCTTAATTTTTTCTAACACAGTACTAACAATTCCTAACACAATTTTTTTCCTAACACAATTTTTTCCTAACACAGTACTAACAATTACTAAGACAATTTTTTTCCTGACACAATTTTTTCCTAACACAGTACTAACAATTCCTAACACAATTTTTTTTCCTAACACAATTTTTTTTCCCTAACACAAAAAATCCTAAGTGTTTGAATTCTAAACCTAAGCAAAAAATCCTTTTAGGTTTGAATTTCTAAACCTAAGCATTTGTGTACAATTTTACATCACAAAAAATCCTAAATGTTTTCCCTAATGCAGCAAGTAATTCACTATATACATCACACTAAAATTCTAACCTACAATTTTAATCTAATTACTTCTAACCTAACAATTTCTATATACATCACAATTGCTACAATTTTAATCTAATTACTTCTAACCTAGTAGAATGCAGCAAGTAATCTAATTACTTCTATATACATCACAATTTCTATATACATCACAATTTTAATCTAATTACTTCTAACCTAGTAACAATTTCTATATACATCACAATTGCTACAATTTTAATCTAATTACTTCTAACCTAGTAGAATGCAGCAAGTAATTCACTATATACATCACACTAAAATTCTAACCTACAATTTTAATCTAATTACTTCTAACCTACAATTTTAATTTAATCTAATTACTTTTAATCTATAATTTTAATCTCCAGCCGCACACTCAGTAAATCAACCAGTGCAGCGGGGCTGGGCGGCGGTGGTCGAGCAGGAGGAGCGCAGAGGAGCTCACCGGGGCGGCCGAGGTCGAGCAGGAGGCGCAGAGGAGCTCGCCGGGGCGGCCGAGGTCGAGCGAGGCGACGGTGGTCGAGTGGGAGGCGCGGCGGCGGCTCCGCGGCCGGTCAATCCGCGCGGCCGAAGAGGTGGAGGGCAGGGCCCGCCGGAGCAGGGTGGCGGCAGAGGTGGAGGGCGGGGCCGCGTTTTTCGCCGGAGCAGGGCTTCGCCAGAGTCTCGTCGGGGAACTGCGCCAGATGTGGAAGAAGAGGAAAGGAGTGAGGCGTTATAAAGAAAAGGCCTTTGGTCCCGGTTGTTCTTACCAACCGGGACGAAAGGGTCTTTGGTCCCGGTTGGTAAGAACAACCGGGACCAAAGGTCAAATTTTGGGCCGCTTGAAGTTCGCGCAATTTTGGGCCGCTTTTAGTCCCGGTTCGAGGCTGGAACCGGGACTAAATGGGCTTTTCGAATTTTTTTTGTTTTCTTTTATATAATTTCCAGGAAATGATTTAAACTTGTAAAATCAATAACTTTTAATCTGTTTATCAGAAAATTATGATTAATATATCAAAATGCTAAGAAAAATGAACCTCATCTATTTATATGTCTATTATTATAAATCCAAATAATACAATAATATGTTTATTATTATCAGAAAAAATAAGGAATCTGAATATATCATCCATACATCTGTTTGCATCATGTATCAACTGTGCTATTTTCAATTCAAAAATGCATTAACTCATATCTTTTGCATACTTTATTATTGTCATTTTCAATTTGAATCTCACTAAACTTTCAAACTATTAACCATTTTGCCATTTTGAATTAAAAAATGCATTAACTTTTATCTTTTGCATAACTAACTCAAAACCAGAATACTTATTCAGATGCTAAATATCATTAGTTGGAAATGCAGAGATAAATAATACATTTTACACGATCGTCGTCGTAGATAGACAAACATTTTACACGATCGTCGTCATACATAGACGAACCATTTGTCCTAACCAACGATGTGGCTCAGGTTAGTCATACTCCTGCCTAGGCCTATAATACTCGTCCTCGTAGTCGTCGTAGTCGCCGCCGTCGTCGTCGCGGTCGTCGGGCGGCGCTCGCCTGGACTGGAAGCGAGGGTAGCGCAGGCGGGGGTTATCGCCGGCCGTGATGTAGTTCATGACGCTCTGGAGAGTCCGGCCGCTCCACCACAGCCGACGGCCGGCCTCGCTGAAGTTCGAAGGAGGCGGGCCGTCCTCCTCGTACCTGGCGAGCGCCCTCTCACGCCGATTGATGAAGAAGGCGTCCCAAGTCGGGCGGTAGTCGGGATGCCAGCGGGGATCCATCCGCTGCGCCGGAGTGAGCTCGAGGTAGTAGTGGTTCGTGATGGCCGCCCGGCGCGCCAAACCTTGAGGGACAGGAGGGACCGGCACGCCTCCGGTGCTCAGCCTCCAGCCGGCGGGGACGTCGTAGCCGGGCGGGCAGGGGTAGTTCGAGGCGCAAAGCGCCTCCGCCTCCGAGTAGGTTAGAGTGGGTACGGTGGAAGCCATGGGAGAGTGATGAGTTTGCAGATATGAGTTTAGATGTGCTATGCCAATGGAGGCCATGCATGACTACATATATATAGTGAGAATCCCACCAATATGGAAGAAGCACACGGATCGTGTGTTTCTTTCGAGCGCTTGTGAGCCGTTGGATCAGGGGTGTGTTTCTTTTGAAGGCTTGTGAGCTGTTGGATATCACTTTGTGAGCCACCACCCGGGACTAAAGGGAATCCCACCAATAAGGAAGAACACACGGATCGTGTGTTTCTTTCAAGCGCTTGTGAGATGTTGGATCAGGGGTGTGTTTCTTTTGAGAGATTGTGAGTGTTGGATCAGTAGTATCACGACCACTTCGTGAGCCACATCAAGGTTTAATACATTCCATAGAATGCATTACATAAAAGGTTTAATACATTATTACACATGATCCAACGTCTCACAAGCGCTTGAAAGAAACACACCCCTGATCCAACATCACCAACATTATTCTACATAAACGGACTTGCTGGCTCGAAGGCCGTAGGATTAGGGGGAACGGCGGGAGGAGCCAGCCCCGTGGGTGGCCGCCCGGTTCTCACGCGCACATTTGCGGCAGAGGGCAAGATCCATGGAGGATGAGTCTTTCAGCGCCCAATCCAGCTCAGAAGCCTCCTTCGCCTTGAGCTGGTAGGAAGTCTTGGCTCGCTGGACAGGGTAGTCGCGGACAGACTGGAAGGAGGCTTCCATGGCCTCCTGTATCTGCAACCCACAACCCTCTTCCCCGTCGTCGCTCCAGTCGAAGTCGTCGTCCTCCTCCTCCTCCGCGGGAGGAGCGGTGGCGCCTGGTGGAGGTGCAGCGGCGCCAGGTGGAGGTGCGGCGGCACTGGTGGAGCAGGAGGCCGGTAGCTGGGCATTCCTCTCCACGCCGGGCTCGTGGGCATACGGCGGGATAGGCTCCCGCGGTTGCGCCCAAGCGCGCTCTGCCGAGCACGCTCGACCTCGTCCAGAAGGCGCTGCGGCGGACGTGGCGGATCCATCTCGTGGAGGCGATGCGTTCGTGGCTAGGAATGGTGGATTAGGGTTTACCCCGTCGGACAATATATAAAGACCTCCAGGGCAGCGCTGGGGGAGGACACGTGCCCAGGGCAGCGCTGGGGGAGGACACGTGTCGTGACCGCAAAACCCGCCTTTAGTCCCGGTTGGACTAAAGAAGCACACGGATCGTGTGTTTCTTTCAAGCGCTTGTGAGACGTTGGATCAGGGGTGTGTTTCTTTTGAGGGATTGTGAGCTGTTGGATGATGACGTGAAACACACGTTCGTTGGGAGACCCCAAGAGGAAGGTATGATGTAGTCAGCAGCAAGTTTTCCCTCAGAAAGAAACCAAGGTTATCGAACCAGTAGGAGCAGCAACTCTTCAGAAGGTTGTCAACGGCGCCAGAAAAATAGCTGTGAGGGAGTCTGGACTGTTGACGTGGAATCTGCACACAACACAATCAAACTACTTTGCCCCAACGAAACAGTGAGGTTGTCAATCTCACTGGCTTGCTGAAAACAAAGGATTAAACGTATGGTGTGGAAAATGAGTATTAAATTGCAGAGAATGAAAAAGGAACAGTTTGCAGTTTGTGGTTGTTTAATCAGTGTAAAAGAATGGACCGGGGTCCACAGTTCACTAGTGGTGTCTCTCCATAAAAGATAACTAACATGTTGGGTGAACAAATTACAGCTGGGCAATTGACGAATAGTGAGCGCATGACAATGCATATACATGACATGTTGACTACTATGATATTTAATTGGGCATTACGACATAATACATAGATCGTTATCCAACAGCATCTATGACTAATAATCCACCGCCGGGTTGTCATCCGAGTCCCCCGTTGGTATTAAGTTGCAAGCAACGGATAATTGCATTAAGTAAAGTGCGTAATGTAAACAAACACATATGCCCGTGGACATAGCATCGTTAGGTTATCCCTAGTGGCAACAGCACATCCACAACCTTAGAACTTTCTGTCACTGTCCCAGGTTAAACGGAGACATGAACCCACTATCTAGCATAAATACTCTCTCTTGGAGTTACAAGCATCTACTTGGCCAAAGCATCTACGAGTAACGGAAAGCATGCAAGATCTTAAATAACATATAAGATAGATTGATAATCAACTTGACATAATATTCAATATTCATCGGATCCCAGCAAACACAACATGTAGCATTACAATAATATGATCTTGATCATGTAGGGCAGCTCACAAGATCTAAACATGATGGCACAAAGTGGAGAGACAACCATCTAGCTACTGCTATGGACCCGTAGTCCAAGGATGAACTACTCACGCATCACTCCGGAGGCAGGCATGGCGATGTAGAAGCCTCCGGTGACGATTCCCCTCTCCGGCAGGGTGCCGGGAAGAGGTTCTGAACCCTCCCGAGCTAGGGTTGACGACGGCGGCGTCTCTGGAACTTTTCGTGGATATTTGCTCAGGTACTTAGGGTTTTCGCGTCGGGGGGAATAAGTAGGCGAAAGGGCGGCGGCTGCGGACCCCCGAGGGGCCCACACCACCCAGGGCGCGGCAGAGGGGGGCCCGCGCCCTGTGGTGTGGGGCCCTGGTGGCCCTCCTCTGCTGCTCCTTCGCTCCGTCAGGCGTGTTCTGGAAAAATAGGCACCCCCGTGTAGTTTCGTCCAATTCCGAGAATATTTCCAGACTAGCTTTTCTGGAATACAAAAACAGCAGAAAACAGGAACTGGCACTTCGGCATCTTGTTAATAGGTTAGTCCCAAAAAATGTATAAAAGTGATATAAAGTAGATGCAAAACATGTAGCAATTGGTATAAAACAAGCATGGAACATCAAAAATTATAGATACGTTTGAGACGTATCAGCATCCCCAAGCTTAGTTCCTACTCGTCCTCGAGTAGGTAAACGATAAAAACAAATAATTTTTGAGGTGACATGCTACTATCATAATCTTGATCATATAATATTGCAAGGCACATGTAAATGAATGAAGTGATCCAAGTCAATGGTCTATAATTTGCTACCAAATAGATAATGAGTAAACAATGAATCACACAAGCTAAACGTTTTCATGAATAGTACTTTCGAGACAAGCATCAAACAGTTTTGCATAAGTGTTAACTCATAAAGCAATAGTTTCTAACAAAAGGTATTTAATCAACACAAAGGAAGAATTTAGTTTCAGCATTTGCTTCAACTTTCAACATATTTATCTCATGGATATTGTCAACACAAAGTAGTATAACAAGTCCAATACATTGCATATAACGCATGTTGTAACAAAGTTGACACTAGTGTTTGCTTGTGGAAGACAGAAAGAATAGGAAAACTGACTCAACATAAAAGTAAAAGAAAGGCCCTTCGCAGAGGGAAGCAGGGATTAAATCATGTGCTAGAGCTTTTAGGTTTTTGAAAGCATATAGAGATTGCATAAAATATTTGATACTCCTCCCAACCTTGCTAACACAAGCCATGGCTAACCGAATCCTCGGGTGCCTTCCATCAATCACATACCATGGAGGAGTATCTATTTTTGAGAGGTGTTTGTTAATTGTCAACGAATGGTAGCGGGTGAGAACAGTATTCTACCTGTCGAACGGACTTTTAAGAGCGGCTCCCATGAAGGACGTTATTTCTACCAGCAAGGCAGATCATCCCTCTTTCTCTTTGGTTTACACACATTCAGGTATTTCACTGTTTGTCATTGCTTACTGATGAATCAGGGCAAAAGTGTGAAGAGAATTAATTGGTTAAAGTTGTAATTAATTGGGACTGGGCACCCCGTTGCCAGCTCTTTTTGCAAGTTATTGGATAAGCGGATGTATATGCCACTAGTCCAGGTGTAAAAGTCCACTCGACAAATAGAATAAAGAATAACCACACTAATTCCTCATGAGCTAGTAAACATTGACACAAAAAGGGAATAATAACATTTTGAATAATTTAAAGGTAGCACATGAAAAATTTACTTGGAGTGGCAAGGAAATACCACATATAGGTAGTTATGGTGGACACAAATGGCATGGATTTTGGCTCAAGGATTTGGATGCACGAGAAGCATTCCCTCTCAGTACAGAGTTTAGGCTAGCAAGGTTATGTAAGCAAACAAGAATATCAACCCGTACACCAAGTTTTATATGACAAACATATTGCAAACGTTATAAGACTTCATACCGTCTTCCTTGTTAACCAAACCCTGTTATTAGAAAATATCTAGACCTTAGAGGTACCACCGATGCAAACCAAATTTTCAACAAGCTTTACGGTAGTTCTTCACTAATAGGCTTAACTCATGTGATGCACAATTTAATCATGATCTACTTGTTAACTCAAAACAATTGACAAGCATCAAGTTATCCATTTTAGTGATCTACAAGATTAAGCAAGTTTTTCCTTATACCAATTACCACATGCAACATTTTCTGAACCAACCAAACACCAATCAATTTATTTCATCAACTCTCCAAACAAATATAAGTGAAGCAAGAGAGTACTTTCTACAAAAGAAAGCTAATAGCTCTGACAAGAGATACATGAAAACAAGAGCTAAAAGCTGAACAGCGCTAGATATGAATACTCAACAAATATAAGTGAAGAATAGGAGTATTCTCATGAAAAAGCGGAGCGTGTCTCTCTCCCAATCAAGAATGCTAGGGTCCAGTCAAGCTTTATTGAAAATAAAATGCAATACTGAAAATAAAAAGCACACAGACGCTCCAAGAAAAGCACATATGATGTGAAAGAATTAAAATATAGTTTCACTAGAGATGACCTGATAATTTTGACGATGAAGAAGGGGATGCCTTGGGCATCCCCAAGCTTAGACGCTTGAGTCTTCTTGAAATATGCTGGGGAGATCCATGGGAGCCTCCCCAAGCTTAAGCTCTTCACTCTTCTTGATCCTATTATATCATCCTTCTCTCTTGACCCTTGAAAACTTCCGTCACACCAAACTCAAAGTAGATCTCATTAGAGGGTTAGTGCATAATCAAAAATTCACATGTTCTGTAAAGACGCAATATGATTTGTTACTTTAAACATTAGCTACAGCCACTGATGTTATGTGAAGCTCTTCCACCCAAAAAAGAATTTCACTCAACACTAGTAAAAGAGAGAATGCAAAAATAAAAAGGCATAATCTGTCTAAAACAGAACAGTCCGCAAAGACGAATTTTTTCGAGGCACTTACGACGCTCAGATCGAGAAACTCTGAACTAATGAAAGTTTCAGACATTCATAAAGATTACGCACAAAAATTTCAGATTTTTAACAATCTGGTGATTTTAGGAATTTCGTACAGTGAACAGCAAAAATCTGTTTCTGCGCAGCAATCAAAATTAAGCATCATCTTATCATTAGAGGCTACTCTTGGCACAACAATGCGAGAAAATAAAGATACAAAGGAGTTGCTACAGAAGTAAACAAACTCCTTGACTCAATAAAAGAAAAATTGCAGAAAAATAAAATGGGTTGCCTCCCATAAGCGCTTTTCTTTAACGCCTTTTAGCTAGGCACAAAGCATGCATCAAGTATTACCAAGTGAAGAAGCATCAACATTCTTACGCTTAGCTCTCTTACCTTTACCTTTATCTTTAGGAAATACTTGGTTACACATAGGTGAAGAGGCGAAATTCATAGTGCCTTGGCCCACATCTATTATTGCTCCAAAGCGTTTCAACAGGACCTTCCAAGCGTAATTTGTCCTACTCCTGCACATTCAATGACAAGATAATCAATAGATATTGTTATCCCTAAGAGTTTTGTAAATACTCCTTCGCTACTCCCCTTGGTAATTTAATAGTATTATCACCCAAAGTTATACAATCTTCGCATTTGGAAAGCTCCCAAAGATTTAAGGAATCATAAATATTCTTGGGCATTAAACAGAATTCAGACATAATATCACAGCGAGAATGAAAAGTTTCACCATTTATAACAACTTTTACTGAGGGAATCCATCCCGATGGTTCAAAATTTACTGGCACATTATCATAATGTTCACGAATCTGATTATACCCTTCTTTTAGACCAGATATGTTCGTTTCAAGAGCGTTAAGTCTATCACTTATGCTTGTCAAAGCCAAATCAATTTTAGTGATTGGGGGCTAGAAATTGTAATCAATTTTTTTATAGCATTAAAAGCTTGATCCCCATCATAACGAAGGAAATCTCCTCCTACCACAGCATCTAAAGCATATCTGTAGCAAAGAACAAGACCAAAATAAAAGCTACTAAGAAGCAGGCTTAAAGTCATTTTAGGTTCAGTTTTAGCATAGGACTCAGATATTCTAGACCAAGCATCTTTAAAACTCTCCTCACTCCCTTGCTTGAAAGTGAAGATCTCTTCTTCAGGTGACATTACTACTGGAACAGGGCTAGACATGATGACTAACAGAAAACAAAACTGAAAATAAACTAAATGCAAGTAACTAATTTTTTTGTGTTTTTGATAATTGAAAGCAAACAAGATAAAATAAAATAAACTAAGCAAGACAAAAACAAAGTAAAGAGATTGGAAGCGTGAAACTCCCCTTGCAGAAGACTGCTGTCTCCCCGGCAACGGCGCCAGAAAAATAGCTTGATGACGTGAAACACACGTTCGTTGGGAGACCCCAAGAGGAAGGTATGATGTAGTCAGCAGCAAGTTTTCCCTCAGAAAGAAACCAAGGTTATCGAACCAGTAGGAGCAGCAACTCTTCAGAAGGTTGTCAACGGCGCCAGAAAAATAGCTGTGAGGGAGTCTGGACTGTTGACGTGGAATCTGCACACAACACAATCAAACTACTTTGCCCCAACGAAACAGTGAGGTTGTCAATCTCACTGGCTTGCTGAAAACAAAGGATTAAACGTATGGTGTGGAAAATGAGTATTAAATTGCAGAGAATGAAAAAGGAACAGTTTGCAGTTTGTGGTTGTTTAATCAGTGTAAAAGAATGGACCGGGGTCCACAGTTCACTAGTGGTGTCTCTCCATAAAAGATAACTAACATGTTGGGTGAACAAATTACAGCTGGGCAATTGACGAATAGTGAGCGCATGACAATGCATATACATGACATGTTGACTACTATGATATTTAATTGGGCATTACGACATAATACATAGATCGTTATCCAACAGCATCTATGACTAATAATCCACCGCCGGGTTGTCATCCGAGTCCCCCGTTGGTATTAAGTTGCAAGCAACGGATAATTGCATTAAGTAAAGTGCGTAATGTAAACAAACACATATGTCCGTGGACATAGCATCGTTAGGTTATCCCTAGTGGCAACAGCACATCCACAACCTTAGAACTTTCTGTCACTGTCCCAGGTTAAACGGAGACATGAACCCACTATCTAGCATAAATACTCTCTCTTGGAGTTACAAGCATCTACTTGGCCAAAGCATCTACGAGTAACGGAAAGCATGCAAGATCTTAAATAACATATAAGATAGATTGATAATCAACTTGACATAATATTCAATATTCATCGGATCCCAGCAAACACAACATGTAGCATTACAATAATATGATCTTGATCATGTAGGGCAGCTCACAAGATCTAAACATGATGGCACAAAGTGGAGAGACAACCATCTAGCTACTGCTATGGACCCGTAGTCCAAGGATGAACTACTCACGCATCACTCCGGAGGCAGGCATGGCGATGTAGAAGCCTCCGGTGACGATTCCCCTCTCCGGCAGGGTGCCGGGAAGAGGTTCTGAACCCTCCCGAGCTAGGGTTGACGACGGCGGCGTCTCTGGAACTTTTCGTGGATATTTGCTCAGGTACTTAGGGTTTTCGCGTCGGGGGGAATAAGTAGGCGAAAGGGCGGCGGCTGCGGACCCCCGAGGGGCCCACACCACCCAGGGCGCGGCAGAGGGGGGCCCGCGCCCTGTGCGTGTGGCCCTGGTGGCCCTCCTCTGCTGCTCCTTCGCTCCGTCAGGCGTGTTCTGGAAAAATAGGCACCCCGTGTAGTTTCGTCCAATTCCGAGAATATTTCCAGACTAGCTTTTCTGGAATACAAAAACAGCAGAAAACAGGAACTGGCACTTCGGCATCTTGTTAATAGGTTAGTCCCAAAAAATGTATAAAAGTGATATAAAGTAGATGCAAAACATGTAGCAATTGGTATAAAACAAGCATGGAACATCAAAAATTATAGATACGTTTGAGACGTATCATTGGATCAGCAGTATCATCACAACCACTTCGTGAGCCACATGACCCAGTTGGTGTTACCAACCGGGACTAAAGAAGCACACGTACCCTATATATAGCCCCCTCCTCAGACAGGTTACTCACACACAAAACATTCCAGCGTCACTCGGAGAGGCATCTTTGGGCAACCAGCGGCAAGACGTCTCTGATGACCTGCGACCGTTCCTAACGGTTGCAGATCATTAGAGATGTCTTGCCGGACGGTTGTAGATCATCAGAGACGTCTTGCCGCTGCTTGGATCGAAGTGGCGCTCAAACAAAAACATTCCAGCGTCACTCGGAGAGGCATCTTTGGGCAACCAGTGGCAAGACGTCTCTGATGACCTGCGACCGTTCCAAACGGTTGCAGATCATCAGAGATGTCTTGCCGGACGGTTGTAGATCATCAGAGACGTCTTGCCGCTGCTTGGATCGAAGTGGCGCTCAAACACAAAACATTCCAGCGTCACTCGGAGAGGCATCTTTGGGCAACCAGTGGCAAGACGTCTCTGATGACCTGCGACCGTTCCAAACGGTTGCAGATCATCAGAGATGTCTTGCCAGACGGTTGTAGATCATCAGAGACGTCTTACCGCTGCTTGGATCGAAGTGGCGCTCAAACTCACGAGCCACCGTCGGGCTGTATGCAGGGGGAACCGTGTTTGGACGGTCGAAGCTGAGGTTTGAGAGGTTCCCACGGGAGGTGTGGGAGCCGACAACCACCTACCACGCGTGTTTCACCGGTCGTCATGCAATTAATTAACAGACAACAAAAAAGAAAACTCACATGTGATATAACCCATTTCTTCTAGATGGAAACTCCCATTTCATGTACTATGGTTTTCATCACATAAAGGTTTAATACATTACTACACATCACATAAAGGTTTAATACATTACATTGATTTACATAAATGCCATGAACCCTTCTTCGCGTATGTCCCTGGCCTATGATCGCTTCGGCCGTAACCATGGAGCATCTTCATTATTTAACGGGATGCTTCGGTCAGTTTTCACTGTGAAGGGCGGAATTTCATCAAACTTATCATAATCTGCTGACATGTCTGTCTTGTCCTCGACTCCCACGATGTTTCTTTTCCCTGAAAGAACTATGTGACGCTTTGGCTCATCGTCTGATGTATTCGTTTGCTTATTTTTTCTTTTTTTCGGTCTGGAGGACATATCCTTCACATAGAAAACCTGAGCAACATCATTGGCTAGGACGAATGGTTCGTTCCTGTAACAACCAAGATTCTTGAGATCCACTGTCGTCATTCCGTACAGCTGGTCTACCTTTATCCCGTCTCCCTTCATGTTGACCCAACTGCACCGAAACAAAGGGACCTTAAAAGTAGGTCCATAGTCAAGTTCCCATATCTCCTCTATGTAACCATAGTATGTTTCCTTTTGCCCATTCTTGTCTGTTGCATCAAAGCGGACACCACTGTTTTGGTTGGTGCTCTTTTTATCTTGGGCGATCGTGTAAAATGTATTCCCATTTATCTCGTACCCTTGGAAATTCAATACAGTCGAAGATGGTGACGCGGCCAACAAGTAGAGCTGATCTCCGACAGTGCTGTCATTCATGAGCTGTAATCGCAACCAACTGCCGAAAGTCTCCATGTGTTTTTCTTTAATCCAGGAGTCATCCTCCCCCGGGTTCTTGGAGCGTACATAATTCATGTGTTCCTCGATATACGGAGCCACGAAGGTGGAACTTTGTAGAACTGTGTAGTGTGCTTGAGTTAAAGAATGCCCGTCCCTACATATCAGTGCTTTCTTTCCTAGCGTGCCTTTTCCACTCAGTCTCCCCTCATGCCGCGATTCAGGAACACCAATCGGCTTAAGGTCAGGAATAAAGTCAACACAGAACTCAATGACCTCCTCTGTTCCATAGCCCTTTGAGATGCTTCCTTCTGGCCTAGCACGGTTATGAACATATTTCTTCAAGACTCCCATGAACCTCTCGAAGGGGAACATATTGTGTAGAAATACAGGACCGAGAATGGCAATCTCCTCGACTAGGTGAACCAGGAGATGCGTCATAATATTGAAGAATGATGGGGGGAACACCAACTCGAAGCTGACAAGACATTGGACCACAGCCTTCTGTAAACTTGGTAGAGTTACTGGATCGATGACCTTCTGAGATATTGCATTGAGGAATGCACATAGCTTCACAATGGGTACTCGAACATTTTCCGGTAGAAGCCCCCTCAATGCAACCGGAAGCAACTGCGTCATAATCACGTGGCAATCATGAGACTTCAGGTTCTGGAATTTTTTCTCTGCCATATTTATTATTCCCTTTATATTTGACGAGAAGCCAGCCGGGACCTTGATACTGCTCAGGCATTCAAAAAAGATTTCCTTCTCTGCTTTGGTAAGAGCGTAGCTGCTTAAGTATTGACGCCCTTTATCCGTCTGCTTGTTGTATGGGTCTTTCATACGTTGCTGGTCCTCCCGTGCTTCTGGTATATCTTTTGTCTTCCCATACACGCCCAGGAAGCCTAGCAGGTTCACGCAAAGATTCTTCGTCACGTGCATCACGTCGATTGAAGACCGGACCTCTAGGACTTTCCAATAGGGTAGCTCCCAAAATATAGATTTCTTCTTCATATGGGTACGTGGTTGTCAGCGTCATTCGGAACAGATAGACTGCCAGGACCCTTTCCAAAGATTACTTCTAAATCCTTGACCATGTCATATATAACATCACCATCAGGGAGGTTAGGCTTCTTCCGGCGATCTGCCTCACCGTTGAAATGCTTGCCGTTCTTTCTTACGGCATGACTGTTCGGAAGAAATCGACGATGCCCCAGGTACACGTTCTTGTTTCCCAAATGTATACTTTCAGTCTTATCTAAACAGTGCGTGCATGCATTGTATCCCTTGTTTGACTGTCCTGAAATGTTACTAAGAGCAGGCCAATCATTGATGGTTACGAACAACAACGCTCGTAGGTCAAATTCCTGTTGTTTGTGCTCATCCCACACACGTACACCTGGTTCGGACCACAACTGCAAAAGTTCATCAACTAATGGCCTTAGGTACACATCAATGTCGTTGCCGGGTTGCTTCGGGCCTTGGATGAGCACTGGCATCATAATGAACTTTCGCTTCATGCACAACCAAGGAGGAAGGTTGTAGATACATAGAGTCACGGGCCAAGTGCTATGACTGGAGCTCTGCTCCCCAAAAGGATTAAAGCCATCTGTACTTAGACCAAATCTTAAGTTCCTTGCGTCATCTGAAAATGTCGGGAACTCTCTGTCGATTTTTCTCCACTGGGACCCATCGGCGGGGTGTCTCAACTTCCCGTCTTTCTTACGCTCTTCTTTGTGCCATCGCAACAACCTGGCATGCTCTTTGTTTCTGAACAGACGTTTCAACCGTGGTATTATAGGAGCATACCACATCACCTTAGCAGGAACCCTCTTCCGGGGGGGCTCGTCATCGCACTCAACATCACCAGGGTCATCTTGTCTGATCTTGTACCGCAGTGCATTGCATACCGGGCATTTATCCATATTCTCGTACTCCTCACCGCGGTACAGGATGCAGTCATTAATGCATGCATGTATCTTCTGCACATCTAATCCTAGAGGGCAGATAGCCTTCTTTGCTTCGTATGTAGTCTCGGGCAATTCGTTATCCTTTGGAAGCTTCGCTTCATTATTTTCAGTAATTTCTCAAATCCCTTGTCAGAACAACCAGTCTCTGCCTTCCATTTCAGCAGTTCCAGTGTGGTACCGAGCTTTGTGCTGCCATCTTCGCAATTTGGGTACAGCAACTTTTTGTGATCCTCTAGCATGGCCTCCAACTTTAGCTTCTCCTTTTCTGTATCGCATTCTCGCTTTGCATCAGAAATGACCCCACCAAGACCATCAGCGGGCTCATCTGATGCCCGATGTTCACCTCCTTCTTCTTCAACGTCTTCCATTACAGTATCACCGTATTCCTCAGGGAACATAGGATAGTTGTCATCATCCTCCTCTTCTTCATTGTCTTCCATCCTAACCCCTCTTTCTCCGTGCTTGGTCCAACAATTATAGCTGGGCATGAAACCTCTCCGAATCACGTGGTCTTGAATGGTTCTCGGGTCAGAGTACTCCCTGACGTTTCGACACTTGTCACATGGACAAGGCATAAAATTATCCACTTTGTTTGCCTCAGCCACTTCGAGAAATTTATGCAGGCCTGCAATAAACTCGGAACTGCGTCGTTCGCCGTACATCCATCGCATCCGTGCATCCATCTGCATCATATAATTAAGTTTATCAAATACCATTACAATAACATCTTGAATAGTGAAATGACCACCGTACATCGACACGTGCAATATTTTTGTATCAATTACAGATGAAAAGGATAAAGTTGCTAACCTCGGCGAGGATATCATCTTGTGTGAACTTAAGTGTGGCTCGGCATTTCATCGAACACATCTTGTGTGTGGCAAAGGAAAAAAAAACTAGCACCCACTTCCCACCAATCCAACCAGAAAAAAAAGAGGAGAGAAGAGAGGGGGTGGGTTATTTATAGGCAGGGGAGGGGTATTGGTCCCGGTTCGTGCCACGAACCGGGACCAAAGCTCCACGGCACGCCACGTGTCCTGCACCGGAGCATTGGTCCCGGTTCGTGCCACGAACCGGGACCAATGTCCCCAACCGAACCGGGACCAATGCTCCACGGACCCCTGGCAGCTCGAACCGGGACCAATGCCAGTCATTGGTCCCGGTTTTTCTCTGAACCGGGATTAATGGCTTCATCGGCTCTGGACGAAAGGTGGTTTTTCTACTAGTGCTTGCCGATTCCATCCTCCCCCGGCCATTCGCGCTGCTCCGACGAGCTCCTCGAGGTGGCCATGGCGCCGGTCATCTCTGCCGACCCGGTGAACTTCCCGCACGCAGGCGCCCTAGCGCCCATCACCGGCGCGCACGCACAGTTCGAGTAGGAGAAGAGCGAGGCGCAACGCGGGTCGAGCCGGAGGCAGGTGCATCCCTTCTTCGATATGGACAGGTGCAAAGCGGCGCGGGCTACTATGGCTTCGATCTGGAGAGTAGCTTCCTAATGGCTCTTCTTGATGGATTTCCCTCATCTATTCCATTCCTGTTGCGAAATTGATAAGTTAGGTGGTAAAGATTCATCACTAGATAGTTGGCTAATTTGATCCCCTTTCGGCCTGTCCTGCCACCGCCGTTTTTTCTCGGACTGCGGCGACCATCGCGGCCAAAATCGAGATGGGTGCACGGGTGCCGTTAGATTTGCTTTTCTCCCTCACTACCATTGGATCTAGTAGGGCACTAATGTTAGGGCAGCTACTGGAGTGGACATGCCCTAAAATAGGAAATCTTGTATTAGTGCATAAAACATTAAAACAGGTGTCCTATAACTAAAACTCGGTGCCCTACTATAAAGCGTCTGTTAGAGATGCTCTTAGACAATGCTGAAACTGAATATCCCGGAACTTGTCTTCAAAAAGTACTCCACCATAATTGCTGAATGTGGGCTCCATACTTCATTTACTCCAGTACATACTTGGACATGTGAACATCCGAGTCACATTCTATTGTTACATGTGAACATCCGAGTTGCTCCAGAAATTCCAAGCCTTTTAACAAAGCTAATGCCTTAGCAATTTTAGCATTCAGTACATTCACCAATGGACTAGCTGTACCAGGACGCCTCTCCTCTGTGATTTCTGAATACAGCACCAACAGCCCCTGATCCGTTACAATGAAACGATGCGTCAATATCCGTTTTGGTTTTCCTCCCCTCTCTATAATGATATAATCTTGGAGCTTATTTGATATGCAAGAAGATCTCTACATTTTCGTTCCTTTAAAGATATCGAACTTTTTCTGTCAGAAGAAATTGAATTATTGGATGCAACTAAGTACTCTAAATTTCTTTATTGCGCAAATGTAAAATTTCTTCGTTGTAACTGTAGTAGGACATAAGCAAAGTACAGACAATACATAATACCGAATATTATTTTCTCTATTACAACTATCTCAGGTACACCACATTATTATTATTTCTCGTTATGTTACAATACATAATACCGAGTACATAAGTAACTGTTTGCCGATACAAAATATTCCCACCCTGTGCACATCAGATTCTAGAATCGCCAATTACACATTTACGCTGTGACTGGGTTCAGTACAACAAAGAATCGCTACAAAAATCGTGTGAAATCGCTAAACCGGTGTCCATTCATCCATGCGTCCACCTAGGCCGGCACCGCCACCACCACCTCGACGCCTTCTTGCCCGACCTGCTGCTCTTCCTCCGCATGACTGTCTCCATCATGACCGTCTCCATCGCTCTCTGTGGCAGCTCCGGCAGCCCGCTCTTCGTTCCCGGCAAAAACCTGAAGGATCATCCGGAGCCATTCAGCCACCACACCAAATATGCCCATCTTGTACGCAATCCAGCCGACATGGCAAACTCCGATCAGCACGGGCAGGCCGCTCCCAACCTGGGAACGCGAAGGACAATATTAATTCATTCTTCAGCTCTAGCTTGATAATTGATCAAACAAGGGAAGCAACCATGGGCTTACCAAATGAAGAATCTTCTCTGTATCCCAGGGGCTATGTGTTTTTCCAGCATAATCGACAAATTGGTATATGGATATGAGTGTCTCGGCCAATGTAATGAGCAGATCGCGGGGCAAGTTTTGATTGCCTCCATCCTCGTTTATCTGTGCCACACATATTTGGACGTGTGTAAAATATCCAGTATTGCATACATCTCCCTGTCATCATGTACTATATGCTCTGTTTTGGTAAGATACCTGGGTGTGTATGAGTAGAGCAGCCTCAAGGAACTCTAAAAAAATGAGGATGGCGGGAACCGCAACGGTGTTCCAGGCGTGATCCTTTGGGATAAGCATCACACGGCAGAGCAAGAAAACTCCAGCACCCATTAAGGTTGCCATGCCAACGATCTGTAAAAAGAAAAAGGTGCAGAGTACTAGTGAACTTGGGAGGCAAGTTACAGTTCAAACGCCTCCTACTTTTTTAGATCCAGCTTACGCTGGCTTTTCATTATAAAGCAGAGAGCAAAGAGTACCAAAAACACGATCTAATCAAAGGTTAAAATCTAAAGAGCTAAACAGAAATAGAGAACAGAGAACAAAACAGGGTAAAAACAGAGCAGCCCCGACACCCCGGCGCGACGCCAAAGCTCAGTGACCTCCCTGGTCTGAATGACAACGGTACTGGACTGGAAGAAGCTTGTCCTTGAACACTCTGTGATCACCCTCGAGCCAAATCTCCGGGTTAATCAATGATTCTAAACTCTTGGGTAATGGCGATGCATCCAATGGCAAACTATGTTTGCTGATACTTTAACCCACTTGAAAAATTAGCACCTTCTTTAAAGCAAAGTTAAACTCAAATTCATGCACTGTAAATATACGTAAAATTCTGCTCGCGTTATAATATTGTAAAAAGGACTATGACGAACTGTTGTTAATGTCAACGTAAAAAATTTGCTAGCAAATTTTGTTTCTCCACAGCGCCATGCATGTATAGTAAAGTTACGGTTACAGATAATGAAAACGTGTTAACATAGTCATAGCTAGTGACGAATGGAACAACAAAGAAGGGTATGATGTGCAGTGACTACTGTGTGGAGGATAGATTCAGTAAACCTTACCTTGGTCCTGGCCCACGTTCAGCGATTCATGTCGAGATGATTTGTGATAGCATATACGTGAAGGAAGAACGCAATTAAACACACGAACCCAAACATCTCAGATCCCTTGGTTGGAACATCATGATACGCTGTGATGAACATCTTAAAACAGCTGAGCGACTTTGCCACCAAGGAGAAATTGGTGAAAACCAACTCGCCAGCATCATTGTGCGCCGTATCCATGAACCTGAAACAAATTTTCCGAAAAGAGAGATGGTTTATAATTTAAAAAACAGAAAGAAAGGCAGCTGATAATGAAAGGTATAGAGAGTGTGACAAATAAATATGTTGCCGATACGAGAGAAATCTTAACATTTCCATACGTCTGTATGATGCAAATTGCGAGAGAGGCACAGTTGATGGCATAGTTCATGATCTTATCCTTGACGGAGAACACCACGGGCTCAGGTCCAGCCATTATGTTCTATACTTGTGCAGATGTAGCTGGGCTATCAGATGAATGGAGAAGAGGAATATGACACATTGGAGCTGCAACTTAGCTCGAAATTTACCATTCGAAAAACGCACGCACCTTTTGTTCCCCAAGCGAGCGGCGGGCCTAGCTGATGTTCTTGTATTCGTATCGGCAACAGCCTTCTTCTGCAGATGCAGTTAGCAGTGGCCATTGGTAAGCTTTTAAAGAAGACCGGAAAGGTGTGGTGCATCGCCGGCGAAGTCAACGGGTGTCGACGATTACCGGCGAAATTTGTGCCTAGGGATGCAAATTGGGATGCAAATTGGGAATGTAAATTGACGATCTTGTTTTTGAACGATTCCCTCTCCATCTTTTGCGCCCCGTCTCCATCCAAGGTCGTGTTGGTAAGCTCCTAAAGAAGACCGGAAAGTTGGGCCGGAGATGCAGGTGTTGACGATTACTTCCGAACGACATCTCGTATCACGCTAACTGACATCTCGCATCTCCTATCACCTCGATCGATAAGCAAAGCTAGCTAGCGACGGCAACGCATCTACGTACATCGATCTACAGTAGTATTTTGCTAACTCTCAATACACCCACAAAACCGCACAAGGCAGAAGAAACGCTCCTGATTGTGTCGTCGGCAATGCCAGGAGCGAGCACCGTGGATTTGTTGGCCTCTAGCTGTAGCGACGGCCGGTGCTAGCCGAAAAGGCTACCTCTCGCTCGGTCGAGCCTTTCCTCGTCCGTGCGTAGCACAGTAGTATACGCGTTCGATACCCTTTATTTCTTGACAAAAAGAATCGCGAGAAGATTGATCGACGGGCGTACGATTATTTTTTCTTGCTAACTTGGATTAGTAACTTTTGCGGGAAGTTACTAAGATGGAATCCATCTCACTACGAACAGCTTTCTTTCAGTAGTCAGCATCCAAAGATGCATAGCCTTCTGAAATAGAACTGGGAGTGTCATCACCAAAAGACTTTGCACTCATCTGTCTCTTACTCCTTTTAGGAGTTTCATTGTCATCCTCCACAACATTTTCATGGTGTTCTATCAGAATGGTGGGTTCAGGAATTGTAACTAATTCTGGACTAGATAACTAGGCATCTCCTGATTTGATGAGCTCGGCATATCCTTCATGGGAAAGATATCCTCAATGAAAGTCACATATTTCGACTCCATGATTGTACCAACATGCATGTCAGACACCTCAGATTTTACTACCAAGAATCTATAACCAATGCTATGAAATGCATAGCCCAGAAAAACGCAATCCACGATTTTTTTTCTAAGCTTGCGCTTCTTGGAAATTGGTATACTAACTTTCACCAAACAACCCCAAGTCCGTAAGTGGGAGAGTTTTAAACTTTTCTTCTCAAACTCCTCAAATGGAGTTGTCTGTTTGTCCTTCATGGGAACTCGGTTTAGGACATGACACGCAGTCAATATCGCTTCCCCCAACCAGCCTTGGAGAGACCCGATGTGTCTAACATGGCGTTAACCAAATCAGTTAGAGTACGATTCTTTCTTTCAGCTACCCCATTTGACTGGGGTGAGTAGGGAAGTGTCCTCTCATGGATGATACCGTGTTTTGCACAGAAGGAGTCAAATTCATTGAAAAAATACTCTCCACCACGGTCGGACATAAGCCTCTTAATCTTTCGATTAAGTTGGTTTTCTGCTTCACCTTTATAGATCTTGAAATAATTCAAAGCATCATCTTTGATTTCAAGAGATACACATAACAGTATCTAGTGAAGTCATAAATTAACGTCATGAATTATTTCTTTCCACCTTTTGTCAACACCCCATTCATCTCAGAAAGATCAGAATGTATGAGTTCTAGAGGTGCCAAGTCTCTTGCCACGGCAGTCGTATGAGACATGCGTGGTTGCTTTGCTTGAACACACACTTGACACTTAGAACCCTTGACGGTAGTGAAACTGGAGATTAAATTTAATTTGGCTAGCCGCGCATGGATACAAAACTAATATGACAAAGACGTGAATGCCAGACATTTGATTCAATAGTAGTGCAAACATGATTGACAACTTTATTACAAACGTCTGACAATGACAAGCGGAACAAGCCTCCGCACTCATAGCCTTTACCAACGGAAGTTCCAAACTTGGACACTACAAAATTATTGGACTCAAAAACTATCTTGTAACCATCTCGACATAGAAGAGATCCGCTAGCAAGATTCTTATTGATGGGGGGCATATGATGAACGTTATTCAGGCGCACGATCTTCCCCGAAGTAAACTTCAGATCTACCGTACCAACACCACGAACAGAAGCACGTGACCCGTTTCCCATCAGCACGGAAGAAGTCCATGTGACCTGATAAGAAGAAAATATTGAGATATCAGCACAAACATGTAATTTGGCACCCATATCAATCCACCATTCAGGAGAATGGCATACTGAAAAGATAGTTGGAAATACATATACCGTACCCAGCATCTTTCATCTTAGTATCTCCAATGACAACATTAGCGGTCTTGCCGCTCTTCCCGTGCTCCTCAAATCGGTTAGGGCATCTTGGAGCCCAGTGATTAGGGTCACCGCAAACATGACAGGATCCCTTCTTCCTATCGGTCTTCCCCTTGAAGTTGGTAGACTGTGAAGGCTTGTTCTTTTTATCATACTTGCCTTTGTCCTCAGACTTATTCTTGTTCTTGGGCTTGTAGGACTGGGAGTTCTTCTTCTGAACAGAGTTAGCACTCGAACCTCCCTCAAAACCTCGAGCTCGTGTGAGATCCATAACGGAAAAGTCCTATCTCCTGTACTTCAGAGAGGTAGCAAAATTCCTCCACGAAGAAGGGAGTTTGGCAATGATGCCTCCGGCAATAAACTTGTCACGTAACACACACGAAACTTGCTCAAGTTCCTTAGAAATGGACTGTATCTCATGAGCCTGCTCAACAATGGAGCGCTCACCGCTCATCTTGTAATACAAGAACTGCTCCATGACATACAATTCACTGCCTGCGTCCGAGACCCCAAATTTGGCCTCGAGCGCATCCCACATGCCCTTGCCCTTAGTGATGGACAAATACGGGTTGGCAATCTTGTCACCAAGAATGCTGAGAATAGAAGCCCTCAAAAGGGTATCGGCTTCCTGAAAAGCTCTCTCCTCTTCGGGAGTAAGCTCTCCTTCAGGCTTGCCTTTAGCAGCGTGAAAACACTTCATGGTTTCAAACCAAAGAGTGGCTCTCGCACGCCACTTCTTGTAATTCACTCCATCGAAAGGAGCGGGCTTCAGCGAAGCAGCAAAGCCAATAGGAGAAAAATGCCTAAAATAAGGTTTTTGGATTGCTGGATATATGAGCAATTTTCACTTGATTTAATCCATGAAAATAATAGATAAAACATGGTTAGAGAAATACTAATTAAATTAGTCATGCAATCTAACAGAGAGTAGGCATAAAGCAATTCTACACATATTGGTAGAAATAGAGTTGGAAGCATGATCTTGAATAGGCAGAAAAAGATCACAAACGGGGCAGCAGAGGAAGACCCGTTTGCAGCGGATGAAGACATGTTGTTGAAGAGAGCGTCGACGTCGGGGAAGAAGTCGTCCTCCGGGAAGTACTCGTCGGCGTCCGTGTTGGAGAAGACGCTCCCCAAAAACATTATCGCCTCTCTCCCCTATAGGATCACGAGAGACGGGGTTCTGGAGGTCTACTGTTCCGTCAAGCGGTGCACGCCATGGAACGGAATGGAGAAGACTTGATCGGCCGCGCAGTTCTTGAGAACCAAGAGGCAGGCGCATGGATTGTGGCTGTGTTGCGGTGTGTCTCTATGTGAGCAGCGACCTCAATTATATAGGCACGGAGGTGAGCTGAATAGTCAGGTCAGGAGCTAAAATATCATGCTGGGAGGTACAGCCAGCCGTTCGTATTCTTCCACTAGTGTGCAGAACCGTTCAGCTTCGTCTTCCACTAGTGCGCGTGTCAAAAACATTTCGACTTCCGCGCAACTGTTCAACATCGTATTGGTCCATTCATGAGTGGCAAAAAGATAGGCATCGGCTCGGCGAGATTCGCGTAACCCGTGACGACGCGTGGCGAGGCGGGCGGCGGAGGAGGACCGCGCGTGTGGAACACCTCCTTTCACCTCACACCAACTCATACTAGTGGGAGAAAAACTCACCTTATAAGGTGGTGCAACTCTCTCTAAACTAGCAATGTGGGACTAAACATTAGTCACACCTCTTACCATGTATGAATGGGCCACATGGGTCTCTATGATTTTCAGGAATTATGGAAGTGATTAATTGGGCTAAGCCATTAGGCCCAAATTCCAACACAGCCTCCCTGGTCTGAATGACCAAGCGCTGCACTGGGAGAAGCTTATCATTGAACACACTGCGATCGAGCTCAAGCCAAATCTCCCAGTTAATCAACGATGCTAAATTGTTGCTGATACATTAACCCACTTGAAAATTTATGACCTTCCTTGTCGCAAAGTTAAACTCAAATTCATTTACTGTAATACATTTAATTTTTTCCTCGAGTTATGATAATGTAAAGAGGACTAGACGAACTGTTGTGAATGTCAAAGCGAAAGCTACTCGCCATAGCTAGCAAGCTTTGTTTCTCCATAGCAAAGTTTGTCTGTAAAATTTCACCATGCATGTATACTAAAGTTCGGTTACAGATATCTGTCGAGTTACTGTTGCAGTGGGAGCAATATTTTTGTTAGATAGTGAAAGTGGGTTAACATCGTACGTACTGAACAACAATGCACAAATCCCCTTACTTTGCATGATGTTATGTTGTGCTGTGAGTGTGACTGCTGTGTGGATGGTTTTTTTTTAAACGATTTTCGTATTATTAATAAAGGAGGAGGGGAATTGACCGTTCATTAACGGGGAACCGGCCGAAAACCATTACAAATGCACCAATGTAGTCAAGACACCACATTGGGCAGACCCGGCCAACCTGGCTACCCACATGAATCACACATCGCCGAGGAGAAAAAACACCACCAAGGTCATCACCGAGCGTCATCGTCGTCACTCCTCCCTGAGCAAGCGATTCCGACTTCACCTTGGACGACCACCGACGACGTCCTCGCCACAGCCGATGCCGAGAACCATGTCGGCCTATGCCAAACAGTTGACCCAAAGCGTCGAGGAAGAGGCAGCTCCGACTTCGACGAAGAGCTTCACCGAAGAAGATGCACACCTTGCATCGACGGAATCCGCGAGGCCGCAGTAGAAAAAGTGTCATCGTTGCCAGCCTGCCGCCCCGCGACACGCAGCTCCGACTTCAGAACTTCACGGCGGGACGCAACACGGACTGCCGGTGACGAAGGACATGCCGTGACTCGGCTCCGCTCACCAACGTCATCGTTGCCACACAACTCGCAACGCCACGCAGCACCCCACATCCAACCACTGGTCCCTCGACTGGTGCGCACCTCCAAGAATGATGCCCCCGAGGGGGAGACGACGCCGTAGCGCCGACACCATCCGATCCACGGATCAAGGGTTTCCCCCGGAGATAGCGGAGGTGGTGCAAGCTTCACCTCGGTGATGCCTTCAAGAAGGGGACGACGCGAGTCGCCATCACCGGCTCCGACCACCGGAGACAAGCTTTCGCCCGGATCAGCCAAGCATCACCAACACCAGATCGACCACCCGCGAGCCACACCGGCGGGAGGCAAAGACCTCTCCCGCACGAACCTCCCAGAGCAGCCGGCCGCACCACCGACGAACTACCACGGCCCCGAGCTCCTCCCGCGCTACCCCCGGACGCACCTCCGCCCAGCCAGCGCGCACCTCCGCCCTGCCCCGCGCTCACCCCGGACGCCGCGCTCCAGCACGCACAGCCTGGGCCCGATGGGCCCAGATTGGGCCCGCCAAGCCCATCGGGAGCAGCGGCGCAGCACCACCGCACCCGCAACGCCCCAGCAGCGACGGCGCCTCCGCCGCCCACCACTCGAGCCGCGACCTCCACCCGGGCCCGCCGGCCCAGCTTCCACCGTCCCCGACCGCCGCCGCCACCCCCACGGGCCGGTCGCCGCCTGCCGAGAAGAGCCAGCCCCCCCCCCCCCCGACCACCGTTTTTGGCAGCGGGGGGGGGGGGGGGGGGGGTGCCGCCACCGCCGCGGACCAAGCCGGCGCCGACGGGAGGGAGGGCTCGGCGTTCTCCCCTGGCGCCGCCTGGGGGAGCGGCGCGAGGGGTCGAGTAGTTTTGCAGCCTAGCATCCTGTGTGGATGGTAGAGTTCAGTAAACCTTACCCTGGTCCTGGCCAACGCTCTTCGATTTATGTCGAGATGAGTTGTGATAGCATATACGTGAAGAAGAACGCAAGCAAACACACGAACCCAAACATCTCAAATCCCTTGGCTGGAATATCATGGTACGCTGTAATGAACATCTTAAAACAGCTGACCGACTTTCCCACCAGCGAGAAATTGTGGAAGACTAACTCGCCAGCATCATTGTGGGCTGAATCCATGAACCTAAAACAAGTTCGAAAAATAAAGATGGTTTAATTTCAAAAAAAAAAAAGGCAGCTGATCATGAAAGGTATACAGAGTGCGACAAATAAACATGTTGCCGATACGAGACTACGAGAGATATCTTAACATCTCCGTACCTCTGTATATTGTCTTGTATATTTTCAGCATGATGGTAGGCTCTACCCAAATTAATAGCATAACCCTACTAGATTTGATCTAGAAGTTTACTACCACAAATTCGACGATTCTGCAAATTTTCAGCATCTAATAGTTTGTATTCCGGTCTACAGAAAAATAACAAATTATGAAAATCTGATATTTTCAAATTTCGCATTGTTCAGATCCAGAAATTTGTTATTTTTACACAGACAAAAGTATATAATATGCCGCATTGATTTTTTCACAATGATAGAAATAATCATGTTTTACTCCAAGGATTTTTTTCACATTATTTTGAAGCTTAATTAAAACTGTCGTATTTTTTATTTTTTCAAAAAAGAGCTCCATAGAGCCCGTCCTCCAAATCACTGCTACACATCAGAGTTGTGTAGTTGACATGTGTGACCATAGTTGGTGGGTCAATGTATATAATGTTACCCATAAATTTGAGGTTGCTAGATCTTTTGAGGAATCGAGGAACATAAGAGGTAGCTAAATTTCAGAATCCAGATTCGTAAGGGGAACGGCCAAATTAGTTGAAAATCTCCGATGAAGACGTAGTTTTTTTTTTGTTGAGATTTAAACAGCTACAATATATTAACCGGCACAATCAAAGGCCAAAGAGTTTACAATCGAAATCGGAGGGATCACCATCCAGGAATTACAACTATTGCGTTCGCAACCCTCCTTAGCTAACAGATGCGCTACTCCATTGCAGGATCGACGCACGTGCTTAACCGAAAAATCTAAGACGCAGTTGATGTGGAAGGCGAACCTCTTCTCTGTTTCTTCCGCAAGCTCTCTCTTCCTCATCTCAGAAAATAGTGCTCCCTTGGTCTATTATATCGTTCGTACTACTCTGTTTCGCAGCAAGAAACAACTGGCATATAAATACCAACGGCTCAGGCGGACAGGTAGCCAATCTCCCCTGCCGGTTAACTCGCATATTCAATATTGATGACTGCAGCCGATCCATCGCCGTTGTGTGGCGCAGTGTTCTTGGGGCGACGGATTTGACAAATCTTAGCTTTGTACGGAACCGTGTTCTTTTTCAGGATGTCATCCTATCCATGAGGGAGGTAAATTAAACGGCTATACAATTCCAGTTTGGACCATAAAATAAAGTTTTCGTCGTTGTCGCGACGGCCGGGAAAGGAATCCCCTTGAACTTCATGGCCTGTTGGCGTGCACGTGCACCGGTATGTAACGAACTCTGGAGAGGTGCCCGTCAACGCGCAGCTCCTTCTGTAATTTCGAAAATGCAACTAATTTCTGTTTCCATTGAAATGGCCGATTGTTTTCTGTTTTTTCTTCAAAATTTGATCAATATTTTGAATCTATGTCGAAATTTTCTGTTATCCTATCCAGCAACTCGGGATCAGCATTTCAGGCGCATAGCAGGCCACGCACACTGTTGGTGACGTCGGCGTTTCATATAACTCCTTGTGGCTCCTCAATCCCGATCGAACGCGCGCACGAATGCCGCTTGTTCTACTAGATCGGTTCACGCATTATTTTCTGCCGGTGCATGTTGAATATTACAGATCTTTACGGTTCGTTCTGACATGTGAAAACGAGCTAATTTTTTTTAATAATACATTTTTTATTCAATTTCGAAAAATATTACGCAAATCCACGAAATTTCAAAAATAATGCGGCCTCGGCCTGGGCTAAGCCGATTAGGCCCTCTCGGCCTGGGCTGGGCCGATTAGGCTGTCGGCCGACGCCTAAGCTTGTCAGAGAACCCTATCGGCCAGGGCTAAGCCGATTGGCCCCTGTCGGCCGCGGCTATGCCGACAAGGCCTTGTCGGCCTTGGCCCAGCCGACCAGGCCCAGTCGGCTGTTGCTGGGCCGACTGCTGCATGCATCGATATTTCCCTGCGTTCTTCGCGCCAACCCTTCCCGGCGACGCAGGATTGGGCACGACATGTTCGTCATCCGACTCGTCGGAATCATCACCATAAGCACTATCACCATCTTCATCTTCCTCTTCCATCATTTGTTGGAATTCCTCATCTGCATCTGCCTCAACACCCTCATCATCTGCTACTTCTGCCTCAATGTTTTGGCCAGATTCATAACCACCACCTCCAACATCTTCCTGATTATAATCATGTCCAGATAAATGCATCTCCTGACTACTCTGTCCAGGATCGTGCCCTCACTCGCCTTCAGGCGGAATCACCTCCTTCACGACAGGTATCAGTAACGCGATAGGGGTACATCCTCTGCTTTCGTAGCCTTGCAACCATCGCACCATCTGAGAGGTCCGATCTATCGGCCTCAAATAAAAAAACACCGGTGACCTTGACTTCGTCCACAGTGCATGCACACCGACGGTGTCTGTTTCAGGATTAAGCCCTAAACATGCTGCCAACCAATCTTTCAGCTGACTTATTGACCATGTTTGTGGGTCACTCAGTTCCAACTCTGACCATCGAAACTGACCCAAATCAGCTCCCAACTCATTTACTACAACTGTACCTGGACCGTAGTAAAACAAACATTTCACTAAATTACTCATCTCGACAACCTAAAAATGTGACACCAAATTACTGTTATAATCGGAACAACTATATACTTAATTATTACTACCGGAACAACTATATACTTAACAATAATGCATACGTAATTACTGTAAACCCTAATTAGCCAAGAAAAATCATACCCTTTAAGCGTGCCTTGATTCAATGGAGTAGCACCACCACCACCACGATCGGAGCAGCAGAACCACCACCACGTCTTCCACGAGTGATACGTCTCCAACGTATCCATAATTTCTGCTGTGCCATGCTTATATTATACTATTTGCTACATATTTTATGTACACTTCATATCACTTTTATGCATTTTCTGGGACTAACCTATTAACAAGATGCCACAGTGCCAGTTCCCTGTTTTCTGCTGTTTTTGGTTTCAGAAAGTTACTTCTGGAAATATTCTCGGAATTGCACGAAACAAAAGGCCAAGTCCCTATTTTTCCAACACGTACACGGAGTCCGAAGGAGAAACGAAGAGGAGCCAGGAGGTGGCCAAACCACAGGCTGGCGCGGCAGTGGGCCCAGCCGCGCCACCTGGTGGTTTGGGCCCCTCGGGGGTCCGCCGACATCGCCCCTACGCCTATTTATTCCCCGAGATGTGAAAACCCTAAAACACCGAGCCTTTCATCCAGAACATATTCGCTGCCGCCGCCGTCGTCAACCCTAACTCGGGGGGGGGGGGTTCTGAATCTCTTCCCGGCACCCTGCCGGAGAGGGGAATCATCACCGGAGGGCTCTACATCGCCATGCCTGCCTCCGGAGTGATGCGTGAGTAGTTCATCCTTGGACTATGGGTCTATAGCAGTAGCTAGATGGTTGTCTTCTCCACTTGTGCCATCATGTTTAGATCTTGTGAGCTGCCTATCATGATCAAGATCATCTTATTGTAATGCTACATGTTGTGTTTGCTGGGATCTGACTTATATTGATACCTATGTGGAGCTGAATATTATATTATCATGTCTATATCATTTGTGATCTTGCATGCTCTCCGTTACTTGTTGAAGCCTTGGCCAAGTGAATACTTGTGACTCCAAGAGGGGGTATTTATGCATGATAGTTGGGTTCAACCTCTATTTAACCTGGGATAGTGACAGCAAGTTCTAAGGTTGTAGATGTGTTGTTGCCACTAGGGGTAAAACAGCAATGCTTTATTCAAGGATGAATGTATTGTTTACATTACGCACATTATTTAATGCAATTGTCTGTTGCTTTCAACTTAATACTGTAAGGGGTACAGATGTTAACCGGAAAGTGGACTATTTAGGCATAGATGCATGCTGGATAGCGGTCTATGTACTTTGTCGTAATGCCCAAATGAATCTCATACTAGACACCACAACTCACACATGCATGTTATATGCACTTATCAATTGTCAATTGCCCAGCTGTAATTTGTTTACCCAGCATGTTAGTTATCTTATTGGAGAGACACCACTAGTGAACTGTGGACCCCGGTCCATTCTTTTACATCTGAAATACAATCTACTGCAATCATTGTTCTCTACTGTTTTATGCAAACAAACATCATCTTCTATTCGATACGTTTAACCCTTTGTTTTCAGCAAGCCGGTGAGATTGACAACCTCACTGTTAAGTTGGGGCAAAGTAATTTGATTGTGTTGTGCAGGTTCCACGTTGGCACCGGAATCCCTGGTGTTGCGCCGCACTACACTCCTTCACCAACACCTTCGAAGCAAACCTCGTTTTCCTACTGGTTCGATTAAACCTTGGTTTCATACTGAGGGAAAACTTGCTGCTGCACTCATCATACCTTCCTCTTGGGGTTCCCAACTGACGTGTGACGTACAAGCATTGTTTCTGGCACTGTTGCCGGGGAGATATTCCCTCGTCAACCTAGAGCTAGCAACGAGCTACACCAACCTCCTCCGCATCTCCACCATTGCTCCAAAAAAGCACCAACAAATCACACCCACAACCTAACCCATCTGTAGATCGGAGTTTCCCTAACTCTCTAACAGCTGTAGGCTTAAGATTTGCTAGCTGGATGGAGAAATCACCGGGGGAGGGAAGAAATCGCCATGGATCTTTTTGTTTCGGTGAGCAAGAAAAAAGAAAGAAAGAGAGAGCGAGGAGGAAGAAGAAGACCGACCCGTGCGTATGTCCCGCGACTTATCGGCCTCGGCTAGGCCGATAAGCCTGTCGGCTTCGACGTGGCCGACTGCAGGCCATAGGGCTGTCGGCCGCAGGTCTGGCCCGCCAGGCCACCTGCTCATCTTAGCCAACGCCGCTAAGTACTAATCGGCCCAGCCTAGGCTGACAGGCCCTAATCCGCTTAGCCTAGGCCGATGCCGCATTATTTTCGAAATTTCGTGGATTCGCATAATATTTTTCGAAATTAGTTTAAAAAATGTATTATTAAAAAAAATTAGCTGATAACGATGGAGGGAAATCAAGATCAACGATCATGCCTCCTCCTCACCCGTTGTAGTTGACCGTCACTCTCTCTGCCATTGGGGCCTATTTTTAGATAAAGGGCTTTATTACTCAATAGTTTAAGTATTACACCCGGCCTCTGCATAACAAATGCACACAGCCGCAATCCGAAAAATTAAAATAAAGGTATCGAAATAAGCGAATTACAGCCATCTGGGAAAGTAAATCGCCTATGCCATAGCAAGCTCATCAACCTATGGAAGTCCAATCCGACGATCAAGCGGCCACCCATGTTGTGAAAAAATGTCCCTCGCCACCTCCAACCGTGCACATGCCTCTGTAAAGAGGCCTCGATGTCCCACGCGCTGTAAGGTGGACCATGAACGGAGAGTATTTGTGCACCGGTAGAGTACCTGCAAAATGGAAACATCTTTGTCATTGAAAACCTTGTCATTTCTACAAAGTCAAAGCGACCATATAACGGCAATCGCTCCCACCCTAATAATTGTTCTAAGCTTCTTGTCTATCCCATGTAACCAGTTACCAAAAACATTGGTTACAGACTTGGGAGGATATAAGTTAGACGCTATTTGGATGGCTGACCATATAGAACGTGCGAAAGTACACTCGAAGAATAAGTGTTTTATTGTCTCATGTTGAGGACAGAACATACACTTAGTACTTCCATGCCAATTCCGTTTGACAGGGTTATCCTTTGTAAGAATGACACCCTTACGAAGATACCACGTGAACACTTTTATTTTAAGTGGTATCTTCATGTGCCAAATCTTTTTGTTATCATCGACTGGGATATCAGAGTGCACAAGCGCCCTATACATGGAGTCTACTGAGAATTTTCCGTTCCCGCATAGCTTCCACCGAAATTCATCGGAACCTTGTGTGAGTTGGACAGAAGCCAACCGTACCAACAAGGCGTTCCAAGATGTTAATCTTGGGCCCAATAAATCTCGTCTGAACGACACATTAGGGGTGAACTTTGCATAACCGTAGCTATTGTATCCCCTTTATGTCGGATAATATCATATAGAGCTGGATATTGTTTCCGGAGGGTGGAGTTGCCTAGCCATTTGTCCTCCCAGAAACGAATCTCCGTGTCATCCTTAATATTAAACACACCAAAGTGAAAGAAATGTTTCTTAGTCGCCATTAGGCCAGCCCAAAAGTGCGAATCACCAGGTTTCCAATACACCTGTGATACCGCCTTTGAGCCAATGTATTTTCTTTTCTGGAGAGTTTGCCAAATGCCCTCTTCGGAAAGTAGCCGAAATAGCCATTTCCCAAGGAGGGCCGAGTTCTTGATGCAAAGATCATGAATACCCAACCCCCCTTGATCTTTAGGCCGGCAAACAACATCCCATTTAGCCAGTCGATATTTCTTCTTCTCCCGTCCCCTTGCCAAAAGAATCTCGAGCGGAAGTAATCCAACTTAGTCAAGACACCTTTGGGCAATTGGAAGAATGATATCATATACAGTACCATGTTAGTGAGTACTGAATTAATGAGAACCAACCTTCCTCCAAGGGACAACAATTTGCCTTTCCAACTAGACAGTCGTGCTTGTAAACGCTCCTCGACATGACGCCATTCCGCATTAGTCAGTTTTCGGTAGTGTATTGGAATACCCAAATACATAATAGGAAACTGACCCTGCTCACAACCGAATATCTCGGCATACTGAGCAGCTGCATCCTGTGCATCGCCGAAGCAAAACAATTCACTTTTATGGAAGTTGATTTTTAACCCTGATAACTGCTCGAATGCTGACAATATTAATTTCAGATTCGCCGCTTTATCCAGATCATGTTCCATAAAAAGAATCGCGTCGTCCGCATATTGAAGGATAGAGAGTCCCCCATCGACAAGATGTGGAACCACCCCTTCAATCTGACCGTCCGTTTTAGCCCGTTCAATCATGATGGTCAACATATCCGCCACTATATTAAACAGTATAGGCGACAGAGGATCACCTTGTCTCAAACCCTTTTTTGTCTGGAAGTAATGTCCGACGTCATCATTGACTTTTATGGCAACACTCCCTCCCGACACAAAATTAAGTACCCATTCGCACCACTTATCGGAGAATCCTTTCATTCTCAGAGTTTGTAGTAAAAAAGGCCACTTTACTTTGTCATACGCCTTTTCAAAGTCAATTTAAAAAATTACTCCATTAAGTTTCTTCGTATGCATCTCATGTACGGTTTCGTGGAGAACCACAACCCCATCGAGGATATTCCTCCCTTGCATAAAAGCAGTTTGGGTAGGCTTTACCACATGATCAGCCACCGAATTTAACCTAATAGTAGCTACTTTAGTAAAGATTTTGAAGCTAACATTCAGGAGACATATTGGCCGATACTGTTGTATCCTTTCGGCCGCCTGAACCTTAGGCAACAAGACGATTTCCCCAAAATTAAGGCGGAAAAGCTCAAGATGTCCAGCATGCAAACATCCGAATAACTCGAGCAAATCAGGCTTAATGGTATCCCAAAAATGCTGGTAGAACTCAGCTGGGAAACCATCAGGGCCGGGTGCCTTATTGTGTTCCATTTGGAAAACAGCCTTGCTAATCTCTTCTTCAGAAAAGGTGCGATCAGCAGGTTATTTTCCTCCGGAGTAACTTGGGTAATATCATCTGTTCGCGACTCATCAAGAGTGAAGTTGCCTTCCTCCGGAGCTCCAAACAAACCTTTATAGTAGTCAGTAATATATCCTTGAGCTTGTCCTGACCCTCGATCAGGCCCTCGTCCTGGTGAAGGGAATGAATGAGTTTCCTCCTATGTCTGCCATTAGCAACATTGTGGAAGTATCTCGTATTCGAATCCCCTTGCAAAATGAACTGAGCCTTAGATCTTTGGTACCATTTAAGCTCCTCCTCTCGCAGCATCCGTCCCACTTGCTCATTCGAATGCCGTTTGAGGTCATTCTCATTAGCTGATAATGGACGTGATTCCGCAAGTTTTTCGAGCTCTTCAATGATTGAGCACAGGCGCTCTTTTTCTTTTTTAAGAACACCGGTTGTATGTCTCGCCCATCCACGAAGGAATGTACGCAAATTACGTATCTTACCATTCCATCGTTGGATAGCAGAGGCACCCGAAACCGGTTGAGCCCAAATCCTTTTAACCAGAACATCAAAACCATCCCGTAACAGCCAGCCTAATTCGAACTTGAATTGGGACTTAACGGGCGGTTTCAATGATCCGGTAGAAAGGAGTAAGGGGGCATGATCCGAGAAAGCCTCGATGCGTTCCAAAGCCCGAACAGATACCAACGGATATTTATCCTTCCCATTGGGAATCCATAAGCACCCGGTCCAGCTTTTCAAACGTTGGCTCGGGGAGACTATTAGCCCAAGTAAATTGTTTCCCCGTCATATGAACCTCTCTTAAAGACAAGCTATCAATAACAGCATTGAACAAGAGAGACCAATGATAATCGAACCTGCCCTTACTTTTCTCGTGACGGTACCTCAGCATATTGAAATCCCCTCCTATGAGAATAGGGTACGGGTTATCCTTAGCTAAATTAACCAATTCGTGAAGAAAAGCAGCCTTAAAATCCTCTTGAGACGCGCCATACACAGCAACCAAACTCCATATAAAATTATCAGACTTGTTCCGGATATGAAACTTGATATGAAATTCACCATCCGAACGGTCCAACAATTCCATGGTATCAGTTCTAATGCCGAGTAACATGTCGCCCGATCTCCCACGAGGGGGACAAGAATGCCATGCAAACTACACACCACCTGAGAGGCGGTCTAGAAGCGTGCTTGGAAAATCTCGTCTACCCGTCTCGGAGATAGCCAGAAAGTCCAATTTGTGATCCCTCACATGATGCGCAATATTTAAATGTTTAGCCAAATCGCCTAGACCTCTGCTATTTTCAAATATGCCATTCATTGGAAAACAATTGGAGAATTTGGTTTTCTCGCGCTTTTACGCGAAGATCGATTTTTCTTAATTTTAGCGGATTTGGATTTCCGGCCAGTAGCATACAGGTCATCAAAAGATCCCAGCTGAGCCTCATCCAAATCCACCTCCGAAACCTTTCCTACAAGATGTGATAGAAGCTGTCCATCAAGCGTGTCATTCGCTTCATCATCATCTATAGGCGAGGCAATCGGCTTATTGGGGCCTATTTGGTTTTCACAAACGTCTCTATTTTTTTCACTTGGAAATTACGATGTTTAATTATATTGTACGGGAATAAACTGAAATAGTATCTAGTACTATTGGCAAAACTTCTCTAAGTTAACCTTTTTGCAGGTAAAAATGTTGTTATGTTGTACTGATATATAGAAAGTAGAGTAAATACGTTATTATTGGACACTCACAATCGATCAGCTAAAATCGCCTAGATTACAAGCCATACCTGTCACACTGTCACTAGAAAACACATAGGAAGGAGTGTCAGGACAGGTACAGAGCTTCCTCGGCGACGACGCCAATGGCCCACGTTCTGCTTCTGGTTCATTTGGTAGCGTTTGCTGCTGGTTCGTTTAGTAGCTTTTTCTTCCTATTTCGGGTTTCGTTTGTTGTTTGCTAGAGTTTACCTTTGGAAAATGTTGAAAAACATTGAAGTACGAACGTAATTCGTAAGTTATTATGAAATGTTCAATGAGCGAAACTTAAGAAATCATATTAAGGTAAAAAATAACAATTACTTTGATGATTTGGCACGCGTTTCCTGTTTTGGCACGCGTTTCACATAGTAGCAACGTACTTCGTTTATTTATTAAATTTGAATACTTATATAATATGAACATTTATATTATATCAACGATTTTAATTTATGAATATTTATGTTACTCGAACGGTTTTTCAAAAATAAGAACATATATTTTAATTGAAGTTTTTTCAATTAGAACATTAACCTCATTTGAACGGTTTTAAAAAGTGAACGGAAAATGCAGGTGTGAACGATTTAAAAAATGAACAGAAAATGGAGGTGAACGGAAACTATTTTTTAACGATTTTAAAAGTGAACAGAAAAGGCCGGTGAACAAAAACTATTTATGTTACTAACTTAGCGCAGAATGCGTCAACAAATCTATGAACACTATTTTTGAACGATTTTAAAAATGAACAGAAAAGGACGGTGAACGAAAACTATTTTGAACGATTTTAAAAATGACCAGAAAATAGCGGTGAATGGAAACTATTTTTGAATGATTTTACAAGTGAACAAAAAATGTCGGTGAACGAAATCTTTTTTGAACGATTTTAAAAAGTGAACAGAAAAAAGTCTATGGACGAAAATTATTTTTGAACGATTTTTTAAAAGTGAACAAAAAAAGTCTATGAACAAAAATGACTTTTGAACGATTTTAAAAATGAACAGAAAAGGCCGATGGACGAAAACTATTTTAAACGATTTTAAAAAATGACCAGAAAATAGCGGTGAAATGAAACTGTTTTTGAACGATTTTAAAAGTGAACAGAAAAGGCCGGTGAACGATTTTTTTTTGAACAATTTTAAAAAGCGAACAAAAAAGTCTGTGGACCGAAATTATTTTTGAACGATTTTTTTTAAAATTGAACCAAAACAGTATGTGAATGGAAATGACTTTTGAACGATTTTAAAAATGAACGAAAAAGGCCGGTAAACGAAAAATATTTTTGAACGATTTTTAAAAAATGACCGGAAAATAGCGGTGAACGAAAACTTTTTTGAACGATTTTTAAAAGTGAACAGAAAATGCCGGTGAACAAAATATTTTTTGAATAATTTCAAAAAGTGAACAGAAAAAGTCTACGAACAGAAATTATGTTTGAACGATTTGTTAAAAAATGAACTAAAAAAATTCTATGAACGAAAATTATTTTTGAACAATTTTTATATATGAACAATTTCAAATCTGAACATTTTTGGAATTGAACATTTTCAAAACATGAAAATTCAAATAAAATATAATAAAATAATATCTAGTAAGAAAACTGAAAAGAAGAAAGAAAAAAGAAACAGCCAAAAAATGAAAAATGAAAAAGTGAACAGAAAAAGTCTAAGAAGAAAAATGATGTTTGAACATTGTTTTAAAAAGTGAACTGAAAATACTCTATGAACATAAATTATTTTTGAACGACTTTTATATATGAACAATTTTCAAATCTGAACATTTTTAGAATTGAACATTTTCAAAAAAAATGAAAGTTCATACAAATAAAATAATATCTTGTAAGAAAACTGAAAAGAAGAAAGAAAAAGAAACAGCCAAAAAAACGAAAAGAAAAAGAAACCGGAAAAAACGAAAAAGAAGAAACAGCAAAAACAAAATGAAGCAAGTGCATGTACTGGGCCGGCCCAGAAGGCGAAGGGGTGTGTGCGGCGCGGCGTAGTTGACGACTCGTCAACTAGGAAACGCCGATCCCGTTACCATAGTTTGTTAGAGTGGGCCACAAGAAGTTTATGGGCCAGTTCGGCCACCATAAAAGGCTGTCGATTGAAAATTCCAGGCGTCCTCGTTTTCCCTCGGCTTTGACTATGCTGCTTCCTATCAGGCGATCAGACTAAGCTTTCACTCTTGCACCACAGCGCCACGGATACAAGAAGATTGATTTTATCGCAGGTACAACACGAGAATATTTCCCTCGGCTTTTGTATGCCGTAACAAAATATTCCCACCCTATACTATATCTATATGACACAGTGATTTCAGTACAACAAAGAATCGCTACAAAATAACAAAAATGGTGTGAAATGGCTAACCCGGCGACCATCCACCCATGCGTCCACCTAAGCCGGCACCGCCACCACTACCTCGACGCCTTCTTCCCCGATCTGCTGCTGCTCCGTATCGCCATCTCCATCATGACCGTCTCCATCGCTCTCCGTGGCAGCTCCGGCAGCCTGCTCTTCGTTCCCGGCGAAAACCCGAAGGGTCACCCGGATCCATTCAACCACCCGGATCCATGGCAAATTCCGATTAGTACGGGCAGTCCGCTCCCAACCTGGGAATGTGAAGGACAATGTTAATTCATTCTTTAGTTCTAACTTGTGTGTGTGTGTCGGGGGGGGGGGGGGGGGGGGGGGGGGGAAGGGTTTACCAAATGAAGAATCTTCTCTGTATCCCAGGGGCTATGTATTTCTTCAGCATAATCGACAAATTGGTACGTGGATATGAGTGTCTCGGCCAATGTAATGAGCAGATCGTGGGGCAAGTTTTGATTGCCTCCATCCTCATTTATCTGTGCCACACAAATTTGGATGAATGTAAAAAATCCAGTATTGCGCACAACATCTCGCTGTCATCATGTACTATATGCTCTGCTTTTGTAAGATACCTGGGTGTGTATGAGTAGAGCAGCCTCAGTAAACTCTACAAAAATGAGGACGGCGGGAACCGCAACGGTGTTCCAGACGTGATCCTTTGGGATAAGCATCCCACGGCAGAGCAAGAAAACTCCAGCCCCCATTAAGGTTGCCATGCCAACGATCTGTAAGAAGAAAAGGGTGCCGAGTACTAGTGAACTTGGTAGCGAGTTACTGTTTAAGCACCTCCCTTTTAAGATCCAGCTTATGTTGACTTTTCATTATAAATCAGAGAGCAAAGAGTACAAAAAACACAGTCTAATCAAAGGTTAAAAACAAAAGAGCTAACCAGAAAACAGAGAACAAAATAGAGCAAAAACAGAGTAGCCCGAAACCACTGGGCAACGCCAAAGCCCAGCGGCCTCCCTGGTCTGAATGACCACGCACTAAACTGGGAGAAGCTTGTCCTGGAACACTCTGTGATCACCCTCGAGCCAAATCTCCCAGTTAATTAACGATGCTAAACTCTAGGGTAATGGGGATGCATCCAATGGCAAACTCTGTTTGCTGATACTTTAATTCACTTGAAAATTTATCACCTTCCGTAAAGCAAAGTTAAACTTAAATTCATGTAGCTACAAATTGTGCTTGCGTTATCATATGATAAGAGGACTATGACAAACTGTTGTTAATGTCAATGTAGAAATTTGGCTAGCAAGTTTTGTTTCTCCACAGCACCATGCATGTATACTAAAGTTAAGGTGACAAATAATGAAAGCGGGTTAACCTAGTGACGAATGGAACAACAAAGAACAAAACCCCTTTGCATGCTGGTATGATGTGCAGTGACTACTGTGTGGATGATAGATTCAGTAAACCTTACCATGGTCCTGGCCCACGCTGTGCGATTCATGTCGAGATGACTTGTGATAGCATATACGTGAAGGAAGAACGCAAGCAAAGACACGAAGAACCCAAACATCTCAGATCCCTTGGTTGGAACATCATGATACGCTGTGATGAACATCTTAAAACAGCTGAGCGACTTTGCCACCACGGAGAAATTGTTGAAAACCAACTCGCCAGCATCATTGTGCGCCGTATCCATGAACCTGAAACAAATTTCCGAAAAGAGAGATGGTTTAATTTCAAAAAAAGAAAGAAAGGCGGCTGATAATGAAAGGTATAGAGAGTGTGACAAATAAATATGTTGCCGATACGAGAGAAATCTTAACATTTCCATACGTCTGTATGATGCAAATCGCGAGCGAGGCACAGTTGATGGCGTAGTTCATGATCTTATCCTCGACGGAGAAGACGACGGGCTCAGGTCCAGCAATTATGTTCTATTCTTGTGCAGATGTACTTAACTGGGTAAGCAGATGAATGGAGAAGAGCGACATGATTCATTGGAGCTAGCTGCAACGCAAGTTCGAAATTTACCATTCCAAAAGAGACTCGAAAGCTATGTACGCACCTTTTGTTCCCAAAGCGAACAGCGGGCCAAGCTGATGATCGTATCGGCAACAGCCTTCTTCTGCAGATGCAGTTAGCAGTGCGCAGTGGCCGTAGAGAGAATGTTGAACAGCGAGATCGGTGGCGGAGCTCGATCAGAAGCTAGGAATGAACTGGAGAAGGTGTCACGGCGCAGACGTTGTGGTATATATAAGATGAGACTAGCCGCGTGCGTCAGTCAGTCTCACAGCGGCCGTATGAGACGACGATCCCACATAGACGACGACGATATCAGCAGGTGTCGGTCTCAATCCTGTAAGGTTTTGTCGACGATTACTTCCATCACAGGGGCCGTCTCCATCCAAGGTCGCGCTCGTTTGCACTAGTTTGACATATTAGTATACTAGTTTGTAGTTTGACATATTTTTTGTAGCACTAGTTTGACATATTAGTATACTACACGTGATCCAATTTTTAGGATTTGGCCATTTTCTATGCAAATTTAGTTCGGCTAGCCTCGGCGATATAAGCAGGTGTCGACGATTACTTCCATCATGTTCTTTTGGTCAAGATCGAGACCCACGTAAGCTAGATCACCTCGATCGATAAGCAGGTGTCGACGATTACTTCCATCTAGCGACGGCAACGCATATCTACGTACATCGATCTATTTTGCTAGCTCTCAATACACCCACAAAACCGCACAACGGAAGAAGAAACACTCGCGTACATCAATCGCTGTCTCGTCGGCAATCGCGTGGAGCTTCGGTCGTGGATACGGCAACGCCAGGAGCGAGCACCGTGGATTTGTTGGCCTCTAGCTGTAGCGACGGCCGGTGCTAGCCGAAAAGGCTACCTCTCGCTCGGTCGAGCCTTTCCTCATCCGTGCGTAGCACAGTAGTATACGCGTTCGTTCCGCCGTAAGTAGTTATGCTTGCCCCAGCTGTCTCGTTCTGTTCCCTTTTTTTCTTGACAAAAAGAATCGCGATTAGATTGATCGATGGGCGCACGATTCTTTTTTCTTGCTAACTTGGATTAGTAACTTGATCCTATTCCCTTTCTGAAGAAAGCAGCGAATCCTCACAAGTCACGATACGTTTTTTGTACGTGGGCTCATCCTTTTTTTCTTTGTATATATAACATGCGGGTGAAGGTGTCAAGCGACGGCCCGCATAAGTAGGAATTAGTTCAAAAAAACGAAAATCTAGACAAAATCAATACAACTAACGTAGGCTAATTTCAGTAGAAGCGGGCCGGGTTCAGGCGCCGCCCTGCAACCTGACATGCAGGCCAGCTTAGCAAATATACATCTTTTAATCGTTGACAATGTCTGACTTAATCGCTGCCATCTCTTACTGTAATAAATAATCCATAACCAACGCAGTACATAGGCGATTTCAATTTCTATTCCCTTTTCTTATAGATCAATAAATTAAAAAAGTATAACTAAACTAAAAAAAATCCTCTTTTTAATGGAAACATGTACTCCCTCCGGTCTGTATTAAGTGTCGGAGGAAATATACTTACGATGCATAAATTCATACCTGTACCAGCGACATTTTTTTGGGATCAGAGGGAGTATTTTATATAATACAGTTTTTAGGCCAAATTTACGAGAAATAGGAAAATACACTTTATATTAGTATAAAAATAGAAACAAAATAGAACTACCACTTTGTACTAATATGGAAATGGGAACATGTATTTGTTTTTAAAAAATCAGATCTAATCACCATTATGTTGAGAATGAGAGAAAATCTAGAAGCGATTGGTGGGTCTTGAACACAAGACCTAAGAGTTCATGTAGTGGGTATATTCGCCTTTTTTCTATGAGTGCACGTGCAGCGCGTTCCTCCCTCAATTTTCTTTAATCCTACACGGCTATTTTCATTAGTTTTTTATCGCTACAATTAGAAAAATTGAACAATTTGTTTATAGTATCCTCTCGTGATAATTTGTTTGCTATATGATTGGTAATATTTAATTAGTTCATTTCTTTATCGATAACTTGTATGCTAGTGTATTGGTAATAATATTTTTAGTATCCCCACCTGATAATTTGCTTACTATGTGATTGGTAATATTTGTCTGGTTTTTTCTCATCGATAATTTATATGATAGTGTGTTGGTAATAATGTTTATAGTATTCCCTCATGATAATTTTTTGCTATATGATTGGTAATATTTGACTAGTTTATTTCTTATCGATAACTTGTATGCTATTGTATTAGTAATAATGTTTTTAGTATCCCCTACCTGATAATTAGTTTGCTATGTGATTGGTAATATTTGACTAGTTCATTTTTTATCGATAACTTGTATGCTAGTGTATTGGTAATAATGTTTTTAGTATCCCCGCCCGATAATTTGCTTGCTATGTGATTGGTAATATTTGACTGGTTTTTTTTATCGATAATTTGTATGATAGTGTGTTGGTAATAATGTTTATAGTATCTCCTCATGATAATTTGTTTGCTATATGATTGGTAATATTTGACTAGTTTATTTCTTATCGATAACTTGTATGCTAGTGTATTGATAATAATATTTATAGAATCCCCTCATGATAATTTGTTTGCTATAAGATTGATAATATTTGACTAGTTAATTTCTTATCGATAACTTGTATGCTAGTGTATTGGTAATAATGTTTTTAGTATCCCCACTTGATAATTTGTTTGCTATGTGATTGGTGATATTTGACTGGTTTTTTCTCGTCGATAATTTGTATGATAGTGTGTTCGTAATAATGTTTATAATATCCCCACGTGATAATTTGTTTGCTATATGATTGGTAATATTTGACTTGTTCATTTCGTATCGATAACTTGCATGTTAGTGTATTGGTAATAATGTTTTTAGTATCCTCCACTTGATAATTTGTTTGCTATGTGATTGGTAATATTTGACTGGTTTTTTCTCTTCGATAATTTGTATGATAGTGTGTTGATAATAATGTTTATAGTATCCACACGTGATAATTTGTTTGCTATATGATTGGTAACATTTGACTTGTTCATTTCGTATCGATAATTTTTATGATAGTGTATTGGTAATAATGTTTTTAGTAGCCCACCTGATAATTTGTTTGGTATGTGATTGGTAATATTTGACTGGTTTTTTCTTCTCGATAATTTGTATGATAGTGTGTTGATAATAATGTTTATAGTATCCCTCGTGATAAATTATTTGCTATAAGATTGGTAATATTTGACTAGTTCATTTCTTATCGATAGCTTGTATGCTAGTGTATTGGTAATAATGTTTTTAGTATCCCCACCTGTTAATTTTTTGCTATGTGATTGGTAATATTTGACTGGTTTTTTCTCTTCGATAATTTGTATGATAGTGTGTTGGTAATAATGTTTATAGTATCCTGATGCGTGTAAATCACACGTCAGTTGGGAACCCCAGGAGGAAGGTATGATGAGCGCATCAGCAAGTTTTCCCTCAGTATGAAACCAAGGTTATCGAACCAGTAGGAGATCAAGGTTGATTGAAGGTGTCAACGACGCCAGAAAAAGTGCTGGTGTGAAGTGGACTGGAACCTGCACAACACAATCAAACTACTTTGTCCCAACTTAACAGTGAGGTTGTCAATCTCACCGGCTTGCTGAAAACAAAGGGCTAAACGTATCGAGTGGAAAATGATGTTTGTTTGCAGAGAATGAAAGAGAACAATGATTCCAGTAGGTTGTATTTCAGATGTAAAAGAATGGACCGGGGTCCACAGTTCACTAGTGGTGTCTCTCCAATAAGATAACTAACATGCTGGGTAAACAAATTACAACTGGGCAATTGACAATTGATAAGTGCATATAACATGCATGTGTGAGCTATGGTGTCTACTATGAGATTCATTTGGGCATTACGACAAAGTACATAGATCGCTATCCAGCATGCATCTATGCATAAATAGTCCACCTTCAGGTTAACATCCGTACCCCTTCCAGTATTAAGTTGCAAGCAACAGACAATTGCATTAAGTATTGTGCATAATGTAAACAATACATTCATCCTTGAACAAAGTATTGCTGTTTTACCCCTAGTAGCAACAACACATCTACAACCTTAGAACTTTCTGTCACTGTCCCAGGTTAAATAGAGATTGAACCCAACTATCTAGCATAAATACTCTCTCTTGGAGTCACAAGTATTCACTTGGCCAAGGCTTCAACAAGTAACGGAGAGCATGCAAGATCACAAATGACATAGACATGATATTATAATATTCAGCTCCACATAGGTATCAATATAAGTCGGATCCCAGCAAACACAACATGTAGCATTACAATAAGATGATCTTGATCATGATAGGCAGCTCACAAGATCTAAACATGATGGCACAACTGGAGAAGACAACCATCGAGCTACTGCTATGGACCCATAGTCCAAGTAGGAACTACTCACGCATCACTCCGGAGGCGGGCATGGCGATGTAGAGCCCTCCGGTGATGATTACCCTCTCCGGCAGGGTGCCGGGAAGAGCTTCTGGAACCCCCCGAGTTAGGGTTGACGACGGCGGCGGCGGCGAATATGTTCTGGATGAAAGGCTCGGTGCCTTAGGGTTTTCACGACTCGGGATTAAATAGGCGAAGGGGCGATGTCGGCGGACCCCCGAGGGGCCCAACCCATGTGGCGGCGCGGTTGGAGGGGGGGCCGCGCCGCCAGGTGGTTTGGCCACCTCGTGGCTCCCTTTCGTGTCTCCTTCGGACTCCGTGTACGTGCTGGAAAAATAGGGACCTAGGCTTTTGTTCCGTGCAATTCCGAGAATATTTCCAGAAGTAACTTTCTGAAACCAAAAACAGCAGGAAACAGGGAATTGGCACTGTGGCATCTTGTTAATAGGTTAGTCCCAGAAAATGCATAAAAGTGATACGAAGTGTATACAAAACATGTAGCAAATGGTATAATATAAGCATGGAACAGCAGAAATTATGGATACGTTGGAGACGTATCATATCCCCACGTGATAATTTGTTTGCTATATGATTGGTACCATTTGACTTGTTCATTTCGTATCGATAATTTGTATGATAGTGTATTGATAATAATGTTGTTAGTACCCCACCTGATAATTTGTTTGGTATGTGATTGGTACTATTTGACTGTTTTTTCTCCTTGATAATTTTCACTAGCAAGTTACTGCAAGCATCAGTACCAATTTCATGCTACTGCACCAGATCAAGCAAGCATCAGAGGAAGGAGAAGGGAGAGGAACAATACCTGACGCATGGAGCCCCTCTTGGCGTCCAGCGCCTCCGCGGAGAGCTGCAGGCGTGCCTCGGTCATGGAGAGCGCCTCTCCAGCTCCTTCCTCGCCCCGCTGCAGCGCGTCCCGGAGGTCGCCCGCGGCCACGGCGGCGCGGGTTGTCTTCTCCTCGGAGCTAGAGTCCGCGCTTCGGGGCGAACGAGTAGAAGAGGCCACAGGAGCCAAGGCGACCATGAGGTTCCCCATCCTCATGGAGGTCGCCGCCCTAGGCCTCTCCATCCTACGACGCAGCAGATACAGACCCGGAGCACGCAGATCGAGCGCCTCCGTCGCACAGAACCTCGTCGCCGACGCTAAAAATCGAATCTTTGACCTCCAGATTCCAGAGAGGACACGAGGTGATGGGGAAAGCGACCGATAGCGGTGGGGGAGCGGTAGAGGGCGGCGATGTAGATCCAGAGGGAGAGGGCGGCGACGGGGAGCCATGGGGAGAGGGCGGCGATAGGGAGCGCGAGCGTGAGCGACGGTGGTGGGGAAAGCGAGCGGGAGCGAGAGCGAGTGGAAGAGAGGAAGTGGATGGGGGGGGGGGGGGGGGGGGGGACGCAAGCGAGCGGTGGCGAGCATCGTCTGCGCGAGGGTAATTTCGGAAAGTGGAAACATTTCGTAGGGTAACAAATTTTGTACACGAAACTCTTAAACGTCTTAGATTACGGAACGGAGGGAGTACATGTTATGTGTTAAAAGCCAAAAGCTACGGAGTTACAGTTTAAAGGCCCTAATCTGGTTCCCTAGGTCTTTGTAGCAGGGACGTCACTCTCGGCCTACCTGCTGATCGCCACAAGCTTGCTCATCTTCATATCAGTCATGTTACGTGCCTGAGGGTTGAATATACAAGCATTTCGCTCCTTCCACGTCGTCCACCATACCAATTGTGCCAAAACTGTCCAATCTTTCTTTTGTGTTTCTCCGTGTATATTTTCTTGTTTGCGTCAGCCATTTTGCTAGTGTTTGCGTCAGCCGAACTAACTGAAACGCATGGCCCCACCTAGAAAGAGAGAGCGATAGACTGGAAGAGATCGGAAAGATGGAGGCGGCGACGACATTATTTTGTTTTCGATCGACAACAGGCGGCAGTGGTTATGACAGCTGATCCGGGCAGTACGGAATACCTCCCAAATTTCAAACACACACACGCGTTGGAAGAGAGATCAGCTATACATTCGATCGAAGAAACTTCAAGCGAAAGACAGGTATACAGGTTTAAAGTTTGAGTTCCTTATGGATTTTTTGGATTGATCTTAATGTTCTTCACTTTCTGCTTCCAGTCCTGATAGATCGGCTAAATCTATACATTTTAGAGTACTAGTAATCAAGCACGTGCACATGCACGTTTATACAAAAATGTGGATATCTAATTAGATAAATTACATCAAACCTACATAAATTACATAGAAAAACAACCACCCTCTCACTCCAAGATTTGGTCTTCAAGTTTCACGGAAAATCTATGTTATATCCATCAATGGAACATTGCTAATATATCTACCATCGTTAAAAAAAATATGGACATAGCTGCCCTGAGGATAGCTTGTATCACCTTAAAGTGCAACTCTTATGTACATGGCTAAAGGTAAGCTGACTTAAGTACACCTTGTACATTGAAAACACAATCCATTTAAAGTTATTACAATCAGGATAGCTTGTAAGTATCATGGCCAAAAACACCATTTTCTACATGTCCATTGGAAAAATGCGGAGTCCAGAATAATAGTGTTAACAGAGAACAATGTACAGAAGAAGATAAACTGAAACAACTACCACAGTTTTTGCAATATATAATGCATTGACAGAACACTTCTATGCAAACCATAACTTCGGGATAACACATTGGTTTCAGTGTTTCACAGTACCATAACTTCCATCTCATCCGCAGGAACATAGAAAAATTAAAGGAAATACATATCACCGTACAAGAACTAAATACTTTGACCAACATGTCACTCTCTCCTCCCTAATTATGACGCTCCTTTGGCATAAACACCTTTTGTTAGTCTGTCTTCAGTTTTCTGAACGATTACTTTCGTCTTTATATCTCTCGGATGAACCTGTACACATAGACTTAAGAGTAATGCTAGGGGGGAAATGGAAAACTCGCAGATCATAGTTATTTTAAGAAAATGCGATGGTATTTAAATTGTTTCGTCATTAATTCTACACAATATCATGTCAGGTTATCCAACCTCCTTTGCCTCTCACATTAACTTAGCTACAGTTGGCTTATATGGTCAATCCAGTCTTCTTTAACTTACTGCTAGGCCAAGGAGTTCAAACTTGATTTCTGTTTGAATCTGAACATAAGCTCGTACTGTACAGCTGCTAGTACCATAGCGAGACCTATGGCACTGCCTGCTATCTTCTCTCAAGTTTCAGTTTAACTCTTTCTACATGCAACTTTTTCGTCAGTCAAACACGTGAGCAAAAATACCCGTTCACAAGCAATTAGATTTGTTGTAAGATATTAGGAGTGGGAGATTAAGTATATCTTTCAAATCATACATGTGCAGAAGTATATAAGAACATGTAAGTAGTGTCCTAAGGTGAAAGAAATCCTTGGGAAGATAGAGAAGGCAAGCCCACTGTAATGTGGATTAAAGAAGATAAAAAACATAGGTCAAGCAATCTTATAAATCTAGTGAAATCGATGGTGTATTCCTACAAAGCTTCTGTACATCAGCATCCATTTCTCTGGTTTCATCCAAGAGAAATTGGTAATCAAAATCTCTAAATATTTCAACAATGTTGTACTTCGAATCAGTGAAGTGGAGAGTTTTCGTGTGGCACTGCATAAATATTTCTTTGCTTATAGTATGTTATAAAAACATGGAACCATCACTGGTCTCCCAAAACATAGTGCAATTGATATCAAGAAACAGACCTTTTTTTGTTTGAGGTAATAAACATTTCATTCCACAAGAATTTGTTTCAGTTTCCACAATACACTGAGGAGTGTCTTTGACCTGAATTAGGAAAGCAGAAAATTAGGAAGCACACGAAGTAGTTCCAACTTTTAGCAAATAAAGTTTCCTAACTCACCTGGTAGCCATCCACAACGTTGGTGGTGGGATGGGCTGGGGTTTCGGCGGGAAGGTGCCGCTGTGGGAGAGTCATTGGCGAAGTGAGCGCTGGAGTGGCGGCGGAGCGAGGCAGATCAGTATGCCTTCTCCTACCTAGTGAACTCGACTGACAAGAGCTTAGTAAGTCCAATTTCCTTTTATGTTGTCCAGAAGGCATACAATATCCATTTCAAATATGAAAACAATTCATCTCACTTTGCAAGTTCATATTGGCATGGTACCAAAGTCAATAGATTGTGCGTTACCAAACATTTCCAGATCATAAAACTGTTCTGCAAAATTACTATAAGTTTGAATAAGAAAAAATGAGTACAACTTACAGAACTCCAAGCCTTCCTGTCCCAGATGCTAGGAACAGATGCCCAGGGAACAAATCATGCCGAGTCAGTGATACATTTAATCCAACTCATGGCCCTCGTGCAACAATCAATTCAAACAGAAATGCAAAGTATGAATTGATGTCTTGGACGACATAACGCAAACATGTAAACAATGTCAACAAATCTATGAACACTATTTTTGAACGATTTAAAAAATGAACCGAAAAGGACGGTGAACGAAAACTATTTTGAACGATTTTAAAAATGACCAGAAAATAGCGGTGAATGGAAACTGTTTTTCAACGATTTAAAAGTGAACAGAAAAGGCCGGTGAACGAAATCTTTTTGAACGATTTTAAAAAGTGAACAGAAAAAGTCTATGGACGAAATTATTTTTGAACGATTTTTTAAAAGTGAACCAAAAAAGTCTATGAACAGAAATGACTTTTGAACGATTTTAAAAATGAACAGAAAAGGCCGGTGGACGAAAACTATTTTGAACGATTTTAAAAAATGACCAGAAAATAGCGGTGAAAGGAAACTGTTTTTGAACAATTTTAAAAGTGAACAGAAAAGGCCGGTGAACGAAATCTTTTTTGAACGATTTTAAAAAGTAAACAAAAAAGTCTATGAACCGAAATTATTTTTGAACTATTTTATAAAATTGAACCAAAAAGCTCTATGAACGGAAATGACTTATGAACGATTTTAAAAATGAACAAAAAAGGCCGGTGAAAGAAAACTATTTTGAACGATTTTAAAAAATGACCAGAAAATAGCGGTAAACGAAAACTGTTTTTGAACGATTTTTAAAAATGAACAGAAAAGGCCGGTGAACGAAATCCTTTTTGAACGATTTCAAAAAGTGAACAGAAAAAAGTCTATGGACAGAAATTATTTTTGAACGATTTTTTAAAAAGTGAACAGTAAAAAGTTTGTGAATGGAAATGACTTTTGAACGATTTTAAAAATGAACGGAAAAGGCCGGTGAACGAAAAATATTTTTGAACGATTTTAAAAAAATGACCGGAAAATAGCGGTGAACGGAAACTTTTTTTGAACGATTTTTAAAAGTGAACAGAAAATGCCGGTGAACAAAATATTTTTTTGAATGATTTCAAAAGATGAACAGAAAAAGTCTACGAACAGAAATTATGTTTGAACGATTTGTTAAAAAATGAACTGAAAAAAATATATGAACGAAAATTATTTTTGAACAATTTTGATATATGAACAATTTCAAATTTGAACATTTTTGGAATTGAACATTTTCAAAACATGAAAATTCAAATAAAATATAATAAAATAATATCTAGTAAGAAAACTAAAAAGAAGAAAGAAAAAAGAAATAGCCAAAAAAATGAAAAACGAAAATGTGAACAGAAAAAGTCTACGAAGAAAAATTATGTTTGAACGATTGTTTTAAAAAGTGAACTGAAAATATTCTATGAACATAAATTATTTTTGAACGACTTTTGTATATGAACAATTTTCAAATCTGAACATTTTTAGAATTGAACATTTTCAAAAATGAAAGTTCATACAAATAAAATAATATCTAGTAAGAAAAATGAAAAGAAGAAATAAAAAAGAAACAGCCAAAAAAAAAGAAAAGAAAAAGAAACAGGAAAAAACGAAAAAGAAGAAAGAAAAAAGAAACAGCAAAAACAAAATGAAGCAGGTGCATGTACTGGGCCGGCCCATAAGGCGAAGGGGATGTGCGGCGCGGCGTAGTTGACGACTGGTCGTCAACTAGGAAACGCCGACCTTGCAATGTGACTCTGCTAGCACCAGTCGTCGCTACAGCTAGAGGCCAACAAATCCACGGTGCTTTGCTTATCGATCAAGGTGAGCTAGCTTCTTAGAGCATCTCCAACAGGTGCCCAACGCGTCGGCACGGTATAAATTTTTTGCAGCACCAAAATAGCCGTTTCGCGCGCTGGGCGCATGTTTCGCTTTTGCAGCCGCGCTATACTTCGGCGCGAGAATTGGACGCTTTAGCAGCCGCGCTAAACTCCAGCGCGCGCGCCCAGCACAAACAACATTTGCACTCAAACATACAACCAACAAGATCAAACATACAACCAAATTAATCAACAATAAATAGTTGAATTATTATTACAACACCAACAAATAGTTTTTCTTGAGTACAAATAGTTCACAAAATAATAAAATGAATAGTTCATCAACAATAGAACAAACATACAACTTATTGTTGCCCATGCCATGTCCACCACTCCTCGATTAGATCTTTTGAAGCATATCATGTTGTTCATTACGTCGAATGGCATGATAAGATGTAACAAAACGGGCTGTCCTCTCAGCCCTCCTCCACACTTGCACGGGACATCCCATCTGATCGGCCACCGCTTCAAGGATTATAGTGGAATCCTTTTTGTGACATTGAAATTGTCCATGCCGCAGGACAGTTCTTCCAACTCCAGTGCATACAATCAATAGAACCAAGCATACCTGGGAACCCCCGAGCGGCGTTGAACAACCAAGGCTGGCCCGACTCAGCGCCGCGGCGACCTGCGCGCGGCCATAGAAAGCGGCGGCGCGCTGGGGAGTAGCGGAGGAAGCGCCGCCGGCAGGTCAATCGAGCAGGGTGGGGGAGAGATGCGAGCGGCGGCGCGGCAGGGGCGCAGCCGGAGCGAGGGCGGAAGCGGCGAGAGATTTCAGATCCGGCGGTTGGTGACTCGCGCGCTTTTTCCCTTTCGTCGCGCGCTGGACTGGAGGCCGCAAATATGGTGTGAAATGTACCGCTTCGTCCAGCGCGTTGGACGGTTTATCCCGCGCGCGGGGTTTTGGCGCTGTCGCTGGAGAACTGATTTCGGCCGCGCGCGCTATATTGACGGTTTATTCGGCGCGCGGCCTATATAGCGCCGCTGTTGGAGATGCTCTTACGTGGGTCTCGATCTTGACCAAAAGAACATGATAGCAAGAAATCAGTTGGCGTGACGAGATGTCGTACGGAAGTAATCGTCGACACCTGCTTACATCGCCGGCGATATCATGGAGCCCGGCAAATAGCCCGGAAGTACCGATCTAAATAAACGGGACTATCCGGCGCCGCTTGTCAGACCATTTACATCCTAGGCACAAACGTGGAGACGGCCCCTGTGTGACGGGTGTCAAGCGGCGCGGGATGCCACAACGCGGTCTGTGACGCACGCAACTGGAACGAGGACGATGGAGACGCGGCGCGGGAGTTCAAAAAAACTGTCGATGGAGAGTTAATGTCGTTGACGCACGCGGCTAGTTTCATCTGCGCCGTGACACCTTCTGTAGTTCATTCCTAGCTTCTGATCGATAGTGGGCATCTCCGCCAGCGATAGTGGGCATCTGGGCGAAATCATGCTAACTAGTGCTAAAAGCACTGAAATTTTCCGGGAGCTTACCAACACGACCTTGGATGGAGGCGGCTAGTCTCATCTTCTCCAGTTCATTCCTAGCTTCTGATCGAGCTCCGCGACCGGTCTCGCTGCTCAACATTCTCTCTACCGCCACTGCTAACTGCATCTGCAGAAGAAGGCTGTTGCCGATACGAATACAAGATCATCAGCTTGGCCCGCCGCTCGCTTGGGGAACAAAAGGTGCGTGCGTTTTTCGAATGGTAAATTTCGAGCTTAAGTTGCAGCTCCAATGTGTCATATTCCTCTTCTCCATTCATCTGATAGCCCAGTTACATCTGATAGCCCAGTTACATCTGCACAAGTATAGAACATAATGGCTGGACCTGAGCCCGTGGTGTTCTCCGTCAAGGATAAGATCATCTACTACGCCATCAACTGTGCCTCTCTCGCAATTTGCATCATACAGACGTATGGAAATGTTAAGATTTCTCTCGTATCGGCAACATATTTATTTGTCACACTCTCTATACCTTTCATTATCAGCTGCCTTTCTTTCTGTTTTTGAAGTTATAAACCATCTCTCTTTTCGGAAAATTTGTTTCAGGTTCATGGATACGGCGCACAATGATGCTGGCGAGTTGGTTTTCAACAATTTCTCCCTGGTGGCAAAGTCCGTCAGCTGTTTTAAGATGTTCCTCACAGCGTATCATGATGTTCCAACCAAGGGATCTGAGATGTTTGGGTTCGTGTGTTTGCTTGCCTTCTTCCTTCACGTATATGCTATCACAAGTCATCTCGACATGAATCGCACAGCGTGGGCCAGGACCAAGGTAAGGTTTACTGAATCTATCATCCACACAGTAGTCACTGCACATCATACCAGCATGCAAAGGGGTTTTGTTCTTTGTTGTTCCGTTCGTCTCGATGTTAACCCGCTTTCATTATTTGTCACCTTAACTTTAGTATACATGCATGGTGCTGTGGAGAAACAAAACTTGCTAGCCAAATTTCTACATTGACACTAACAACAGTTTGTCATAGTCCTCTTATCATATCATAAAGCAAGCAGAATTTGTAGCAACATGAATTTAAGTTTAACTTTGCTTTACGGAAGGTGATAAATTTTCAAGTGAATTAAAGTATCAGCAAACAGAGTTTGCCATTGGATGCATCCCCATTACCCAAGAGTTTAGCATCGTTAATTAACTAGGAGATTTGCCTCGAGGGTGATCACAGAGTGTTCCAGGACAAGCTTCTGCCAGTTTAGTGCGTGGTCATTCAGACCAGGGAGGCCGCTGGGCTTTGGCGTTGCCCCGGGGTTTCGGGCTACTCTGTTTTTGCTCTGTTTTGTTCTCTGTTTTCTGGTTAGCTCTTTAGTTTTTAACCTTTGATTAGACTGTGTTTTTTGTACTCTTTGCTCTCCGATTTATAATCAAAAGTCAGCATAAGCTGGATCTTAAAAGGGAGGTGTTTAAACAGTAACTCGCTACCAAGTTCACTAGTACTCGGCACCCTTTTCTTCTTACAGATCGTTGGCATGGCAACCTTAATGGGGGCTGGAGTTTTCTTGCTCTGCCGTGGGATGCTCATCCCAAAGGATCACGTCTGGAACACCGTTGCGGTTCCCGCCGTCCTCATTTTTGTAGAGTTTACTGAGGCTGCTCTACTCATACACACCCAGGTATCTTACCAAAGCATAGCATATAGTACATGATGACAGCGAGATGTTGTGCGCAATACTGGATTTTTTACATTCATCCAAATTTGTGTGGCACAGATAAATGAGGATGGAGGCAATCAAAATTTGCCCCGCGATCTGCTCATTACATTGGCCGAGACACTCATATCCACGTACCAATTTGTCGATTATGCTGAAGAAATACATTGCCCCTGGGATACAGAGAAGATTATTCAATTGGTAAACCCATCCCCCCTCCCCCCCGACACAGACACACACAAGTTAGAAGTAAAGAATGAATTAACATTGTCCTTCGCATTCCCAGGTTGGGAGCGGCCTGCCCGTACTGATCGGAATTTGCCATGTCTGTTGGATCACGTACAAGATGGGCATCTTTGGTGTGGTGGGTGAATGGATCCGGGTGACCCTTCGGGTTTTCGCCGGGAACGAAGAGCAGGCTGCCGGAGCTGTCACGGAGAGCGATGGAGACGGTCATGATGGAGATGGCGATACGGAGCAGCAGCAGATCGGGGAAGAAGGCGTCGAGGTAGTGGTGGCGGTGCCGGCTTAGGTGGACGCATGGATGGATGGCTGCCGGTTAGCCATTTCACACCATTTTTGTAGCGATTCTTTGTTGTACTGAAATCACTGTGTCATATCTTATATCTTATATTTACTAATTGGAGGCCCCATAGGAGTCTCCACGTTAATCCTTGCGGTAAAACAAAATTAACCGTACGATCTTTCTAATTCACGATCGAGATTATTAGATCGCTAAGAGTTTTGGCGTCATGTGTTCGCTGGAAAAAACAAAAACTAGGTCGCTCCCCGGGCAGGCATCGGCCTTCTCCATGCGCATTATTATATTACCTGTCCGATGCTAAAAGCCTAAAAGGAAATCTCGCCTTTCTACGTCGCTCCCGCCGCCGGCCGCTGAATTTACCAGCCGGCCAACCAGAAACAGAAATCTTGCAGGCGGTGCGGCGTTCTCTTTTTCACTACCGCCGCTGGCTGCTAAGGCCATCTCCAGCCGTTCGCCCCCCCAGGTTTCGATCCGGCGCCTTTTGTCTTAGCGCCGGCCGTCTCCAAAACCTGGGGGGGCGAACTCACCAGCCGTTCGGCGGCCCAGGAAACGCCACAGTTCATATCATTTGAAACGCCTTCCATGACTCGGCGAGCAGGATATCCTCCCTGCACGTCCACTTGATGCGCGACTCGACGGGCGGCTTCGGCGCCGTCTTGGTCGGCCCCTTCCTGGGACGGCGGCCTCCTTCGCCATCATTGGCCGGGTCCTCTTCTTCCTGCGTAGGCGCCGTCGCGTCTCCTTCTTCCGCCTCCGCCTCTGCCTCCGCATCCTCTGTGCCGGCGCCAGACGCACCATGTCCGTAATCCCCGCCGCCCTGCGAGAAGAACTCCACACCGCCCTGCGAGAGGAAGCCCGGGCACGCCGCCGCCGCCACCGAGCCGGTGGTGATGATCTCCTCCATGAAGGGGCCGGTATCTTGGCCCAACAGGGACTGTGCGGCGAAGGGGAGGGAACGGCGCAGCGATGGCGAAGTTGCGTAGCCCGGGGAGCCGACATACATCATCGGCGCATGGTGGGGGAAGGTGGTGTTGGGGTTGAAGCCACCATGGTCAGCGTCGGCGTACCCGGGGGAGTACTGGGGTGGCGCGATCCAGCGCGGCGACGGCGACGGCGAGGCGACGGAGTTCTGGCTCCAGCCGGCGAACTGCGGAGGAGGACGAGGAGAGAAGCCCGCGACCCTGCGCTTGGCCGGCGCCGGAGTTGGCGGCTCCTCCAGCTCCTCCACCTCTTCTTCCTCGTCGACGGCCTGGGCCTCGGCCTCCGCCACTAGGTGCGCGGACAGCTCCCTCTGCCGCTGCGCCTTCTCCCTCGTCCGGCGCTGAAGGTTCCCTTGTTCAGGCGCGCCTCCTCGGCGATCCAGGCGGCGTTGCTCATGCCCGGCGGCTTCTCCTTCGGCGCCCTCGGCTTCCGCGGCTTCTTGCCGATCATGGAGGCGCCGACCATGGAGGCGGAGGAGGAGGCGGCAACGGCGACGGCGCGGGGGCCTGTGAATCGGGCGGGAGCCATGGCGGCCAGATCTGTGCAAATGGCGGGAACGGGGCGGGGGAGAGGTATATGTGGGGGGGGGGGAATGGAGGGAAGGGCCAAATTATGGAGGGAAATCGCCTTCCCTCGCCGACAAGCCTGGCCCGCGGACGCCTTTTGCCCCCCAGGCCGAACCCAACAGGCTGGGTTTGGGCTGGGTTCGCCGGCGCGAAACGGCGCTAAAACCGGCGCTAAATCGACTTATGAGGGGCCGGCTGGTGGATTTCGTTACCGCCGGCGCTAAAAAGGCCTCCTGGAGGGATCTGGAGGGGACGGTTGGAGATGGCCTAAGTTGACCAGCCAGAAACTGAGGAAGTACGATCTCACAGCTGGAACAGATGGATGGTTCATTGATCCCGCTCCCACGTTTGTCCACCGTCAGCATGCATCAGCATCAACACGATGTGTTAGACAGCAGAGCAGGGCAGGACCTCCACACGTTTGTCCTCTAATGGATTCATCCTCAATCTAGAGAATTTCTTCCCTACCCCAGTTCTTGAAGTACACGAAGGTTGCTGAATCAAAGATGTTGATTCAGTGGAAAGGATATGTTGGGTTCCAAGCATTCCCACAGCCCAGCGTGGATGTGCCCTAGCATATCGCATCACCCGAACACATATATCATATATGAGTCTGCATGCTTGGACACTGAGGTTTAAGGTCGGTGCTTTCCGTCAGATGTAATTTCTCCCCAGCTTTAAGGTGATGCATGGTATGTATACTAGTTGAATTTTGGCGTGGCGTCACGCCATGCCCTTGGTAAATTTTTTTGTACATTTTTTTTCTTTTTTTTTGGGCAAAATGTTAGTCAAAATTGAAGTGTTCGAACATGTTTTTATTTTGGTATGAATAGACGGCAAATTTTTTTGTGAGCTTTCCTGATATGTTGTGTAGGATATTGAAATCTTTAGTGGTTTGAAACGTTCAAACATGTTTGTATTTCGACGTCAATATTTAATTGAAAGTAGAAAATCCATTTGAATTTGACTGCATATTTTGGGGAAAGTCTATTCGTACGGTGTCGAAATTTTGGCCAAAATGAAATGTTTAAATATATTTGTAACTTGCTATAAGTATTCAGTGTTTTTTTTCTTCAGTATTCTTGATATATTTTATGGAATGTCGGTATATTGACTTAAATGTTGGCCAAATTGGAATTTGCAATCATGTTGTTTATTTTGTATAAAATTATCCAAATCTAAGCCTATTTGAATTAGTCAAGCTTATTTGTTTTGTCAAAAATAGTAAAAAAAAATTCCCTAGAATTCTGATACATTTTTAATATTTTGTCGGTGGGTAATATATGTTTGTATTTTGTCAAAATATTTGTCTGATTTTCATAAATGGAAGATGTAGAGTATATGAGCATTTGTTAAAGTCATTCCATAATTAGAGGAGATTCATTTGGATTTTGTACTAATGTTCTTCAAATTAGAGTAGTGAAATGCCATAAATATTTATTTGAACTCCATATTTAGGGAGAATGCAATATGTGAGATAATATGTGATATATATATATATTTTTAGAGCATTTTTTTAGCAAGTTAAATTTTCAAATATGTTGAATGTATTTTTTTTTGTGAGAAGTATGATATATTTTAGCGTAGGGAAAGCAATTTGTCATATCGAGAATTTTTAAATACTTAGAAAATTGAAATGGTTTTTTGTAAGCTTTTTTGAAATATTTTGTCGTAGTTGCTAAATATTTAGCAAAATGAAATGTGAGCATGTTGATTTATTTTTTTCGAATAAAATTTTTAAGCATATTGGAATGTTCAATTTTGTTCCTTTTTTCCCCCAGGGGTTTCGATCTATTTCAGAGTATTGCGAAATATTTAGGAAGTTGAATTGCTTAGATTAGTTTGTTTTTTAAGCTTTTGATTAGCAGTGCCAAGTTTCCTGAAAAAATTGGTAGAAAGGGAAAAAAAAAAGAGAACTGACAGGACATGCCCATTGCTCAATTGCCCGAGAAAAGTTTAAAATGTATTATGTTTAAAAAATTAAGATTGGAATTATTTTGGAATCTATGATTTGCATTGTTGTAGCTAGTAAGGTCAATAAATTTAATTCTTCTTATTTTTTGAAATCTATGGTCAAATGTTAGGAAGAAATGGAATATTTTGGAGAGAAAGAATTATTTGGGGAAATATTTTTTGTTTTTTTTCGTATGCATGTGTTGCATTATTGTGATTCGTAAGAACGAAGATTTTATTGAATATGTAAACTATTGAATTATATTTTCTAACTTGCAAGAAAATTATTCGTGAATGTTTTCTTTTTATGCATGTTGTATGTATGTCTCGCATTATTGTAATTAATAAATTGGTGCGCTTGTTTGGTGGAATTAGAATTAAAAAAAGATATTTAAAAGTAGTGAAGATTTTAGAAATATTGAAATTCGAAGGGAGTTTATGTTTAAAAATTGTCCAGGTTTGGAAGGTTGTTCAAATTGAGAAGCTGTTTAGTTTTTTTTTAAAGGTTGTAAAATGGTTAAATTTGAAATGCATTTAAATACCTAAAATATTCCAATATAGGTACCCTGCATGCGTGGAAGGTTGTTCAAATTGAGAAGTTGTTCAGTTTTTCTTTTTTTTAAAGGTTGTAAAATGGTTAAATATGAAATGCATTTATATATCTAAAATTGTCCAATGTAGGTACCGTGCATGCGTGGTAAAATTGAAAGTTGGAAATTTCACATTTTAAATTTATGCAATCTTGGAAATTAGTAAAATGCAAAGAAAGCTTAGGGATAAAAAATGTTTAGATTTCAAAATTTGGGCAATTTGGGAAGTTTTTTCAAATTCACTGCTTTCTTTATGTCTGTAAAATGATTAGTTTTGGAAGGCGTCTGAATGTTTGAAATATTCAATTTTTTGGAGATACAGTTAAGGTTAATGTTTTTGCAGCATTTAGTAGTTCTTGGAAGTTGTTTGAATGGCCTAAAACAGTATGTATAAAGTGTTGGAAAATATGTAAAGCATGTGTTATTTTAATTTTTGTTTTTTTGATTCAATTATATTTATCTGGGAAAGAAGTTTACATTGTATTATGTTAAAAAATTAAGATTGTATTATTATGTAAAGCAGCGGAATTTGGTGCGGCGAAATGCCGTACCCGTTGTATTTAAAAATGTTAAAATTTAAAAATCAAGGTAGTTCAAACAGTTTCTATTTTCTGAAAATTGTTGGAGTAAAAAGGTACTACCTGTGAGAAACCTAACTTTCTAAAAAAAATGTTTTAGAAAAAGATGTAATTCACGTTAATTTATCTGATGCGGTTAAACATTTGCCAGCTTGAGATTATCACGATATTTGTTTCTTTTCTTTTTTAATTGACAGTGGGTAACACTATTTGAAAATACAATGTGGGCAGTTGTTTGGTCGTATGGAAGGTTTGTTTTTTTTTTTTTTGAATTTGTAAGTACATATATTGTTGAGTTGTGCACAATGGTTACATCTATTTTTGAGTTATGCACAATGGTTCGTGTTTGTAATTCCGTATTTCAAAATGGCGTCATATTGAAACTGTTTAAGTTTGCAAATAATTGAAATTTAAAAAGGTTTTGTTTTAAAAATGGGCGGACTTTGAAAGTTGCTTAAAGTTGGAAATTGTTGTAGTTGGGAAAATTTACGTTTAAAAAATGTTTGGTTTTCAAAAATTGTTTGAAGTGGAAACGTACTAAGGTGTGAAATCATGTCACGTTCATAAAATAATCGGATTTGAAAGAGTTTTTTTTATGGTTTTATTTGGAAATTTGGATTGAAATGCTCTAAATTGGTTATTTGTTTTACTAAAATGTTGGCAAATGCTGAGAAATTTGAATTTCCGAAATATGTTTGTTTTTTATGTCAGAAATAGTTGGTTTTATGTTTTAGAAATGTTTAGGTTTGAAAATTTGTTCAAATCGGAAAGTTAGTAAGATTTGGGTTATTGTCATGTTTGTAAGATGATTAGATGCGAAAGACTTTTAAAAGTCTAATGTACTGAAATCTGGAATTTGTATTACAATGTTTCAATATGGTTGCAATTTGTTTTTGAGAACGTCCAATTGAAAACTGTTCAAATTTGTAAATTGCTGGGGGGTTTAAAATGCTCTATCATGTTTGTTTAAAATGCTCTATCATGTTTGTGTGTGTCCTACAAATTTGTCCAAATATTTTGGCAATACAAAGAATTCAAACTTTTTCTGTTGTTGCCTTTTTTTTAATTCTAGCCATTTTGATGTTTTCTAATATTTTTTTTTGGATGATCATTTGTGGAAATGTTTCCATTTTCTGCTTTTGATTTAAAATGATTGCTGCAAATGATTTTTGTTTTTCCTGCATTTTTTGTGAAGTTGGATTGAATTGAGTGTTATTTCAAATTTGCTACGATGTAATAATTTAGAAAAGTTCCCAAATAATGTAAAATGATTGTTGTGTTTTTTTACATGTTAGTACAAATTGGTTTGATTTTTTTTTCTAGAGTTGTATTTAGAAAGTTTTGAATTTTTTTGAAGGTATATGAAAAGGCTTGATGTTCACAATTTTTTAGAAATTATTGAAATTTTGTTTTCAGGTCAATTATATTTATTTGGATTTTGAGATTTTAAATAAGTTGGGAAAAGGTCCTAAAGCATTCGGAATGACTACTTTGATTTTACAAATACTTGGAAATTGGTTTGAATTGATTTGGATCTGTATTTAAAAAGTTTGAAAAGTTTTAGAAAATAAGAAAAGAATGGGAAAAAAATTAGAGGGCCGAGGCAGGCGCCCAGGAGCAGGCCAGCCCAGCAGACGGCCCACTGCCCAGCCCAGGCCCGTGGTGGTGTCAGTATGACGTCACCCACGGGCGGAGCTGCCGCGGCGGCGGCGCGGACGCCGGCGGCGAACCACGGCGAGGCAGGACGCGCGGGCGGCCGCACTGGACGCGCCTCGACGCGGGCAACCCGGGAGTGGCGGCGCCGCCGCCTGTAGGTCGCCGGAGCGGCGGCTGCGGCCTGCGGACGCGGCGGCGGACAGCGGGCACGCCGGCGTTGATTCCGGCGACGCCGCGGCGTTCCGGGACGCGAAACTCGTCGAGGAGGCGGAGGAGCGGACGGCGGGGACCTCCGTGTCCGTCGATCTGAGGGAGGAGCACCGGAGCGGCGGCGAGGCGCGTCGGCGCCGGCGCGGCGATCCCGGCGTCGCGCGGAGAAGAGAGAGGGAGGGGTGCTCTGGACGTTTTTGCAGAAAAGGACTCCGAGTTTGTCGTAATTTCTTGTAGGTCCTTCTACTCGTGGTACTGTAGGCTGCGGGTTTTATTTATGGATTTGTGAAGGGCGTTTTTTGCAAAACCGTCACCAGCGTGTTCTGTGAGCCGTCGGATCGCCGGCCGACGGCGGGGATTCAGTACTGTTCCCGCAACAGTATTTACTGTTGCAGGAACAGTGACCAATCGCGGAGAGAGCGCTAAAGGGACGGTCTTTTATATAGTTAGAGATGAGTTGCTTTATCAAAACCTTTCACTCCCTCAGACACGGACATGTAGAGTAGAAACATGCAGATCCTTAGTCATGACGTGCTTGATTTCATAGGACATATTGCAGTAAACTCTGGAGACAAAACTGTGGCAAACAGGAAACATATCGTAATTTTGTTTCTGTAGTACGTGTATGCCGCTGAAGAATTTTGTATTGTCTGAGTGGTTCATATTTTTGCTTTCGTAATGATAAGATATATTTTGATACTTTGCAATAAAAAAGCCGTGTGCATCGATTGATGCAGAGGCTGGGGCCATGCCTCCTTTTCTAAAAAAGATATACCTGATCTGTTGATGTGTTGTAATGGTGTCTCATGTCATTTAATGACTTACTTACTAATAGGATTCTGTATAATTCGTAGCTTTAATGAGTTATTTTAAAATTATCAATGCCATGCATCTGATAGCTGTTACTGTTTTTTTTTGTTATACTTTTCCGCTGCATCTACCAGCGTTATTATTTCAGGTTGTGTTCGATGGTCACTTTTGGGTGCAGATGTGCTTCAAGTGGGACAATGGATCTAGCACCTATATTTGGAATCTCAAGCACGAAATAATTGTATGGTATGCATCTTAAATATTGTTTTTCTTAGATAACGCTTCTATATATTCTCTTCCTTCCACGTCGATCTATGGAATGAATATTTGGTATGCTAGATTATATATGTGTCCAGTCACACATGTATAATACTTCCAGTGCACAGCAGTAGAGTGAAAGCGTGTACTATGTGACCAACTAAATAATTTCTGTTCAGTCATAACACTATTGGTGATTTTCAGAGAGGAAGGTTAAATATTTTAGATTGATGTGCTCGATTAGATATGTTGAATGACCAAAGTAGAGCCCCGGTACATGATTTTAGTTTCTTAGTAGTACTAAATGATACTATTAAAGATTACCTCGAAAGTTACTTAGTTATTTTACTCTCATGTAGTGTGTTTTTAGAATTATGAATACTTTTAATTTTCTTTTCAGCTGTTTTCTAACCACTAGATTATGGTGCATGATAATGACGAAGGTTGCAACAGTGGAATTGGGACGTACCTTGGACATTGCATACCATCTTGAAAAAACTAAAACTCATAAGAGGCATATCCCCAAAGCTAATAATATTTTGCGTGGATTAGGAGTTGAATTAACAATACACACGCAGATACCCGACAGGTAATCCATGAAAAAATACACCATCTAACTGGATTAGAAGTATGTCTATGCATTTCCACATTGATTGATAACTATACATGAACTCGCAGAATAAGGAAAATTGATTAAGATCAAAGATGTATCTTTGATTATGTTTGTCGAGAATTAGGATAATACTAAATGTTTTTTAGAGGTTGAATGAAGAACAGCCACACAAACACCCGCCAGGCAATAGAACGCCAATCTTCGATGAAAAAAATCTATCTAATTTTACCATTTAAATATTTGATTAGTTATTCCAAAAAAATCATGATACTAAGTAACTTATGGGTTCTCCGATTCTCGCTATCTCTTTTTTAATGAATTCTTATAATTGTGAAAATGAACTAAACTTAAAGGTGTATCTTCATGTAAAATCTTTCCTCCCTTAGTTATGATTTTTTCCAGTTTCATTTGAATAATTTACATTGTTAGCATATAATATATCATGATCCAGGTAGATATACTATACAATGACTTGCAATTAATATATAACACAATTAAGTAGAACCCAAAGCACCAAGTATTCCTAAACTATTGCATGGTATTACAACAATCATCCAAGTTGAAATTATCTATTGGCCTATATAATTTAGTTTTCAATAGTTTCAAAATACAAAAAGTATTTTGAACAAATATCACCTTATATTTTCTTTAATTACTAGCCCGTGCGATTGCACGGGTTGATGACTAGTAGATATAGTACAGGGTGGGAATATTTTGTTACGGCAAACAACCCTATGTATTGTTTGTAATGCATACTCTAACATAGTGAGAAAATAATCTCGTGCTGTACCTGCGATAAAATCACTCTTCTTGTATCCGTGGCGCTGTGGTGCAAGAGTGAAAGCTTAGTCTGATAGCCTGATAGGAAGCAACATAGGCAAAGACGAGGGAAAACGAGGACGCCTGGAATTTTCAATCGACATGCTTTTATGGTGGCCGAACTGGCCCATAAACTTCTTCTAGCCCACTCTAACAAACTATGGTAACGGGACCGCACATTGCATGGTAGGTGGGAAAGTGTTTTCTACGTAGATCTGTATTTCATCTGTATTGTAACGTACCAACAATATATTCTCACCAGAAAATAATATTTATTAATTAATCCCAAAATATTTTTTTAATGGTTTCCACAAAATCTATTTAATAAATGTTTCAAATTTTCATTTTCTAATCAATTTCTTATTATTTGTTCAATCCCAATATATGCATATTTGTCATTTTTGTTGAGTCTAGAATACAAGGTAGTTTGTATCTCATTTGAACTCTGGAAATTCGTTGGTTCTTTCGAAGCAACACATTAGGATCATACGGTGTTGGAGAAGGCTTGCAGTCTCTATACCCGAAACGATTCAAGACCTTTTCCACGTAGTGGGATTGAAGCAGATTAATCCCACCATTATTATCTCTCAAAAGATTGATGTTCAAGATAATATCAGCTACTTCTAGATCCTTCATCTCGAAACAACGAGATAAGAAATCATTGACTTCCTTAATCACATTAAGGTTGGTTCCGAATATCAGTATGTCATCAACGTGCAAACACAGAATAACTCACTCACCCCCACCATGACGATAGTACACACATTTATCAGCTTTGTTTACAACAAAGCCTTAGCGGTTAAAGTCTTTAAAAACTTCTCGTGCCACTACTTAGGGGCTTTTTAAGGCTATACAACGACTTCAATAATTTGCACACCTTTCCTTCTTGACCAGGTACCACAAAACCATCTGGCTGCTCCATGTAAATTTCCTCATCCAACTCTCCATTTAGGAAGGCCGTTTTAACGTCCATTTGATGGACGAGAAGACCGTGCGTGGCAGCCAATGATAGTAGCACATGAATGGTGTCAGTCTAGCTACATGTGAGTTAGTATCAAAAAAGTCTTACCTTCCGTTTGGGTATAACCCTTCGCCACAAGCCGTGCCTTTTTTTATTTTTCAATAGTATCATCAGGCTTCAGCTTCTTCTTGAACACCCACTTGCATCCTACAGGTTTGCACCCATAAGGACGATCCATGATTTCGCAATTTCCGTTAGCTAAGATGGAATCCATCTCACTACGGATAGCTTCCTTCCAGTAGTCAGCATCCAACGATGCATAGCCTTCTAAAATAGAACTGGGAGTGTCATCACCAAAAGACTTTACAGTCCTCTGTCTCTTACTCCTTTTAGGAGTTTCATTGTCATCATCCACAACATTTTCATGGTGTTCTATCGAAATGGTGGGTTCAGGAATTTTAACTAATTCTTGACTAGATGAACTAGGCATCTCCTGATTTGATGAGCTCGGCATTATCCTTCATGGGAAAGATATCCTCAATGAAAGTCACATCATTCGACTCCATGATTGTACCAACATGCATGTCGGACACCTCAGATTTTACTACCAAGAATCTATAACCAATGCTATGAAATGCATAGCCCAGAAAAACACAATCCACGATTTTTTTCCAAGCTTGCGCTTCTTGGGAATTGGTATATTAACTTTCACCAAACAACCCCAAGTCCGTAAGTAGGAGAGTTTTAAACTTTTCTACTCAAACTCCTCAAAGGGAGTTGTCTATTTGTCCTTCATGGGAACTCGGTTTAGGACATGACACGCAGTCAATATCGCTTCCCCCACCAGCCTTGGAGAGACCCAATGTGTCTAACATGGCGTTAACCAAATCAGTTAGAGTACGATTCTTTCTTTTAGCTACCCCATTTGATTGGGGTAAGTAGGGAAGTGTCCTCTCATGGATTATACCGTGTTCTGCACAGAAGGAGTCAAATTCATTGGAAAAATACTCTCCACCACGGTCGGACATAAGCCTCTTAATCTTTTGATTAAATTGGTTTTCTACTTCACCTTTATAGATCTTGAAATAATTCAAAGCCTCGTCTTTGATTTCAAGAGATACACATAACAGTATCTAGTGAAGTCATCAATTAACATCATGAATTATTTCTTTCCACCTTTTGTCAACACACCATTCATCTCAGAAAGATCAGAATGTATGAGTTCTAGAGGTGCCAAGTCTCTTGCCTCGGCAGTCTGATACGTCTCAAACGTATCTATAATTTCTGATGTTCCATGTTGATATTATACCAATTGTTACAGGTTTTATATACACTTCATAGCATTTTTATGCATTTTCTGGGACTAACCTATTAACAAGATGCCACAGTGCCAGTTCCTGTTTTCTGCTATTTTTGTATTCCAGAAAAGCTAGTCTGGAAATATTCTCGGAATAGGACGAAACTTGGACATAACCTCCTATTTTTCCAACACGACGACGGAGTCCAGAGGAGACACGGAGGGGAGCCACGTGGCGCCCACACCATGGGGCCGTGCGCCCCCCTGCCGCACCGTGGGGTGGGGCCCTCGTGGCTCCGCAGCCGCCGCCCTTTCGCCTATTTATTCCTCCCGACGCGAAAACCCTAAATACCCGAGCCATTACCCACGAAAAGTTCCAGAGACGCCGCCGCCGTCAACCCTAGCTCGGGAGGGTTCAGAAGCTCTTCCCGGCACCCTGCCGGAGAGGGGAATCATCACCGGAGGGCTCTACATCACCATGCCTGCCTCCGGAGTGATGCGTGAGTAGTTCATCCTTGGACTACGGGTCCATGGAAGTAGCTAGATGGATGTCTCTCCACTTTATGCTATCATGTTTAGATCTTGTGAGCTGCCTATCATGATTAAGCTCATCTTATTGTAATGCTACATGTTGTGTTTGCTGGGATCCGGTGAATATTGAATACTATGTCAAGTTGATTATCAATCTATCTTATATGTTATTTATGATCTTGCATGCTTTCCGTTACTAGTAGATGCTTTGGCCAAGTAGATGCTTGTAAATCAAAGAGTGAGTATTTATGCTAGATAGTGGGTTCATGCCTCCGGTAATCTGGGAGAGTGACAATAACTTCTAAGATTGTGGATGTGCTGTTGCCACTAGGGATAAAATAACCGATGCTTAGCTAAAGGGTACGCCGTTAGGTCTAATGCATTTGTTTACTTTACACACATTACTTAATGCAATTATCCGTTGCTTGCAACTTAATACGAACGGGGAACTCGGTATGACAACCTGGCGGTGGATTATTAGTCATAGACGCTGTTGGATAACGGTCTATGTAATTTGTCGTAATGCCCACATGAATATCATAGTAATCATCATGTCATATATATGTATTGTTATGCGCTCAATATTTTGTCAATTGCCCAGCTATAATTTGTTCACCCAGCATGTTAGTTATCTGTTATGGAGAGACACCACTAGTGAACTGTGGACCCCGATCCATTCTTTTACACTGATAATACAACCAACTGCAAACACTGTTCCTTTTCATTCTCTGCAATTTACTACTGTTTTCCACACCATACGTTTAATCCTTTGTTTTCAGCAAGCCGGTGAGATTGACAACCTCACTGTTTCGTTGGGGCAAAGTAGTTTGATTGTGTTGTGTGCAGATTCCACGTCAGCGCGCCACTGACAACCTTCCGAAGTGATTTCTTGCTCCTACTGGTTCGATTAAACCTTGGTTTCATACTGAGTGAAAACTGCTGCTACACTGCATCATACCTTCCTCTTGGGGTCTCCCAGCGAATGTGTGATCCACGCAATCAAGCATATTTTCTGGCGCCGTTGCCGGGGAGCAGAAGCACTTCGGTTCAGCAATCTCCTTGCCTTCCTTCCACACGCCATATTTTCTGACGCCATATTGGGAAGCAAGAGGATTTCTGCAAGGGGAGTTTCACGCTTCCAATCTCTTTACTTTGTTATCATCTTGCTTAGTTTATTTTTATTTAATCTTGTTTTCTTTATTTATCAAAAACACAAAAAAATTAGTTTCTTGCATTTAGTTTATTTCGGTTTGTTATTATGTCTAGTTATTTATTTGCTATCAATGTCTTATCTCTATGAAATTAGATCTTGTTGGCAAGGTGGGTCCACGGAGGATGAAAGAAGATATTATAGGAATTACCGCTTGTCACAAAAAGGGATGTACTTATGGAAAATCTTAAATCAACTAGAGGAATATGCTAGAAATTTATGCTTTATATTTGGCAAATCTTTTTACTTTAATGAATCTGATTGTTATAGGAAGTCTAAACATTTTTCTTTCCAATGTGCTTGTAATGATAATGAAACCTTAGCTTCTTATGTTAAAGGTTACTATAAACCTTGGTTTCATACTGAGTAAAAACTGCTGCTACACTGCATCATACCTTCCTCTTGGGGTCTCCCAGCGAACGTGTGATCCACGCAATCACAGTCGTATGAGACATGCGTGTTTGCTTTGCTTGAACACACACTTGACACTTAGAACCCTTGACAGTAGTGAAACTGGAGATTAAATTCAATTTGGCTAGCCGCGTCATGCACCCAAAACAAATAGGACAAAGACGTGAATGCCAGACATTTGATTCAATAGTAGTGCAAAAATGATTGACAACTTTATTACAAACGTCTGACAATGACAAGCGGAATAAGCCTCCGCACTCATAGCCTTTACCGACGGAAGTTCCAAACTTGGACACTACAAATTTATTGGACTCAAAAACTATCTTGTAACCATCTCGACATAGAAGAGATCCGCTAGCAAGATTCTTATTGATGGAGGGCACATGATGAACGTTATTCAGGCGCACGATCTTCCCCGAAGTAAACTTCAGATCGACCGTACCAACACCACGAACAGAAGGACGTGACCCATTTCCCATCAGCACGGAAGAAGTCCCTGCGACCTGATATGAAGAAAATATTGAGATATCAGCACAAACATGTACATTGGCACCCGTATCAATCCACCATTCAGGAGAATGACATACTGAAAAGATAGTTGGAAATATATATACCGTACCCAGCATCTTTCATCTTAGTATCTCCAATGACAACATTAGCGGTCTTGCCGCTCTTCCCGTGCTCCTCAAATCGGTTAGGGAATCTTGGAGCCCAGTGATTAGGGTCACCGCAAACATGACAGGATCCCTTCTTCCAATCGGTCTTCCTCTTGAAGTTGGTAGACTGTGAAGGATTGTTCTTTTTATCATACTTGCCTTTGTCCTCAGACTTATTCTTGTTCTTGGGCTTTTAGGACTGGGAGTTCTTCTTCTGAACAAAGTTAGCACTCGAACCTCCTTCAAAACCTCGAGCTCGTGTGTCTTTAGCTCTCGCCTTTTCTTCCACATCAAGCAACCCAATGAGATCCATAACGGAAAAGTCCTATCTCCTGTGCTTCAGAGAGGTAGCAAAATTCCTCCACGAAGAAGGGAGTTTGGCAATGATGCCTCCGGCAATTAACTTGTCACGTAACACACACGAAACTTACTCAAGTTCCTTAGCAATGGACTGTATCTCATGAGCCTGCTCAACAATGGAGCGCTCACCGGTCATCTTGTAATACAAGAACTGCTCCATGACATACAATTCACTGCCTGCGTCCGAGACCCCAAATTTGGCCTCGAGCGCATCCCACATGCCCTTGCCCATAGTGATGGACAAATACGGGTTGACAATCATGTCACCAAGAATGCTGAGAATAGCAGCCCTCAAAAGGGTATCGGCTTCCGGAAAATCTCTCTCCTCTTCGGAGTAAGCTCTCCTTCTGGCTTGTGATACGTCTCAAACATATCTATAATTTCTGTTGTTCCATGTTGATATTATACCAATTGTTACATGTTTTATATACACTTCATAGCATTTTTATGCATTTTCTGGGACTAACCTATTAACAAGACCACAGTGCCAGTTCCTGTTTTCTGCTGTTTTTGTATTCCAGAAAAGCTAGTTGGAAATATTCTCAGAATTGGACGAAACTTGGACAGAACCTCCTATTTTTCCAACACGAAGACGGAGTCCAGAGGAGACACGGAGGGGAGCCACGTGGCACCCACACCATGGGGCCGCGCGGCCCCCCTGCCGCGCCGTGGGGTGGTGTGGGGCCCTCGTGGCTCCGCAGCCGCCGCCCTTTCGCCTATTTATTCTCCCGACGCGAAAACCCTAGATACCCGAGCCATTATCCACGAAAAGTTCCAGAGACGCCGCCGCCGTCAACCCTAGCTCGGGAGGGTTCAGAAGCTCTTCCCGGCACCCTGCCGGAGAGGGGAATCATCACCGGAGGGCTCTACATCACCATGCCTGCCTCCGGAGTGATGCGTGAGTAGTTCATCCTTGGACTACGGGTCCATGGCAGTAGCTAGATGGTTGTCTCTCCACTTTATGCTATCATGTTTAGATCTTGTGAGCTGCCTATCATGATCAAGATCATCTTATTGTAATGCTACATGTTGTGTTTGCTGGGATCCGATGAATATTGAATACTATGTCAAGTTGATTATCAATCTATCTTATATGTTATTTATGATCTTGCATGCTTTCCGTTACTAGTAGATGCTTTGGCCAAGTAGATGCTTGTAACTCCAAGAGTGAGTATTTATGCTAGATAGTGGGTTCATGCCTCGGTAATCTGGGAGAGTGACAATAACTTCTAAGATTGTGGATGTGCTGTTGCCACTAGGGATAAAATAACCGATGCTTAGCTTAAGGGTACGCCGTTAGGTCTAATGCATTTGTTTACTTTACGCACATTACTTAATGCAATTATCCGTTGCTTGCAACTTAATACCAACGGGGAACTCGGTATGACAACCTGGCGGTGGATTATTAGTCATAGACTGTTGGATAACGGTCTATGTATTTTGTCGTAATGCCCACATGAATATCATAGTAATCATCATGTCATATATATGCATTGTCATGCGCTCAATATTTTGTCAATTGCCCAGCTGTAATTTGTTCACCCAGCATGTTAGTTATCTTTATGGAGAGACACCACTAGTGAACTGTGGACCCCGGTCCATTCTTTTACACTGATAATACAACCAACTGCAAACACTGTTCCTTTTCATTCTCTGCAATTTACTACTGTTTTCCACACCATACGTTTAATCCTTTGTTTTCAGCAAGCCGGTGAGATTGACAACCTCACTGTTTCGTTGGGGCAAAGTAGTTTGATTGTGTTGTGTGCAGATTCACGTCAGCGTCAGCGCACTGACAACCTTCAGAAGTGATTTCTTGCTCCTACTGGTTCGATTAAACCTTGGTTTCATACTGAGGGAAAACTGCTGCTACACTGCTTCATACCTTCCTCTTGGGGTCTCCCAACGAACGTGTGATCCACGCAATCAAGCCTTTTTCTGGCGCCGTTGCCGGGGAGCAGAAGCACTTCGGTTCAGAAATCTCCTTACTTCCCCTTCCACACGCCATCTTTTCTGGCGCCGTTGCCGGGAGCAAGAGGATTTCTGCAAGGGGAGTTTCACGCTTCCAATCTCTTTACTTTGTTATTGTCTTGCTTAGTTTATTTTTATTTGTCTTGTTTGCTTTATTTATCAAAAACAAAAAAATTAGTTTTCTGCATCTAGTTTATTTCGGTTTGTTATTATGTCTAGTTGTTTACTTGCTATCAATGGCTGGTCTCTCTGAAGCGAAATCTTATTGGCTAAGTGGGTTCACAGAGGAACAACAAAATTATTATAAGGAATACCGCTTATCTCAAAAAGGGAAATATTTATGGGAACAAATAAGTAGATTGAATTATTTTGCTAAAAACTTGTGCTCTACTTATGATGAATCCTACTGCTTTAATGAATCTTTATGTTGTAGAAGGCATAAACACCTCCCTTTCCAATGTGATTATAATGATAATGAAACCTTGGCTGCTTATGCTAAAGGAAACTATGACTTTGTTAATCTTGAACAAATTGAAGAATTTTTTGTTTTTAAGGGTGCCTATGAAATTGCTGGTTATATTCAAGATGATGATGCTCCTTATAGATCTGATACTTTTGCTATGCTTGGATATTGCCTTGAGTATTATAATGATAATCCTTATATTACTGAATTTCTTGAGAAAAGACATCCTCAAAAAGAAGAGACCATTGTCTTGCAGGAACCTGTAGAAGAAGAAACTACTGCTGAAGCTGAAAGCTCATTGGATGAAAAAGAGGAGGAGAGTGATGAACAAAAGAAGGAAGAATGGATTAGCTACCCATGCCTACCTTCTAATGAGAGTAACTCTTTACCTCTTACATTATTTGATCACCCTCCATCCTTATCAAAGGAGGATGAATGTTATGTTCCTGTGGATTCTCTTGAAATATTCCCTATGAGTAAAACTTGTGGAAATGAGTATGCTACTGTTATTTATGATAATCCATGCTATTTTGATAAATCTTATGATAATCCTTTATTTGTGCGTAATTTCGAAATGCATGGTAATGAGAAAGTTTGTTTAGAAAATGTTTATGATAAAGCTCTAGATGATGGTCCTATATTGCTTGATAATATTATGTATTCTACTAATGAAAATGGGATAGGAGAGGTCTTGAATTTATCTAGATGGAGTCCCATACCTCTTGAGAATGATCAATCATCTTGTTATAAAATGGTTAAAAGTGGGTTTGAAAGTTTTAATCCCACTATTTTGGAGCTTGATAAAAAGTATGTGTTTGTAGATCATGAAAAGCATGCTTTATGTGATAGTTATATTGTTGAGTTTGTTCATGATGCTACTGAAAATTATTATGAGAGAGGAAAATATGATTGTAGAAATTTTCATGGTACTAAAACACCTCTCTATATGCTGAAAGTTTTGAAGTTGCTCTTGTTTTACCTTCCTATGCTTGTTACTTTGTTCTTTATGAATTTATTTGCGTACAAGATTCCTATGCATAGGAGTGTTAGATTTAAACATGTTTTATATATGCTTCTTGATGCTCTTTTTATGTTTCAACTCTTATCCTTATGTGAGCATCATTAAAATATTCTAGCCTAGCTAAAAGGCGTTAAAGAAAAGCGCTTATGGGAGACAACCCATTATTTTATTTCTGCAATTTTTCTTTTTTTTTGAGTCAAGGAGTTGTTTACTTCTGTAACAATTCCTTTGTATCTTTATTTTATCGCATTGTTGTGCCAAGTATTGCCTCTAATAGGAAGATGATGCTAGATTTGGATTTCTGCGCAGGAACAGATTTCTGCTGTTCACCGTTTTAATTCTGTAAAATCACAGAAAAATTATTTAAATCTGAAATTTTTGTGCGTGATCCTCAGATATGTACGCATCTTTCGTTAGTTTAAAGTTTTTCGATCTGAGCAACGTAAGTGCCTCGAAAAAATTCGTCTTTGCGGACTGTTCTGTTTAGACAGATTCTGTCTTTTATTTTTCGCATTCTCTCTTTTACTAGTGTTGAGTGGAATTCTTTTTTAGGGTGAAGAGCTTCACATAACATCAGTGGCAGTAGCTAATGTTAAAAGTAACGGTCATGTTTGTGTCCTTATAGAACATGTGAGTTTTTGATTGTGCACTAACCCTCTAATGAGAATTACTTTGAGTTTGGTGTGGCGGAAGTTTTCAAGGGTCAAGAGAGAAGGATGATATAATGTGATCAAGAAGAGTGAAGAGCTTAAGCTTGGGGATGCTCCCATGGATCACCCCAGCATATTTCAAGAAGACTCAAGCGTCTAAGCTTGGGGATGCCCAAGGCATCCCCTTCTTCATCAGCAACTTATCAGGTCATCTCTAGTGAAACTATATTTTAATTCTTTCACATCATATGTGCTTTACTTGGAGCGTCTGTGTGCTTTTATTTTCAGTATTTTATTTTTCTTATGGTCAACTTGATTGGACCCCAGCATTCTTGATTGGGAGAGAGACACGCTCCGCTTTTTCATATGAATACTCCTATTCTTCACTTATACTTGTTGAGTATTCTTATCTAGCTATTGCTATGCTTTTAGCTCCTGTTTTTCATGCATCTCTTATTCAGAGCTGTTAGTTCTTTTAAAGAAAGTACTCTCTTGCTTCACTTATAATTGTTTGGAGAGTTTATGTTGAAATAAATTGATTGGTGTTTGGTTGGAACAGAAAATGTTGCATGTGGTAGATGGTATAATGGAAAAAGCTTACATATTCTTGTAGATCATTGTATTGGATAATTTGATACTTGTCAATTGTTTTGAGTTATCAAGTAGTTCATGTTTAAGCTTTTGTATCATGTAGTTAAAACCTATTAATGAAGAACTACCGTAAAGCTCGTTGAAATTTGGTTTGCATGATTGGTATCTCTAAGGTCTAGATATTTTCTAGTAAAAGGGTTTGGTTAACAAGGAAGACAGTGTAGAGTCTTATAATGCTTGCAATATGTTTTCATATAAGCCTTGCTGTGTCGGTTGATATCCTGTGTTTGCTTCAAATAACCTTGCTAGCCTAAACTCTGTACTGAGAGGGAATGCTTCTCGTGCATCCAAAACCTTGAGCCAAATCCATGCCATCTGTGTCCACCATAACTACCTATATGTGGTATTTTCTTGCCATTCCAAGTAAATTTTTCATGTGCTACCTTTAAACTATTCAAACTTTATTACTCCTATTTTGTGTCAATGTTTACCAAGCTCATGAGGACGGGGTGGATGTCTTTATGTCAACTGTCAAACAGACTTTACCACCGGACTAGCGGCATATACATCCGCTTATCCATTAATTTTGCAAAAAGAGCTGGCAAATGGGGTGCCCAGTCCCAATTAATTACAACTTTAACCGCTTAATTCTCTTCACATTTTTGCCCTGATTTATCAGTCAAGCAATGACAAACAGTGAAATATCTGCATGTGTAAACAAAAGAGAAAGAGGGATGATCTGCCTTGCTGGTAGAAATAACGTCCTTCATGGGAGCCGCTCTTAAAAGTCTGGTTGGCAGGGGTCATATTGTACTTTCCATTTTCTGATTCGTTGACAATTAACAAACACCTCTCAAAACTTATTTTTACTCTCTATATGATTTCAAAAACTTAAAAAGCTCTAGCACATGATTTAATCCCTGCTTCCCTCTGCGAAGGGCCTTTCTTTTACTTTTATGTTGAGTCAGTTTACCTACTTCTTTCTATCTTAGAAGCAAACACTAGTGTCAACTTTGGTGCAACAATTTTTATATGCTCGTATATTGCACTTATTATATGCTTTGTGTTGACAAATATCCATGAGATATATATGTTGAAAGTTGAAAGCAATTGCTGAAACTTAAATCTTCCTTTGTGTTGGTTAAATACCTTTTGCTTAGAATCTATTGCTTTATGAGTTAACTCTTATGCAAAACTCCTTGATGCTTGTCTCGAAAGTACTATTCATGAAAAGTTTTTGCTTATATGATTCAGTTGTTTGCTCATTATCTACTTGCTAGCAAACTATAGACCATTGACCTGGATCACTTCATTCATAACATGTGCTTTACAGTATTATTTGATCAAGATTATGATTGTAGCATGTCACCTCAGAAATTATTTTGTTTTTATCGTTTTACCTACTCGAGGACGAGTAGAACTAAGCTTGGGGATGCTTGATACGTCTCAAACGTATCTATAATTTCTGATGTTCCATGTTGATATTATACCAATTGTTACATGTTTTATATACACTTCATAGCATTTTTATGCATTTTCGGGACTAACCTATTAACAAGATGCCACAGTGCCAGTTCCTGTTTTCTGCTGTTTTTGTATTCCAGAAAAGCTAGTCTGGAAATATTCTCGGAATTGGACGAAACTTGGACAGAACCTCCTATTTTTCCAACACGAAGACGGAGTCCAGAGGAGACAGGAGGGGCCACGTGGCCCCACACCATGGGGCCGCGGGCCCCCCTGCCGTGCCGTGGGGTGGTGTGGGGCCCTCGTGGCTCCGCAGCCGCCGCCCTTTCGCCTATTTATTCTCCCGACGCGAAAACCCTAATACCGAGCCATTATCCACGAAAAGTTCCAGAGACGCCGCCGCCGTCAACCCTAGCTCGGGAGGGTTCAGAAGCTCTTCCCGCACCCTGCCGGAGAGGGGAATCATCACCGGAGGGCTCTACATCACCATGCCTGCCTCCGGAGTGATGCGTGAGTAGTTCATCCTTGGACTACGGGTCCATGGCAGTAGCTAGATGGTTGTCTCTCCACTTTATGCTATCATGTTTAGATCTTGTGAGCTGCCTATCATGATCAAGATCATCTTATTGTAATGCTACATGTTGTGTTTGCTGGGATCCGATGAATATTGAATACTATGTCAAGTTGATTATCAATCTATCTTATATGTTATTTATGATCTTGCATGCTTTCCGTTACTAGTAGATGCTTTGGCCAAGTAGATGCTTGTAACTCCAAGAGTGAGTATTTATGCTAGATAGTGGGTTCATGCCTCCGGTAATTGGGAGAGTGACAATAACTTTAAGATTGTGGATGTGCTGTTGCCACTAGGGATAAAATAACCGATGCTTAGCTTAAGGGTACGCCGTTAGGTCTAATGCATTTGTTTACTTTACGCACATTACTTAATGCAATTATCCGTTGCTTGCAACTTAATACCAACGGGGAACTCGGTATGACAACCTGGCGGTGGATTATTAGTCATAGACTGTTGGATAACGGTCTATGTATTTTGTCGTAATGCCCACATGAATATCATAGTAATCATCATGTCATATATATGCATTGTTATGCGCTCAATATTTTGTCAATTGCCCAGCTGTAATTTGTTCACCCAGCATGTTAGTTATCTGTTATGGAGAGACACCACTAGTGAACTGTGGACCCCGGTCCATTCTTTTACACTGATAATACAACCAACTGCAAACACTGTTCCTTTTCATTCTCTACAATTTACTACTGTTTTCCACACCATACGTTTAATCCTTTGTTTCCAGCAAGCCGGTGAGATTGACAACCTCACTGTTTCGTTGGGACAAAGTAGTTTGATTGTCTTGTGTGCAGGCTCCACGTCAACAGTCAGAACTCCCTGCAACAGCTCTTTTCTGGCACCGTTGACAACCTTCAGAAGTGATTTCTTGCTCCTACTGGTTCGATTAAACCTTGGTTTCATACTGAACGAAACTGCTGCTACACTGTTTCATACCTTCCTCTTGGGTCTCCCAATGAACGTGTGTCTACACGCATCAGCTTGCCTTTAGCAGCGTGAAAATTCTTCATGGTTTCAATCCAGAGAGTGGCTCTCGCACGCCACTTCTTGTAATTCACTCCATCGATCGAAAGGAGCGGGCCTCAGCGAAGCAGCAAAACCAATAGGAGAAATGATGGAGGGATAATAACCCGGTAGGCCCATGACGAGGAAAACATGACCCGCCAGGCAGGAGGCCCGGCGAGGCCAGCTAACCCTCAGCATAGGCCGGGTTACGGTGCTGGGCTGGTATCTTGGCGATGACCCGGCTATTCATGAAGAATATTCCAGAAGGTCCGAGGCGGTTCAAGAGGCGGTTCTATACTTGGAATACACGAAGGATAAAGGGTAGTAGTAGGACTCAGAGTTCGGGTAGAACCCGGCCTATATTGTACGCGACCAGGAGGCCCGGTATCTATATAAACCGGCCCCTGCCCCTTAGACAGAGAAGACTTTTCGTAATCCCAAGCTTTAGGAGAGACATACAATCCTTGTAACCTAGATCGAGATCCGGCTCTGTTGTAGTAGCCGGGTTATCGAGACAGAGATCGAGATTAATAATAAGATAGCAGGAAGTAGGTCTTTATCTCCAATGGAGAGGCCGAACCTGGGTAAACCTTTGTCCCCTGCCGTGCTAAACAAACACCCAGACACCAGAGTCGCCTTGCCCAAAAGTTTAAGCTACCCTCAAGTAGCATCTGCCGTGTTTTCTACCCCACGACAGTTGGCGCCGTCTGTGGGAATCGCGTCCAAGGGTGTCACCATCATGGGTGAAGCAAGGCAAGGGGTCGAAAACTTCGTCTTTGGCCAGATCACAACCAATGAGCAAGGAGAGCTCATCGTTGATGATTTTGGCTGGGGACCGGACTCGGATCTACTAGAATCAGGTGATGTTATTCCAATTGGCCAAGTTAATGTTTTTGTGGGCATGATTACAACTAGATCTGCTAGTGATGGAGATTATGAATCTGTGTCAGGAGCCGCCACAATTGTTCAATCTGATGGAGAGGAATCAGTTGGCACAGCTGAAGTTGAGGGGTCCTGAACACGCTGGAGGAACGGCTGGATGACCCGGCAGGAATCCCGGGCGACGCGGTGGAACGAGCCGGGTCGGAATCAATCTTGCCCCTGTTCGAAGGCCGGTTTGGGTATGATGCAGAAGAAGAGGATGATGAGGAACAAGAGTCAAGTCCAAGCCCGGTACGTAGGGTAGCGGTGTACACCGCGCCTTCGTCCAGCATGCAACCGTCACCATCAGCTGTTGTTCCACCGGTCTTTACCCCGGGTCAACAGCAGCTGCCCCCAATTCTGGAGTTGGCAGAACAGAGGGTTGATGGAGAGCCGGCTTCGGTCTCGGAGGAAAGCGAGGGTACGGCAAGATACAGAAACAGTTTTGGGTTCCTGCATAACCGGGCCCAAGGAGAGGAAAGAAGTAACATAGCAGCTGCCCCGGCCTTGTTTAACAATGGCCTGGTCTTAGATCCATCAGCACTTACAAGGTTGGTTACTCCAGAAAACGCAGCAGTTAGAGCAATGGAATTGGATACAGCACGCCGAGCGTTGGAGCAGATGCGCAGGGACGCCGAGGCAGAGAGGCAAGAAATAGAAGCAAGAAAGAAGCAAATAGAAGAGGAGGAAAATCGTCTCAACGAGGCAACCCGGGCACACCGGAGGAGGCATCAAAGCCGGCTGGGCCTTGGGGAAAGTATAGCAAACCCAGTGCCTGTGGCAGCATTGTTCAGAACTCCAGAAGACCAGCCTATTGGCGCAACTCAGGTGGCACCAGTGGCTAGGGCAAGTACAGAGCAAATAGAGGAACAGCGAGAACTGATGTAGCAGCAACAGCAGCGCCGGGTTTGCCCGCTGGAGGAGCCAGGGGAAATCCGGGTCTGCCGCCTAGAACACCAAGGTTTCACACGCCGGTGGGTCACTATTCAAATCCAGCGGATAACGTGTATGCAGCAACCTTGGCACTTGATAGAATTCCACTGGGAAATACACCGGCAGAGATTGAAGCCCGGCGTGCCATAGATATGTTACGTACTGCAGTAGTTCAGCAGACAAGTATTCAAGAGAGAAAAGTGCGTTGCATTCTACAACGTATCGTAGTAGGAGCCGCAATGGAGGAAACCCGCCGTTGGCCGGGCCTGCAGCGGCACAGCAGCCAAACCCGCCCCAGCAAAATCAGAATCAAAATAATCAGCAGCATCAACCCGCCCCAGCAATTTCCATAGCACAGCAGATAGTTAATAGATCACGCAGGGAGAAGTGCAGGTAATGCAAACCCGGTAGTACCTGCAGCAGGAGTACCTCAAGGAGGACCGGGCCCTGCGCCAGCCGCGTCTGCAAGCTCACCCGGTAATGTCAATGTTTCAGCAAGTTCTTCTAGTTTAGCCGGGCCAAAATGTCTTTCAGATTCCATCAGAGCAGAACCTTTCCCTGAGAAGTTCAAAGAGCCAAGCAAGATATCCAACTATGAGCCTAGCATGGATCCGGCTAGTTGGTTGAGCAGTTATGAGATGGCAATGTGTATACGCAATGCCACAGAGAATGTTTGCGCCAAGTACATGTATTTGATGATGAGTGATGGAGCAGCAAAGTTGTGGTTTAAAAATCTACCAGAGAAATCCATTAATTCCTGGGATGAGTTGAAGGCAGTTTTCACCAAGCATTTTCAGGTACGTGCAAGCGTTTGTTTTCCATCGAGGATCTTGATCGTGTATACAGAAAAAAGGCGAGTCAGCACGTCATTGGATGGGCCGGGTCACGGAGATCTTGCACTCCTCATCTGGTATTGAGCCAAAGGACGCCATTTCATCAATGGAGAAAACTTGTAAGTATGCACCACTTGTCCAGAAGCTGGGTCGCATGAAGGAAGGGCACCGGGTTAAACCGGTCACCATGGCAGAGTTGATGGATGCTTGCAACAGGCATGCAGCCACAGACAAGACTCAGGATGAGCCTGAGGAGGAGAAGGGGAAAGGCACGGCAAATAATGGTGGAAGGAACAATAATGGCTCGGGTAACAACAATAACAGTAACCAGAATCAACATAAGCGAGGTCACAATGATGGTAGTTCAGAGTTAGTGGCAAATACCAATGCCGGGTTTCAGAGGCAAAGGATGGATGGGAACTATCAGGAAAACAGAGGATATCAGGAAAATAGGGGTTATCAGGAAAACAGGGGTTCTCAAGGCAACAATTGGAATTACAACAGTGGAAATAATTACCAAGGATCGCGTCCAATGAGTAATGAGGAGGCCTTCAGGATGCCGTGTCCTCGTCATAGCAAGAACGGCAGAGCCGCCAATCATTCTTTGGCTCAGTGTGTGGATCTGAACAGGTGGAAAAACAATGAGGTGCAGAGAGCTTTGCAAGGAGCAAATAGAAGTGGAGGACCCGGCACGGGTGGTAACCCGGCCTCGGGACCTTTGACTGGAGCAAACGCGGTACCTACGGGAAATCCGGGTCAGAACCAAAATCAGAACACAAGTAACCAAGGTGGATTTTCACAGCAGCCAAGGCAACTTGGTCAGTATCATATATACACAAGTGGCACAACCAAGAGAGAGAGGAAAATAGTCAAGAGGGCAGTTAACACAGTGGCTGCAGGAGTTCCGAGATATTTGAGGTGGTCAGAGCATACAGTTACTTGGAGTAGGGCGGATCATCCAGAGGTGGTGGAGCACCCGGGTCTTCTTGCGTTGGTTGTGGCTCCCCAAGTTCATGGTTTTGAGTTAAAGAAAGTGCTGATGGACGGTGGCAGTAGCATCAATATTTTGTACTGGGACACGTTTGTGCGCATGGGTTTGAAGGAGTCACAGTTGCAGAGAACGTCAACAATTTTTCATGGTATAGTTCCGGGAAAATCAGCTACACCAGAGGGTAAAATTTCATTGGAGGTAGCTTTTGGTGAGTCTATCCATAACTTCAGATCAGAGTGGCTCACGTTTGAGGTGGTAAAGTTTCCAAGTCCATATCATGCATTGTTGGGAAGGCCGGCCTATGCCAAGTTCATGGCAAGGCCGTGTTATGTGTATCTCCAGTTGAAAATACCGGGTCCTCATGGGATCATTACAGTGCATGGTAACAGAGATATTGCGGCAGAGTGTGATGAGGGGGATGCAGCTTTAGCAGAGCATGCTTGTGCTAAGGAGGAATTGAAAGCTTACAGAGCAAATCTTGACCCGCAGGATAACACAGCACTTAAAAGGCCAACAACAGAGGATGATAGGGCAAAGTTCAAAGCTGCCAGAGATACAAAGATGGTGGATTTTGTGCCTGGAGATTCTTCCAAGCAGTTCGCCATTGGGACCAACTTAACTGATAAATAGGAAAGCGCGCTCATCGAGTTCATCCGTGAGAATAGGGATGTTTTTGCATGGACACCTAGTGACATGCCAGGCATTCCAACTGAACTCGCTGAGCACAGCTTACATGTTGATCCTAAGGCAAGGCCGGTAAAACAGGGTATGAGGAAAATGAATGCAGAAAGAAGGAAAGCAATTGGAGAGGAGATAGCCCGGCTTTTGGAGGCCGGCTTTATCATGGAAGTGTTTCATCCAGAGTGGTTAGCTAACCCGGTTTTGGTTCTGAAAAAGAACAACGAGTGGAGGATGTGTATTGATTTCACAAGTTTGAACAGGTTTTGTCCCAAAGATCCGTTTCAGTTACCGCGTATTGATCAAATCGTGGATGCAGTAGCAGGTAGTGAGCTTTTGTGTTTCTTGGATGCTTATTCAGGGTATCATCAGATCAAGTTGAACAAAAATGATTGGGAAAAACGTCATTTATCACCCCTTTGGTGCTTTTTGTTACAAGACCATGACTTTTGGGTTGAAGAATGCAGGGGCAACTTATCAGAGGTGTATTCAGAATTGTTTTCATGATCAGATTGGGCGTAATGTGCATGCTTACGTTGATGATGTGGTAATAAAGTCAGAGAAAGCCGAGTCATTTATTCGTGATCTTACAGAGACATTCAAAAATCTGAGGGAGTACCAGATGAAGCTTAATCCTACAAAGTGTGTGTTTGGAGTTCCAGCGGGAAAGTTACTTGGTTTCATTGTGTCAGAGCGGGGAATTGAGGCAAACCCGGAAAAAATTAGAGCCATTCAAAGCTTGAAAAAGCCAGAGGAACTGAGAGATGTCCAGAAGTTGACGGGTTGTGTGGCAGCGTTAAGCCGGTTTATTTCCCGGCTCGGAGAGAAAGCAATTCCTTTGTACAAGTTACTGAAGAAAACAGATAATTTCGTGTGGAATCAAGAGGCAGATGAGGCATTTGGGCTTTGAAGAAACAGCTGTCAGAAGCGCCAGTTCTGGCGGCGCCGGGTCCCAAGGAGCCCATGCTATTATATGTCGCTGCCGGGCCTCAAGCTGTGAGTGCCGTGGTGGTGGTCGAGAGAAAAGAGGAAGGAAAAGAAAACCCGGTGCAAAGGCCGGTCTATTATGTTAGTGAGGTGTTATCAGAAACCAAGCAAAGGTACCCGCATTGGCAGAAGTTAGTGTATGGTGTTTTCATGGCCAGTAGAAAGTTGAAACCATATTTTCAGGAGCATCCAATTACGGTGGTTAGTTCTATACCCTTGGCAGATATTATTAGAAATTCAGAAGCTACTGGGAGAGTTGCCAAGTGGGCCATAGAGATGGGGGATTATCACATTGAGTATGTGCCTCGCACAGCTATTAAATCTCAAGCATTGGTGGATTTTCTTAATGATTGGACGCAGTTGAATGCGCCACCTCTCACCCCGAGTCTCAAATCGTGGGTTATGCATTTTGACGGGTCTAAGCAAGAGCAAGGATCAGGAGCTGGAGTTGTGCTAACTTCTCCCAAAGGTGATAAGTTGAGTTATGTTTTGCAAATTCACTTTGATTGTTCCAATAATGTGGCAGAATATGAGGCATTGTTGCATGGTTTGCGTATGGCAAAAGGATGAATGTCAAGCGTATCAAGTGCTATGGGGATTCAGATCTTGTGGCGCAGCAAGTGTCAGGAACTTGGGACAGAAAAGATGCAACGATGGCGGCTTACAGGCGAGAGGTGGATAGAGTAGCCGGGTTCTTTCAGGCTATCAGGTGGATCATATTGACCGCAGAAAAAACGATGCTGCAGATGCTTTGTCAAGACTCGGTTCTCGCAGAGAGCCGGTTCCACCAAATGTTTTCTTGGACGAGCTATGGACGCCATCAGTCAAGCTTCAGGATGCAGAGGAGCTGGCGGGTCAGGAGGACCCGGATTCACAGTTGGTAGCAGCAACACATGAGATCCCAGAGTGGACAGAACCTTATTTGGCGTATCTTTTGCGTGGTGAGTTGCCACAACAGGAAGTTATAGCCCGGCAGATCGTGCGCCGGTGCAAGGCCTACGTGGTTATTGATGGCGAGTTGTACAAGAGAAGTGTCTCAGGCGTGTTTCAGAGGTGTGTCTCTGGAAAGGAGGGCCGGCAAATTTTGAAGGAAATTCATGAAGGGGATTGTGGTCATCACGCTTCAACAAGGTCATTGGTAGCAAAAGCTTTTAGACATGGTTTCTTTTGGCTCACAGCCCAGGCAGATGCAGAGCGCTTGGTGAATAGATGTGATGGGTGTCAGAGATATGCCAGACAGATTCATGTGCCGGCTCAGGAACTGCGCACCATACCTTTGACTTGGCCTTTTGCAGTTTGGGGGCTTGACATGGTGGGTCCTTTTAGCATGTCTCCTTGCAAGAAAACCCACCTCTTGGTTGCCATTGATAAGTTTACAAAGTGGGTTGAAGTTATGCCTGTTACAAATTGTGAGGCGGCTACAGTGGTCAAGTTTATGAAGCAGATCATACATAGGTTTGGATATCCTCATAGTATTATCACAGACAATGGTACTAATATGTCACTTGGAGAGATGGCAAAGTTTTGTGGAAATAATGGTATACGTTTGGATGTTGCCTCAGTTGCTCATCCTCAGGCCAATGGACAAGTTGAACGAGCAAATCAGGAGCTGCTTAGAGGTTTAAAACCACGCCTCCGGGTCCCGTGTCTCAGAGCCGCCGGAGCGTGGGTTGAGGAGTTGCCATCAGTTGTTTGGGGAATTAACACAACACCCAACAGATCTACAAAGATGACCCCTTTCTTTATGGTGTACGGGGCAGAGGCAGTTTTACCAAGTGATATTATTCATGACTCGCCTCGCGTGGCGGCTTACGTTGAGATAGAAAATGAGCAGACCCGGCAAGATTCTGTGGATTTGCTGGAAGAAAACAGAGAGCAAGCACTGGAAAGATCAGCAATATATCAGCAAGATTTGAGGCGGTATCATAGTCGCCGGGTTAAAACTCGCACTTTCCAGGAGGGGCCCTTCATCGTAAGCAAGAAATTGGACAATGGTTCATACTACTTAGTGGACGCAAGAGAAAAGTCAGAGACAGTCAATGATACCACACACTCCACCTTTTCCATGGAAGAGCGTGAGAGGCCGTGGAACATTGCGCAGCTGCGCCCATATTATACTTAGCAAGAGAAAGATGTAAAAGTTATAACACACGATGTAACAGGCAGCAGGTTTCAGACGCGCTCTTTTCCTTACCAGGGTACCTAAGGGGGCTGGAAGGTTTTTAATGAGGCGGCTTGCTGACCTAACCTTTTCTATCAATAAAGTAAAGGTTGAACAGAAATTTTCTTTGTCTCAGTTTACTTTTTTAAGCCGGTTATTTTTTATTTGCATCATAATAGTTCTTTTGATCAGCTTGGTCCTGGGGGCTTGTTATTGAAAAGTGCTAAGTTATTTCCCCAGGACCCGGCCCCAGTGGTTATCCGGGTTTCAAATATTGTAACCCGGCAGAGCAGTTCACAGTTTGTTCTATTGAGTAATATGTGTGTTTAGTTTCAGTATCAGTCATTTTTAGTTGATTTTATATCTTGAGGACGCCCAAAGAGTGCGTCCCGCCAGTATTTTGGATCAATGGGGTACTGTGGCATAAGCCCTTTACTTTATAAACATTGATCCAGGTCTTGGGGGCTCTTACTGCAAAAGTCTGTAGCTGCAATCCCAAGACCCGGCTTTTATGCCACTAGTATTCTTGGTTATCTTGCTGTGCAGCTGATGTGACTCGCGACTTTATGGCCTGATTGCACACCTGGAAATTCAATCAACCATGAAGCCCGTTGGGACTTGGTTCGACCCTGTTTTTCTCAGAGAAGTTGCGCCAGGGTATCCATGCGAAAGCCGGCTCACAGTTAAAGACACCAAAAGGGTCATCGAAACCACAGAAGAACAAGTATTTTGACAGGTAAAGACATAATACGATTACTGCAAAGTTTTACAGCGCACGAGCGCACATCACAGGCATAGTATCAAAATACGGCTAAGTTATTACAATACTGTGCCCCAAGGGCCAAATAAGACAAGTTTTTATGCAGACATAGCTGCTGAGCAATTGTTTAAGAACCGGCTTCAGGAGCCGGGTTAGTGGAAGGAGTGGTGGCTGGAGTATCTTCCTTGGCGCTGGCCGAGTCATCCTTCGCCGTTTCTGCTTCTACTTCCCGGTTCTTGGGGGCTCTGTTGTTGCGCCATGTCACAAGCTGAAGGGATTGAAAGTAGTTCTCATCTTCATCTTCCACTGGTGCGCGCGATGGTGGTGGCACAGTGGGAGTTGAGGAGCTTGGCGCAGCGGAAGCACTGGGGACAGTGGGGCCTTCACCAATTGATTCCTTGTAGCTTTGAAGGAGGTCAATGCGTTGAGGTTCTTCATCAACAATTTCATCATTGGTCTCGCTGTAGCCGTATTGTATGGAATTCAGTTTCAAGCCATTGGCAATTTGGGTAGCCACGTGCCGGGTTTGCTTCACAGCCCGGCTGTACGCTTTCCGATCAAAAGCAGTGCCATCTGCGTTGAACTGAGGAAATCCTGATGCAAGGGGACCCGGTTCCAAGTTGGGATAATAGGCTTTGGCCAAGGCCAAGCTGCGCATTGCACCGGCTCTGCACGCGGACCTCTTCAGCAATTGGATCCAGTTTGGCATCGTGGATAAATGAGCCAGTACTTCAGTATAAGTGCTGGGCGGGTTCTCCCAATTTCTGGCGGTTTTGATGACTTCGCAGCTACCAAAATATAATTGGCGCACCAGTGTATACATACATTTGATTTTCTCGGTGGCGGTTTTGCGAATGTTACCATCGCGCGCGCCTGCAAAGTGAAAACTAATGTTAGGCATAGTTTATATGCCGGGTTTGGAAGAGAAAAATTTACCGGGTTTGAGAACATCATGCTTACCAACAAGAGAGGCAACCATAGCACTAATCATCTTTTTCAGGCGAGATAGCTCGCTGGTAGTTGCATCCAATTTCTGTTGAAGGTTGGTCAGCTGTCTTGAAAGTTTTCTTCATGCTCTTGCATGTCCCGTTTCAGATCAGAATTTTCTGCTTCCAAGGTAGTTATTTTTTCTTCCAGGGCTTGAAGTTTGTTGGTTTCTTTAGCCCGGGCTTCAATCTCAGCTTTTAAGGTTCCTTGGAGCCGGGCTACTTCCTCATTGGCCTTGCTCACATGCTCCTGTTAAAAAAAAAGGCAAGTCAGAGTTCTTTACAAGGTTTTAAAGTTTACGAAGTGAAAAGTGAAGTCCCAGGTGCTGCGGGCAGCTAACCCGGCACTTGGGGGCTACAGTTTTGAAGTTTTTAATGATTTGTGGAGTTAAAGGTGTGAAAGTCCCAGGTTGTTGCGGGCAACTAACCCGGCACTTGGGGGCTACATGGTTCAAAGTTTTGTTCTATGAAGTATGATTTTGATAGCGGAAAGTGTTTCAAGACCCGGCTTGTTATAAACATACAACCCGGGCCTTGGGGGATACAGGTTGAAGTTTTTTGCCAAGTTATTGTTGTTTCAAGCACCAAGTTCATCAACAAGTGATAATCTTGGAGCTTGGGGGCTAGTAAGGTTATGGTTATAGATAACTATATTAAAGATTACAAGAAGTAAAAGGACAGTAAATATTGTGCACCTGGTATCGTTTCTGAAGTAGGGTGACAAGTTCACTCTCCAAGTTCTTGTGATAAGCAATGCGAGAGAAGTACTCCTCGCACAGAGCAGGTGTGGACATGGAATCCAAAGCCGCCAAATCCAAAGAAGAAACTGGGTCCTTGCCCTTGGCAGAGGGATCCACTTTGACTTCAGGAGTAATAATCTTGGTAAGAGCTTGAGAGGCACTAGGAACCGGGCCTTGATGAGACCCGGTGATTTGCACTTCTGGGTCAATCTCTTTTGTCCCAGAACCGTGTCCAGGAGATGAAGCATTGGTAGCTGGTTCAGGAGCAGGAGCAGGGGGACTTGGTGGTGAGGCTACCACGTTCTCAGCGCCAGATTCTTCTTTTCGAGCCGGCTCCTCGATTTGTACCTCCATTTCAGAAGGTTCAGTGGCTGTGCGTGGAGGAGAGGCAACTGGAGGAGAATCCGGGTCTTCTTCTTCCACGATAGCCTTAGCACTGAAACAAAAGAGAAGCAGTTAGTCACAGCAAAGATTGCAAAGTATTGAAAAAGAAGAGATAGTGAAGCATTTCTAACCCGGTATTGATGTGAAAATCCTCGGGCGTGCTAACAGCGTCCGAGGAAGAAGTATCTGATGAACGAGAGCGTTTAGGGACCCGGATTTTTCCAGCTAAAGGATACTTTGAGCTGGGCGTCTTCTGGATGGATTTGGCCCAGCTTGATAAAGATTGTTGAGGGATACCTGAGTTCAAGGATACGTGGGCTGAAGAAGACCGGGTCCGCGGTCTCTTGTTTGCCTCGGCCTCCTTCTCAAGCTCCTTTTCCTGTGTTGGTACTTGAGTTTGAGATGAGTTCGTTGTACAAGTTGAAAAACGAGAAATTGGCACCTTTGCAATGGCGGCTCGGGTCCGCTTTTGTGGAGTGGGTGCAGCAGTTTCAGGACCCGGCAATGCATCTGAAGCCGGGTCAGAGGGGCCTGGAATAAGATGAGCCGGATTGTCAGTAGAAGGGCCCGGGTTTGGGACCTCGTTGTTAAGCAAGTTGATGAAGAGCCGGCCTAGGGAGTCTAGCTCACCTTCTTCTTCTTCTTCTTCTTGGTTGTCACTCTCTGTGTCTTCTTCAGCAGAGGAAGTGGGGGTGTAGTCAACGCTCCACCACTTGGAGTCCTGAGAAAAAGTTGCATGAGTAAAACCGTATACAAGATTTACCGGGTTATGATCTGCAGGGATATGAAAAGATAAAAGTTTTACCGTGGGAGGTTTGTTCTTGGCGCTGAACGGGGCGAGCCCGTTTTCCGCGATCTTAGTTTTCTTCTCACCAAGAAGCCTCTTGGCGTTCTTCACAATTTGGTCGTCAAGCAGTGTGATTTCAGAATATCGCATATCATCTGTGGTCTCTTCTGTGTATTCATAGAAGAGCCGGGTTCTGATACTCAGTGGCTGAATAAACCAGCCGATCCAGCACTTAACCAAATCTGTCCCACGGAGGCCATGGGCGAGTAGGGCTCTGGCCCGGCTGTGGAGGCCTTCAAGTGCTTCTCGCTTTTCCAATTCAGCGTAACTGTTCATCTTGGGGGTGTACACCAGTGCAGAATTTCTGAAGGCCGGGAATTTGGCTTCATCTGCTTCTGGAGAGGTGTCTTTGCAATAGAAATAAGTGTTTTGCCACCCCTTAGGGTGGCTGGCCAAAGCGAGAGCCGGGAAATTGCATTCCTTGCGGCGCTGGATGGAGACGCCCCCATACGGGCCCAGAGGTTGATTTTTACGAGATGGGTTGCAGTAAAAAATGTCAAGGAAGAAATCAAGGGATGGAGGAATCTGGAGATAGTCCTCACAGAAAACAACAAAGTTGCTGATGTTCAGGATTGAATTGGGCGCCACATCCATTGGAGTGAGCCCGTAATACTTAAAGACTTGACGAAAAAAGAGAGAACCCGGGGGGCGGAGACCCCGGGTTACGTGATCTAAAAGAACGACCACTTCACCTTTTTCAGGAGTGGGCCGGGTCTCCTCTCCAGGCGCACGCCACTGGATCTCCTCCTGAGGCGGGAGTTCACCCCGGTTCACGAATGACTGGAGCGTGGTCTTGGTTGCGCTGGACCGTGTCCAGTTCACAGGAGCGGCTGTGGGCGCACCGCTAGATCCGCCCTTTGCGGAGCTGGGAGGTTTCTTTGCAAGAGATTTTGCAGCTTTGGGCCCTCCTGCCATCTTCTTCTCCTTCACCATGGTTGGAGATCAACGAGGTGCCTAAGCGGTAACAATGGCGAAGAACGATGAACATGATAAGAACCCTAGCTCAGATGCAAATGTGGATAGAGGAGTGCAGATTGAATCTAGACAAAATGAGGAGCGGAATCGGGTGCGCAGCACAAGTAAAAACAAAGATTGGAGTTACCTTGGAGATTAGTTGAAGTTGGAGAGCTCGATTCGAGATCGGATCTGCGGCTGCTACAGTGCTTGCGCGAAGTTGGAGATGAGTTTGAGAATGGGGAAAATGACTGCGCGAGGTCGTGGCCAGATATTTATAACCGCGGTGAAAACCCTAGGGGTAACATGGTAAAAATGAGTGGATAAGATAAGCATCTTCTCCGGGAAGTCAGCGACAATCAGACAGGACAAAAAGGATATTCCAACTCATTTATGGTGTCTCAGTGAGATGGCTGAGTAGAAATTTTCGCTAAGTGTGGGTGTGAAACCCGGAGATACACGGTGTAGAATGAGAAAGCCGGGTCATGAGATAACCCGCCAAGAAGAGCTGGCTTAACAAGACAGAGGGAAATGAAACTTGATATCTTGTACATATTTATTATCTTTGTATTTCAGGTGATTAACCAGGCAAGCCAGAACACCAGCATTGATCAAGAAACAAACAACGCAAGATAGAAGCAAAGCGTGGCGACCTGGTTACCTGGTTAACCTGGGGGCTACTGATGGAGGGATAATAACCCGGTAGGCCCATGACGAGGAAAACATGACCCGCCAGGCAGGAGGCCCGGCGAGGCCAGTTAACCCTCAGCATAGGCCGGGTTACGGTGCTGGGCTGGTATCTTGGCGATGACCCGGCTATTCATGAAGAATATTCCAGAAGGTCCGGAGGCGGTTCAAGAGGCGGTTCTATGCTTGGAATACACGAAGGATAAAGGGTAGTAGTAGGACTCAGAGTTCGGGTAGAACCCGGCCTATATTGTACGCGACCAGGAGGCCCGGTATCTATATAAACCGGCCCCTGCCCCTTAGACAGAGAAGACTTTTCGTAATCCCAAGCTTTAGGCGAGACATACAATCCTTGTAACCTAGATCGAGATCCGGCTCTGTTGTAGTAGCCGGGTTATCGAGACAGAGATCGAGATTAATAATAAGATAGCAGGAAGTAGGTCTTTATCTCCAATGGGGAGGCCGAACCTGGGTAAACCTTTGTCCCCTGCCGTGCTAAACAAACACCCAGACACCAGAGTCGCCTTGCCCAAAAGTTTAAGCTACCCTCAAGTAGCATCTGCCGTGTTTTCTACCCCACGACAAGAAAAATGCCTAAAATAAGATTTTTGGATTGCTGGATATATGAGCAATTTTCCACATGATTTAATCCATGAAAATAATAGATAAAACATGGTTAGAGAAATAGGAATTAAACTAGTCATGCAATCTAACAGAGAGTACGCATAAAGCAATTCTACACATATTGGTAGAAATAGAGTTGGAAGCATGATCTTGAATAGGCAGAAAAAGATCACATACGGGGCAGCAGAGGAAGACCCGTTTGCAGCGGATGAAGACATGTTGCTAAAGAGGACGTCGATGTCAGAGAAGAAGTCGTCCTCCGGGAAGTAGTCGTCGGCGTCCGTGTTGGAGAAGACGCTCCCCAAAAACCTTATCGCCTCTCTCCCCTATAGGATCACGAGGACGGGGTTCCGGAGGCCTACTGTTCCGTCAAGCGGTGCACGCCACGGAACGGAATGGAGACGACTTGATCGGCGGCGCAGTGCTCGAGAACCAAGAGGCAGGCGCATGGATTGTGGCTGTGTTGCGGTGTGTCTCTATGTGAGCAGCGACCTCAATTATATAGGCACGGAGGTGAACTGAATAGTCAGGTCAGGAGCTGAAATATCACGCTGGGAGGTACAACCAGCCGTTCGTATTCTTCCACTAGTGTGCAGAACCGTTCAGCTTCGTCTTCCACTAGTGCGCGTGTCAAAAACATTTCAGCTTCCGCACAACTGTTCAACACCGTATTGGTCCATTCATGAGTGGCAAAAAGATAGGCATCGGCTCGGCGAGATTCGCGTAACCCGTGACGACGCGTGGCGAGGCGGGCGGCGGAGGAGGACCGTGCGTGTTGGAACACCTCCAAATCACTGCTACACATCAGAGATGAGTTGTGCTGTGAGTCTGTGACTGAACAACAATCTCCGACGAAGACGCAGTTTTTTTTGTTGAGATTTAAACATCTACAATATATTAACCGGCACAGTCAAAGGTCAAAGAGTTTACAATCGAAATCGGAGGGATCACCATCCAGGAATTACAACTATTGCGTTCGCAACCCTCCTTAGCTAGCAGATGCGCTACTCCATTGCAGGATCGACGCACGTGCTTAACTGAAAAATCTAAGACACAGTTGAGGTGGAAGACGAACCTCTTCTCTGTTTCTTCCGCAAGCTCTCTCTTCCTCATCTCAGAAAATAGTGCTCCCTTGGTCTATTCTATCGTTCGTACTACTCTGTTTCGCAGCAAGAAACAACTGGCATATAAATACCAACGGCTCAGGCGGACAGGTAGCCAATCTCCCCTGCCGGTTAACTCGCATATTCAATATTGATGACTGCAGCCGATCCATGGCCGTTGTGACGTGTGTGGCGCAGTGTTCTTGGGGCAAGACGGCGACGGATTTGACAAATCTTAGCTTTGTACGGAACCGTGTTCTTTTTCAGGATGTCATCCTATCCATGAGGGAGGTAAATTAAACGGCTATACAATTCCAGTTTGGACCATAAAATAAAGTTTTCGTCGTTGTCGCGACGGCCGGGAGAGGAATCCCCTTGAACTTCATGGCCTGTTGGCGTGCACGTGCACCGGTATGTAACGAACTTTATTTTCTGGAATTTCGAAAAGGCCATTAATTTCGGTTTCTATTGAAAGGGCCGATTGTTTTTTGAAAGTTCATCAAATTTTGACCAAGATTTTGAATCTAGCTCGAAATTTTGAGATAAAGGTGCGTACGTATGATCCAACAACTCGGGATCTGCATTTCAGGCGCATAGCAGGGCACGCACACTGTGGGTTTCATCGACATTCCATATAACTCTTTGTGGCTCCTCAATCCCGATCGAACGCCCGCACGAATGCAGCTTGTTCTACTGGATCGTTCACGCATTATTTTCTGCCGGTGCATGTTGAATATTACTGATCTTTACGGTTCGTTCTGACATGTGAAAACGATGGAGGGAAATCAAGATCAACGATCATGCCTCCTCCTCACCCGTTGTAGTTGACCGTCACTCTCTCTGCCATTGGGGCCTATTTGGTTTTCACAAACGTCTCTATTTTTTTCACGTGGAAATTACGCTGTTTAATTATATTGTACGGGAATAAACTGAATATTATCTAGTACTATTGGCAAAACTTCTCTAAGTTAACCTTTTTGCAGATAAAAATGTTGTTATGTTGTACTGATATAAAGAAAGTAGAGTAAATACGTTACTATTCAATCGATCAGCTAAAACCGCCTAGATTACAAGCCATACCTGTCACACTGTCACTAGAAAACACATAGGAAGGAGCGTCAGGACAGGTACAGAGCTTCCTCCGCGACGACGCCCATGGCCCACGTTCTGCTTCTGGTTCATTTGGTAGCATTTGCTGCTGGTTCGTTTAGTAGTTTTTCTTCCTATTTCATGTTTCGTTTGTTGTTTGCTAGAGTTTACCTTTGGAAAATGTTGAAAAACATTGAAGTACGAACATAATTCGTAAGTTATTATGAAATGTTCAATGATCGAAACTTAAGAAATCAAATTAAGGTAAAAAATAACAATTACTTTGATGATTTGGCACGCATTTCACAGAGTAGCAACATACTTCGTTTATTTATTATATTTGAATACTTATTTAATATGAACATTTATATTATATCAACGATTTTAAATTATGAATATTTATGTTACTCGAACGGTTTTTCAAAAATAAGAACATATTTTAATTGAACTTTTTTCAATTAGAACATAAACCTCATTTGAACGGTTTTAAAAAGTGAATAGAAAATAGAGGTGTGAACGATTTAAAAAATAAACATAAAATGGAGGTGAACGGAAACTATTTTTTAACAATTTTAAAAGTGAATAGAAAAGGGCAGTGAACAAAAACTATTTATGTTACTAACTTAGCGCAGAATGTGTCAACAAATCTATGAACACTATTTTTGAACGATTTTAAAAATGAACAGAAAAGGACGGTGAACGAAAACTATTATGAACGATTTAAAAAATGAACAGAAAATAGCGGTGAATGGAAACTGTTTTCGAACGATTTTAAAAGCGAACAGAAAAGGCCGGTGAACGAAATCTTTTTTGAACGATTTTAAAAAGTGAACAGAAAAAAGTCTATGGACGTAAATTATTTTTGAACGATTTTTTAAAAGTGAACCAAAAAAGTCTATGAACAGAAATGACTTTTGAACGATTTTAAAAATTAACAGAAAAGGCTGGTAGACGAAAACTATTTTGAACGATTTTAAAAAATGACCAGAAAATAGCGGTGAAAGGAAACTGTTTTTGAACGATTTTAAAAGTGAACAGAAAAGGCCGGTGAACGAAATATTTTTTGAACGATTTTAAAAATGAACAAAAAAGTCTATGGACCGAAATTATTTTTGAACGATTTTTTTAAAATTGAACCAAAAAGTTCTATGAACGGAAATGACTTATGAACGATTTTAAAAATGAAGACAAAAGGCCGGTGAAAGAAAACTATTTTGAACGATTTAAAAAATGACCAGAAAATAGCGGTAAACGGAAGTTGTTTTTGAACGATTTTTAAAAGTGAACAGAAAAGTCCGGTGAACGAAATCCTTTTTGAACGATTTCAAAAAGTGAACAGAAAAAAGTCTATGGACAGAAATTATTTTTGAACGATTTTTTAAAAAGTGAACAGTAAAAAGTCTGGGAATGGAAATGACTTTTGGACGATTTTAAAAATGAACGGAAAAGGCCGGTGAACAAAAAATATTTTAGAACGATTTAAAAAAAATGACCGGAAAATAGCGGTGAACGAAAACTTTTTTTGAACGATTTTTAAAAGTGAACAGAAAATGCCGGTGAACAAAATATTTTTTGAGTGATTTGAAAAAGTGAACAGAAAAAGTCTACGAATAGAAATTATGTTTGAACGATTTGTTAAAAAATGAAATGAAAAAATTCTATGAACGAAAAATATTTTTGAACGATTTTTATATATGAACAATTTCAAATCTGAACATTTTTGGAATTGAACATTTTCAAAACATGAAAATTCAAATAAAATAATATCTAGTAAGAAAACTGAAAAGAAGAAAGAAAAAAGAAATAGCCAAAAAATGAAAAACGAAAAAGTGAACAAAAAAAATCTACGAAGAAAAATTATGTTTGAACAATTGTTTTAAAAAGTGAACTGAAAATATTTTATGGACATAAATTATTTTTGAACGACTTTTATATATGAACAATTTTCAAATCTGAACATTTTTAGAATTGAACATTTTCAAAAAATGAAAGTTCATACAAATAAAATAATACCTAGTAAGAAAACTGAAAAGAAGAAAGAAAAAAGAAACAGCTAAAAAACGAAAAGAAAAAGAAACAGGAAAAAACGAAAAAGAAGAAAGAAAAAAGAAACAGCAAAAACAAAATGAAGCAGGTGCATGTACTGGGCTGGCCCATAAGGCGAAGGGGGGTGTGCGGCGCGGCGTAGTTGACGACCTGGTCGTCAACTAGGAAACACCGACCTAGTAACGGTCCCGTTACCATTCTTTGTTAGAGTGGGCCAGAAGAAGTTTATGGGCCAGTTCGGCCACCATAAAAGCCTGTCGATTGAAAATTCCAGGCGTCCTCGTTTTCCCTCGGCTTTGCCTATGCTGCTTCCTATCAGGCTATCAGACTAAGCTTTCACTCTTGCACCACAGCGCCACTGATACAAGAAGAGTGATTTTATCGCAGGTACAGCACGAGATTATTTTCTCACTATGTTAGAGTATGTTACAAACAATACATAGGGTTGTTTGCCGTAACAAAATATTCCCACCCTGTACTATATCTATATGACAGTGATTTCAGTACAACAAAGAATCGCTACAAAAATGGTGTGAAATGGCTAACCCAGCGGCCATCCATCCATGCGTCCACCTAAGCCGGCACCGCCGCCACTACCTCGACGCCTTCTTCCCCGATCTGCTGCTGCTCTGTATCGCCATCTCCATGATGACCGTCTCCATCGCTCTCCGTGGCAGCTCTGGCAGCCTGCTCTTCGTTCCCGGCAAAAACCCGAAGGGTCACCCGGATCCATTCAACCACCACACCAAAGATGCCCATCTTGTACGTGATCCAACAGACATGGCAAATTCCGATCAGTACGGGCAGGCCGCTCCCAACCTGGGAATGTGAACGACAATGTTAATTCATTCTTTAGTTCTAACTTGTGTGTGTGTCGGGGGGGGGGGATGGGTTTACCAAATGAAGAATCTTCTCTGTATCGCAGGGGCTATGTATTTCTTCAGCATAATCGACAAATTGGTACGTGGATACGAGTGTCTCGGCCAATGTAATGAGTAGATCGCGGGGCAAGTTTTGATTGCCTCCATCCTCATTTATCTGTGCCACACAAATTTGGATGAATGTAAAAAATCCAGTATTGCGCACAACATCTCGCTGTCATCATGTACTATATGCTCTGCTTTGGTAAGATACCTGGGTGTGTATGAGTAGAGCAGCCTCAGTAAACTCTACAAAAATGAGGACGGCGGGAACCACAACGGTGTTCCAGACGTGATCCTTTGGGATAAGCATCCCACGGCAGAGCAAGAAAACTCCAGCCCCCATTAAGGTTGCCATGCCAACGATCTGTAAGAAGAAAAGGGTGCCGAGTACTAGTGAACTTGGTAGCGAGTTACAGTTTAAACACCTCCCTTTTAAGATCCAGCTTATGCTGACTTTTCATTATAAATCAGAGAGCGAAGAGTACAAAAAACACAGTCTAATCAAAGGTTAAAAACTAAAGAGCTAACCAGAAAACAGAGAACAAAACAGAGCAAAAACAGAGTAGCCCGAAACCCCGTGGCAACGCCAAAGCCCAGCGGCCACCCTGGTCTGAATGACCGGACTATGACAAACTGTTGTTAATGTCAATGTAGAAATTTGGGTAGCAAGTTTTGTTTCTCCACAGCACCATGCATGTATACTAAAGTTACGGTTACAGATAATGAAAGTGGGTTAACATAGTGACGAATAGAACAACAAAGAACAAAACCCCTTTGCATGCTGGTATGATGTGCAGTGACTACTGTGTGGATGATAGATTCAGTAAACCTTACCTTGGTCCTGGCCCACGCTGTGCGATTCATGTCGAGATGACTTGTGATAGCATATACGTGAAGGAAGAAGGCAAGCAAACACACGAAGAACCCAAACATCTCAGATCCCTTGGTTGGAACATCATGATACGCTGTGAGGAACATCTTAAAACAGCTGAGCGACTTTGCCACCAGGGAGAAATTGTTGAAAACCAACTCGCCAGCATCATTGTGCGCCGTATCCATGAACCTGAAACAAATTTTCCGAAAAGAGAGATGGTTTATAATTTCAAAAACAGAAAGAAAGGCAACTGATAATGAAAGGTATACAGGGTGCGACAAATAAATATGTTGCCGATACGAGAGAAATCTTAACATTTCCATACGTCTGTATGATGCAAATCGCGAGAGAGGCACAGTTGATGGCGTAGTTCATGATTTTATCCTCGACGGAGAACACCACGGGCTCAGGTCCAGCCATTATGTTCTATACTTGTGCAGATGTAGCTGGGTTAGCAGATGAATGGAGAAGAGGAATATGACACGTTGGAGCTGCAACTTAGCTCGAAATTTACCATTCGAAAAACGCACGCACCTTTTGTTCCCCAAGCGAGCGGCGGGCCAAGCTGATGATCTTGTATTCGTATCGGCAACAGCCTTCTTCTGCAGATGCAGTTAGCAGTGGCCGTAGAGAGAATGTTGAACAGCGAGATCGGTGGCGGAGCTCGATCAGAAGCTAGGAATGAACTGGAGAAGGTGTCACGGCGCAGACGTTGTAGTATAAGATGAGACTAGCCGCGTGCGTCAGTCTCACAGCGGTGCCTCTGAACAGTGCTGGTGCCTCTGAACAGTGCCAGAAAAGAAGACCGGAAAAGTCCACACCTTTCACCACCCGCATCTGAAATTGTCGACGATTACTTCCATCTCGTCACGCAAACTGATTTCTTGCTATCATATGTTCTTTTGGTCAAGATCGAGACCCACGTAAGAAGCTAGCTCACCCAGGGCCGGCTCTTGAATTTCAGAGGCCCCGGGGCGAAATCCATCAATGGGCCCCAAAGAGAAAAAAATGATTTCATACATAAATGGATAAAATTACAGTAATAAATCCATAAACACCAATAATGTTCCATTCGCATCGAATATCTTAATGTTCTCTCTGTTCTAAACCTTTTTAGACAGCATGTTCACAAGAAAAGGCCAGGCAAGTAGCCGAGTAGGCGACGGGGCCGTGCTAGCCGAAAACGCTACCTCTCGCTCGGTCGAGCCTTTCCAAGTATACGCGTTCGATTCCCTTTATTTCTTGACAAAAAGAATCGCTAGTAGATTGATCGACGGGCGTACGATTCTTTTTTCTTGCTAACTTGGATTAGAAACTTTTTCTTTTGCGGGAAGAACTTGATCCTATTCCAGAAAGAGCACAGCGAATCCTCACAAGTACTTTTGCTTTCGACGGGCGTACTTTTGCTTTTTCTACGTGGGTTCATCCTTTTTTTTCTTTGTATATATAACATGCGGGTGAAGGTGTCAAGCGGTGGCCCTCATAAGTAGGAATTAGTTCAAAAAAACGAAAATTTAGACAAAATCAATACAACTAACGTAGACTAATTTCAGTAGAAGCGGGCCGGGTTCGGGCGCCGCCCTGCAACCTAACATGCGGGCCAGCTTAGCAAATATACATCTTTTAATCATTGACAATGTCTGACTTAATCGCTGCCATCTCTTACTGTAATAAATAATCCATAACCAACGCAGTACATAGGCGATTTCAATTTCTATTCCCTTTTCTTATAGATCAGTAAATTGAAAAAGTATAACTAAACTAAAAAAAATCCTCTTTTTAATGGAAACATGTACTCCCTCCGGTCTGTATTAAGTGTCGGAGGAAATATACTTACGATGCACAAATTCATACCTGACATTTTTTTGGGATCAAAGGGAGTATTTTGTATAATACAGTTTTTTAGGCCAAATTTACGAGAAATAGGAAAAATACACTTTATATTAGTATAAAAATAGAAACAAAATAGAACTACCATTTTCTACTAATATGGAAATGGGAACATGTTTTTTTTTTAAAAAAAATCAGATCTAATCACCGTTATGTTGAGAATGAGAGAAATTCTAGAAGCGATTGGTGGGTCTTGAACCCAAGACCTAAGAGTTCATGTAGTGGGTATATTCGCCTTTTTTCTATGAGTGCACATGCAGTGCGTTACTCCCGCATTTTTCTTTAATCCTACACGGCTATTTTCATCAGTTTTTTATCACTACAATTAGAAAAATTGAACAATTTGTTTATAGTATCCGCTCGTGATAATTTGTTTGCTATATGATTGGTAATATTTAACTAGTTCATTTCTTTATCGATAACTTGTATGCTAGTGTATTAGTAATAATGTTTTTAGTATCCCCACCTGATAATTTGCTTACTATGTGATTGGTAATATTTGACTGGTTTTTTCTCATCGATAATTTATATGATAGTGTGTTGGTAATAATGTTTATAGTATCCCCTCGTGATAATTTTTTGCTATACGATTGGTAATATTTGACTAATTTATTTCTTATCGATAACTTGTATGCTATTGTATTAGTAATAATGCTTTTAGTATCCCCTACCTGATAATTAGTTTGCTATATGATTGGTAATATTTGACTAGTTCATTTTTTATCGATAACTTGTATGCTAGTGTATTGGTAATATTGTTTTTAGTATCCCCGCCCGATAATTTGCTTGCTATGTGATTGGTAATATTTGACTGGTTTTTTCTCATCGATAATTTGTATGATAGTGTGTTGGTAATAATGTTTATATTATCACCTCATGATAATTTATTTGCTATATGATTGGTAATATTTGACTACTTTATTTCTTATCGATAACTTGTATGCTAGTGTATTGGTAATAATATTTATAGTATCCCCTCATAATAATTTGTTTGCTATAAGATTGATAATATTTGACTACTTAATTTCTTATCGATAACTTGTATGCTACTGTATTGGTAATAATGTTTTTAGTATCCCCACTTGATAATTTGTTTGCTATGTGATTGGTGATATTTGACTGGTTTTTACTCGTCGATAATTTGTATGATAGTGTGTTGCTAATAATGTTTATAATATCCCCACGTGATAATTTATTTGCTATATGATTGGTAATATTTGACTATTTTATTTCTTATCGATAACTTGTATGCTAGTGTATTGGTAATAATATTTATAGTATCCCCTCATGATAATATGTTTGCTATAAGATTGATAATATTTGACTACTTAATTTCTTATCGATAACTTGTATGCTAGTCTATTGGTAATAATATTTTTAGTATCCCACTTGATAATTTGTTTGCTATGTGATTGGTAATATTTGACTGGTTTTTTCTCTTCGATAATTTGTATGATAGTGTGTTGGTAATAATGTTTATAGTATCCCCACGTGATAATTTGTTTGCTATATGATTGGTAACATTTGACTTGTTCATTTCGCATCGATAATTTGTATGATAGTGTATTGGTAATAATGTTGTTAGTACCCCACCTGATAATTTGTTTGGTATGTGATTGGTACTATTTGACTGTTTTTTCTCCTCGATAATTTTCACTAGCAAGTTACTGCAAGCATCAGTACCAATTTCATGCTACTGCACCAGATCAAGCAAGCATCAGAGGAAGGAGAAGGGAGAGGAACAATACCTGACGCATGGAGCCCCGCTTGGCGTCCAGCGCCTCCGCGGAGAGCTGCAGGCGTGCCTAGGTCATGGAGAGCGCCTCTCCAGCTCCTTCCTCGCCAGCTGCAGCGCGTCCCGGAGGTCGCCCGCGGCCACGGCAGCACGGGTTGTCTTCTCCTCGGAGCCAGAGCCCGCGCTTCGGGGCGAACGAGTAGAAGAGGCCGCAGGAGCCAAGGCGACCATGAGGTTCCCCATCCTCACGGAGGTCGCCGCCCTAGGCCTCTCCATCCTACGACGCAGCAGATACAGACCCGGAGCACGCAGACCGAGCGCCTCCGTCGCACAGAACCTCGTCGCCGACGCTAAAAATCGAATCTTTGACCTCCAGATTCCAGAGAGGACACGAGGTGATGGGGAAAGCGACCGATAGCGGTGGGGGAGCGGTAGAGGGCGGCGATGTAGATCCAGAGGGAGAGGGTGGCGACGGGGAGCCATGGGGAGAGGGCGGCGACAGGGAGCGCGAGCGTGAGCGACGGTGGTGGGGAAAGCGAGCGGGAGCGAGAGCGAATGGAAGAGAGGAAGTGGAGGGGAGGGGAACGCAAGAGAGCGGTGGCGAGCGTCGTCTGTGCGAGGGTAATTTCGGAAAGTGGAAACATTTCGTAGCGTAACAGATTTTGTACACGAAACTCTTAAACGTCTTAGATTACGGAACGGAGGGAGTACATGTTATGTGTTAAAAGCCGATCGAGTTTCCCCATAAAATAAAATAAAATCCGATCGAGTTATATGCGGGTATGTTTTAGGTGTTCCACCCATGCCTCGCGCAAACAATTCACAAAATACAATCTGGCGGTCGACTGCCAAATTACTCCCATATTTTGTTTGACGAAAAAGGAGTCCAATCTGCTATTTCATTGATAGTAGGAGATGAAAAAGATTACAAGGACTCAAAAAAGGTGAATGTACAAATGGGAAGGGCAGCCAAAGCTACAGAGTTACAGTTTAAAGGCCCTAATCTGGTTCCCTAGGTCTTTGTAGCAGGGACTTCACTCTCGGCCGGCCTACCTGCTGATCGCCACAAGCTTGCTTCCTGTAGCATGCTCATCTTCATACAAGCATTTCGCTCCTTCCACGTCGTCCACCATACCAATTGTGCCAAAACTGTCCAATCTTTCTTTTGTGTTTCTCCGTGTATATTTTGTTGTTTGCGTCAGCCATTTTGCTAGTGGTTGGTCAGGTCGAGGAGTATTGACCCGAACTAACTGAAACGCATGGCCCCACCTAGAAAGAGACAGAGCGATAGACTGGAAGAGATCGGAAAGATGGAGGCGGCGACGACATTATTTAGTTTTCGATCGACAGCAGGCGGCGACGACAGTATGTACGGAAGGAGATGGACTAGTAGCCAAAAACAATATTTGTCTTCTTGAAATTTTCTTGTCTTCTTCGGTCTTTAAAGGCCATCGTCAGCAACTCTTCGGACGAAAGTTTCGGTGCTCGTAGAAAGACTATATTTTGGTTAATGAAAATCGGAGGGGCGTCCCTCTTTCAAAAATAAATAAATATGTGCGGGCTAGTTTTATCCCCGGCAGTGGTTATGACAGCTGATCCGGGCAGTACGGAATACCTCCCAAATTTCAAACACACACACGCGTTGGAAGAGAGATCAGCTATACATTCGATCGAAGAAACTTCAAGCGAAAGACAGGTATACAGGTTTAAAGTTTGAGTTCCTTATGGATTTTTTGGATTGATCTTAATGTTCTTCACTTTCTATAGATCGGCTAAATCTATACATTAATTTTAGAGTACTAGTAATTAGATAAATTACATCAAACCTACATAAATTACATAGAAAAACAATCACCCTCTCACTCCAAGATTTGGTCTTCAAGTTTCATGGAAAATCTATGTTATATCCATCAATGGAACATTGCTACTATATCTACCATCGTTAAAAAAAATGGACATAGCTGCTCTGAGGATAGCTTGTATCACCTTAAAGTGCAACTCTTATGTACATGGCTAAAGGTAAGCTGACTTAAGTACACCTTGTACATTGAAAACACATTCCATATAAAGTTATTACAATCAGGATAGCTTGTAAGTATCATGGCCAAAAACACCATTTTCTACATGTCCATTGGAAAAATGAGGAGTCCAGAATAATAGTGTTAACAGAGAACAATGTACAGAAGAAGATAAACTGAAACAACTACCACAGTTTTTGCAATATATAATGCATTGAGAGAACACTTCTATGCAAACCATAACTTCGGGATAACACATTGGTTTCAGTGTTTCACAGTACCATAACTTCCATCTCATCTGCAGGAACATAGAAAAATTAAAAGAAATACATATCACCGTACAAGAACTAAATACTTTGACCAACATGTCACTCTCTCCTCCCTAATTATGACGCTCCATTGGCATAAACACCTTTTGTTAGTCTGTCTTCAGTTTTCTGAATGATTACTTTCGTCTTTATATCCCTCGGATGAACCTGTACACATAGACTTAAGAGTAATGCTAGGGGGGAAATGGAAAACTCGCAGATCATAGTTATTTTAAGAAAATGCGATGGTATTTAAATTGTTTCGTCATTTATTCTACACAATATCATGTCAGGTCATCCAACCTCCTTTGCCTCTCACATTAACTTAGCTACAGTGGCTTATATGGTCAATCCAGTCTTCTTTAACTTACTGCTAGGCCAAGGAGTTCAAACTTGATTTCTGTTTGAATCTGAACATAAGCTCGCACTGTACAGCTGCTAGTACCATAGCGAGACCTATGGCACTGCCTGCTATCTTCTCTCAAGTTTCAGTTTAACTCTTTCTACATGCAACTTTTTCGTCAGTCAAACACGTGAGCAAAAATACCCGTTCACAAGCAATTAGATTTGTTGTAAGATATTAGGAGTGGGAGATTAAGTATATCTTTCAAATCATACATGTGCAGATGTATATAAGAACATGTAAGTAGTGTCCTAAGGTGAAAGAAACCTTGGGAAGATAGAGAAGGCAAGCCCACTGTAATGTGGATTAAAGAAGATAAAAAACATAGGTCAAGCAATCTTATAAATCCAGTGAAATCGATGGTGTATTCCTACAAAGCTTCTGTACATCAGCATCCATTTCTCTGGTTTCATCCAAGAGAAAGTGGTAATCAAAATCTCTAAATATTTCAACAATGTTGTACTTCGAATCAGTGAAGTGGAGAGTTTTCGTGTGGCACTGCATAAATATTTCTTTGCTTATAGTATGTTATAAAAACATGGAACCATCACTGGTCTCCCAAAACATAGTGCAATTGATATCAAGGAACATACCTTTTTTTGTTTAAGGGAATAAACATTTCATTCCACAAGAATTTGTTTCAGTTTCCACAATACACTGAGGAGTGTCTTTGACCTGAATTAGGAAAGCAGAAAATTAGGAAGCACACGAAGTAGTTCCAACTTTTAGCAAATAAAGTTTCCTAACTCACCTGGTACCCATCCACAACGTTGGTGGTGGGATGGGCTGGGGTTTCGGCGGGAAGGTGCCGCTGCGGGAGAGTCATTGGCGAAGTGAGCGCTGGAGTGGCGGCGGAGCGAGGCAGATCAGTATGCCTTCTCCTACCTAGTGAACTCGACTGACAAGAGCTTAGTAAGTCCAATTTCCTTTTATGTTGTCCAGAAGGCATACAACATCCATTTCAAATATGAAAACAATTCATCTCACTTTGCAAGTTCATATTGGCATGGTACCAAAGTCAATAGATTGTGCGTTACCAAACATTTCCAGATCATAAAACTGTTCTGCAAAATTACTATAAGTTTGAATAAGAAAAATTTAGTATAACTTACAGAACTCCAAGCCTTCCTGTCCCAGATGCCAGGAACAGATGCCCATGGAACAAATCATGCCGAGTCAGTGATACATTTAATCCAACTCATGGCCCTCGTGCAACAATCAATTCAAACAGAAATGCAAAGTATGAATTGATGTCCTGGACGACATAACGCAAACATGTAAACAATGACTTGGCGTTGAACCGATCGATCATTGCTCTCGTTCTTCTTCCGGAGCAGCGGCATGACGAGCACCAGGAGCCTCCGTATCTAGGCCGCGAGGCTGGTCCAGGAGTCAATCGTCTCCAAGCCAGCGGAGGGCGAGAAGCAGGCCGCGGATGGCTCGTCGGACATCCTTGCCGTCGCACTCCGTCGGCTGGGCTGCGCCAGCAGCGTCGGCCTGATGGGAGTAGGAGAGCGCAAATGGGTCCGCGGCGACGTGGATGCCGATAGCCGAAGAAGGTGCCAGTGTTCTTGTAGGTGAATTTGACGGTGGAGTCGGTGGTGGCCATGCCCGTGGGCACTAGCGACGCGTCCGTGCCCGCCTGGATGATGAAGTGCTCGAACGGGATGCTCTGCAGTCCAAGATCCGAATTTACCAAAATCAGTTGACAGCTCTCCAGATCCAAATCCACGTCACAAAAAATACAAATTTTTCTCAACCAAATCAAGCACTTGGGCATGGGCCTCCGATCATCTCATCATCCAACAAGCCCTCCTCCTCGATGACCCCGATATCCTTCCAACCCTTGCCCGCCGGCGCTCTCGTGATCCTGGCCGACTTGTCCTTATGGCCGCGGGAGAAGCGGCTGGAGGAGGAGTCGCGGCCGACGGAGGAGTGGGAGTGACGGCGTGGATGGGCGCCAGCCCATGGCAAAGGAGGCGGCGACAGCGCTGGTAGGCGCCTCTCCTTGAAGAAAAGGACGTCGATGAACTCCCTGCCTCGGGGAGCAGGACGCCGGTGAGCTCCTCGCCTCGGGCAGCAGTACGGCGGTGTGCTGAGCGCCATGGCGAGCAAGGATGCGGTGCAGAGGCTACGCTCGACTCGGGAGCAGGGCTGGGCTGGGGCGACACCGAGATGTAGAGATGTGGGCGAGACACGGCGCCGCTGGACGATGGGTTTGAGCGGGCCGATGGCGCAACGACGGAATTGGGCGGAGAGGAACATGCGAAGAGGAGCGGCCAAGCGAGTTGTTCCCGGCGTGATTATAGGAGATTGAACGCGATTAAGACAGTGATTTGGATGCAGCGCACGGAGGGGAAGAAGAGGAGAGGACGGAGAAGGACAACCGCGCGTGAGTGGGTGGCGGTTGGGGGGAACGGCAGCGGCGCGTGGGTGGGCTTTGTCTGCGTTTTTTCCATTAATGAGCAGTGCACATCATACATCATTGGACAAATTTGAAACGTTAGATCGGGCTTGATGGACAGTTCAGATCATCTAGACCTGACAGATTCTGTCTTTTAATATTATTAGTGGAGATACGGTCTAGAGTTGGGAAGTCGATTTGGAGCTATTAGGTATATGTGATCAACACCTGGATCATCAACATCATGGGTGTTGCACTTAACGTGAATGTATACTTATATTATTAAAAGAGCAAACATGTTCGGGATACATTAAATTTGTGCCGTTTAATAACCGATCAACGTTCCAGATCGATCCAATATTTGACAACTCAACACATCTTTTCAACTTCGTAGTAATTACATGGGTTGCCACCGCTAAAAATAGAAACGGTTCGTTACCAACCCCCGTCAGGACCACGCCCTTGCCATTTGCGCCGGAGACTGTGGTCGCTCCTGGAGCTCCCCTTCCATCGGTCCCTCATCACCTCCTGGTCGTCGTCGCCTTCGTCGCGGCTCCTCACCGCTGTCGACCGCGCTGAATCCGGGCCTCCGACCCCGCCGTCTCCGACTGCCTTGCCGACCGCGCCGAATCCGGGCCTCCGACCACAACGTCTCGGACTGCCTCCGCCACGCTCAGGAGGCATTCACCTCCGCAGAGGTCGGAGGTCGCCGGCGTGGCCGACCTGGAGGCGTTCTTGGAGGAGCACCCCAGGATTTGGGACGGGGTGCTGATTGGCGCACGTAGACGGCAGAATCTCAGGGCGGCAGCGTGCGTGTGGAGCAGGGTTGGGGGCCGGCCGCCACGGCGGCGAGCGATAGCGAGCTCCTCCAGCCGCTGGCTGGGCCCGGATACCGAGCTCCTCCAGCCGCGGGCTGGGCCACCGCCAGCCCCTCGCACATCCATGGTGAACTCCACCTGCGCCCGCCTAGGCGACCTCGCCTAGCATGACTCCCTCTTCCATCTGCCCCCACACCCGGTTCTGTCCGTCCCTGCTCGCCTTCGCCGGGCTCCGCGCCGTCCCTGTCCCTTCACGTCGGCACAGGCCGCCCAGCAGTTTTTCTCCGGCGTCGCGGGATCCAACGGCGATGTCCACTGAAATCCACGGCGTGCCGCCGTAGCAACTGACCCGGACGACGCCTACTCCCTTACCGGCGCTAGACGGCCGAAACCACCCCTCCTTCGGTTACCACAGGTATTCCTTGCGTAGACACCGCCATGGATTTCTAGCTGATGCAGCGATGTCCGTCCCTGTCATTCATCCGGAGCCGTCTACCTTAGGTCGCCGCCGTACGCGACACACATCACTGCTCCTCCCGTGCGGTGGTGTGATCCACCGTGCACGGCCCCCCGCTCCTCCGGTGAGGGGTCGCTCCATCCCGCGCATCTTACCTCCAACGAAGACCCCGTCTCCTTCCGGTGTCCTCCGGCAGCACCGCGGCATCATGTATTTGTTATGGTCCGCTGCAGTCTCCCAACCATGGATCCCCTCTCTCGCGGGATCGCGTCGATTCCAGTTAATCAACATGGAAGCTCATGAACTTCTTCCTGAACCCAATCCCCGTTCCTGATCAGAAAAAACCCAATACCAGTCCCGCTCCGGAGACCCTGCTCCTATGCTGAGGGCGTCGCTGCCGCCGGCAGCACCCTGGCCCTCGCCCTTATTCCGCAGCAGTGCGGCGTCATCTTCTTGATGAAAGCCTCAAGGCTTCTCCCTCGACGATGACATTCTTCTTGATGAAGTCTCGTAGGTCGGCTCAGTCTCCGAGTCACTGGTGTTCTCTCCGTTGCCAAGCTTTGCCTCAGCTCTCATACTTGGATGAATGCACCGCGATCACCTCTTTGGTAGTTACTCACCAAGTCACTTCACACTTCACTGGTTGGTCTCTTCCTACCGTCCTTGGTGATGAACAGATCGATACATATGAGGACTGAGGTTAGCGTGAAACTCCCTGTTGTGGCAGTGTGTCGGGGTGTAGTCATTGGAGCATGCTTAATGGAATCGTCGTCTATGTGCATTGTCATTTTTTTGGGTAACACGACCTGACAAAGTGAATCCAATTTTTCACGGTAGCTACGGTAAAAGCATCCACCTCCAGTCCTGATACTTCGATTATCCGATACACATATGCACTGCCACACGCGTTTTCTATAGTGAGAGAAACAGACTTGAGCTGACGTGCAGACTGGGAGCACTGGGTCGATGGCGAGAAGAATCATCCTGACTTCTTGGCACCAGGGCGGCCCTGGGAGAAGCAGGGAGGTGTTGGGGAGCCAGGGCGCCACACACAGCTGGCCAAACGTGCCGCCCGGCACGGCACGTCGCGTGCCTGGCCAAGCACGGCACGAATGCGGCACGACACGATTGTGCCGTGTCGGGCCGACACGCGGGCTCAATATTGGAACGCGGCACGACACGACGGGCCTGGCACGGCACGTTCGGCCCACTTAAAATAGCTATAAAATTCAAAAAATAGGTAAAAATAGCAGTAAAATCTAAAAAAATAAAAAAATTGCTCATGATGCCGTGCCGGCCCACGGGCTCCAAATCGAGGAGCGGCCTGGGCACTACGGACCCATGCCGTGCCGCGGTCCATTTAGTTCGTGTCGTGCTGTGTCCGTGCCAGGCCAAAAAAGCTGTGCTTTAGGCCGGCCCGTTTGGCCAACCAGCTATACGCACCACCGGGAACCAAGGTGGCAAGGCGGGACCCTCCCAAGTCCGACAGCGGGCGTGAACATATCGGCATGCAGTTGCGTGCTCGGAATCGGCACGAACTCGTGGGGCTGCAGGACAACAGGTACTTATGGATTATATTATATCTGATGTGAATGCTACGGGTACAAAAACGCATAGCAATCATGTGCATGCCCTAATTTTTATTATCATTTCAGATATTGTTGTGGCAATCAGTATTAATTTTCACACGCGAATTTGTTCACTGAAAAGCTTAAGATAGTCTCATATACCGAACTTATGTTTAAAATCTACGCTACTAATAAAATGAGCAAACATATTGGATACATTAAATCTCCACCGCATATAAAGATACGTGTGTGACATTTTGGATACGACATAATTTGTGCCGAGAAGCCGTCCAAGGAGAACGTCTTTATCGTTGTGAACTAATTCCGTTGCTTCTTTCTAAGATTTGTGTCCTCCATTATGCTTACATAAGCATGATTGTTTTTTCAATATAAATCTAAGACCAATGTAAAAGTATAGAGAAATAATCCACATAGACCCTGGTTTTTTCCAACTTGTAAATTGCCCAATTTAATTGTAAAAAACGTGTGTTGCACGTACATGCCAACTAGTCAGTTATAAGTTGAATAACGACTTACTCCTACATACAGTTGTTTTTTTTCAATTTTTCGCCAAAGAAACCACGAGGAACAATCCACCCTCTGAAGCAACTACACACAGCTTCCCTGCCTACCGCGGAAACGGGAGATCAGAGTTGTATTGCTCATACATTTGACCCGTGTCATTATATAATGTTGATGTTGATTTGTGATTAGACAATTGCGGGGCCGAAGAGATATAATGTCAAAATCTATAGTCGGGAAACGGGAAATGAAAAAATTATTAGTCTCTTGCAAAGACGCAAGGCGGTGGAAGACGAACCACCTCCGCTGTTTCCTCTCCTCTCTTCCTGATACCTTTGGCACTACTCTGTTTTGCCAATCGGCACGCACCGTTTGTCCATTATTAATTATGTGTGCCTTTTACAAGACACGTACATATCTATTTTAAGGATGATACTATCACAATTCACAACGCAGTTGCGAACTTCGTGACCAAAGCTACAAAACTACAGAAGGGCATATAAAGAGCTAAAAGTAATAAAAATTCACATCGTTTTGAGAAGAAATCCAGCTGTTCTCGCGTCCATGGCGGCCAGTGACCGCGCGCCCGGCATGATTTCTCTCCACCGGCCACCTCTGCGGCCAGATACGGAACCCTCTTGGCTTCCGATTTTTTTTAAATAATATTATTTTAAAACTTTATTCGGAAAATAGCACGCGATCTGGGAATTTTTGAAGAATAGCGCGCCGTTGGTACGGCCCGTGCCGAAACCATGCTTTCGGCACCGCTCGTGCCGAAAGAGAGCTGTTTCGGCACGGCCAGCGCCGAAACCCTGCTGGGACCAGAGAAGCACCATGCTTCGCGTAACTGCCGACAGCCTACTTTCGGCACGGGCCGTGCCGAAACATGCCTAAACCATCCTATTAGTCGGTTGTCTCCCGCCCTCTTTTCTCCCGCCTTTTTTCCCGCCATCGTCGCTCTTACCTTTTTTTTCCGCCAGCCATGCTCCGCATGTTTCTCCCGCCAATTCTTCTGTGCTCGTCCTATAACCCCCCCCCCCCCTCCCCGAGTTTGGTAAGCAGTTAAGTGTATTCACTCGAAGATGTCGGGTCTTCCTAGCAAAGATTGGCCTATAGATCGTAGTTGGATAACTCAAATGTCCGAGTGTCTTTTGTATTGTGCGGGTGAGTTGACGGTAGACAATAAGGAAGTTTCATGGGAGGAACTCATCAGTAGTGACAGTCTTCTCGCTGAGCTTGCGGTGTCATTCCGACGTCGCGGGTGGCCAAGTAGGACTCCCCAAGAAATACGGCAAGAACTTCTCCGGATGCGTGCAAGGTATGACAAGAAAGTTGTCCTTGGAAAATTTATGAATGAAGGAAAGCGTTTGTATTTTTCAAAACATCCATCAACATGGTTGAACGAGAGCGAGGACGAAGACGATATCTTCATGCCGATTGGTGCATTATCGGCGAAGATTAAGTGTGAACCATCATCGAAGGGCAAAACTGCTTCATCATCGAAGGGCAAGGGTGAAGCATCATCGAAGGGCAAGAGTGGTGCATCATCGAAGGGTAAGAGTGGTGCATCATCGAAGGGCAAGAGTGCTGCATCGACGGAAGCTGGAGGCTGTATTGACGGGAGATGATTTCGTGTCGTGTATTTTGTGGTAGTTTTTAAGTTCAGTTGTAGTAGTTATTTTCAGAATGCCAATGTCACATTAAAACATAGTGGCAGAGACATAAAAATTAAAACATAGTAACAGAGACATACAAATTAAAACATAGTGACAGAGACATACAAATTAAACCATAGTTCAGACACGTACAAATTAAACCATAGTTCGGACACGTACAAATTAAAACATAGTTCAGACACGTAAAATTAAACCACAGTTCAGACACGTACAAATTAAAACATAGTGCATAGAAATTGAAATGTAGTGCTAGCCACGTTGCCCATGTCCTCTTTGTCCTCGATTTCCTCGACCACGCACAGGATCAGGAACGACTGCAGGATCAGGAGCAGGTCCTAGGCCGTATGTGGGACATACTTCTCTCTATGCCCAAAAAGATTGCAATACAAGCACTGTCGAGTACATCCACCAGCTTCAGACTCGTCCATATCATTCCAGATGCGACGCGACTTCCGTCTTCCTCTGCTAGTTCTCATAAGAGCAGGATCCGGAATATATTCTCGTTCCATTGGGTTGACCTTGTTGAAGTTGCCAACTACTCTAAATCCTGTCATCTCCCCGGTCCAAGTTTCAACCACTGCCTCCTTCATGTAATACGGAGAGACAAAACTGATTGGGTTCATCCCCATCTGGCCAGAAACAACAAGGACATGAGAACATGGGAGGTGAAGCAGTCTCGGTTTGTTGCACGTGCACTCACACGTTGGGGGTGCAGTAGCACTAATTATGACCTCATGGGTTTTTAGCTCATTACCCGCACCAAATCTTGAGGTCGGTAAGAGTACCTCGTATCTCGCTTCTTCATTACCAATACGAATGACCATGTGCATCCGGGCCTTCTTTTATCTTCTTATCCCTGTACTGTCTTATCTTGCGGCAGTAAGGTGTGTTGGGGTAATACTCAATATGCTCGACGGCTTCACGACGTCTATCTCTGAAATACGTCAATGTTCCGTGCAAAATACCTCCACCAGTGCTGTCAGTGGCAAACCCCTGTTCCCTCTGATTACAAAATTGTACACCTCAGCTAGGTTGGTAGTCATGATGCCGTACCTTGCTCCATATTGGTCGTGCAACAGAGACCACTTCACGGGAGGCTCCTTCTCTATCCACTCTTCGAAAAAAAATATTCGTTTTACCTTCTTTCTCTTCGTACCAGGAGGGTCAATTCAGGCAAGTCACACAACCCAACAGGCTCTGAATCTGTCGTATTTGCCGCAGTACCCTGTGTCGCATCACCCTGTGCCGCAGCAACCTGTGCCGCAGCAAGCTGTGTAGCTAACGCTTGAGCCTGTGTAGCTTTCCTTTCCTTCACTTGCTTCCCAGTGAACTCAGTCAGTCTTTCCCACAGAAACTGGTACTTCCTCTCCTGATTCTGATTACACAGTCTTTTAAACAAATTCATCAGTCGCTTACTCTTAAAGCATGAGTAAAAGTTAGCGCGAGATGGCGCATACACCAGCGGCTCTGCATGTCAGTCCATGGAGCTGGTTCATCCACGGCGGGGTGCTGCAGTGCCTTTATAGCCTTAAGCATACCAGCATGCCTGTCATGAAGGATGCACACATTTGGCCGAGTCTTCACAACTGCCATTTTCAATTGCCTGAAGAACCATAACCAGCTCTCATAATTCTCACCTCGACGAAGGCGAAGGCAATCGGGACGATCTGCCCATTGCCATCCACACCTATTGCGGTCAGGATCTGCCCTTGTACTTGCCTGTGAGAAACGTGCCGTCCACGCAGAGCACTGGACGACAATGGGTAAAAGCTTCGATGCATATAGCGAATGAGAAGAACAGTCGGCCGAATACACCATATTGAGGAATATCCTCGAACTGTTGTATTTGTACTACAGCATATGTGCTAGGATTCATCTCCTTCAATGTGCTAACAAGATGAATAACATTATCATAAGTCATAGAAACTCCCAAACATCTCCTCTAGAGCCCTCTGCTTAGCTCTCCAAGATTTTCCGTACTTAATGGTGGTATTCCATCTTGCCTGAACTGTTCTTATGATGTGCTTTGCTTCCATGTCTTTCTTGTTCACTATCTCACTGAACAAGAGACGTGCAATGAGAGTTGACGTTAGGTTTGGGTGATTTGTCATCAAACTATCAATTTCACATGTGTGTGGCACGACGTCTGTCACCACCCACACCACGTCATACTTCGGCAAGTGACCATGCACCGTGAAGGACAACCAATGTCAACACAACTCATTGTCAAATATTTGCTATTTGACACGTCAGTGCGGAAACCCTTTGCGTGGACAATGTCCACTGAATCACGGCTTCCTTAACTGCTGCTTCGTGTTGTACTGAGCCCCGATTTCAATGTTATTCATGTGGTACTCCCAGGACGATTCATGGACATCAGGCACGGCTGTGACGGCAGACTTGTCCTGATTCCAGTAGCTGGGAATAGGCACATCTTCACCATTATTTTCATCTGAATCATCAGAATCTCCTTCATCAGAATCAATATCTTCTGCAACGCCATCCTCGTCTTCCTCCAATATCTCGGCATGCACTGTTCCTTCGTGCTCATCTGCATCAGCCTCCCCAATTTGGGCAGGTCCTGCTGACAGTGCTGGTTCATAATGAAGAGAAATTTCTGACAGCGATGGTACATAGTCAATGATACGTCTCCAACGTATCCATAATTTCTGCTGTTCCATGCTTATATTATACCATTTGCTACATGTTTTATATACACCTCGTATCACTTTTATGCATTTTCTGGGACTAACCTATTAACAAGATGCCACAGTGCCAGTTCCCTGTTTTCTGCTGTTTTTGGTTTCAGAAAGTTACTTCTGGAAATATTCTCGGAATTGCACGAAACAAAAGGCCAGGTCCCTATTTTTCCAGCACGTACACGGAGTCCGAAGGAGAGACGAAGGAGAGCCACGAGGTGGCCAAACCACCAGGTGGCGCGGCAGTCGGCCCAGCCGCGCCTACCTGTGGTTTGGGCCCCTCGGGGGTCCGCCGACATCGCCCCTTCGCCTATTTATTCCCGAGACGCGAAAACCCTAAAACACGAGCCTTTCATCCAGAACATATTCGCTGCCGCCGCCGTCGTCAACCCTAACTCGGGGGTTTCTGAAGCTCTTCCCGGCACCCTGCCGGAGAGGGGAATCATCACCGGAGGGCTCTACATCGCCATGCCCGCCTCCGGAGTGATGCGTGAGTAGTTCATCCTTGGACTATGGGTCCATAGCAGTAGCTAGATGGTTGTCTTCTCCACTTGTGCCATCATGTTTAGATCTTGTGAGCTGCCTATCATGATCAAGATCATCTTATTGTAATGCTACATGTTGTGTTTGCTGGGATCTGACTTATATTGATATCTATGTGGAGCTGAATATTATATTATCATGTCTATGTCATTTGTGATCTTGCATGCTCTCCGTTACTTGTTGAAACCTTGGCCACGTGAATACTTGTAACTCCAAGAGGGGGTATTTATGCATGATAGTTGGGTTCAACCTCTATTTAATCTGGGATAGTGACAGCAAGTTCTAAGGTTGTAGATGTGTTGTTGCCACTAGGGGTAAAACAGCAATGTTTTATTCAATGATGAATGTATTGTTTACATTACGCACATTACTTAATACAATTGTCTGTTGCTTGAAACTTAATACTGAAGGGGTACGGATGTTAACCGGAAGGTGGACTATTTAGGCGTAGATGCATGCTGGATAGCGGTCTATGTAATTTGTCGTAATGCCCAAATGAATCTCATAGTAGACACCACAGATCACACATGCATGTTATATGCACTTATCAATTGTCAATTGCCCAGCTGTAATTTGTTTACCCAGCATGTTAGTTATCTTATTGGAGAGACACCACTAGTGAACTGTGGACCCCGGTCCATTCTTTTACATCTGAAATACAATCTACTGCAATCATTGTTCTCTACTGTTTTATGCAAACAAACATCATTTTCCATTCGATACGTTTAACCCTTTGTTTTCAGCAAGCCGGTGAGATTGACAACCTCACTGTTAAGTTGGGACAAACTAATTTGGTTGTGTTGTGCAGGTTCCACGTTGGGACCGGAATCCCTGGTGTTGCGCCGCACTACACTCCTTCACCAACACCTTCGAAGCAAACCTCGTTTTCCTACTGGTTCGATTAAACCTTGGTTTCATACTGAGGGAAAACTTACTGCTGCACTCATCATACCTTCCTCTTGGGGTTCCCAACTGACGTGTGACGTACAAGCATTGTTTCTGGCACTATTGCCGGGGAGATATTCCCTCGTCAACCTAGAGCCACCAACACGTTTTCTGGCGCCGTTGCCGGGGAGATATTCCCTCGTCAACCTAGAGCCACCAACACGTTTTCTGGCGCCGTTGCCGGGGAAAACAGAATTGCTTCTGCAAGGGGAGTCTCTCACACCCAATCTTTTTACTTTGTTATTTGTCTTGCTTAGTTTATTTTTATTTTATTTGTTTGCTTTCTTTTATCAAAAACACAAAAAAATTAGTTACTTGCATCTAGTTTATTTTCTGTTTAGTTTTTATTATTTCATCATGCTTCTCCCTAAGTACACTTTAAAAGAAATATCTGTGGGTAGTGGGTCTATCATTGGAAGAGATAACATTGAAGAATTTTTTAGTCATGTTAGCAAGCTGAAAGATTTTGAAGATAGATCCTTGGTAGAACTTGCCCCTAATTATGAAATTGTTGCTGCCTCCTTTGTCCACATGCTTGAAGCTAGGTTTGTTAACCTTAACCCTATAATGCAGCATATGTTTCTTAGACTTCATGATATGGAAGAGGGGGAAAAGAAGGATTTTGTTTTAGAAACCCTTCTCAAAGAATTTGGAGATGTAGCTAGTGAAGCTAGAAAAGTTTTTATGCGATATAGGATGCTTGGTTATTACATTGTATCGCCAATATACTTGAAAAATTAGAGAAGGAAAGATCCAAGTACACTAAAGAAACTAGTTATGAAGGAGAGAATAAAATACCAATTCCTTTTAAGATTGCAGGAATGCATGAGGCACTAGAAAAGAACTTTAATTGGATTGTGCCTGAAAATTTATTTGATGAGGATAGTTTACCTAAAAGTAATGAAAGGGGAGTTCTGAAACTTACATAGATAAAGTGCAATGCATCGTTGAGAAAACTTCTAAACTCTCCGTTGATGTTTTTTCTCTTGACAACACTTGATTTTCACTTTCTGCGCCTAGCTGAAAGGCGTTAAAGAAAACGCTTATGGAAGACAACCCATCGTTTTTATTTGCTGTTATTTTTTTTTTTTTTTGAGTCAAGGAGTTTTGTTACTTCTGTAGCAACTCCTTTGTATCTTTATTTTATCGCAATGTTGTGCCAAGTAAAGTTCTATATTGAAAGTTGATGCAAGATTTGGATTTCTGCGCAGTGACAGATTTTTAGCTGTCACGGATTTGAGCTTATCTCCCTGTAGAAAATTCAAACAATTCTGCGAAAAATCACGCATATTCCTGATATATGTACGCAACTTTCATTATTTTAGGTCAGATCCATCTGAGCAACTTAAGTGCCTTGAAAAAATTCGTCATTCCAGACTGTTCTGTTTTTGACAGATTTTTCATTTTGTTTTGCATTCGCTCTTTTACTGTGTTTGTGTGGATTTCTTTGCTCCACAAAGCATTGGTAGCTATAGCTAATGTCCAGAAGCTTTGGGATTGATTGTATCATTACAGAATATGAGAATTTTTGATTATGCACTAACCCTCTAATGAAAACTGTCTTGAGTTTAGTGTGAAGGAAGTTTTCAAGGATCAAGCGAGAAGGGTGATATTATGTGATCAAGAAGAGTGAAAAGCCTAAGCTTGGGGATGCCCCCGTGGTTCATCCCAACTATATTCAGAGAGACTCAAGCGTCTAAGCTTGGGGATGCCCAAGGCATCCCCTTCTTCATCAACAAACTTATCAGGTCATCTCTAGTGAAACTATATTTTAATTCTTTCACATCTTATGCGCTTTACTTGGAGCGTCTGTGTGTTTTTATTTTTGTTTTTGTTTGAATAAATTTGGATCCTAGCAATCCTTGTGTGGGAGAGAGACACGCTCCGCTTTTTCATTTGAATATTCATGTTCTTCACTTATATTTGTTGAGTATTCTTAACTAGCTACTACAGTGCTTTTAGCTCCTGTTTTTCATGCATCTCTTCGAGCTGTTAGCACTTGTTTATAAATACTCTCTTACTGCATTATATTATCATTTGAGAGTTTATGTTTAAATAAATTTATTGGTGTTTGTTTGGAAGAAAGAAAATGCTACATGTAGTAGTTGGTATTGGAAAAGACATATGCATTCTTGTAGATCATTGTCTTGTTTTGATTTGATGCTTCGCAATTGTTTTGAGCTCTCAAGTAGATCATGTTTAAGCTCTTGCATCATGTAGTTAAAGCCTAGTAGTGGAGAACTACCGTAGAGCTTGTTGAGACTTGGGATGCATATTTGTTCTCTCTAAGGTCTAGATATTTTCTGGTAAAATGTTTGAGCAACAAGGAAGACAGTGTAGAGTCTTATAATACTTGCAATATGTTTTTATGTGATTCTTGCTGTACCGGTTTATACTTGTGTTTGCTTCAAATAACCTTGCTAGCCTAAACTCTGTACTGAGAGGGAATGCTTCTCGTGCATCCAAACCTTGAGCCAAAACCCATGCCATTTGTGTCCACCATACCTACCTACTATGTGGTATTTCCTGCCATTCCAAGTAAATAGTTCATGTGCTACCTTTAAACTATTCAAAACTTTATTACTCCTTATTTGTGTCAATGTTTTATAGCTCATGAGGAAGTATGTGGTGTTTTATCTTTCAATCTTGTCATTTACTTCTGACAGACTTTCACCTGGACTAGTGGCATATACATCCGCTTATCCAATAATTTGGAAAAAGAGCTGGCAACGGGGTGCCCAGCCCCAATTAATTACAACTTTCATTAATAATTCTCTTCACATGTTTTGCCCTGATTTATCAGTAAGCAACTTAATTTTGCAATAGACACTCCTCCATGGTATGTGAATGTTGGAAGGCACCCGAGGATTCGGTTAGCCATGGCTTGTGTAAGCAAAAGGTTGGGAGGAGTGTCATCTATAAAGAAACTAAAATACATGTGTAAACAAAAGAGAAGAGGGATGATCTACCTTGCTGGTAGAAATAACGTCCTTCATGGGAGCCGCTCTTTGAAAGTCTGGTTGACAAGGGGGTTAGAGTGCCCACTACCATTCGTTGACAACAACAAACACCTCTCAAATACTTATTTTGTGCTCTCTATATGCTTTCGAAAACTTAAAAAGCTCTAGCACATGATTTAATCCCTGCTTCCCTCTGCGAAGGGCCTATCTTTTACTTTATGTTGAGTCAGTTTACCTACTCCTTTCTATCTTAGAAGCAAACACTTGTGTCAACTTTGTGTGCATTGATTCTTACATATTTACTTATTGCACTTGTTATATTGCTTTATGTTGACAACTATCCATGAGATATACATGTTACAAGTTGAAAGCAATTGCTGAAACTTAATCATCCTTTGTGTTGCTTCAATGTCTTTTACTTTGAATCTATTGCTTTATGAGTTACCTCTTATGCAAAACTTTTTGATGCTTGTCTTGAAAGTACTATTCATGAAAAGTTTTTGCTTATATGATTCATTGTTTACTCTTTATCTATTTGTTAGCAAACTATAGATCATTGCTTTGAGTCACTTCATTCATGACATGAGCCTTGCAATATATTGATCAAGATTGTGTGAAAGCATGTCTCCTCAGAAATTATTTGTTGTTATCGTTTTACCTACTCGAGGACGAGTAGAACTAAGCTTGGGGATGCTTGATACGTCTCCAACGTATCCATAATTTCTGCTGTTCCATGCTTATATTATACCATTTGCTACATGTTTATATACACTCGTATCACTTTTATGCATTTTCTGGGACTAACCTATTAACAAGATGCCACAGTGCCAGTTCCCTGTTTTCTGCTATTTTTGGTTTCAGAAAGTTACTTCTGGAAATATTCTCGGAATTGCACGAAACAAAAGGCCAGGTCCCTATTTTTTCAGCACGTACACGGAGTCCGAAGGAGAGACGAAGGAGAGCCACGAGGTGGCCAAACCACCAGGTGGCGCGGCAGTGGGCCCAGCCGCGCCTGCCTGTGGTTTGGGCCCCTCGGGGGTCCGCCGACATCGCCCCTTCGCCTATTTATTCCCCGAGACGCGAAAACCCTAAAACACCGAGCCTTTCATCCAGAACATATTCGCTGCCGCCGTCGTCAACCCTAACTCGGGGGGTTCTGAAGCTCTTCCCGGCACCCTGCCGGAGAGGGGAATCATCACCGGAGGGCTCTACACAGCCGTGCCCGCCTCCGGAGTGATGCGTGAGTAGTTCATCCTTGGACTATGGGTCCATAGCAGTAGCTAGATGGTTGTCTTCTCCACTTGTGCCATCATGTTTAGATCTTGTGAGCTGCCGATCATGATCAAGATCATCTTATTGTAATGCTACATGTTGTGTTTGCTGGGATCTGACTTATATTGATACCTATGTGGAGCTGAATATTATATTATCATGTCTATGTCATTTGTGATCTTGCATGCTCTCCGTTACTTGTTGAAGCCTTGGCCACGTGAATACTTGTAACTCCAAGAGGGGGTATTTATGCATGATAGTTGGGTTCAACCTCTATTTAACCTGGGATAGTGACAGCAAGTTCTAAGGTTGTAGATGTGTTGTTGCCACTAGGGGTAAAACAGCAATGCTTTATTCAAGGATGAATGTATTGTTTACATTACGCACATTACTTAATGCAATTGTCTGTTGCTTGCAACTTAATACTGGAAGGGGTACGGATGTTAACCGGAAGTGGACTATTTAGGCATAGATGCATGCTGGATAGCGGTCTATGTACTTTGTCGTAATGCCCAAATGAATCTCATAGTAGACACCACAGCTCACACATGCATGTTATATGCACTTATCAATTGTCAATTGCCCAGCTGTAATTTGTTTACCCAGCATGTTAGTTATCTTATTGGAGAGACACCACTAGTGAACTGTGGACCCCGGTCCATTCTTTTACATCTGAAATACAATCTACTGCAATCATTGTTCTCTACTGTTTTATGCAAACAAACATCATTTTCCATTCGATACGTTTAACCCTTTGTTTTCAGCAAGCCGGTGAAATTGACAACCTCACTGTTAAGTTGGGACAAAGTAATTTGGTTGTGTTGTGCAGGTTCCACGTTGGCACCGGAATCCCTGGTGTTGCGCCGCACTACACTCCTTCACCAACACCTTCGAAGCAAGCCTCGTTTTCCTACTGGTTCGATTAAATCTTGGTTTCATACTGAGGGAAAACTTACTGCTGCACTCATCATACCTTCCTCTTGGGGTTCCCAACTGACGTGTGACGTACACGCATTGTTTCTGGCACTATTGCCGGGGAGATATTCCCTCGTCAACCAAGAGCCACCAGTCAACAGGAATTTGATCAGGCATTGCTGACGGTGATGGTTCATAAGAAACAGGCACTTCGGCACAATGCAAACTAGTTGCTTGACTACTCTCTCCAGTATGAATATTCTACTTTAGAACAAACGACACTAGGACTTCTGGTTTTGTCCCTCGGTGTTTGCATGATGCTAGCCAAGAAACCCATTGACTTGTCCGATCAAGTGGCAACAACTCCCAACGAATATTTGACCGGGATTTGGTCCATAATGACTGAATCCTAACAGTCCAGAAATTAGGATCAAACCCAAAATTAACCGTCAAATAGTATTGGACAACGCTGATTTTCACTTTCTCTGGCTCCATCAACTGAATCTCCACATTGTCAAATTCACCAAGATCAACCCCTGACTCAGTTGCACGGACTGTACCGGCACCATAGTGCACAACAACATCGATCATTTCCATTAGCTAAAAAATTATTCCATTATCAAATACTACACAGCGAATATATCTAAATATTACGACCACCAAAAATAAATATCCTAATCAAAATATACAATCTAACCGACAACATATATCTACACTAATCCTTACACATCCACCGACAAACTATAGTAAACCTAAAAATCTAGAGATTTAGGGGGTTTACTCTTGACGCGTGCGTAGCTCCCGCTGCCCGGCTTCAATGTACCACCGCCACCGATGCACCACGCATCTAGCTCCCCAACACCAGCACGATGATACGTGCATTTTATATCATCATTTATACAACTTTTAGTATCATATTAGAATGTTATTTGCATTGTTATATCATTGTTTTTACATGTTTTAGATGATTTATGGGACTTTCATACAAAGTCCCTATTTTTGGTATTTAATTTCTGAGAGGCAATAAACCTTCTTTTTCTTGTTTTTAATGTTTCAGGAGCTACAGGGACTCAAATAATAAAAGGGAAAATACCCAGCTGGTTTTTCATCGGGAGAAAGGCAGAGGGAAGAAGACCGAAGAGAGGAGAGCCACGAGGCCCAAAAGGGATGGGCCCACGCGGCCCAAGTACCTGGCCACGTGGAACCCACTAAGTGGAGCCTCAGGCACCTCCTCGCCTGGGGCTTTTAATCGACGCCTTCGTCCTCCCCGAAAAGTGACGCCCTAATTTTCCCGAAACATCCGAGGCCGCGGCGGCGGCGAAACTCCTGATTCCCTCCGAGGGGGATCAGATCCTGCTGCTCCGGAGCTCCGGAGAAGGGGAAATCATCATCATCATCACCTCCCCTCCTTGGCGTGGGAGGAGGCCTCTACATCATCACCATCACCAAGACCAGCACCATCTCCATCATCATCTCCGTGATCCACTCCGTCCCCCTCGTAGTTTGAGAGTTGATATACCCTAGATACGTGTCTTGTGCTACTATTCATGTTTGTGATTGAGTACTTGTCATTATTTGGTGGTGAAGTTATATTTTCAGATTGTGTTGTACCATTTATGCCACTGAATATTATCATGTTTCCACGTTGTGAGTAGTTCTCATATGTTTCTGAGGGCATAGGATGAATTGGCAATGATTTATATATAACATGTGTTGGTATTTTGTCAAGAGTTTATCTTTTATGTGATTCTATGATGGTGTTGTGTGAACGTCGACAATACAACACTTCACCTATATGGGCTCATAGGAGAACACCGTAGTATAATGAATTGAGGGAGACTTGGGAGGACATGTAAACCTGGGACCGAATCATGAAGTTATATTATGAGGGTATTGTAGGAGTTTGCGCGATAGAAAACAAAAAATTTCTCTCACATGCGGAAGCAACACTCAAGATCCTATCTAGAAGATTCTAGTAACGGGGAGAGTAGTTCATCATACCCTCGAAGAACACGCGCGTTGAACGTTTAATTCAACGCAGCTCGGTGAAGTTGTTGACGATGTTCGATCCGATCAGCACCGCAAACGAGCAGCACCTCCGGAGGCTTGCACACGTACAGCTCGATGACGTCTCCCTCTTCTTGATCCAGCAAGCTAGAGGGAGAAGTAGGTGGGATCGATTCCAGCAGCACGACGGCGTGGTGGTGGATATGGTGGAGAGTTCCCGCGGGCAGGGCTTCGCCAAGCGGTGCGCGGGAGGTAGAGGAGCAGCAAGCCAGTGATGCGGCCAAGCCTCTGTCTCTTGGTGCACCTCTCCCTCTTCTTTATATAGGCAAGGGGCTGCAGCCACTTTATTTCCAAAGTAGAAACTCCCTCTTTCAATAGTGGTAACCCCTTCTCATTTAAAAGGTGGTAACCCCCTCTTTCAAGAGTGGTAACATCCCTTTTAAAGGGCTACCCATTGAATGGCTGCATGGACCAAGTAGGACTGGTCAAATGGACCAGTGGGCCACCCTTGGTCGTTGGGGACAGGTGGGCCCCACTATGGGACCCTCCGGAACCTTCTAGAACATTCCGACACTCTGCCGAAAAATCCCGAACTTTTCCGGAACCCTGAAATCAACTTGCCATATATAAATCTTTACCTCCGGACTCTTCCGGAGCTCCTCGTGATGTCTAGGATCTCATCCGAGACTCCGAACAATATTCGGACACCATTAACAAAATTATCCCAGAGCTACTCTAGCGTTACCGAACGTTAAGTGTGTGACCCTACGGGTTCGAGAACGTGCAGACATGATGGAGACACCTCTCCGATCAATAACCATTAGAGGGACCAGGATATCCATAATGACTCCCACACATTCAACGAAGATCTTTATCGGTTGAACCACTATGTCGTGGACTACTATAATCCGTATACAATTTCCTTTGTCACGCGATATTTTACTTACCCAAGATTTGATCGTCGGTATCACTATACCTAGTTAAATCTTGTTACTGGTAAGTACTCTTTACTCGTTCCGTAATACAACATTCTCTGTGACTAACTCATTAGTCACGTGCTTGCAAGCTTTACCGAATGTGCACTACCGAGTGGGCCCAGAGTATATCTCTCCGAAACACGGAGGGACAAATCCCAGTCTTGATTCATGTAATTCAACAAGCACTTTCTGAGATACCCGTAAGACACCTTTATGATCACCCTGTCACGAAGCGATGGTTGATGTCCCCAAAGTATTCTTCCAGTACCCGGGAATAACATGATCTCATGGTCTAAGAAATAGGATACTTGACAATAAAAGGCATGACAATAAAAACTTAATGAAACGATCAATATTGTTATGCTTAGTTGGGTCTGTCCATCACGTCATTCTTCTAATGACATGATCCCGTTAATTAATTAACAACTCATGTTCATGGTTGGGAAACCATAACCATCATTAATTAACGAGCTAGTCTAGTAGAGGCTTACTAGGGACGCAATGTTGTTTACGCAACCACACATGTATTATGTTTCCGGTTAATACAATTATAGCATGGAAATAAACATATATCATGAACACGGAAATATGATAATAACATTTATTTATTATTGCCTCTAGGGCATATTTCCAACAGTCTCCCACTTGCACTAGAGTCAATAATCTAGTTTACATTGGTAAAAATCTAACACCCATGGCCTTCTGGTGTTGATCATGTTTTGTCTGTGGAAGAACTTTAGTCAACGGATCAGCGATATTTTGATTCGTATGTACTTTGCTAATGGTAATATCTCCTTCATTGACATGCTCACGAATTTGATGAAACCGGCGTTTGATATGCTTGGAACTCTTGTGACATCTTGGTTCCTTGGCTAGAGCAATGGCACCAGTGTTGTCACAAAAAATCTCCATGGGATCCAGTGCGCTCGGAACAACGCCGAGTTCAGTGACGAACTCCTTCAGCCATATCCCTTCTTTCGCTGCTTCAGAAGCGGCCATATACTCCGCCTCTAATGTAGATGCCGCAATGACGGTTTGCTTGGAACTCCTCCAGCTAACCGCAGCTCCATTCAAGATAAAGACATACCCTGTTTGAGATTTCGAGTCATCTGGATCAGTATCGAAGCTAGCATCAACGTAACCTTTTACGGAGAGCTCTTCATCACCACCATAGACAAGAAACATGTCCTTAGTCCTTTTTAGGTACTTAAGGATATTTTTAACTGCTGTCCAGTGAGCCTCTCCAGGATCACTCTGGTACCTGCTCGTCAAACTAAGAGCATGGGACACATCCGGTCTAGTACACAACATGGCATACATAATAGAACCTATGGCCGAGGCATAGGGGATTTTCTTCATCCTTTCTATTTCTGTTGCCGTAGTTGGACACTGAGTCATACTCAATGGCTTACCTTGTAACATGGGCAAAGAACCTTTCTTTGCATCCTGCATATTGAATTTCTTCACTATCTTCTCAAGGTATTTACTTTGACTAAGTGCTATTAAGCGTCTTGATCTATCTCTATAGATCTTTATGCCCAATATGTATGCAGCTTCACCAAGATCTTTCATTGAAAAACTATTATTCAAATAATCTTTCACACTGTTAAGCAGCTCCACATCATTCCCAATAAGTAATATGTCATCTACATATAAAACCAGGAATGCAACCGAGCTCCCACTCACTTTCTTGTAAACACAAGCTTCTTTATAATTTTGGACAAATCCAAAACCTTTGATCACCTCATCAAATCGAAGATTCCAACTCCGGGATGCTTGCTTCAGTCCATAGATGGATCGCTGAAGTTTGCACACTTTATCAGCATCCTTAGGATCGACAAAACCTTCAGGTTGTACCATGTACAACTCTTCTTCAACGTTTCCGTTGAGGAACGCAGTTTTGACATCCATCTGCCAAATTTCATAATCGAAATAAGCAGCAATTGCTAGTAGAACCCTAACAGACTTTAGCATCGCTACGGGTGAGAAGGTCTCATCGTAGTCAACTCCTTGAATTTGTCGAAAACCTTTTGCGACAAGTCGAGCTTTATATACGGTGACATTACCGTCAGCGTCTGTTTTCTTCTTGAAAATCCATTTACATTCAACAGCCTTACGGCTATCAGGAAGGTCAACCAAAGTCCACACTTGGTTTTCCTTCATGGATTCCATTTCAGAGTTCATGGCGTCTTGCCATTTTCCAGAGTCTGGGCTCATCATCGCTTCCTCATAGTTCATAGGTTCATCATTGTCTAACAATAAAATGTTCAAGACAGGATTACCGTACCATTCAGGAGCAGTACGTAACCTTGTCGACCTGCGAACGGGAACTTTGACCGAAGCTGCATGATCACTATCATCAGCTTCTTTCTCTCTAGCTGGTGAAGGCGGTGCCTGAAGATCCAAATCTTCCTGCGCTGCGCTGCTCTCCAATTCGGGAGAAGGTTCAATAACCTCGTCTAGTTCTATTTTCCTCCCACTCACTCCTTTCGAAAGAAACTCCTTCTCAAGAAAGGATCCATTCTTAGCAACAAAAACTTTGCCTTCGGATCTGTGATAGAAGGTATACCCAATGGTTTCCTTTGGATATCCTATGAAGACGCATTTTTCCGCTTTGGGTTCGAGCTTATCAGGTTGTAATCTTTTGACATAAGCCTCGCATCCCCAAATTTTAAGAAACGATAATTTTGGCTTCTTACCAAACCACAACTCATATGGTGTCGTCTCAACGGATTTAGATGGTGCCCTATTTAAAGTGAATGCGGCTGTCTCTAATGCATACCCCCAAAATGACATTGGCAGATCGGATACAGACATCATAGAACGCACCATATCTAATAAAGTACGATTACGACGTTCAGACACACCATTACGCTGTGGTGTTCCAGGTGGCGTGAGTTGGGAAACAATTCCACAATTTTTCAAGTGCATGCCAAACTCGTAACTCAGATATTCCCCTCCACGATCAGATCGTAGAAATTTGATCTTCCTGTTACGATGATTTTCTACTTCACTCTGAAATTCTTTGAACTTTTCAAATGTTTCAGACTTGTGTTTCATTAAGTAAATATACCCATATCTACTCAAATCATCAGTGAAAGTTAGGAAGTAACGATATCCACCACGTGTTGGAATGCTCATTGGTCCACACACATCAGTATGTATGATTTCCAACAAATCACTCGCCCGTTCCATCGTACCGGAAAACGGTGTCTTAGTCATCTTACCCATGAGGCATGGTTCGCACGTATCAAATGATTCAAAGTCAAGTGATTGAAAAAGTCCATCAGAATGGAGTTTCTTCATGCGCTTTACACCAATATGACCTAAACGGCAGTGCCACAAGTATGTGGTACTATCATTATTCGCTTTGCATCTTTTAGCATCAATGTTATGGATGTGTGAAGTACTACTATCGAGATCCAACAAGAATAAACCATTTACGTTGGGTGCATGACCATAAAAGATATTACTCATAGAAATAGAACAACCTTTATTCTCTGATTTAAATGAGTAACCGTCTCGCAATAAACAAGATCCAGATATAATGTTCATGCTTAACGCAGGCACCAAATAACAATTATTCAGGTTTAAAACTAATCCCGAAGGTAGATGAAGAGGTAGTGTCCCGACGGCGATGACATCGACCTTCGATCCATTCCCGACGCGCATCGTCACCTCATCCCTCGCCAGTCTCCGTTTATTCTGCAGCTCCTGTTTCGAGTTGCAAATATGAGCAACCGAACCAGTATCAAATACCCAGGCACTACTACGAGAACTAGTAAGGTACACATCAATAACATGTATATCAAATATACCTTTGACGTTGCCAGCCTTCTTATCCGCCAAGTATTTGGCGCAGTTACGCTTCCAGTGACCGTCTCCCTTGCAGTAGAAACACACAGTGTCCGGCTTAGGACCAGCCTTGGGTTTCACAGGTGTGGCAACAGGTTTGCCGCCCTGAGCAGCAACAGATTTGCCACTCTTCTTGAAGTGACCCTTTTTGGCCTTAACCTTCTTGAAACTGGTGGTCTTATTGACCATCAACACTTGATGTTCTTTCTTGATGTCCACTTCTGCAGATTTCAGCATCGCAAAGAGCTCATTAAGAGTCTTATTCATGCCTTGCATGTTATAGTTCAGCACAAAGCCTTTGTAGCTCGGAGGGAGCGACTGCAGCACCCTGTCAGTGATTAACTCATCCGGGATCACACATCCCAGCTGAATTAGGCGTTGGATATAGCCTCCCATGGTGACAACATGTTCACTGACAGAGCTGTGCTCCTCCATCTTACATGTATAGAACTTATCAGAGATCTCATATCTCTCAGCGCGGGTCTGAGTCTGAAACATGGTTTTCAGCTCTTCAACCATCTCATAGGCGCCGTGATGTTCAAAACGTTTCTGGAGATCAGTGTCCAGAGATGTAAGGATGGCACAGGCAACTATAATGTGGTCATCTCTGCGCGTCTCAAAGACATTTTGTTCTGCTTCAGGCGCATTGTCTGCAGGTGGGTCACCTAGCGCAGCATCGAGCACATAATGCTTCTTACACCCAGTGAGGATAATCCTCAGGTTGCGGTGCCAGTCAGTGAAGTTTGAACCAGATGATTTCAGTTTTTCTTTCTCAAGGAATGCGCTGAAGTTGAACTGAGCTACGTTGCGGGCCATGATCTACAACATTTTAGCAAAGACATCTTTAGACTATGTTCATGATAAAGAGTTCATTTTAATCAAATTACTAACGAACTCCCACTTAAAACAACATCCCTCATAGTTGTCTAGTGGTACACGATCCAAATCCACTACACCAAGTCCGATCTTCACGAGAGAAGATGTAGTTTCAATGGTGAACATCGAAATGTTGATCATATCATTCATATGACTCGTGTTTAACCTTTCGGTTCGTCGTGTTCCGAGTCCATGTCTGTACATGCTAGGCTCGTCAAGTTAACCAAAGTATTTCCGCATGTGTAAAACTGGCTTACACCCGTCGTATGTGAACGTAGAGTTTACCACATCCGATCATCACGAGATGCTTCAAAACGACGAACTTTCGCGACGGTGCATACTAAGGGAGAACACTTTATCTTGATATTGTGTGAGGGATCATCTTATAATGCTACCGTCGAGCACACGCAAAATAAGATGCATAAAAGGATAAACATCACATGCATAAAAATATGTGACATGGTATAGCCCTTTTATTGCGTCTTGATCTCCATCTTAAACGCACCGGCATGATCTCCATCATGGCGCCATGTTCATGTGGCGCCTTGGTTGTCTCCACCACGTTGCATCCCATATATTGCTAACTCATAGCGATAAATAATGCAATTACATGGCGTTTGAAGTTGACACGCAGGTCATACAATTGATAATTAAGACAACCATATGGCTCCTGCCGGTTGCCGTACTCATCGACATGCAAGTCGTGAAACATTACAAAACATGATCATCTCATACATCACAAATATATCATATGAAACAGTTTGGGCTATACCATATCACAAGCACCCCTGCAAAAACAAGTTAGACGCCTCTCCCTTATTCTTTGCAAATTTTACGTGGCTTAGGGCTTTCGAAGAAAGAACCGTTCTTACCTACGAACATGAAACCACAACGGTGATAAACAAATTATTAACAACCCGTTGTAGATTAAATCTTAACTATAGTGGGAGAGACAGACACCCGCAAAGCCACTTATGCAATACAAGTTGCATGTCAGTCGTGGAACAAGTCTCATGTACGTGGACATGTAAAGTTAGTCCGGGCCGCTTCATCCCACTATGCCACTAAGATTCAAAATACACAAAGGAAGTAATAAAAAGATTATCAACGCCCACATACACATATGTGTTCTACCCGTACCAAAACATCTACGCATAGATCCGGCTCTGATACCACTGTAGGAGTTTGCGCGATAGAAAACAAAAATTTCTCTCACATGCGGAAGCAACACTCAAGATCCTATCTAGAAGATTCTAGTAACGGGGAGAGTAGTTCATCATACCCTCGAAGAACACGCGCGTTGAACGTTTAATTCAACGCAGCTCGGTGAAGTTGTTGACGATGTTCGATCCGATCAGCACCGCAAACGAGCAGCACCTCCGGAGGCTTGCACACGTACAGCTCGATGACGTCTCCCTCTTCTTGATCCAGCAAGCTAGAGGGAGAAGTAGGTGGGATCGATTCCAGCAGCACGACGGCGTGGTGGTGGATATGGTGGAGAGTTCCCGCGGGCAGGGCTTCGCCAAGCGGTGCGCGGGAGGTAGAGGAGCAGCAAGCCAGTGATGCGGCCAAGCCTCTGTCTCTTGGTGCACCTCTCCCTCTTCTTTATATAGGCAAGGGGCTGCAGCCACTTTATTTCCAAAGTAGAAACTCCCTCTTTCAATAGTGGTAACCCCTTCTCATTTAAAAGGTGGTAACCCCCTCTTTCAAGAGTGGTAACATCCCTTTTAAAGGGCTACCCATTGAATGGCTGCATGGACCAAGTAGGACTGGTCAAATGGACCAGTGGGCCACCCTTGGTCGTTGGGGACAGGTGGGCCCCACTATGGGACCCTCCGGAACCTTCTAGAACATTCCGACACTCTGCCGAAAAATCCCGAACTTTTCCGGAACCCTGAAATCAACTTGCCATATATAAATCTTTACCTCCGGACTCTTCCGGAGCTCCTCGTGATGTCTAGGATCTCATCCGAGACTCCGAACAATATTCGGACACCATTAACAAAATTATCCCAGAGCTACTCTAGCGTTACCGAACGTTAAGTGTGTGACCCTACGGGTTCGAGAACGTGCAGACATGATGGAGACACCTCTCCGATCAATAACCATTAGAGGGACCAGGATATCCATAATGACTCCCACACATTCAACGAAGATCTTTATCGGTTGAACCACTATGTCGTGGACTACTATAATCCGTATACAATTTCCTTTGTCACGCGATATTTTACTTACCCAAGATTTGATCGTCGGTATCACTATACCTAGTTAAATCTTGTTACTGGTAAGTACTCTTTACTCGTTCCGTAATACAACATTCTCTGTGACTAACTCATTAGTCACGTGCTTGCAAGCTTTACCGAATGTGCACTACCGAGTGGGCCCAGAGTATATCTCTCCGAAACACGGAGGGACAAATCCCAGTCTTGATTCATGTAATTCAACAAGCACTTTCTGAGATACCCGTAAGACACCTTTATGATCACCCTGTCACGAAGCGATGGTTGATGTCCCCAAAGTATTCTTCCAGTACCCGGGAATAACATGATCTCATGGTCTAAGAAATAGGATACTTGACAATAAAAGGCATGACAATAAAAACTTAATGAAACGATCAATATTGTTATGCTTAGTTGGGTCTGTCCATCACGTCATTCTTCTAATGACATGATCCCGTTAATTAATTAACAACTCATGTTCATGGTTGGGAAACCATAACCATCATTAATTAACGAGCTAGTCTAGTAGAGGCTTACTAGGGACGCAATGTTGTTTACGCAACCACACATGTATTATGTTTCCGGTTAATACAATTATAGCATGGAAATAAACATATATCATGAACACGGAAATATGATAATAACATTTATTTATTATTGCCTCTAGGGCATATTTCCAACAGGTATTAGTATCGGAGACCTTAGAGTGTAATGCTATGGTGGGACTTTATGTCTTAATAATTCTTGTGCAGTCATTTACTTGGCCACATGATCCATCATAAGGGGTTGTAGTTTATTTATTTAGCTATACCTAATATGGCTCCGTCCAAAAAGATTAAAACTTGACAAGATATTCAACGTGTTGTTTAATAAATCTCTATGCCTAGCAATATCCATGCCGCCCTCGGGAACGTTTTCCACATATAAGTTACACATCACTTGAGCTTGTCCTCTTGCACATAAGAGGATTGGGCTTTCTCTCTTTGAGAGCTTTGACTTGCTATTGTTTATTTTCTGCATTGCAACTATACAACCAAAAATACCAAAAACACTTGCATCTTTTATTGTTTTATTTATCAATCTTACTAACCAATACCTTCAGCTCCTCGTGGGTTCGACAACCTTTTCTAATTGAAAGGTACTACAATTGATCTCCTGCACTTGGGAGTCATCAAGATACTTTTCTGGCGCCGTTGCCGGGGAGCGTAGCGCTATTGGTAAGAAGTTTGGTAAGGAAACTTGAAAGCTGTTTTATCTCATTGTTACTATGGCATTTATGAATCGTTCCTCGCTGCATCTTGCTCTATATGAAAGTGCTTATGCCACTACTCCTAAAGTGGTTGAAACTACTGTGTCTGAGTACCTAAAGTGGGATTTAAAATTCCCATGGTCATGTTAAAAGAGTTATGAAAAATCCATTTACAGGTGATGGAACTAAGTCTGCACGTGAACAATGGAGTTAATTGAAGACATATGTGGTTTATTTAGACTTCCTGGTATTTCTGAAGATCAGGTAAAAAGGAAGTTATTATATTTGTCTTTATCTGGTAATGCTCGTGATTGGTACAGGTCTCTTGATGAAGAGGTCTATTGAATGGAATATCTTGAGGAAGGTTTTCTTTCTTAAATATTTTACTCCTAAAGAAGCTTATGAGAACCGCTGCTATATATTTAATTTCTGGCCACATCTGGGAGAGAGTATTACTCAAGCTTGGGGGAGGTTAAAGGAACTCCTTCGCAAGAATCCTTGTCATGATCTTACAAGGAAACTTATATTGATAAACTTTTATGTGAGGCTACCGTCGAAGCACAAGGAATTCTGGATAATTCATCTGGTGGAAGTTTTACTAATAATACTGAAGAAGAAGCATGGAATTTATTGGAGACTATTTCTGAAAATACTAGTCATTGGGATCTTGATAAAGGTAATGAGCCCTATTTTGATTATGGATATTCATGTGTAGAGAACTTCTCTACTTCTATTTGTTTAAAAATCTGAGTGATACTTTTAATCTTGATCCTTATGTTATAATTGAGATAGCTAAAGGTTTTGCTGAGCATATGTGTTCCTCAAAGTGGTTTGAAGTTTATGTTGAACCTGTTAAACAATCTATTGTTGTTCCTAAAGTTATTAAACAGGCAGAACCAGTGTCATCTGTGACAATTGAGGAGTATGTTGAACCACCTCCATATCCAAACCAAGTTAAGGAGAATTTACTTATTGCTGTTACTAACAAGAGTAACAGAAGATGTTCTCAGCCTTATGAACAGGTGGAAGTCAACAGTCAAATTTCAATTATCAAACAATTAAATGAAGAAGACCCTGTTGATGTTTATTTATGTGAAGATGCTACTAAGTCATCAAAGGTAATTCGGCCAAAGTTGGTAAACCTGTTATATCATGCTCTATTGGGACTTCAAGTTATCATGGTCTATGTGATATTGGAGCAAGTATTAGTGTCATTCCATATTCTCTTTATCTTGAAATCAAGCCTGATATTGATCCTATCATTATGGAAGAGACAGGTATGACAATTCAACTTGCTAATAAAGATTATATTAGTCCATTTGGAATTGTTAGAGATGTTGAAGTATTGGTTGGCAAAATAAAATATCCTGCTGATTTTATTGTGCTTGGTTGTCCTCAAGATTCTTTTTGTCCTATCATTTTTGGTAGACCTTTCTTAAACACTGTTGGTGCTGAAATTAATTTGCCTAAAGAGAAAGTGTTTATTAAATGTGCTGGTGAAAAACTTGAGTTCAACTTTTCCAAATTTGCTGATAAACATGTTGTGAAAGAGCCAATTTCTGAAGATATAATTGAAACTCTTGCACATATAGCTGTAGCTTCAACAGATGTTGTAGAACGTTATATGCTTAATCAAGATGAACCATTTAATGATGAGGAAAAGATGCTTTAGAACAAATATTATGGCAACAACCACCACAATTACAATTGCATATCCCACCTGATAATTTAGGAGTGCTACCACCACCTAAAGGGGATCCTAGCTTTGAATTAAACCTTTGCCTACAAATCTGAAATATGCATATTTGGATGAGAAGAGCATATATCCTGTCATTATTAGTGCTAACCTTTCAGCTGAAGAAGAAGAGAAATTACTTGATGTGCTTAAAGCTCACCGACCAGCCATTGGATACTCTCTTGATGATCTTAAAGGTATAAGCCCAGCTCTATGTATGCATAAAATTAATTTGGAAGAGGATGCAAAACCTGTTGTTGATTATCAACGCCGTCTCCATCCAAAAATGAAGAAGTGGTAAGGAAAGAGGTAATAAGACTTATTGAAGCTGGTATCATTTATCCCATAGCTGATAGTAAGTGGGTTAGTCCTGTTCATTGTGTTCCTAAAAAGGGTGGAATGACTGTTGTTCCAAATGATGAGGATGAACTTGTGGCTCAACGTACTGTTGTTGGTTATAGGATGTGTATTGATTTCAGGAAGTTAAATAAAGCAACTCGTAAAGATCATTACCCATTGCCATTTATTGATCAAATGTTAGAAAGGTTATCTAAACACTCTCACTTTTGCTATTTAGATGGTTATTCAGGTTTCTCACAAATTCCTGTCCATAAGGATGATCAAGAAAAGACCACTTTTACTTGCCCATATGGTACATTTGCTTATAGGAGAATGCCATTCGGTTATGTAATGCTCCTGCTACTTTTCAAAGATGCATGAATGCTATATTTGCTGATTATATTGAAAAGATAATGGAAGTTTTATGGATGATTTTTCTGTGTATGGTACTTCCTTCGATAATTGCTTGTTCAACCTTAACAAAGTTTTGCAGCGTTGTGAAGACCAACACTTAGTTTTAAACTGGGAGAAGTGTCACTTCATGGTTACTGAAGGTATTGTTCTTGGGCATAAGATTTCTGGAAAGGAATAGAAGTTGACCCAGCAAAGATAGAAGCTATTGAAAAGCTGCCATACCCAAGGGACATCAAAGGTATAAGAAGTTTTCTTGGGCATGCAGGTTTTTACCGTAGGTTTATTAAAGATTTCTCCAAAATATCAAAACCCTAACCAATCTTTTGCAAAAGGATGTTCCTTTCTCTTTTAATGATGATTGCATTGAGTCCTTTAATATTTTGAAGAATGCTTTAATAAGTGCTCCTATTATTCAACCTCCTGATTGGAAATTGCCTTTTGAAATTATGTGTGATGCTAGTGATTATGCAGTTGGGGCTGTTTTGGGCCAACGTGTTGATAAGAAACTGAATGTATTTATTATGCTAGTAGAACACTTGATGCTGCTCAAAGGAATTATGCCACAACTGAAAAAGAATTTTTAGCAGTGCTATTTGCTTGTGACAAGTTTAGACCTTATATTACTGATTCGAAAGTCACATTGCATACTGATCATTCTGCATTAAATACTTAATGCATAAGAAAGATGCTAAGCCTAGATTAATAAGATGGGTACTTCTATTGCAAGAATTTGATTTACACATTGTTGATAGGAAAGGGGAAGATAATCAAGTAGCTGATCATCTTTCTAGAATGGAAAATATACCTGATGATCCTATTCCTATTAATGATAGCTTTGTTAATGAACAACTTGCAATTGTTAATGTTTCTAGTGCTAAAGTTGCATCTCCATGGTTTGCCAACTATGCAAATTTTATTGTTGGTAAAGTTTACCTCCACACTTCACTTTTCAACAAAGAAAGAAATTCTTTTATGATCTTAGACATTATTTTTGGGATGATCCTTTCCTTTATAAGAAAAGTGTGGATGGTATTATTAGACGTTGTGTACCTGAGCATGAACAACAGGCTATTATAAGAGATTGTCATGACAGTCCCTATGGAGGGCATCATGCAGGAGATCGTACAGGTGCAAAGGTATTACAATCTGGTTTCTATTGGCCTACTTTATTTAAGGATTGTGCTGAATATGTTAAATCTTGTGATAAATGTCAAAGAGTAGGAAATATTGGTAGGAGAAATGAAATGCCTATGAATTATTCTTTGCCACTTGAGCCATTTGATGTTGGGGTTTTGACTTTATGGGCCTTTCCCAGATCAAAGACAAAGCATACTCATATTTTGGTTGCAGTGGATTATGTTACAAAGTGGGTGGAAGCAATTCCAACCAAAAGTGCAGATCATGCCACAGCAATGACGATGCTCAAGGACATCATTTTCCCCAGGTTTGGTGTTCCTAGGTTTTTAATTACTGATGGTGGTTCTCATTTCTTGCATGGTATTCTTAGAAAAACATTGGCAAAATATGATGTTAACCATAGAATTGCATCTCCTTATCACCCTCAAACAAGTGGACAAGTTGAATTAAGTAATAGGGAAATTAAACTCATTTTGGAAAAGACAGTGAATAAGTCTAGATCTGATTGGCCAACTAAAATTAATGATGCATTATGGGCTTATAGAACTGCTTTTAAAAATCCTATGGGAATGTCTCCTTATAAATGGTTTATGGAAAAGCTTGTCATTTACCTGTTGAATTAGAACATAATGCTAGATGGGCTATTAAACAATTGAACTTTGATTTTAAAACTGCTGGAGAGAAGAGAATTCTTGATTTAAACCTACTTGATGAATGGAGAAATGAAGCTTATGAAAGTGCTAGAATGTTTAAAGAGAAAGTTAAATTTGGCATGACAAGAAAATTAAGAGAAAAGAATTCAAAGTAGGTGATCAAGTTTTATTGTACAACTCTCGTTTCAAGTTTTCTGCAGGAAAGTTAGCTTCAAAGTGGCAGGGACCATTAGTGATACAGGAGGTGTACCGTTCAGGAGCTATCCGTCTTCACGGTGATATGAAAGGTAAACCTCATGTAGTCAATGGACAACGCCTTAAACATTATATTGCAGGAAGAGCTTCATCGGAAAGGTGGAGGAGTTGAATTTAAAGACACCGGAGGAGGTAATTGCGAAGAATTTTGCAGTTTCAGAAACCCAAAATCAATAATAGGTAACTTTTGTGTTGGAAAGTTTCTCGGAATTGCGTAAAATTTTACGGAAGTCATTTTTTATGGAAATTAACGTGTGGGACAAGAAAACTGGACGAAGCGGAGACCCGAGGAAGGAAAAAGGGGTCCCACGCGGCCAGAATCTTGGCCGCGTGGGCCCACTCCTTTCCCCTCGGAGTCCCGTTCGTCTCGTTTTCTCTCCGACGCTTCGTCTTGACCTAAAAACCGTCAATATATACCCCTTTTCGTTGATCTAATCTCGCACCGAGCGTTCTCGAGCGATCTTTGCTTTTGCTGTTTCTGCCTGTCAGGTTTTTAGCTATGTCTTCGGGAGACTCCTTCCAATGCTCCTCCATGGACGATGATGATGAACTCGAGGGCAACAGCCCCACGTCCATATGGAGAGGAATAGGAAGAGGAAGGACTACTCGGATGATGAAGACTACAAGCCCGACGAGGAGGAGATGGAGAAGGAGGAAGCGGAAGAGAAAGAATACAAGCCCTTCGTCGACATCGCACCTATTGCAACAGCACCACCTTCTCCTATCTCCGTTGCTGGTGTGAGGGTGAACGTGTCTCTTGGAAACAAGAGGCAGACGGCGCGCATGAGCACAGGAGGGAAGGCTCCTAGGCACGCACTTGCTAGCAAAAACGTGGTTTCTACTCTTATTGACAGGGAATTCAAGCGTGCCACCCAAGAGAACTATCCTGGTGAATGGGATCGTAAGATCCCAATGTAAAGTACCAAGCCCGGAGTGGAAGCCTAGCAAGAAGACGGTGGAGAAGAATCTCATGGAAAACTGGGAAAGCTGCAAGCAAGTTTGAAAGCCTACAATCTTATGATGAGCATCATTGGAGAACTTGAAGATAATTATTATGAGACAAGAAGAAGAGAAATAAAGAGGCTCTAGCAAAACGTCAAGCTTGGGGGAGTTCCACCTAGTCTTTATCTCTACTAGTTTATCATATCTATCTAGTCATGGTGTGTTTTGCTTTTATCGTTTAGTTATCAATATCTCTTAGGCGTGTGTGAGCTCATGGAGCATTATCATGTATCTCTATCTTGTGGTTTATCAATGAATATTAAAGTATGGTGTCATCCATGATTCTCTTGTTTGGAGATTTATGGGTAACACTCATGCAAATGAGCGTGGCATATTTAGAAGTTTCAGTCACATCTTGCCTTGAATTAATTAACTTGAGTATGTTGGACAATTGTAGAATCACCATTATAAAATGAGTAAAGAGAATGAGTCAATATGACTTGAAAATTAATAGTTTAAGGTTGAGATATAGTCTTGTAGGATAAAAAGTTAGGAAGGGTTAATGAAAAGGATATGAAACACTCTTGTTAGAATCTAGTATCTTTTGAGCAAATTAATGAATCATGGATATTTCAATACTTATGCTCTTGGAAAGTGAATGAAAAGGAAGGCACCTGAAAATTCAGTTAGCCATGGAAAGTGTAAGATAAAGGTTGTATAGAGCATAGGAACTTGATTGAAATATCCATGACTAAAGTTTGCACTAGTTACTAGTGAAGCAAGATTGTAAACAATTTTATATCTGTCTTTTCATTTGTCTTCTTTGAACTTGTTATCCAATAAGAGTTTATCTTGTCTTTAAATTTCAGCAAAGTATAAAATATTATAATGCTTGCCATAAAGAGCAAAAGCATGTGAAAAAGAGTATGATTCAATTGTCCAACATACAATGGTTATTTGCTTCAAAAGTAAGGGGTGATTGCTAGAGCTTCTACTTATGTTGCCCTCATGTGTATGAGTTTTAGTTCATTAATCTTACATTGCAACTGAATATGATGATGATACAATGCTCGTATTTATTTATCAACCATAAGTCCATTGATGCATGTAATGATCTATGTCCTTACTTACTCGAGGACGAGTAAAGGTTTAAGCTTGGGGGAGTTGATACGTGCATTTTATATCATCATTTATACAACTTTTAGTATCATATTAGAATGTTATTTGCATTGTTATATCATTGTTTTTACATGTTTTAGATGATTTATGGGACTTTCATACAAAGTCCCTATTTTTGGTATTTAATTTCTGGGAGGCAGAAAACCTCCTTTTTCTTGTTTTTAATGTTTCAGGAGCTACAGGGACTCAAATAATAAAAGGAAAATACCCAGCTGGTTTTTCATCGGGAGAAAGGCAGAGGGAAGAAGACCGAAGAGAGGAGAGCCACGAGGCCCAAAAGGGGTGGGCCCACGCGGCCCAAGTACCTGTCCGCGTGGGACCCACTAAGTGGAGCCTCGGGCACCTCCTCGCCTGGGGCTTTTTATCGACGCCTCCGTCCTCCCCGAAAAGTGACGCCCTAATTTTCCCGAAACCATCCGAGGCCGCAGCGGCGGCGAAACTCCTGATTCCCTCCGAGGGGGATCAGATCCTGCTGCTCTGGAGCTCCGGAGAAGAGGGAAATCATCGTCATCGTCATCACCTCTACTCCTTGGCGTGGGAGGAGGCCTCTACATCATCACCAAGACCAGCACCATCTCCATCATCATCTCCGTGATCCATGATAACCCACAAGTATAGAGGATCGCAACAGTCTTCGAGGGAAGTAAAACCCAAATTTATTGATTCGACACAAGGGGAGACAAAGAATACTTATAAGCCTTAACAACTGAGTTGTCAATTCAGCTGCACCTGGAAAAGCACTAGTAACAGGGGTGATGTGAAAGCAGCAGTAATATGAGAGCAATAGTAACAGTAACACAGCAGCAGTAACACGGAGGCAATGGCACCAGAAAATAGTTGATACTACTTCTAATGACATATAGGACCGGAGAGCAATGATGATGACAAATGGACCGGGGTTCCCAGCTATCTACACTAGTGGTAACTCTCCAAACAAATAACAGGTGTTGGGTGAACAAATTACAGTTGGGCAATTGATAATTGTAAGGGCATGACAATGCATGCTTATGATAAGATAAGGTTTACTGTAGTATTTAATTGGGCATTACGACAAGGTACACAGACCGCTATCCAGCATGCATCTGTGCCTAAATAATCCACCTTCCGGTTAGCATCCGCACCCCTTCCAGTATTAAGTTGCAAACAACAGATTATTGCATTAAGTATTGTGCATAATGTAAACAACACATTCATCCTTAGACAAAGCATTGCTGTTTTACCCCTAGTGGCAACAACACATCTACAACCTTAGAACTTGCTGTCACTATCCCAGGTTAAATAGAGGCTGAACCCAACTATCTAGCATAAATACTCCCTCTTGGAGATACAAGCAACTACTTGATCAGGGTAACCACAAGTACCGGAGAGCATGCAAGATCTTAAATAAACAATAGTATGATAATATGATGAACAATCTGATCATAATGTAACAATTCATCGGATCCCAACAAACACAACACCAATTACATCATATGGATCTCAATCATGTAAGGCAGCTCATGAGATCATTGTATTGAAGTACATGGGAGAGAGAGTACCAACTAGCTACAGCCAAGAACCCGTAGTCCATGGGGGAACTACTCACAAACCATCATGGAGTCGAAGTGGAGGCGGTGGAGTCGATGGAGATGGCTCCGGGGGTCAATCCCCGTCCCGGCAGGGTGCCAGAACAGGAACTTCTGACCCCCGAAACGAGGTCTCGCGATGGCGACGGCGCTGCGGAAGTCTTTCTGGAGTATTAGAGATATATTTAGGGTTTTCGCGTCGGGGTGACTAAATAGGCGAAGGGGCAACGTCGGTGGAGGTCCTGGGCTCCCTCCTCACCTCCCGGCGCGCCTGTGGCCCAGCCGCCCCAAGAGGTGGTTTGGAGGCCGTGGGCCTCCCCCTGGCTTGCCCTTCTGGCTCCGTGTGTCCCTCGGAAAAATAGGAGGTTTGGCTTTTGTTTCGTCGAATTCCGAGAATATTGCCCGAACAGCTTTTCTGGAACCAAAAACAGCAGAAAACAGGAACTGGCACTGTGGCATCTTGTTAATAGGTTAGTCCCAGAAAATGTATAATAATGATATATAATGCATATAAAACATGTGACAATGATACATAAAACAAGCATGAAACATCAGAAATTATAGATACGTTGGAGACGTATCAAGCATCCCCAAGCTTAGTTCCTACTCGTCCTCGAGTAGGTAAACGATAAAAAGAAAATAATTTCTGAAGTGACATGCTACCAACATAATCTTGATCCAATAATAATGTAAGGCATGTGAGCTGAGATCAAATCATTCAAAGCAAATGTCTATAGTTGATATAAGAGATAATAAAGCAAGAGTCAAACAAGCTAAAAGTTTTCATGAACTATCGCTTTAAAGACATGAAACCGTACAAGGTTCATTAAAGATGGTTTAAGTATCCAGCGTAGAAGTTCTATCCTTCAATCCAAGCATCAAGCAAATTTTCATAACACAGAAGGATTCAGCCAAGTAAACATAAACATGAACGTCATGAATCAACTGTTTCGAAGTCTACTCAACCGGTGAGCGCAAGCATTTGGTATTGGCACCAGGATGTTATGGCAAAGAGAACATTAATGGGGGTTTGGAAGGCCAATGGAAGAAAGTCTCACAAAGCTATAAGTGATCATTAGACAAGAGGAAGTCTTATAATCGAAGCTATGTAAGGAGTAGTGATTGCCATGCAACGGATGCACATAGAGCTATATGTGTATGAAAGCTCTCCAATGGAACTAGTGGGGGTGCATCCAACTTGGTTGCTCATGAAGACCTAGAGCACTTTTGAGGAAGCTCATCATTGGAATATACAACCCAAGTTCTATAGTGTAAATTCCCCACATAGTTATACTAGTAGAACATGAAAACTCTCTCACATGGAGTATAGGTGCTAAACACGAGCACAAATGATGACTATGAATACTGCAGGTGCTAAACATGAGCACAAGTGTGGATAAAGGATAGTAATGTTGCCCCCTTTTTCTTTATTCTTTTTTTTTCTTTTTTCCTTTTTTCTATTTTTTTTTCTTTTTCTGTTTCTCTTTTCGATGGCCACATAGCACTTTTCACTTTCAGGGGCAACATTCTAATATGACAACACACTTTTTGGTACATATAACTCATAACGAACAAGACATGATGTATGAAACTGTATGCCTCTGCCAGTGTAGCAGGATATGCAATGATCTAGCGTAACATGGGTAAACCACACATCAGCTGTATAGAATCATGCAAAGCAATATATAAGTGATGAATGACAACAAGTCATGTAATGTAAATGGAAGTTGCATGGCAATATATCTCGGAACAGCTATGGAAATGCTGTGGTAGGTAGGTATGGTGGTTGTTTTGAGGAAGATGTATAGGCTTATGTGTAGGAGAACAAGAGGAAGTCCTCCCACGGGGTTGGATGTACCGGCGAAGTATGCACAACTCTCAATGTGAGCAGAAGGCAATGCACAGCACCGAAGAGGCTAGCAAATTTGGATGGTGGAAGTGCCAAAAACCGTAGCTTAACATTAGTCAAAAAGAACTCACAAGTTTATTGCAAACAACTAGCAGGTTCAACATTAAGAGCATGATTAAAATTCACTCCAAGAAGGGCCGTTCACGGCGGCACAAGTACCCCGTTAGATCCCTCGACCTTCAGCACAACTTAGTTATTACAATGAACTTTCAGACATGGAAAGCTATCAAGTCCAACTACACCTTCAACAATTTTAGAGTTTGTAGTACGGTACAAGCTTAAAGACAACAATCCACTAATGATTTTAACTTAATTAACCAGCAAGCTTTACCATCTAAATACCTCAAAACGTTTGCAAAGAATCAGATTATCAAAGTTCAATGATCTACAAGATTATGCAAGTTTTTCATTATACCACTACCACATGCAAAAATTTCTGGACCAACACATCAACCAAGCAACTCTCCAAATAAATATAAGTGAAGCAAGAGAGTACTTTCTATAAAATAACTAATAGCTCTGAACAAGAGATACATGAAAACCAAGAGCTAGAAGCTAAACAGTGCGAAAATGAATACTCAACAAATATAAGTGAAGAATAGGAGTATTCAAATGAAAAAGCGGAGCGTGTCTCTCTCCCAAACAAGATAGATAGGATCCGACATTGATATGATCAGAGAATAAAACTAACAAACTAAACACAAAGACGCTCCAAGAACAGCACATATGATGTGACCGAATTAAAATATAGTTTCACTAGAGATGACCTGATAAGTTGATGATGAAGAAGGGGATGCCTTGGGCATCCCCAAGCTTAGATGCTTGAGTCTTCTTGAAATATGCTTGGGTGACCCACGGGGGCATCCCCAAGCTTAGGCTCTTCACTCTTCTTGATCACAATATCATCCTTCCTCTTGACCCTTGAAAACTTCTGCCACACCAAACTTCTCATAAACTTCATTAGAGGGGTTAGTACTCAAAAACATTAATCCACTTTGGTTCTGTAGTGACACATTGCAATACTCAATAAAACATTAGCTACAGCCCTCCACGTCTAGAAAGCCTTACTTAAAGTCCACAAGAGACAATGCAAAAAACAGAGACAGAATCTGTCAAAACAGAACAGCCAGTAAAGACGAATTTTTTCGAGGTACTTCCGTTGCTCAAATCGGAAAAAGTGAAGTTAATGAAAGATGCGTACATATAGGAATGCGTGATTTTTTATAGAATTTTTCGATTTTTCTGGAAAAAGCTCAAATTCGTGACAGCTAAAAATCTGTCCCTGCGCAGAAATCCAAATCTAGCATCATCTAATCATTAAAGGCTCTTCTTGGCACAACAATGCAATAAAATAAAGATACAAAGGAGTTGTTACAGAAGTAAGCAAGCTCCTTGACTCAAAAAGCAAAAGAAAAATTACAGAAATAAACATGGGTTGTCTCCCAAGAGCGCTTTTCTTTAATGCCTTTTAGCTAGGCTTGATAGTTTTAATGATGCTCTCATGAAAATAGAAAATGAAGCAAAAGGAGCATCAAGAAGCAAATTCAAAACACATTTAAGTCTAACCCACTTCCTATGCATAGGAAACTTGTACACAAATAAATTCATAAGAACAAAGTGACAAGCATAGGAAGATAAAACAAGAGTAACTTCAAAAGTTTCAGCATATAGAGAGGTGTTTTAGTACCATGAAAATTTCTACAACCATATTTTCCTCTCTCATATAATTTTCAGTAGCATCATGAATAAACTCAACAATATAACTATCACATAAAGCATGCTTTTCATGATCTACAAACAAATAATTTTTATCAAGCTCATAAGTAGTGGGATTTAAAATTTCGAACCCACATGTAACAATTTTATAACAAGATGATTGATCACTCTCAACATATATGGGACGCCTAGATAAAGTCAAGACTTCTCCAATCCCATTTTCATTAGTGGTACAGTCAATATTATCAAGTAACATAGGACCATCATCTAGAGCTTTATCATAAACATTTTCTAAGCAAAACTCTTTAGTACCATGCATTTCGATATCAGCCACAAATAAAGGATTATCATAAGATTTATCAAAATAGCATGGATTATCATATATAACAGTAGCATAATTATTCTCACAAGTTTTACTCATAGGAAAAATTTCAAGAGAATCAACAGGAACATAACATTCATCCTCCTTGGGTAAGCATGGAGGGCAATCAAATAATGTAAGAGATGAAGAGTTACTCTCATTAGAAGGTAGGCATGGGTAGCTAATCCATTCTTCCTCCTTTTGTTCATCACTCTCCTCCTCTTTTTCATCTAATGAGCTTTCAGGTTCAGCAATTTCTTCTTCCACAGGTTCCTGCAAATTGTGAGTGCATTCTTGTGCATTAATGAGTCTCTCTTTGTAATCAACGATATAAGGATTATTGCTGTAATGTTCTATGCAATAATCAAGGATAGAAGAGACATAATCTTTAAGGTCCTTACAAGCAATACAAGTTTCATAATTTTTAGCCATGAAAGATTCTATCTCAGAGGCTCCCATAAATAAAACAAATTGTTCTACTTCTTCGAACCCAAGATGAATATAGTTATTCCAATGATAGTTCACAATTAAAACTTCTTCACTAAAGCCACATTGGAATTTAAGATGTTTAGTATCCTGTTTAGAGCAACAGTTTATATCATGGCGTTTAAGCAAGATATTAGCAATTGTATTCAACTTTTCTAACACAGCACTCATGACTTCACCCTTTTTTGATTCTCTATACTTCATATATAATTCTATAAGCTCCAATAGGTTGTGGGTTCTTCCATAACAACAGTTTTTAATTTTTTGGTTTTTCAAATTTTTATGGATTTTCGAATTTATAAGAAAAACAAAACAAAACAAAAATAAACTAAACAAAAGTAAACTAAGCAAAACAAAACTAAACAAAAATAAACTAAGCACAAATAAACTAAGCAAAAATAAACTAGACACAAGTAAACTAGACAAGACAAAATAAAATAAAAACAGAGAGAGAGGTAGAGTGTACTCCCCAGGTGAACTTATGAGTAGAGCTATGCTCCCCGGCAACGGCGCCAGAAAATAGTCTTGATAACCCACAAGTATAGGGGATCGCAACAGTCTTCGAGGGAAGTAAAACCCAAATTTATTGATTCGACACAAGGGGAGACAAAGAATACTTATAAGCCTTAACAACTGAGTTGTCAATTCAGCTGCACCTGGAAAAGCACTAGTAACAGGGGTGATGTGAAAGCAGCAGTAATATGAGAGCAATAGTAACAGTAACACAGCAGCAGTAACACGGAGGCAATGGCACCAGAAAATAGTTGATACTACTTCTAATGACATATAGGACCGAGAGCAATGATGATGACAAATGGACCGGGGTTCCCAGCTATCTACACTAGTGGTAACTCTCCAAACAAATAACAGGTGTTGGGTGAACAAATTACAGTTGGGCAATTGATAATTGTAAGGGCATGACAATGCATGCTTATGATAAGATAAGGTTTACTGTAGTATTTAATTGGGCATTACGACAAGGTACACAGACCGCTATCCAGCATGCATCTGTGCCTAAATAATCCACCTTCCGGTTAGCATCCGCACCCCTTCCAGTATTAAGTTGCAAACAACAGATTATTGCATTAAGTATTGTGCATAATGTAAACAACACATTCATCCTTAGACAAAGCATTGCTGTTTTACCCCTAGTGGCAACAACACATCTACAACCTTAGAACTTGCTGTCACTATCCCAGGTTAAATAGAGGCTGAACCCAACTATCTAGCATAAATACTCCCTCTTGGAGATACAAGCAACTACTTGATCAGGGTAACCACAAGTACCGGAGAGCATGCAAGATCTTAAATAAACAATAGTATGATAATATGATGAACAATCTGATCATAATGTAACAATTCATCGGATCCCAACAAACACAACACCAATTACATCATATGGATCTCAATCATGTAAGGCAGCTCATGAGATCATTGTATTGAAGTACATGGGAGAGAGAGTACCAACTAGCTACAGCCAAGAACCCGTAGTCCATGGGGGAACTACTCACAAACCATCATGGAGTCGAAGTGGAGGCGGTGGAGTCGATGGAGATGGCTCCGGGGGTCAATCCCCGTCCCGGCAGGGTGCCAGAACAGGAACTTCTGACCCCCGAAACGAGGTCTCGCGATGGCGACGGCGCTGCGGAAGTCTTTCTGGAGTATTAGATATATATTTAGGGTTTTCGCGTCGGGGTGACTAAATAGGCGAAGGGGCAACGTCGGTGGAGTCCTGGGCCCCTCCTCACCTCCCGCGCGCCTGTGGCCCAGCCGCCCCAAGAGGTGGTTTGGAGGCCGTGGGCCTCCCCCTGGCTTGCCCTTCTGGCTCCGTGTGTCCCTCGGAAAAATAGGAGGTTTGGCTTTTGTTTCGTCGAATTCCGAGAATATTGCCCGAACAGCTTTTCTGGAACCAAAAACAGCAGAAAACAGGAACTGGCACTGTGGCATCTTGTTAATAGGTTAGTCCCAGAAAATGTATAATAATGATATATAATGCATATAAAACATGTGACAATGATACATAAAACAAGCATGAAACATCAGAAATTATAGATACGTTGGAGACGTATCAATCCACTCCGCCCCCCTCGTAGTTTGAGAGTTGCTATACCCTAGATACTTGTCTTGTGCTACTATTCATGTTTGTGATTGAGTACTTGTCATTATTTGGTGGTGACGTTATATTTTCAGATTGTGTTGTACCATTTATGCCACTGAATATTATCATGTTTGCACGTTGTGAGTAGTTCCCATATGTTCCTGAGGGCATAGGATGAATTGGCAGATTTATATATAACATGTGTTGGTATTTTGTCAAGAGTTTATCTTTTATGTGATTCTATGATGGTGTTGTGCGAACGTCGACTGCACAACACTTCACCTATATGGGCTCATAGGAGAACACCGTAGTATAATGAATTGAGGGAGACTTGGGAGGACATATAAACCTGGGACCGAATCATGAAGTTATATTATGAGGGTATTAGTATCGGGGACCTTAGAGTGTAATGCTATGGTGGGACTTTATGTCTTAATAATTCTTGTGCAGTCATTTACTTGGCCACATGATCCATCATAAGGGGTTGTAGTTTATTTATTTAGCTATACCTACTATTGGCTCCGTCCAAAGAAGATTAAAACTTGACAATATATTCAACGTGTTGTTTAATAAATCTCTATGCCTAGCAATATCCATGCCGCCCTCGGGAACGTTTTCCACATATAAGTTACACATCACTTGAGCTTGTCCTCTTGCACATAAGGGGATTGGGCTTTCTCTCTCTGAGAGCTTTGACTTGCTACTGTTTATTTTCTGTATTGCAACTATACAACCAAAAATACCAAAAATACTTGCATCTTTTATTGTTTTATTTATCAATCTTGCTAACCAATACCTTCAGCTTCTCGTGGGTTCGACAACCTTTTCTAATTGAAAGGTACTACAATTGATCTCCTGCACTTGGGAGTCATCACACGACCACCACTATCCACCATTGTTGCTCACCATTGCCCCACCTCCACCACCAAACGCCTCCACAAAAAGCTATCCCGTCAACAGATCAGGGATGCCCCAATCCTTCTATTCTCTATTTCTTAAATCTGTGGGCTTGTATATATTTTTGGGGCAGGAGTCGGTGCAAATCGAAAGAATAGAAGAGAGAAGGAGCAGAAGAGAGAAGGAGGAAAGCAGGAAAGCAGGTCAAGGAAAGGAGGAAGAAGGGTACGGGTGTGCTTATCCAGTAGGTTTCGGCATGGCCCATGCCGAAACCTTGCTTTCGTCTTCGCCCACGCCGAAACCAGCGGGCCCAGGCCTGTCGGACCATGCAGAGGGCAACTTTCGGCACGAGCGGTGCCGAAAGCATGGTTTCAGCACGGGTCGCGCCGACGCCGCGCTATTCTTCAAAATTTTCCAAATCGCGTGCTATTTTCCGAATAAAGTTTTAAAATATTATTATTTAAAAATAATTCCTTGGCTTCCTCTTTCCATCCTCCTCGAAGCCCGGTACCGTCGTCCGGGTCGCGGAGGTCATGTTCTTCTTGCTTCGTTCCCCCATTGAGCTTCCTTGCAGGCTGCTGGATTTTCTCATGACGGTTGAACTCGCTGCGGAGGTAGGTGCTGGTGCTGTCCGTAAAGTGATCATTGACGATGCCGTGGGTACAAGCTCCCGCGTTGCCGTTATTAGCTCGTCCTGCTGGTAGTACTCGTGCCAGGCCATACCCTGTTGGCGGCGGTTGTGTTCCACTATGGTCAGCCTTTGGGCTTATATATCTTGGTTTTTTTGTTGAGCCTACCAACTATGTTCTTCATAATTAAGAGATTGAGTTGTAAATCTTTGTTTCGAAAAAAAGGAGCACAAATTGGTTATGATATTAGAGTATAAGTGTATATTATTGTTTGGGTAGTTTAGGATATAAGTGCAAATTAGGTAATGGAAAGATGATAAATTTTGGGAAGATGCTTGGTTCGGAAATTAACCTTTAGCTACCCAATTCTGGATATCTACATAATTTCAAACCAATAGACAAAAACAATAGCAGATCTTTGGCATGGCACCACCCTTTAGTGTGACTTTAGGAGAACCTTCACTGATGATATGATGGTCAAGCGGTTTGAAATTCTAGGAATTATAGGGTCGGTCAGTCTTTCGCAAGACGAAGACCAGCTGATCTGGCGTTATGAAACCAATGGTGTTTACTCCTCTAAAACAATGTATGCTATAGTTAATTTTAGAGAAGGCCAACCTATTTTCCTACCAACAATTTTGGAGCTGAAAGTCCCTCATAGGATACAGGTGTTAATTTCTGTGATTGTTCTCGCAGAAAACAATTCTCACCTGAGATAACTTTAGGAAAAGAGGGATATCAAAGGAGCTAGAGTGTACACTCTGTAAGAAAATAGAATCGTGTTTTCCACCTCTTCTTTGAGTGCATTGTTGCTAATTCATTGTGGGATGATGTCTTTGATGTTTTCTCAATTAGAATTATAGATTATACATCTTTGGCTTCTAAATGACTTTGCAACAAAAGATACTTGCACTTGAATGTAGTACTGTTGCAATACTTTCGAGCATTTGGAACAATAGAAATATCCTAGTTTTTTAATAGGAAAACTTGGTTAAATATGAAACAGGTTGGGAGCTTGGTGCTATCTTACCTAAGAAGCTAGAAGGTACCCTTCAAGGAGCTAGGAGGGGGTGCCGCTCAGTTCATGGAGCTGATGGTGGCGAGACTGAGAAAACCTCTTAGCTTGGAGTGGGGGTGAAAAGATGCTCCAGTTTCCACTGGGTTTCATCCTGGTGGCGAGCGTCGGTTCAGCGTATGACCCCCGGGGGAGCAGTCGGAGGAAGATTCCAGCATTCACGTGGTGATGTGAAGCTCCCAAAAACATGCTACTGGAGGAGGCGCTCTGCGACTGACAAAGAAGTTGGACGTGATGTTTTTTGGTGCAAAGTAGAAATAGGTAGCTGGGAGTGCTTTTGATGCGCTTTTTCGTGCAGCGCTGAGGCTGATGCCGCTTGTGGTCGTTCAGTGAAACTTGCAGACTCTGTAATAGAGCTAGGTCGTTTTTATCGCTTTTTACTTTCAAAAACCTGATCAAAGATGTGCTGCTGTGAACGCTATGGTTTCGTTATGACAATGCAACCGGGGAGCAAATCCCTGAGAATCTAAAAATGGTAGTTTAGGATAGAGAGAGGATATGTTTCCGTAAAATCCTAACTTGACTTGTACTATAAGATGATCTCTCTATGCCTATATATACTCGCCCATAAGGCTGAAGATACATCTAACATATTACGCATTCCATCATTTTTCATATTATTAGAGCGGCGGGATTATTGATCTAGCCAACACATACATTTCCACACTACACCGTCCCCGGGGAGGTCGATATCCATGATCTCCCCCGGGGGGTCATGTGACCCGCAGGCCGCAGCAGGGTTCGTCCGCCTATCCGTGATCAGCTGCTCTGGTGAGTCATTTTCAATCTCAGATCGGTTTTTCTCTTTGTCAGTTGTTTGACCGGCTATTTTCTTTGGTCCGCCAATCATAGCTGACCGCATGTGGTTCTGTACACAGTTAGAGGTACACAGGAAGATCAGGAAGCGAACCGTGTTTAGCAGTAGAACACAATCTATTAAAGCCAGCCCAATCTCCCCTGCCGCTTGATAGGGCGATGGATTTGATAGGTCTTAGGTTGCTATGGACACGTTCTCTTTTCAGGATGTAATCCGATCAATCATGAGGTAATGAAAGTTGGCGTCCTTGTCCAATTTGCAACGTACAATAAAGTTGGCGTCCTTGTCCGGGAGAGGAACCGCGTTGAATAGCATGCCCTCTTCCAGTGCACCGGTACGCAAAGAACTCTTGAGAGGAGACGGCCCTTCAACGCGCAGCTCCTTCTAGACTTTCGAACTCGGGAGTGACAGTTTCGGTTTTCACCGTAAAGGGTAGAGTTGTTTGGAAATTGCTTCAAAATTTGACCAAAATTTTGAATCTAGTACGAAATTTCGAGATAAAGCTGTGTACGTATGATCCAGCAAGCTGGAATCAGCGTTTCAGGCGCATTGCAGGCCACGCACCCTGATGGCAACGTCGACGTTTCATCTACTCTCTATCACCCTATGCTCCTTGCCTCGATTGAATACACTTATTATAATGGATCGATCAATTGTAGCAAGAGGAAGTTTTGATCACCTTTTTTTCTTTTTTTATTGATCTTCACCGTGCGTTCTGCCAGCCATTTGATCTATGAGAAAGCGATGGGGAATTTAAGCTCAACGACTACGCCTCATTCTCCCCTGTTTTGGTTTTCCTCTCCTCTCTATAATCTTGGAGCTTATTTGATATGCAAGAAGATCTCTACATTTTCGTTCCTTTAAGGATATCGAACTTTTTTCTGTCAGAAGAAATTGAATTATTGGATGCAACTAATTACTCTAAATTTCTCTATTGCGCAAGCATGTAAAATTTCTTCCGTTGTACTCCGTAGAACATAAGCAAGTACAGACAATACGTTTGACTGTTTGACCTCTCAATTGCTTAGTTGAAACTCCGTGGTTTTAAAGTCGCACCTGTCACGCTTTCATAAGAAAACATTGAGAAGGGAACGGCAGGAATCTAGGATATATGACCGCCGGGACTGGTCGAGGTGGTGATAGGCGACCGGAGCAGCCGTATTTTTGGTCACGACAACGCCGATAGCCGTCCTACTCATGAGCCTGTTACCATATAAGCCCGTCGACTGAAGTGGGCTAGATTCTAACCGCTAGAAGAAGGTTATGGGCCAACTCGGCCACCATATAAGCCCGTCGACTGAAAATTCCAGGCGTCTTGGTTTTCCCTCGCCTTTACCTTTGCTGCTTTGTCTAAAAAAAAAAAAACTTTGCTGCTTCGTATCAGGCTATCACCCTCAGTTTCTCTATTACAACTATCTCACGTACACCACATTATTATTTTCTCATTATGTTACAATACATAATACCGAGTACATAAATAACCGTTTGCCGAAACAAAATATTCCCACTTTGAGCACATCAGATCCTAGAATCGCCAATTACATATTTACGCTGTGACTGGGTTCAGTACAACAAAGAATCGCTACAAAAATCGTGTGAAATGTCTAAACCGGTGGCCATCCATCCATGCGTTCACCTAAGCCGGCACCGCCACCACCACCTCGACGCCTTCTTCCCCGACCTGCTCCTCCTCCGCATCACCATCTCCATCATGACCGTCTCCATCGCTCTCTGTGGCAGCTCCGGCAGCCTGCTCTTCGTCCCCGGAGAAAACCCGAAGGATCAACTGGAGCCATTCAGCCACCACACCAAATATGCCCATCTTGTAGGCGATCCAGCAGACATGGCAAACTCCGATCAGCACGGGCAGGCCGCTCCCAACCTGGGAACGCGAAGGACAATATTAATTCATTCTTCAGCTCTAGCTTGATGATTGATCAAACAAGGGGAAAAAATGGGCTTACCAAATGAAGAATCTTCTCTGTATCCCAGGAGCTATATATTTTCTCAGCATAATCGACAAATTGGTACGTGGATATGAGTGTCTCGGCCAATGTAATGAGCAGATCGCGGGGCAAGTTTTGATTGCCTCCATCCTCGTTTATCTGTGCCACACAAATTTGGACGTGTGTAAAAAATCCAGTATTTCATACAACTCGCTGTCATCATGTAGTATATGCTCTGCTTCGGTAACATACCTGGGTGTGTATGAGTAGAGCAGCCTCAATAAATGCTACAAAAATGAGGACGGCGGGAACCACAACGGTGTTCCAGGCGTGATCCTTTGGGATAAGCATCCCACGGCAGAGCAAGAAAACTGCAGCACACATTAAGGTTGCCATGCCAACGATCTGTAAGAAGAAAAAGGTGCAGAGTACTAGTGAACTTGGTAGGCAAGTTACAGTTCAAACGCCTTCTACCTTTTTAGATCCAGCTTATGCTGGCTTTTCATTATAAATCAGAGAGCAAAGAGTATAAAAAACACAGTCGAATCAAAGGTTAAAAACTAAAGAGCTAACCAGAAAACAGAGAACAAAACAGAGCAAAAACAGAGTAGCCCGAAACCCCGGGGCAACGCCAAAGCCCAGCGGCCTCCCTGGTCTGAATGACCACGCACTAAACTGGGAGAAGCTTATCCTGGAACACTCTGTGATCACCCTCGAGCCAAATATCCCAGTTAATTAACGATGCTAAACTCTTGGGTAATGGGGATGCATCCAATGGCAAACTCTGTTTGCTGATACTTTAATTCACTTGAAAATTTATCACCTTCCGTAAAGCAAAGTTAAACTTAAATTCATGTAGCTGCAAATTCTGCTTGCGTTATGATATGATAAGAGGACTATGACAAACTGTTGTTAATGTCAATGTAGAAATTTGGCTAGCAAGTTTTGTTTCTCCACAGCACCATGCATGTATACTACGAGTTATTTTACGGTACATCAGATGGATTTAGACCGTCTATTCATCGTCATCCCACGGACCAGGTGAATAATACTACAGAAGATTTCACGTAAGTATATTTCCGTGTTAGGGGTATTTTTGGAAGTGCACTGATGTTCATCTCCGTCAGCCCTTCCTCGTTCCAGCTGTTTCCGATCTTCGTGTCTCGCGTGCAACCGTCCGCAGGGCGCTCCGGCGCTGGCGGAGGAGAACGCAGAAATCAAACATGCCATGAACAGCAGCGGAATCCTCCTTGTCCAGCCTGTTCACGTACGGAATTCCCAATTCAATAAAATTCTTGCGTTATGTCGCGCTCGCCGCCGCCGCCAGGTGCACAAGTGAGGGTTCCAGGTGTTGCTCTTGGTGTAGTCGACCATGTCGCCATGGCCGTCGGTGCTCGCCGGATCGACGAGGGAGCTTGAATCCTTCTATCACGGATCTCCAAGCCGAGTTCTTCCCCCAAACGCTGTTCTTCTCCAGGACCCAAACTGAACCACTAGACGCGTTCACGCATATAGAAAGATAATCAAGCCAGGTCGTTGGACATATTACGGGGCCCAATCAAATGCACCGCTCACAGTACTTCATGGTCATGAACACTGGCGATTGGATTATCATACAGACACTTCGACCCCTGAATCATGGGCCGAATCTATGAAGCCCAAAACTGGCCCAATCAATGTAAACCGTCTGATGAAAAATATACTACACACCTAAATCTGTAGTACGATGTACCGTAAAATTCCCCTATACTAAAGTTAAGGTGACAAATAATGAAAGCGGGTTAACATAGTGACAAATGGAACAACAAAGAACAAAACCCCTTTGCATGCTGGTATGATGTGCAGTGACTACTGTGTGGATGATAGATTCAGTAAACCTTACCTTGGTCCTGGCCCACGCTGTGCGATTCATGTCGAGATGACTTGTGATAGCATATACGTGAAGGAAGAACGCAAGCAAACACACGAACCCGAACATCTCAGATCCCTTGGTTGGAACATCATGATACGCTGTGAGGAACATCTTAAAACAGCTGACGGACTTTGCCACCAGGGAGAAATTGTTGAAAACCAACTCGCCAGCATCATTTTGCGCCGAATCCATGAACCTGAAACAAGTTCAGAAAGTAAAGATGGTTTAATTTAAAAAAGGAAAAAAAAAGGCAGCTGATCATGAAAGGTATATAGAGTGCGAGAAATAAATATGTTGCCGACACGAGATAAATCTTAACATGTCCATACGTCTGTATGATGCAAATCGCGAGCGAGGCACAGTTGATGGCGTAGTTCATGATCTTATCCTCGACGGAGAAGACGACGGGCTCAGGTCCAGCAATTATGTTCTATTTTTGTGCAGATGTACTTAACTGGGTAAGCAGATGAATGGAGAAGAGCGACATGATTCATTGGAGCTAGCTGCAACGCAAGTTCGAAATTTACCATTCCAAAAGAGACTCGAAAGCTACGTACGCACCTTTTGTTCCCAAAGCGAACAGCGGGCCAAGCTGATGATCGTATCGGCAACAGCCTTCTTCTGCAGATGCAGTTAGCAGTAGGTTTAGAGAGAATGGTGAGCAGCGAGATCGGTGGCGGAGCTCGATCAGAAGCTAGGAATGAACTGGAGATGGTGTCACGGCGCAGACGTTGTGGTATAAGATGAGACTAGCCGCGTGCGTCAGTCAGTCTCACAGCGGCCGTCTGAGACTGTCTCAATCGTTTCCGGAAAACCAACATAGACTGTCTCAATCAGTTACTTCTGTCGGCGGCGACATCAGCAGGTGTCGGTTTTGGCGACATCAGTTACTTCCATCTCGTCACGTAAGGTTTTGTGATGCTGATTGTGTCGCTGTCTCGTCGGCAATCGCGTGCAGCTTCGGTCGTGGATACGGCAACGCCAGGAGCGAGCACCGTGGATTTGTTGGCCTCTAGCTGTAGCAACGGCCGGTGCTTGCAGAGTTCACATTGCATGGTAGGTGGGAAAGTGTTTTCTACGTAGATCTGTATTTCATCTGTATTGTAACGTACCAACAATATATTCTCACCAGAAAATAATATTTATTAATTAATCCCAAAATATTTTTTCATGGATTTCCACAAAATTTATTTAATAAATGTTTCAAATTTTCATTTTCTAATCAATTTCTTATTATTTGTTCAATCCCAATATATGCATATTTGTCATTTTTCATGAGTCTAGAATACAAGGTAGTTTGTATCTCATTTGATCTCTGGAAATTCGTCGGTTCTTTCGAAGCAACACATTAGGATCATACGGTGTTGGAGAAGGCTTGCAGTCTCTATACCCGAAACGATTCAAGACCTTTTCCACGTAGTGGGATTGAAGCAGAGTAATCCCACCATTATTATCTCTCAAAAGATTGATGTTCAAGATAATATCAGTTACTTCTAAATCCTTCATCTCGAAACAACGAGATAAGAAATCATTGACTTCCTTAATCACATTAAGGTTGGTTCTGAATATCAGTATGTCATCAACGTGCAAACACAGAATAACTCACTCGCCCCCACCATGACGATAGTACACATATTTATCAGCTTTGTTTACAACAAAGCCTTAGCGGTTAGAGTCTTTTAAAACTTCTCGTGCCACTACTTAGGGGCTTTTTAAGGCTATACAACGACTTGAACAATTTGCACACCTTTCCTTCTTGACCAGGTACCACAAAACCATCTGGCTGCTCCATGTAAATTTCCTCATCCAACTCTCCATTTAGGAAGGCCGTTTTAACGTCCATTTGATGGACGAGAAGACCGTGCGTGGCAGCAAATGATAGTAGCACACGAATGGTGGTCAGTCTAGCTACATGTGAGTACGTATCAAAGAAGTCTTACCTTCCGTTTGGGTATAACCCTTGGCCACAAGCCGTGCCTTTTTATTTTTCAATAGTATCATCAGGTTTCGGCTTCTTCTTGAACACCCACTTGCATCCTACAGGTTTGCACCCATAAGGACGATTAGTGATTTCCCAATTTCCGTTAGCTAAGATGGAATCCATCTCACTACGGATAGCTTTCTTCCAGTACTCAGCATCCAAAGATGCATAGCCTTCTGAAATAGAACTGGGAGTGTCATCACCAAAAGACTTTGCAGTCCTCTGTCTCTTACTCCTTTTAGGAGTTTCATTGTCATCCTCCACAACATTTTCATGGTGTTCTATCGGAATGGTGGGTTCAGGAATTTTAACTAATTCTTGACTAGATGAACTAGGCATCTCCTGATTTGATGAGCTCGGCATATCCTTCATGGGAAAGATATCCTCAATGAAAGTCACATCATTCGACTCCATGATTGTACCAACATGCATGTCGGACACCTCAGATTTTACTACCAAGAATCTATAACCAATGCTATGAAATGCATAGCCCAGAAAAACACAATCCACGATTTTTTTCCAAGCTTGCGCTTCTTGGGAATTGGTATATTAACTTTCACCAAACAACACCAAATCCGTAAGTAGGAGAGTTTTAAACTTTTCTTCTCAAACTCTTTAAATGGAGTTGTCTGTTTGTCCTTCATGGGAACTCGGTTTAGGACATGACATGCAGTCAATATCGCTTCCCCCCACCAGCCTTGGAGAGACCCGATGTGTCTAACATGGCGTTAACCAAATCAGTTAGAGTACGATTCTTTCTTTCAGCTACCCCATTTGACTGGGGTGAGTAGGGAAGTGTCCTCTCATGGATTATACCGTGTTCTCCACAGAAGGAGTCAAATTCATTGGAAAAATACTCTCCACCACGGTCGGACATAAGCCTCTTAATCTTTCTATTAAGTTGGTTTTCTACTTCACCTTTATAGATCTTGAAATAATTCAAAGCCTCATCTTTGATTTCAAGAGATACACATAACAGTATCTAGTGAAGTCATCAATTAACGTCATGAATTATTTCTTTCCACTTTTGTCAACACACCATTCATCTCAGAAAGATCAGAATATATGAGTAGAGGTGCCAAGTCTCCTGCCTCGGCAGTCGTATGAGACATGTGTGGTTGCTTTGCTTGAACACACACTTGACAATTAGAACCCTTGACAGTAGTGAAACTGGAGATTAAATTCAATTTGGCTAGCCGCGTCATGCACCCAAAATTAATATGACAAAGACGTGAATGCCAGACATTTGATTCAATAGTAGTGCAATAATGATTGACAACTTTATTACAAACGTTTGACAATGACAAGTGGAATAAGCCTCCGCACTCATAGCCTTTACCAACGGAAGTTCCAAACTTGGACACTACAAATTTATTGGACTCAAAAACTATCTTGTAACCATCTCGACATAGAAGAGATCCGCTAGCAAGATTCTTATTGATGGAGGGCACATGATGAACGTTATTCAGGCGCACGATCTTCCCCTAAGTAAACTTCAGATCGACCGTACCAACACCACGAACAGAAGCACGTGACCCGTTTCCCATCAGCACGGAAGAATTGAGATATCATCACAAACATGTACATTGGCACCCGTATCAATCCACCATTCAGGAGAATGACATACTGAAAAGATAGTTGGAAATATATATACCGTACCCAGCATCCTTCATCTTAGTATCTCCAATGACAACATTAGCGGTCTTGCCGCTCTTCCCGTGCTCCTCAAATCGGTTAGGGCATCTTGGAGCCCACTGATTAGGGTCACCGCAAACATGACAGGATCCCTTCTTCCTATCGGTCTTCCTCTTGAAGTTGGTAGACTGTGAAGGCTTGTTCTTTTTATCATACTTGCCTTTATCCTCAGACTTATTCTTGTTCTTGGGCTTGTAGGACTGGGAGTTCTTCTTCTGAACAAAGTTAGCACTCGAACCTCCTTCAAAACCTCGAGCTCGTGTGTCTTTAGCTCTCGCCTTTTCTTCCACATCAAGCGACCCAATGAGATCCATAACGGAAAAGTCCTATCTCCTGTGCTTCAGAGAGGTAGAAAAATTCCTCCACGAAGAAGGGAGTTTGGCAATGATGCCTCCGGCAATTAACTTGTCACGTAACACACACGAAACTTGCTCAAGTTACTTAGCAATGGACTGTATCTCATGAGCCTGCTCAACAATGGAGCGCTCACCAGTCATCTTGTAATACAAGAACTGCTCCATGACATACAATTCACTGCTTGCGTCTGAGACCCCAAATTTGGCCTCGAGCGCATCCCACATGCCCTTGCCCGTAGTGATGGACAAATACGGGTTGACAATCTTGTCACCAAGAATGCTGAGAATAGCAGCCCTCAAAAGGGTATCGGCTTCCTGAAAAGCTCTCTCCTCTTCGGGAGTAAGCTCTCCTTCAGGCTTGCCTTTAGCAGCGTGAAAACACTTCATGGTTTCAAACCAGAGAGTGGCTCTCGCACGCCACTTCTTGTAATTCACTCTATCGAAAGGAGCGGGCCTCAGCGAAGCAGCAAAGCCAATAGGAGAAAAATGCCTAAAATAAGGTTTTTGGATTGCTGGATATATGAGCAATTTTCCACATGATTTAATCCATGAAAATAATAGATAAAACATGGTTAGAGAAATAGGAATTAAACTAGTCATGCAATCTAACAGAGAGTACGCATAAAGCAATTCTACACATATTGGTAGAAATAGAGTTGGAAGCATGATCTTGAATAGGCAGAAAAAGATCACATACGGGGCAGCAGAGGAAGACCCGTTTGCAGCGGATGAAGACATGTTGCTAAAGAGGACGTCGACGTTGGGGAAGAAGTCGTCCTCCGGCAAGTAGTCGTCGGCGTCCATGTTGGAGAGGACGCTCCCCAAAAACCTTATCGCCTCTCTCCCCTATAGGATCACGAGGACGGGGTTCCAGAGGCCTACAGTTCCGTCAAGCGGTGCACGCCACGGAACGGAATGGAGAAGACTTGATCGGCGGCGCAGTGCTCGAGAACCAAGAGGCAGGCGCATGGATTGTGGCTGTGTTGCGGTGTGTCTCTATGTGAGCAGCGACCTCAATTATATAGGCACGGAGGTGAGCTGAATAGTCAGGTCAGGAGCTGAAATATCACGCTGGGAGGTACAGCCAGCCGTTCGTATTCTTCCACTAGTGTGCAGAACCGTTCAGCTTCGTCTTCCACTAGTGCGTGTGTCAAAAACATTTCAGCTTCCGCGCAACTGTTCAACATCGTATTGATCCATTCATGAGTGGCAAAAAGATAGGCATCGGCTCGGCGAGATTCGCGTAACCCGTGACGACGCGTGGCGGGGCGGGCGGCGGAGGAGGACCGCGCGTCTGGAACACCTCCTTTCACCTCACACCAACTCATACTAGTGGGAGAAAAACTCACCTTATAAGGTGGTGCAACTCTCTCTAAACTAGCAATGTAGGACTAAACATTAGTCACACCTCTTACCATGTATGAATGGGCCACATGGGTCTCTATGATTTTCAGGAATTATGGAAGTGATTGATTGGGCGGAGCCATTTAGGCCCAAATTCCAACACAGCCTCCCTGGTCTGAATGACCAAGCGCTGCACTGGGAGAAGCTTATCCTTGAACACTCTGCGATCGAGCTCAAGCCAAATCTCCCAGTTAATCAACGATGCTAAATTGTTGCTGATACATTAACCCACTTGAAAATTTATGACCTTCCTTATCGCAAAGTTAAACTCAAATTCATTTACTGTAAATATATTTAATTTTCTCCATAGCAAAGTTTGTCTGTAAAATTTCACCATGCATGTATACTTAGGTTACAGATATCTGTCGAGTTACTGTTGCAGTGGGAGCAATATTTTTGTTAGATAGTGAAAGTGGGTTAACATCGTACGTACTGAACAACAATGCACAAATCCCCTTACTTTGCATGATGTTATGTTGTGCTGTGAGTCTGAGTCTGGCCAACGCTCTTCGATTTATGTCGAGATGAGTTGTGATATCATATACGCGAAGGAAAAACGCAAGCAAACACACGAACCCTAACATCTCAAATCCCTTGGCTGGAATATCATGGTACGCTGTAATGAACATCTTAAAACAGCTGACCGACTTTCCCACCAGCGAGAAATTGTGGAAGACTAACTCGCCAGCATCATTGTGGGCTGAATCCATGGACCTAAAACAAGTTCGAAAAATAAAGATGGTTTAATTTCAAAAAAAGGCAGCTGATCATGAAAGGTATACAGAGTGCGACAAATAAACATGTTGCCGATACGAGACTACGAGAGATATCTTAACATCTTCGTACCTCTGTATATTGTCTTGTATATTTTCAGCATGATGGTAGGCTCTACCCAAATTAATAACATAACCCTACTAGATTTGATCTAGAAGTTTACAACCACAAATTCGACGATTCTGCAAATTTTCAGCATCTAATAGTTTGTATTCCGGTCTACAGAAAAATAATAAATTATGAAAATCTGAAATTTTCAAATTTCGCATTGTTCACGTTGCAGATCCAGAAATTTGTTATTTTTACACAGACAAAAGTATATAATATGCCGCATTGATTTTTTTCACAATGATAGAAATAATCATGTTTTACTCCAAGGATTTTTTCACATTATTTTGAAGCTTAAAACTGTCGTATTTTTTATTTTTTCAAAAAAAGAGCTCCATTGAGCTTGTCCTCCAAATCACTGCTACACATGAGAGTGCTGTAGTTGACATGTGCGACCATAGTTGGTGGGTCAGTGTATATAATGTTACCCATAAATTTGAGGTTGCTAGATCTTTGGAGGAATCGAGGAACATAAGAGGTAGCTAAATTTCAGAATCCAGATTCGTAAGGGGAACGGCCAAATTAGCTGAAAATCTCCGACGAAGACGCATTTTTTTTAAGATTTAAACAGCTACGATATATTAACCGGCACTATCAAAAGCCAAAGAGTTTACAATCGAAATCGGAGGGATCACCATCCAGGAATTACAACTATTGCGTTCGCAACTCTCCTTAGCTAACAGATGCGCTATTCCATTGCAGGATCTACGCACGTGCTTAACCGAAAAATCTAAGACGCAGTTGATGTGGAAGGCGAACCTCTTCTCTGTTTCTTCCGCAAGCTCTCTCTTCCTCATCTCAGAAAATAGTGCTCCCTTGGTCTTTTCTATCGTTCGTACTACTCTGTTTCGCAGCAAGAAACAACTGGCATATAAATACCAACGGCTCAGGCGGACAGGTAGCCAATCTCCCCTGCCGGTTAACTCGCATATTCAATATTGATGACTGCAGCCGATCCATGGCCGTTGTGATGTGTGTGGCGCAGTGTTCTTGGGGCGAGACGGCGACGGATTTGACAAATCTTAGCTTTGTACGGAACCGTGTTCTTTTTCAGGATGTCATCCTATCCATGAGGGAGGTAAATTAAACGGCTATACAATTCCAGTTTGGACCATAAAATAAAGTTTTCGTCGTTGTCGCGACGGCCGGGAGAGGAATCCCCTTGAACTTCATGGCCTGTTGGCGTGCACGTGCACCGGTATGTAACGAACTTCATTTTCTGGAATTTCGAAAAGGCCATTAATTTCGGTTTCCATTGAAAGGGCCGATTGTTTTTTGAAAGTTCATCAAATTTTGACCAAGATTTTGAATCTAGCTCGAAATTTTGAGATAAAGGTGCGTACGTATGATCCAACAACTCGGGATCTGCATTTCAGGCGCATAGCAGGGCACGCACACTGTGGGTTTCATCGACATTCCATATAACTCTTTGTGGCTCCTCAATCCCGATCGAACGCCCGCACGAATGCAGCTTGTTCTACTGGATCGTTCACGCATTATTTTCTGCCGGTGCATGTTGAATATTACTGATCTTTACGGTTCGTTCTGACATGTGAAAACGATGGAGGGAAATCAAGATCAACGATCATGCCTCCTCCTCACCCGTTGTAGTTGACCGTCACTCTCTCTGCCATTGGGGCCTATTTGGTTTTCACAAACGTCTCTATTTTTTTCACGTGGAAATTACGCTGTTTAATTATATTGTACGGGAATAAACTGAATATTATCTAGTACTATTGGCAAAACTTCTCTAAGTTAACCTTTTTGCAGATAAAAATGTTGTTATGTTGTACTGATATAAAGAAAGTAGAGTAAATACGTTACTATTCAATCGATCAGCTAAAACCGCCTAGATTACAAGCCATACCTGTCACACTGTCACTAGAAAACACATAGGAAGGAGCGTCAGGACAGGTACAGAGCTTCCTCCGCGACGACGCCCATGGCCCACGTTCTGCTTCTGGTTCATTTGGTAGCGTTTGCTGCTGGTTCGTTTAGTAGTTTTTCTTCCTATTTCATGTTTCGTTTGTTGTTTGCTAGAGTTTACCTTTGGAAAATGTTGAAAAACATTGAAGTACGAACATAATTCGTAAGTTATTATGAAATGTTCAATGATCGAAACTTAAGAAATCAAATTAAGGTAAAAAATAACAATTACTTTGATGATTTGGCACGCATTTCACAGAGTAGCAACGTACTTCGTTTATTTATTATATTTGAATACTTATTTAATATAAACATTTATATTATATCAACGATTTTAAATTATGAATATTTATGTTACTCGAACGGTTTTTCAAAAATAAGAACATATATTTTAATTGAACTTTTTTCAATTAGAACATTAACCTCATTTGAACGGTTTTAAAAAGTGAATAGAAAATGGAGGTGTGAACGATTTAAAAAATGAACAGAAAATGGAGGTGAACGGAAACTATTTATTAACAATTTTAAAAGTGAACAGAAAATACCGGTGAACAAAAACTATTTATGTTACTAACTTAGCGCAGAATGTGTCAACAAATCTATGAACACTATTTTTGAACGATTTTAAAAATGAACAGAAAAGGACGGTGAACGAAAACTATTATGAACGATTTTAAAAATGAACAGAAAATAGCGGTGAATGGAAACTGTTTTCGAATGATTTTAAAAGCGAACAGAAAAGGCCGGTGAACGAAATCTTTTTTGAACGATTTTAAAAAGTGAACAGAAAAAAGTCTATGGACGTAAATTATTTTTGAACGATTTTTTAAAAGTGAACCAAAAAAGTCTATGAACAGAAATGACTTTTGAACGATTTTAAAAATTAACAGAAAAGGCTGGTAGACGAAAACTATTTTGAACGATTTTAAAAAATGACCAGAAAATAGCGGTGAAAGGAAACTGTTTTTGAACGATTTTAAAAGTGAACAGAAAAGGCCGGTGAACGAAATATTTTTTGAACGATTTTAAAAATGAACAAAAAAGTCTATGGACCGAAATTATTTTTGAACGATTTTTTTAAAATTGAACCAAAAAGTTCTATGAACGGAAATGACTTATGAACGATTTTAAAAATGAAGACAAAAGGCCGGTGAAAGAAAACTATTTTGAACGATTTTAAAAAATGACCAGAAAATAGCGGTAAACGGAAGTTGTTTTTGAACGATTTTTAAAAGTGAACAGAAAAGTCCGGTGAACGAAATCCTTTTTGAACGATTTCAAAAAGTGAACAGAAAAAAGTCTATGGACAGAAATTATTTTTGAACGATTTTTTAAAAAGTGAACAGTAAAAAGTCTGGGAATGGAAATGACTTTTGGACGATTTTAAAAATGAACGGAAAAGGCCGGTGAACAAAAAATATTTTAGAACGATTTAAAAAAAATGACCGGAAAATAGCGGTGAACGAAAACTTTTTTTGAACGATTTTTAAAAGTGAACAGAAAATGCCGGTGAACAAAATATTTTTTGAGTGATTTGAAAAAGTGAACAGAAAAAGTCTACGAATAGAAATTATGTTTGAACGATTTGTTAAAAAATGAAATGAAAAAATTCTATGAACGAAAAATATTTTTGAACGATTTTTATATATGAACAATTTCAAATCTGAACATTTTTGGAATTGAACATTTTCAAAACATGAAAATTCAAATAAAATAATATCTAGTAAGAAAACTGAAAAGAAGAAAGAAAAAAGAAATAGCCAAAAAATGAAAAACGAAAAAGTGAACAAAAAAAATCTACGAAGAAAAATTATGTTTGAACAGTTGTTTTAAAAAGTGAACTGAAAATATTTTATGGACATAAATTATTTTTGAACGACTTTTATATATGAACAATTTTCAAATCTGAACATTTTTAGAATTGAACATTTTCAAAAAATGAAAGTTCATACAAATAAAATAATACCTAGTAAGAAAACTGAAAAGAAGAAAGAAAAAAGAAACAGCTAAAAAATGAAAAGAAAAAGAAACAGGAAAACACGAAAAAGAAGAAAGAAAAAAGAAACAGCAAAAACAAAATGAAGCAGGTGCATGTACTGGGCTGGCCCATAAGGCGAAGGGGGGTGTGCGGCGCGGCGTAGTTGACGACCTGGTCGTCAACTAGGAAACACCGACCTAGTAACGGTCCCGTTACCATTCTTTGTTAGAGTGGGCCAGAAGAAGTTTATGGGCCAGTTCGGCCACCATAAAAGCCTGTCGATTGAAAATTCCAGGCGTCCTCGTTTTCCCTCGGCTTTGCCTATGCTGCTTCCTATCAGGCTATCAGACTAAGCTTTCACTCTTGCACCACAGCGCCACGGATACAAGAAGAGTGATTTTATCGCAGGTACAGCACGAGATTATTTTCTCACTATGTTAGAGTATGTTACAAACAATACATAGGGTTGTTTGCGGTAACAAAATATTCCCACCCTGTACTATATCTATATGACAGTGATTTCAGTACAACAAAGAATCGCTACAAAAATGGTGTGAAATGGCTAACCCAGCGGCCATCCATCCATGCGTCCACCTAAGCCGGCACCGCCGCCACTACCTCGACGCCTTCTTCCCCGATCTGCTGCTGCTCTGTATCGCCATCTCCATGATGACCGTCTCCATCGCTCTCCGTGGCAGCTCCGGCAGCCTGCTCTTCGTTCCCGGCAAAAACCCGAAGGGTCACCCGGATCCATTCAACCACCACACCAAAGATGCCCATCTTGTACGTGATCCAACAGACATGGCAAATTCCGATCAGTACGGGCAGGCCGCTCCCAACCTGGGAATGCAAAGGACAATGTTAATTCTTTCTTTAGTTCTAACTTGTGTGTGTGTGTCGGGGGGGGGGGGGGGGGGGGGGGGGGGGGGGGGAGGGGGGATGGGTTTACCAAATGAAGAATCTTCTCTGTATCGCAGGGGCTATGTATTTCTTCAGCATAATCGACAAATTGGTACGTGGATATGAGTGTCTCGGCCAATGTAATGAGCAGATCGCGGGGATAGTTTTGATTGCCTCCATCCTCATTTATCTGTGCCACACAAATTTGGATGAATGTAAAAAATCAAGTATTGCGCACAACATCTCGCTGTCATCATGTACTATATGCTCTGCTTTGGTAAGATACCTGGGTGTGTATGAGTAGAACAGCCTCAGTAAACTCTACAAAAATGAGGACGGCGGGAACCGCAACGGTGTTCCAGACGTGATCCTTTGGGATAAGCATCCCACGGCAGAGCAAGAAAACTCCAGCCGCCATTAAGGTTGCCATGCCAACGATCTGTAAGAAGAAAAGGGTGCCGAGTACTAGTGAACTTGGTAGTGAGTTACTGTTTAAGACCTCCCTTTTAAGATCCAGCTTATGTTGACTTTTCATTATAAATCAGAGAGCAAAGAGTACAAAAAACAGAGTCTAATCAAAGGTTAAAAACTAAAGAGCTAACCAGAAAACAGAGAACAAAACAGAGCAAAAACAGAGTAGCCCGAAACCCGGGGCAACGCCAAAGCCCAGCGGCCTCCCTGGTCTAAATGACCGGACTATGACAAACTGTTGTTAATGTCAATGTAGAAATTTGGCTAGCAAGTTTTGTTTCTCCACAGCACCATGCATGTATACTAAAGTTACGGTTACAGATAATGAAAGCGGGTTAACATAGTGACGAATAGAACAACAAAGAACAAAACCCCTTTGCATGCTGGTATGATGTGCAGTGACTACTGTGTGGATGATAGATTCAGTAAACCTTACCTTGGTCCTGGCCCACGCTGTGCGATTCATGTCGAGATGACTTGTGATAGCATATACGTGAAGGAAGAACGCAAGCAAACACACGAACCCGAACATCTCAGATCCCTTGGTTGGAACATCATGATACGCTGTGAGGAACATCTTAAAACAGCTGACGGACTTTGCCACCAGGGAGAAATTGTTGAAAACCAACTCGCCAGCATCATTGTGTGCCGTATCCATGAACCTGAAACAAATTTCCGAAAAGAGAGATGGTCTAATTTCGAAAACAGAAAGAAAGGCAGCTGATAATGAAAGGTATAGAGAGTGTGACAAATAAATATGTTGCCGATACGAGAGAAATCTTAACATTTCCATACGTCTGTATGATGCAAATTGCGAGCGAGGCACAGTTGATGGCGTAGTTCATGATCTTATCCTCGACGGAGAAGACGACGGGCTCAGGTCCAGCCATTATATTCTATACTTGTGCAGATGTAGCTGGGTTAGCAGATGAATGGAGAAGAGGAATATGACACATTGGAGCTGCAACTTAGCTCGAAATTTACCATTCGAAAAACGCACGCACCTTTTGTTCCCCAAGCGAGCGGCGGGCCAAGCTGATGATCTTGTATTCGTATCGGCAACAGCCTTCTTCTGCAGATGCAGTTAGCAGTGGCCGTAGAGAGAATGTTGAACAGCGAGATCGGTGGCGGAGCTCGATCAGAAGCTAGGAATGAACTGGAGATGGTGTCACGGCGCAGACGTTGTGGTATATATAAGATGAGACTAGCCGCGTGCGTCTTCACAGGGGCAAAAGACGCACGTAAAAGGCAATCGCGTGCAGCTTCGGTCGTGGAGCTTCGGTAGCTTCAGTCTCAATCGTTTCCAAGATCCCACATAGACGACGACGATCAGTTACTTCTGTCAGTCAGTCAGGTTTTGTGGTGCTGTGAAACTGAAGCTACCGGATTGTGTCGCTGATTGTGTCGCTGTCAGTCAGTCAGTTGGCAGCGAATCCAGATAGCTACTAGTACTTGTCAACCCGCGACTGCTTGTCAAGAGGGAAGGAAACAAGTCTCACAGCAGCCGTCTCAATCGTTTGCCTAAAGAAGCCCGGAAATGTGTGGTGCCTATTTGCCGGCGATATCATGTTCTTTTGGTCATAATCGAGACCCACGTAAGAACCTAGCTCACCTCGATCGATAAGCAAAGCATCTACGTACATCGATCTAGTATTTTGCTAGCTCTCAATACACCCACAAAACCGCACAACGGCAGAGAAACGCTCCTCATTGTGTCGTCGGCAATCGCGTGCAGCTTCGGTCGTGGATAAAAAAAACTAAGAGTGTCAAGCAGCGCCCGGATCCTACTCAAATGCACATGGTTAGGTGTTATCAGCTTCGTCAACTTTATTTGATTTTGCACTAAAATCTGATTATGCGGGCCTACGCGGGACGCCCGCCTGCAACCTGAACGGCAACGCCAGGAGCGAGCACCGTGGATTTGTTGGCCTCTAGCTGTAGCGACGGCCGGTGCTAGCCGAAAAGGCTACCTCTCGCTCGGTCGAGCCTTTCCTCGTCCGTGCGTAGCACAGTAGTATACGCGTTCGATTCCCTTTATTTCTTGACAAAAAGAATCGCGAGTAGATTGATCGACGGGCGTAGGATTCTTTTTTCTTGCTAACTTTGATTAGTAACTTTTGCGGGAAGAACCTAATTCCTTTCTGATGAGTGCAGCGAATCCTCACAAGTCACGATACGTTTTTTGTACGTGGGTTCATCCTTTTTTCTTTGTATATATAACATGCGGGTGAAGGTGTCAAGCGGCGGTCCGCATAAGTAGGAATTAGTTTTAAAAAAAACGAAAATCTAGACAAAATCAATACAACTAACGTAGGCTAATTTCAGTAAAATCGGGCGGGTTCGGGCGCCGCCCTGCAACCTGACATGCGGGCCAGCTTAGCAACTATACATCTTTTTAATCGTTGACAATGTCTGACATATTCGCTGCCATCTCTTACTGTAATAAATAATCCATAACCAACGCAGTACATAGGCGATTTCAATTTCTATTCCCTTTTCTTATAGATCAGTAAAATAAAAAAGTATAACTAAACTAAAAAAAATCCTCTTTTTAATGGAAACATGTACTCCCTCCGGTCTGTATTAAGTGTCAGAGGAAATATACTTACGATGCACAAATTCATACCTGTACCAGCGACATTTTTTTGGGATCAAAGGGAGTATTTTGTATAATACAGCCTTTTAAGCCAAATTTATGAGAAATAGGAAAAATACACTTTATATTAGAATAAAAATAGAAACAAATAGAACTACCACTTTCTACTAATATGGAAATGGGAACATGTATTTGTTTTTAAAAAATCAGATCTAATCACCATTATGTTGAGAATGAGAAAAAATCTAGAAGCGATTGGTGGATCTTGAACCCAAGACCTAAGAGTTCATGTAGTGGGTATATTCGCCTTTTTTCTATGAGTGCACGTGCAGCGCGTTCCTCCCTCATTTTTCTTTAATCCTACACGGCTATTTTCATTAGTTTTTTATCGCTACAATTAGAAAAAGTGAACAATTTGTTTATAGTATCCCCTCGTGATAATTTGTTTGCTATATGATTGGTAATATTTAACTAGTTCATTTCTTTATCGATAACTTGTATGCTAGTGTATTGGTAATAATGTTTTTAGTATCCCCACTGATAATTTGCTTACTATGTGATTGGTAATATTTGACTGGTTTTTTCTCATCGATAATTTATATGATAGTGCGTTGATAATAATGTTTATAGTATCCCCTCGTGATAATTTTTTGCTATATGATTGGTAATATTTGACTAATTTATTTCTTATCGATAACTTGTATGCTATTGTATTAGTAATAATGATTTTAGAATCCCCTACCTGATAATTAGTTTGCTATGTGGTTGGTAATATTTGACTAGTTCATTTTTTATCGATAACTTGTATGCTAATGTATTGGTAATAATGTTTTTAGTATCCCCCCGATAATTTGCTTGCTATGTGATTGGTAATATTTGACTGGTTTTTTCTCATCGATAATTTGTATGATAGTGTGTTGGTAATAATGTTTCTAGTATCCCCTCGTGATAATTTGTATGCTATATGATTGGTAATATTTGACTACTTTATTTATTATCGATAACTTGTATGCTAGTGTATTGGTAATAATATTTATAGTATTACATTATGATAATTTGTTTGCTATAAGATTGGTAATATTTGACTAGTTAATTTCTTATCGATAACTTGTATGCTAGTGTATTGGTAATAATGTTTTTAGTATCCCCCACTTGATAATTTGTTTGCTATGTGATTGGTTATATTTGACTGGGTTTTTCTTCGATAATTTGTATGATAGTGTGTTGGTAATAATGTTTATAATATCCTCACGTGATAATTTGTTTGCTATATGATTGCTAATATTTGACTTGTTCATTTCGTATCGATAACTTGCATGCTAGTGTATTGTTAATAATGTTTTTAGTATCCCCCACTTGATAATTTGTTTGCTATGTGATTGGTAATATTTGACTGGTTTTTTCTCTTCGATAATTTGTATGATAGTGTGTTGGTAATAATGTTTATAGTGTCCCCACGTGATAATTTATTTGCTATATGATTGGTAACATTTGACTTGTTCATTTCGTATCGATAATTTTTATGATAGTGTATTGGTAATAATGTTTTTAGTACCCACCTGATAATTTGTTTGGTATGTGATTGGTAATATTTGACTGGTTTTTTCTCCTCGATAATTTGTATGATAGTGTGTTGATAATAATGTTTTTAGCAGAGTCACATTGCATGGTAGGTGGGAAAGTGTTTTCTATGTAGATCTGTATTTCATCTGTATTGTAACGTACCAACAATATATTCTCACTAGAAAATAATATTTATTAATTAATCCCAAAATATTTTTTAATGGATTTCCACAAAATCTATTTAATAAATGTTTCAAATTTTCATTTTCTAATCAATTTCTTATTATTTGTTCAATCCCAATATATGCATATTTGTCATTTTTGTTGAGTCTAGAATACAAGGTAGTTTGTATCTCATTTGATCTCTGGAAATTCATTGGTTCTTTCGAAGCAACACATTAGGATCATACGGTGTTGGAGAAGGCTTGCAGTCTCTATACCCGAAACGATTCAAGACCTTTTCCACGTAGTGGGATTGAAGCAGAGTAATCCCACCATTATTATCTCTCAAAAGATTGATGTTCAAGATAATATCAGCTACTTCTAGATCCTTCATCTCGAAACAACGAGATAAGAAATCATTGACTTCCTTAATCACATTAAGGTTGGTTCCGAATATCAGTATGTCATCAACGTGCAAACACAGAATAACTCACTCGCCCCCACCATGGCGATAGTACACACATTTATCAGCTTCATTTACAACAAAGCCTTAGCGGTTAAAGTCTTTTCAAACTTCTCGTGCCACTACTTAGGGGCTTGTTTAAGGCCGACTTCAACAACTTGCACACCTTTCCTTCTTGACCAGGTACCACAAAACCATCTGGCTGCTCCATGCAAATTTCGTCAGCCAACTCTCCATTTAGGAAGGCCGTTTTAACGCCCATTTGATGGACGAGAAGACCGTGCGTGGCAGCCAATGATAGTAGCACACGAATGGTGGTCAGTCTGGCTACAGGTGAGTAAGTATCAAAGAAGTCTTACCTTCCGTTTGGGTATAACCCTTGGCCACAAGTCGTGCCTTTTATTTTTCAATAGTACCATCAGGATTTAGCTTATTCTTGAACACCCACTTGCATCCTACAAGTTTGCACCCTTAAGGATGATCAGTGATTTCCCAATTTCCGTTAGCTAAGATGGAATCAATCTCACTACGGACAGCTTCCTTCCAGTAGTCAGCATCCAAAGATGCATAGCCTTCTGAAATAGAACTGGGAGTGTCATCACCAAAAGACTTTGCAGTCCTCTGTCTCTTACTTCTTTTAGGAGTTTCATTGTCATCCTCCACAACATTTTCATGGTGTTATATCGGAATGGTGGGTTTAGGAATTGTAACTAATTCTTGACTAGATGAACTAGGCATCTCCTGATTTGATGAGCTCAGCATATCCTTCATGGGAAAGATATCCTCAATGAAAGTCACATCATTCGACTCCATGATTGTACCAACATGCATGTCGGACACCTCAGATTTTACTACCAAGAATCTATAACCAATGCTATGAAATGCATAGCCCAGAAAAACACAATCCACGATTTTTTTTCCAAGCTTGCGCTTCTTGGGAATTGGTATATTAACTTTCACCAAACAACCCCAAGTCCGTAAGTAGGAGAGTTTTAAACTTTTCTTCTCAAACTCCTCAAATGGAGTTGTCTGTTTGTCCTTCATGGGAACTCGGTTTAGGACATGACACGCAGTCAATATCGCTTCCCCACCAGCCTTGGAGAGACCCGATGTGTCTAACATGGCGTTAACCAAATCAGTTAGAGTACGATCACTAGTGGAAACATAGCCTTTCGTCCAGAGCCAAAATTGGCTCTAGTCCCGGGTGGCTTACGAACCGGTACTAGAGTGTGGCTCTAGTACCGGTTCAAAAGCTACGAGGCCCCGCAGGTCTTATACCGGGTCGTAGGGGACCTCTAGTACCGGGCCGTGATACGAGCCGGTACTAGAGGTCCGTGGCAGGGCAGCAGCAGCGCGGGGCCCGCGCGAGCACCTCTAGCACCGGCTCGGATAACGGCCCGGGACTAGAAGGTGGAGCTTTAGTACCGGGTCGTGCTACGACCCGGTACTAATGTTCCCACTATATCATCTTCCACCCCCCGAGAGCATCTCCATTTTGCAGCTCGAGTTCATCACCATTTTCTCCATTGTTTTACTTTCCCGAGCTCGAGTTCATCTCCATTTTCCTCCACGATTTGTCAAGATTAACGGCACCCATCTTTTCAAGGGTTAGCAACTTGATCCTTTCATCCGGCGTTCCTCATTTTAGCTCATTTCCATACTAGCTTAGCTCATTTCATTTTTGAGGTGCTAGCTAGGTGTTTGATGAAATGCCTAAGTTAGGGAGTTCATTTGTTTTATATGCAATTTGAGCTAAAATTAAATTATGATTTGTGTGTTCTAGTGCCGTGCTCACCGCCGTTGATCGCCCGCGTTGACCCGTCACCGGCACCACCTCGGTAAGCCTCTTTTTTAAAACTTTTATTTCAAAAAATCTTAGTTGTATGATTTAGATGCATAATTATTATTTGTATAATTTTATTAGTTGTATAATTGTTTGTTATATATATAGTGCCATGGTTTTGACACCTGACCACACCGGCTCTCGTCCGCTCTATTATTCGGATGTGGTATGATTGTTTGTTATAACTATATATTTGTTTCGTTTCGTGTTTATGACAATCATGCCGACCAACTTGACATAGATATATTTTTATCTAGGAGGTAGTTGAACCGGAAATTCCAACCGACCCTATTGTCGAGTTTTTTATAAAAGAAAACAATGATTTGAAAGCAAAATTGAAAAGAAGTGAAGATCTTCGTCTCCAATGCCTAGAAGAGAAGATGAAATTGGAGTTCAAGCTTGCCGACATCGTCGCTGAACACGAGTTCAAGCTTGCCGACGTCGTCGATGCTCACGAGATCAAGATGGATGCAATGCGCTTGAAGATTAAAAATATTAGAAATTATGCCATTAGTCAAGAGGCTTGGTATCATTATGCTGTTGGTTCAATAATTACCTTAGTTGCGATTTTGATCGCATTTGTTGTTGGATTTAAATTCTTTGGATAGTTGTATGTTGGTTTAAATGTATGTTTTCTGAGAACTATGTATTACATTTGGTCACTACTCTACTTTGGTTTTAATGTGATGAACTTGTATTAATGAATATGGTCAGTTATCTATTATGTTCGTTTACCGTAATGGGTTTTAGCATCGTGATTGCGTTTGACATACTTATATAATGCAGATGAGCCATCCATGGATGTACGCTGACCGACGCTCTAACGAGTACATGCAAGGCCTGCGTTCTTTTCTCAACGTGGCTGAGGCAAACACGCGGAATGGTTTTATGTGTTGTCCATGCCATAACTGTCGGAATGAGAAGGATTACTCTTGCTCAAAAACCCTTCACATCCACCTGATTCAGTTTGGTTTCATGTCCGGCTATAATTGTTGGACCAAGCACGGAGAAAGAGGGGTTATGATGGAAGACAACGAAGAAGAACAGAACGATGACAACTACATGTGCCCTGAATACGGTGGTAATGCAAGGGGGGAAGCTGAAGATGAAGAGGTACCAGATGAGCCCATCATAGATGATGATTTACGGCGGGTCATCGTTGATGCACAGACCGAAGCAGAAAGTGCACTCGAGAAGTTGAAGTTGGAGCACATGTTAGAGGATCACAAAAAAAAGTTGTACCCAACTTGCGAAGATGGCAACACAAAGCTCGGTACCACACTGGAATTACTGCAATGGAAGGCAGAGAATGGTTTATCTGACAAGGGATTTGGGAATTTACTGAAAATAATGAAGCAAAAGCTTCCAAAGGATAACGAATTGCCTGACAGTACGTACGAAGCAAAGAAGGTTATCTGCCCTCTAGGATTAGATGTGCAGAAGATACATGCATGCATTAATGACTGCATCCTCTACCGCGGTGAGCAGTACGAGAATATGAATGAATGCCCGGTATGCGGTGCATTGCGATATAAGATCAGACGAGATGACCCTGGTGATGTTGAGGGCCAGCCCCCAGGAAGAGGGTTCCTGCCAAGGTGATGTGGTACGCTCCTATAATACCACGGTTGAAACGTTTGTTCAGAAACAAAGAGCATGCCAAGTTGTTGCGATGGCACAAAGAAGACCGCAAGAACGACGAGATGTCGAGACACCCGGCTGATGGGTCGCAGTGGAGAAAAATCGATAGAGAGTTTAAGGAATTTGCACGTGACGCAAGGAACTTAAGGTTTGGTCTAAGTACGGATGGCTTTAATCCTTTTGGGGAGCAGAGCAGCAGTCATAGCACCTGGCCTGTGACTCTATGTATCTATAACCTTCCTCCTTGGTTGTGCATGAAGCGGAAGTTCATTATGATGCCAGTGCTCATCCAAGGCCCGAAGCAACCCGGCAACGACATTGATGTGTACCTGAGGCCATTAGTTGAAGAACTTTTACAGTTGTGGCGTGATGAAGGGGTACGTGTGTGGGATGAGTACAAACAGGAGCCATTTGACCTACGAGCGTTGTTATTTGTAACCATCAATGATTGGCCTGCTCTTAGTAACATTTCAGGACAGTCAAACAAGGGATACAATGCATGCACGCACTGTTTAGATAAGACTGAAAGTATATATTTAGGTAACAAGAATGTGTACCCGGGGCATCGTCGATTTCTTCTAAGGCAGCATCCTGTAAGAAAGAGAGGCAAGCATTTCAAAGGTGAGGCAGATCACCGGACGAAGCCCCCTCCCTACTGGTGATGTTATATATGATATGGTCAAGGATTTAGAAGTAATCTTTGGAAAGGGTCCTGGCGGACAGTCTGTTCCGAATGACGTTGACGGACACGTACCCATGTGGAAGAAGAAGTCTATATTTTGGGAGCTACCCTACTGGAAACTCCTACAGGTCCGCTCTGCAATCGACGTGATGCACGTGACGAAGAATGTTTGCGTGAACCTGCTAGGCTTCTTGGGCGTGTATGGGAAGACAAAAGATACGCCGGAAGCACGGCAAGACCAGCAACGTATGAAAGACCCAGACAACCTGCATCCAATGAAGACGGATAAAGGACGTCTAAGTCCTGCTAGCTACGCTCTTACCAAAGAAGAGAAGGAGATATTTTTCGAAGTCCTGAGCAGTATGAAGGTCCCGTCTGGCTTCTCGTCGAATATAAAGGGAATAATAAATATGGCAGAGAAAAAGTTCCAGAACCTAAAGTCTCATGACTGCCACGTGCTTATGACTCAATTGCTTCCGGTTGCATTGCGGGGGCTTCTACCGGAAAATGTTCGACTACCCATTGTTAAGCTATGTGCGTTCCTCAATGCAATTTCGCAGAAGGTAATCGATCTAGCCATTCTACCAAGGCTACAGAAGGATGTGGTTCAATGTCTCGTTAGTTTTGAGTTGGTGTTCCCACCATCCTTCTTCAATATTATGACACATCTCCTAGTACACCTGGTCGACGAGATTACCATTCTGGGTCCTGTATTTCTACACAATATGTTCCCCTTTGAGAGGTTCATGGGAGTCTTGAAGAAGTATGTTCATAACCGTGCTAGGCCAGAAGGAAGCATCTCCAAAGGCTATGGAACAGAGGAGGTCATTGAGTTTTGTGTTGACTTTATTCCTGGCATTAAGCCGATTGGTCTTCCTGAATCGCGACATGAGGGGAGACTGAGTGGAAAAGGCACTCTAGGAAGGAAATCAATAATATGTAGGGACGGCATTCTTTCACACAAGCACACTACACAGTTCTACATAATTCCAGTTTGGTGGCTCCGTATATCCAGAAGCACAAGAATATTGTACGCTCCAAGAACCCGGGGATGGATGACTCCTTCATTACAAAGGAACACATGGAGAATTTTGGCGGTTGGTTGCAAACACATCTCAACAATGACAACACTGTCTCAGATGAGCTGTACTTGTTGTCTAGGGGACCATCTTCGACTATTTGGACTTTCCAAGGGTACGAGATAAATGCGAATACATTTTACACGATCGCACAAGATCAAAAGAGCACCAACCAAAACAGTGGTGTCCGCTTTGATGATTCAACAAACAACAGTGGGCAAAAGGTCACATATTATGGTTACATAGAGCAGATATGGGAACTTGACTATGGACCTTCTTTTAAGGTCCCTTTGTTCTGGTGCAAATGGTTCAACCTGAAAGGCGGCGGGGTAAAGGTAGACCCATTGTACGGAATGACTACAGTGGATCTCAAGAATCTTGCGTACGACCGAACCATTCGTTCTAGCCAATGATGTGGCTCAGGTTTTCTATGTGAAGGACATGTCTACCAAACCGAAAAAAAAGAAAAGATAAGCAAGCGAATACATCAGCCGATGAGCCAAAGCGCCACATAGTTCTTTCAGGGAAAAGAAACATCGTGGGAGTGGAGGACAAGACAGACATGTCAGAAGATTACAACAAGTTTCATGAAATTCCGCCCTTCAAAGTGAACATTGACCCAAGCATCAAGTTAAATGATGAAGATTGTCCATGGTTACGGCGCAATCAGAAGAAAGGGACACACACGAAGAAAAAGTGAAGACTAGATAGGGATGTTGTTGGTGATGTGTAATAATGTATTCAACTTTTATGTAACTGTGTTCTGAAAACTCAGAAGAGAACTGTAAACACTGATATTTGGTTCTAAAAATCCAACGGCTTACAAGCGCTGGAAAAAGTTGGAACAAAACACACGGTTTCCCCTGCATACAGCCCGACGGTGGCTCGTGAGTGCCCGCATATCAAATGCACCGTCGGACGTATGCAGGGAATCCGAATGATTTGTATTCGGTCGACGAACTGAAGGATTTTGTAGATAGAACAAAACACACGGTTTCCCCTGTATACAGCCCAACGGTGGCTCGTGAGTGCCCGCATATCAAAATGCACCGTTGGACGTATGCAGGGAGTCCGAATGCTTCGTATACCAAAATGAACTACAATGAGTGCCGTGAGTGCCGGGAGGGGGCTATATATAGGGTCATGTGGCTCACGAAGAAACACACGGTTCTAAAAATCCAACGGCTTACAAGCCCTCTAAAGAAACACACCCCTGATCCAACGCTCACAAGCGTTTGAAAGAAACACACGATCCGTGTGCTTCTTTAGTCCCGGTTGGTAACACCAACCGGGACTAAAGGCCGGCTTTGCGGTCACGACACGTGTCCTCCCCCAGCGCTGCCCTGGGCACGTGTCCTCCCAGCGCTGCCCTGGAGTCCTTATATATTGTCGCCGATGGGGTAAACCCTAATCCACCATTCCTAGCCACGAACGCATCATCTCCACGAGATGGATCCGCCACGCCCGCCGCAGCGCCTTCTGGATGAGGTCGAGCGTGCTCGGCAGAGCGCGCTTGGGCGCTACCGTGGGAGCCTATCCCGCCGTATGCCCACGAGCCCGGCGTGGAGAGGAATGCCCTGCTACGGCCTCCTGCTCCGGTGCCAGAGGAGGTGCGGAGGACGTACGAGCGCGCGTGGTCCAACGTACCTGACCCCGACGAGGATGCGTACGCCGCAGGGGTGGGTGGGGATCAGCGGCCGTACCTCCACCAGTCGCCGCGCCCCTCCCGATGAGGAGGATGACGACGAGGACTACTTCGAATGGAGCGACCATGGGGAAGAGCGCGGCGGGCGGCAGATGCAGGAGGCCATTGAAGCCTCCTTCCAGTACGTCCACGACGACCGTGTACAGTGAGACAGAACTGCCTGCCAGCTCAAGGCGAAGGAGGCTTCCGAGCTGGATTGGGCGCTGAAAGACTCATCCTCCATGGATCTTGCCCTCCGCCACAAACGTGCGCGCGAGAACGGGCGGCCGCGAACGGGGCTGGCTCCTCCCGCCGTTCCCCCTAATCCTACGGCCTCCGAGCCAGCAAGTCCGTTTATGTAGTAATGTAACTGTTAGTGATGTGTAATAATGTATCCTTTTATGTAACTGTGTGGGATGTTGTTAAGGATGTTTTTAAAATAAAGAGATGATTATAACAAATTCAAACAATATTAGTTAATGCATTTTTTAATTGAAAATGGCAAAATGGTTAATAGTTTGAATAGTTAGAATAATTATTTTTGAAAACAGAAAATGGTTTTGGATTAGTTATTCAAATTCAAACACTTTTCATGTGGAATTTTTGTCAGATTCAAAAGTATGCACAAGTTATTCAAACATTTTTCAAATTCACACTTTTGGGCATTTGCGCGCTAAAATTCAAAATTTGGGTCCTTGAACGCAAAAAACTGACCTCTAGTACCGGGTGGAGCTACCACCCGGGACTAGAGGTGCATTTGCGCACGCTGGGGGTGGCATCTGCGAAAACACCTCTGGTCCCGGCTGGTGGCTCCACCCGGTACTAGAGGGAGACCTCTAGTACCGGCTCGTGGCTCCACCCGGGACCAGAGGACCCTGGGTATAAATACCCAGGCCTCCATCCCGGCCCGAACCACGACCCGGGAGACCTCTGCATCGCGGCGAAGCCCTGGCCATTTTTTTCCTCGCGCAGCCGCCGCCGCCGCCGTCCTCGGGTATAAATGCATTTTTAATTCAAACTATATTTGTTAATGTATTTTAATAGTTTGAATAGTTAGAATAATTATTTTAGAAAACAGCAAATGGTTTTGAATTACTTATTCAAATTCAAACATTTTTCATGTTGAACTTGTTGTCAGATTCAAAAGTATGTAGAAATTATTAAAATTCAAACTATATTAGTTAATGCATTTTTAATTCAAACTATATTAGTTAATGCATTTTTAATAGTTTGAAATGTTAGAATAATTATTTTAGAAAACAGAAAATGGTTTTGAATTGCTTAGTCAAATTCAAACACTTTTCATGTTGAACTTGTTGTCAGATTCAAAAGTATGTAGAAATTATTCAAATTCAAACTATATTAGTTAATGCATTTTTTAATTCAAATTATATTAGTTAATGCATTTTTAATTCAAACTATATTAGTTAATGCATTTTTAATTGAAAATGGCAAAATGTATAATAGTTTGAATAGATAGAATAATTATTTTAGAAAACAGAAAATGGTTTGAATTACTTATTCAAATTCAAACACTTTTCATGTTGAACTTGTCAGATTCTAAAGTATGTAGAAATTATTCAAATTCATATCCAAATACATTTCAAAAATTTGCACGCAAAAAATTGAAATTTTGGTGCGTGAAAGCAAAAACAAGGACCTCTAGTACCGGGTGGAGCCTCCACCCGGTACTAGAGGTCTATTTGGGCGCGCAGGTGGGCGGCGTGGGCGAAAACCTCTAGTACCGGGTGGTGCCACGGCCCGGTACTAGAGGCCTTCCTATAAATACACAGCCTCCCCCCCGGGTCGAGCCACGACCCGGGAGAGGAGAAGGAGGAGCCGCCGCCGACGAAATCGACGCCGTCAGGCTGCCAAATTCGCCGGCCGCCGCCGTCCCACTCTCCACGCGCCGGCGCCGCTCGCGCCGCCTCGCCCTCCACCTCCGCCTCTCCGCCGCGTCGCGCGGCCGCCTCTCCTCCTCCGCCGCCGCGGCGTCTCCTCCACACGCCGGCGCCCTCCTCCTCCTCCTCCACCGCCTCGACGGCCGCGCGCCGGCGAGCTCGCGGCCCTAGCGGTTAGAAATTAGGTGTGGTTTTTTTTTTTTTTTGTGTTAGAAATTTTAGGGTTAGATTTTTTAGTGTTAGTAATTTAGGGTTAGATTTAAATTTCTAAGTGTTAGTAAATTTTCTATGTATTTATTTGCAAATTTCTAAGTGTTAGTAAATTTCTAAGTGTTTTTTAGTGTTAGTAATTTAGGGTTAGAAATTTAGGGTAAATTTGCTATGTATAGATTTAAATTTAAATTTAGGGTTAGAGATTTAAATTTGCTAAGTGTAAATTTAAATTTGCTAAGTGTGGATTTAAATTTGCTATGTATTAGTGATACTTTTTGCAAATTTCTAAGTGTAGATTTAAATTTGTTATGTATTTTTTTTAGTGTTAGAAATTTAGGGTTAGAAATTTAGTGTAAATTTGCTAAGTGTAGATTTAAATTTCTATGTATTAGTGATACTTTTTGCAAATTTCTTTTGTATAACTTTTGTATTCTGCTAATTAATGCTAACATTGTTTTATATTTCTTTTGTATTAGTTAAGCACAATGGATAACTTCAACAGCAGACACCTTGAAAATGAGGTGTTCGACATTATACGTGAACCCGTGGGGGGAGCAGAAGCCGGTGGAACAGAAGATGGCTCAGAATTTTTGAACGAGTCCGGTCCGGGAATGGAGGAGGAACAAAGAGACGAAGCGCAAACGAGCATCGAGTGCAATGACGACTCGCTAATTTGTGACCTCCGCAGTCTGGCGAGGTATATTAAGCCTCTGTTGATCAGATGGAATAATTGATTACTATATGTATGTATTAACACATATTTTTTAATTTTTAGACCTCCGCATCGGCCCAATCTGCAGAAACTAAACGAGGCCATGCCAAAGGGTTGCCGCAGATGCGCATCTCATAATTGAGGTCGTCTCTGCAGATGGCAAACCGTTGGAGCCCAAGGCGAACGCATCTAAGTTTGTGCATCAATGCGGAGTTGTTGTTAGGGACAATGTTCCGATCAGCATTCAGGAATGGAATGAGCCAAAAAACTTAGAGGGCGCCAAAAAACCTAGTTGGGTCAGCAACAGAACTAAAGATGTGCTTTGGGACAAGGTCATAGCAAAGTTCACCCTACCGGTGTTGGATTCTATCGAAAGGACAAAAGCCATGACGAAAAAAGTCAAGCATTTCGCTCTGAAGAAGATGGCTGAACAATTCAACAATTACAAGAACAGATTATACCGTGATTGGCAATCGAAAAAGAAAGCTCCAGATTTCACTGGCACACTAGAGAGGCAGCGGCCTCACTGGAAGGCATTTCTGGAATACAAGGAATCAGAAGTAGCTAAGGAAAGATCGAAAAAGAATAAGGAAAATGCAGCGAAAAAGATATATCACCATAAGATGGGGGCAGGTGGCTACATAAGTGCCGAGCCTAAGTGGGATAAGATTGAGGCTGAGCTGCGCAATAAAGGGATCACTCCAATTACACATAACTGGCCCCATAGGGTCAGAAATTGGATGCTTGCGCATGGGGCGGAGTATGACATGGAAACAGGGGATCTAATAGTTGATGAAAAGAAAGAAACTCCTATACCCCGGAAGCAAATTCTTGATGCACTCGCCGATGCTCGAGAGGGAAAGTTTATTCCCGACCGAGAGTACGACGAGCTGACAAAGGCCCTCGGTAATAAAGAAAAAGGAGGACGAACACGAGGCCGTGGAGTTGTGCCATGGAATGAAGGGTTTCCTGAGGACCGTGAATCTTATAGAAGCCGAGCAAGAGCAAAGAAGAGGAAGGAGCAGGAGGAATCAGACCGGTTGAGCAAACTAGAAAGTATGTGAGACCAACAGAAGCAAATAGATGAAATGCGCGAGCATGGGGCAACTCATCAGCTGCAGCAAGATGCTCCAACAGGTGGTCCATCTCAACTGAGAAGCAGCGTGGCTTCCACGGGGGTTGGTGCTGATGAGCCATCGAAGGAAACCTACCCCGTGGATTATATCACTGAGAAGACAAGTTGTGAGCTACATGAGGCTATGAGAAACTTATCCGTGAAGGCGGCGGAGGCTATGCTTTAACTTGTGAATCTACAGCACTGTATTTGGGCAATGAGATTCCAGATGGCTATGCTCGTGTCGGCGTGGATCAAATTAGCCCCGGATTTGAATCACTCGAACTTCAAATCCCTGGAGGTGATGATGAGAGGACACTGGGAGATGTCCAGGGTGGACTCATTCTATGGCCCAAGAAATACATCGTGATTCCAGGTTGGACGGCGCCAAGGCCACCATCGCCTCCAAGTCCACATGATGACGACTTGGACGACCACCACAACACGAGTCCATCTCGATCTTCGCCGCCGCCTCAGCAGACTCCTCAGCCGTCTCCTCCGCCGCTGCCTCAGCAGACACCTCAGCCGTCTCCTCCGCCGCCTCCGCCCACTAGGAGCAACCAGTCGACGAAGACCGTCGTTTCGTCACTAATGGGTTTCCGTCGCGACCGATCGCCGGTACCCCGACAAGAGCCCCTCCCAAAAGTACCGAAGGTTCCTCCCCCGAGACCTTGGGACAGGACTGTAGAGGAAAACGCCGCGGCCGTGGCAGCCGACCATAAAAGACAGATGGAACCGAAAAAGCCCCCGCCGAAGCAAGTATATACGGCAGATCAAAAAAAGTGGGCTACGGATTTTCTTAATCATCCATCGCAAGTCGAGATAAATAGGAAAGATGACTATGCACGCTGTCTGAGTAGAATTCGCTCCAGCAAGACGACAAGTACTAGTGACAGCGGGAAAAGAAAAAGAGACGTTGCCCAGCTCGGAGCACAGTCAAAACAGTCGATCTCCCCGCTTAAGGTGACCACTGATAAGGGCTCCGCGCGCGGCGGACACTGATGATTTAGCCTACCGCGCGAAATTTGCTGCAGAAGTTGGTATGTCACTTTCTCAACTGGATGCACAAGAGCTCCCCCCTATATGCATGTTGATAAATGGACCTGGGAATACGGGAAGTCTCTAGTGCCACCTGATCAGATCGAGTTTCTACCAACACAAATGCGAAGACTGCATGACTGGTACATGAATGTCACAAGGGAAGGTCGAAAAGTGCTCCTTGTGCAAGTTACAGAAGAACATTACATAGGTAAAGACGAGTTACATGTTTATCTTGAAGAACTCTATCAGTTATACCAGCTTGACTCCCTGGACTTGAGTATCGTCAGTACCTATTGTCTGTAAGTGATTCAATTCATTTATTTCTAAAATAAAGTCTATAGCTCAGCTCGGTCATTGCTTGTTCTAATTATGCTCACCCCTATTATGCAGAATGAAGAGTGATGAATGTGACAGAATGAGAATATTTGACTTTGGGTTCGTTGACCCGGTCCGAATTAATGAAAAATTGCTACGGGATTACCCCGAGGAAACGAAGGCCAACTTGTTTAGGTTCATACAGAGGCAAGATTATAAAAGGAAGATATTGTTTCCTTACCACTTCAGGTAATTAAGAGTGTTACTGTCTTGTACACATTAATTTTTGCTTACTCGATGTTAAGTGTAACTGATTAGTTACTGACATATATAAACGTGCGCAGCGACCATTACATTCTGCTAATCATTCAAGTTGATGATGCAAGAGTTGACGTCTACGACTCATTGGGGTGGCCCCAAGAGAGGTACCAACTAATTATAGATGTCCTCCAAAGGTATTTTCTATCGTACTATATCGGTCTCTTTAATTTGTTCAATTCCTGAGATATCAAGTAACTAATTAATAACTCATTTATTCATTTGTTTGCCGGGCAGCATTTGGAAAGAATTCAGAGTGAGGACAGCAGGTCAATTTAAAGAGGTGCTTAGTTTTTATCCTGACAAGGTAAGTAGTACGAGCTAGGTTCGCGCATCTCTTTAATTCAAATTTCAATACCATCATACCATGCTTGATTATTATTTGATTGAAATCTATTCTCGTAAAGTACTGCGAGAGGCAGCCACCGGGGACCAATTTGTGTGGATACTTCGTGTGCCAGTGGATTCGCCGGGAGGTCAGTGAGCGGAACCCACGGACATTTCTAGACGTAAGTGAACAAAATATATTCACAGTTTTATTTTATTACCATCAATTGTGTTGAGTGTCATTCATAATTTCTGTTATGATGATTGATATTCACATTGATCTCCTTCTTTTATAGATGGATAGCATGCGGAGGAACCTGGAACTAAAGGACCGCTTTCGACCACTTCAAGAGGAAATTGCGGGATTTTTGATGGACCATGTCATAAACACAAAGGGAAGATACAATGCCATCGACGGGTCCAGGAAATGATCTCCATGTAATCGAACAGACGGGTTCTAGTCCCGGTCGACCTCTATGTAATCGAATTCACGGGCTCTAGTCCCGGTTGTAATCGAATAGACGGGCTATATTCCCGGTTGTAATCGAATAGACGGGATCTAGTCCCGGTTGTAATCGAATAGACGGGCTCTAGTCCCGGTCGAATTCTCATAAATATTTCTTTTATGAATATTTTGATATGCTATATTTATTTTTCTGATTTGTAATTAATTAACCTTATATTTTGCCCGTCTATTCATAGCAATAAGCTGGAAAAACAAAAAAAGGCAGAGGCCGCCACGTGGGGACTCTCTTGTACCGGGCCGTATTACGGCCCGGTACAAGAAGTCCTCAGCCACGCGCTCTGCCACGGCCCCACGTGGACCTCTCTTGTACCGGGCCGTAAGCCACCCGGGACTAGAGGGGGGGGGCCTCTAGTCCCGATTGTGGCTTCCCGGGTGGGCATCCGGGACCAGAGGTCCTTACCACCCGGTACAAGAAGTCCTTTTTCCACTAGTGCGTGTCCTCCGGCCAGCAGTCCACCTGCCTCTGGCCCCGCGCCATCCTCGAGGCCCTCGACTCCGTCGTCGCCTCTTGCAGCTGGGAGTCAGTTCCATCCATTCATTGATTGATGCTTACGCGTACGAATTGCTCTTCTCAGATCTTCGAACTGATATTGCGGAAGCAGCGGTTGTACGAGCGCAAAGTCGCAGACCTACGCCAAGCTGCTGATAATGCTGGGCAGGTGCCGGCAGCCTGGCCTGGCCACGACGCTCTTCAAGACGATGCTCTCGGACGATCGGCTCGCGCTGACGGCGGATGTGTACACGTACACGGCGCTCGTAGGCGCCTACGGCTGCACAAGCGCATGCATATCCTTCTACAACCGACGCATCAGCTGTCCTTTTTTTTTGGAAACGTCAGCTGCCCAGAATCACATTGAGTCATTGATGGATGCATTACGTACATGCATAACCACACTGAGTCCTTCTACTTATGTGTTCTCAAGTACTACAAGCTGAGCATTTTTTTTCACATTATGTTTTTCTATATGGATCTTCATTTGTTATTCACGCTCTCATGCTTTTTATTTGTATTTTGAACTTTTAGATCAAAAGGATGACGGGAACCAGGATTGCATGTCCATCTATTTGCTTGTGACATTTGATTAGATTGATTGTAAGATCCTTTTGTTGGAATGCTACCTTGATGTGGAGCTAAGCAAAGCTGACAATGGATATTTGCTTGTAGGAATGCCTCTGTGGACAGTGTGCTTGTCACTGACTGCCCAACAACAGAACGTTCCGTCCATGGAGTGTTGTTCAGTCCCAACAAATAGGGAGGGGATATTGACTTGCACCAAAACAAGTATCCAACTAGGTATGATTTTTCCTACTTGTAAATTGTTCCATTTAATTGTGAAGACGTTCTACTTATAAACTGTCTCATTTGAAGACCTTCCACGTGTAAAGTGTCCCATTTAACTGTGAAGACGTGCGTTGCACGTACATTCCAACTAGTGCATAAAAAGGCTAGAAAGTATTACATTTTGATGCGGAGGGAGTAATTGTTTAATCATCCCACCGTGCTATGGAGGAAAAAAAACTAATTTGTATTGTTGCTTAATGTATAGAAAAAATAGAGTTGATAGATTTCTACCGGCAACTTGCAATCTACCAGACAAATCCTAATGCAACGTAGAGAATCCTCCGTCCCGGCCCCTAAGCAATCGGTGAACAGCAACTCGATCCACGCCCTTTCTGTTGACTTAGATCGGAAACCGAAAACGTATGAGGCCTCGTTTGGCAGCCGTGGTTAGACCGGTTTTCCGGTGTAATATCCCGGCCCATCTCGAGACACCAGAAAACACGCCACACTCGTTTGGCAGACCGGGTTTGGTTGGGCTGAGCCCGGAAAGACTCGTGGAACCACGTCGGGTTGGAGTGGAATCGAGACGCGAGGGGGAGCTCGTGTTTTGGCGTGTCTCTGGCGGCGCAGCGCAGAGCCGACCGATCCTGCCACCGTCGCTCGTCCCCTCCGTCGCTCGTCCCCACCGCCGACCCCAACACCGAGTCCTTCTTCTTCGCAGACGTCAACGCCTTGGTCCGCACCTGGTGCCTAGCTCCCTCCCTCGCGCCGCCGCCGACGCTTGTGACGCCGCCGCAGCTCTCTCTCGCAAATCTTGACTTCTATCAGGTAGGTCTTCCCCTTCGTCCCCTCCTCTCTTGATTTAGTTTTAGCTTTCCATCTGAGAGTCTACTGGCTAGGGTTTCGATCTGAGTGTTAGGATGAACTCTTGAGTTCTTGATTCGGGGGAGGATGCAAAGGAGGGAATCAAGGATGAACTGATGAGTTCCTAATTTCTTGCTTGATGTGTTCCAGTTCGTGAATTTGTTTGGTGCGCTGAGTAGTAGTAGCAGTTCATTTTCTTGCTTCGAGTAGTTTATAGTGAGTGCTAGTATCAAATTTTAGTTCACAAGAAGTGCTAGTATCAGATTTCAGTTCAGTAGAAGTGCTAGTAGCAGATTGTGATGTGAGCACCTATAAGGCTATAAGCTGCTACAAAGAATTAGAGAAGTACTTGGTGATTTTCTTTTTTCCGAACACCATATTGTTTTGTTCATCTGTTAATTATTTAGTTCCATCTCCCTGTACAATAGCAATAGCAGACCTCAGAGTATCTATCTGATCTGAGACCAGTTCTTCCTTTTCTTGCACTGCTAATTTCGGTTCAGAATTAAGATCCTAAACAAAGAAAGCAAAACCGATCTTTAGAATATTATGTTAGAATTTATTTCTGTCTAGTGAACAATTTATGAAACTGCTGTCCATATTCTATGTTTCGTGATGACTCCGTGAGATCCTATTCTTGGTTACTATGAACAAAGTATGATTAAATGTACTTGCCTCTTCACCGAAGATATAATTACATTTCTGCTGCTATTTGGCTGTGGCTTTCTCTATAAGGACGATGGCCTTTTCTGTACATGGTGTTTCCTTTTATTTGCATTTCTTTTCTAGCTAGTTGCTTTGAGAAGTTGGGATCTGCCCGGTTCCTGTGGCCACAGACGTTTCAGTGGCATGTACCTTAGACTTTTTTTTTTAAGGGATCCACACTGCGTATTCAACAGAGAATACAACACAAAATAAAAAAGCACAGGAATACGCAGAAGTACAGACCTAAGAAACTCAGCACAACAGCGAAGCCTGAAGCAAGGCTGAACGCTGAACCACCGCAGCACCTAGAGCAGAACCTCAACGCCGACGACACGCCGGAGAAGAAGACCTCAGGTCGCCACCAACCCTGGGAAGGAGGCACTCCACTCATGTAGAAGGCCGCAGGAGCCGCCTGCCGCAAGCGACAGAACCGAAGGACGCTGAAGGAGTACGGCCAAAGCGCCTCCGCACCGCAACCACCATTCTTCCATCTTTCCCTGCACTGAGCTCGAAGAAGGCCTGCTGGAGCCGCCGCCGCCGACCCGCCATGACCCCAACTTCTCCCCTCGCCACCACGGCCGGCCGGAGAAAGAAGGAGCCCGACGAAGATGTAGCAGAGTGCGCCGACGGAGTCCCTCCAGCCGACACCACCAAGGCTGGCCGGAGAAACCAGAGAAGCGCACCAAAAGGCAGCAGAGAGCTCCAAGAACCCACAGAAGCTCCTATACAAGCCCCATGGCTCCGCAGTGACGCCGGAGAACTCGTCACCGCAACGGCGGAGCCAGGGCACAGAAGCCACATCGAGGTCGTCGCCGCCGCCCCAACCACCTCGACCGGCCACCGGTCTCACAGATCCGGCTGTCACCTGCACGCAGGCCACCAGCAACAGACCAAGAGCAAGATTATTTAGCACCGCCGCCATCACCGTCAAGAACAGAACGGCGGCGAGCACAAACTAAGCAACCTAGGCTAAACTAGACTAGCTGCACATGAATCCGGCCGACGATTCGACCCCCCCTCCCCCCTCCGAAGGCCCCGAGGCCGACGTGCGGGAAGGAGGGCGGCGGAATCGCCGGCAGGAACTGGATCGCCTCCGGTTCGCCTCTCTGGACTGTAGCAGGGGAGAGGATTAGACTTTATTGCTGCAGCTCGATTAAATACCTCTGTCTCTTTTGTTCATGCTGCTGGGAAGTTTACTGCTGGGAAGTACTGGTAGAGTTTGCATGGAGTATCAATTGAGTTGTTGTATTGTCCAACAATTGATGTAAAAATAATCTGATGGAATTTGCTTGCTGTTGTAGGTGCGAGACCAAGGGCGTCATGGAATTCCGCACTAGAGAAATCTCTAGTCGATATACTTCACGACCATAACACTACCTACCAAGGGCGTCTTGGTGTGAGGATTGACCTGTCTGATCTTTATAGAGTTGTTGAGCTCTATGCACCATTTCCTTATGTTACATAGTTTAATTGTGTGAATCTGTTATACGGTGTTGATATTTTATTGTTTGAAAAATGAGTGCATAGCACTAGCCTATTTCCTATATAACTAGAGGAAACGGGATGATCCTCACCTTCTGATTTCAAATTTATTTGGGCAGGGTGAAGATGACAAGGTGAAGGTGACAAGATGAAGCAAGCTTTATTCCTGTGATGAGATGATATTTTTCCTGTGATGATGTGTTCTGGTCATGTAATGATGCGTGAGATATTAATTGATGAGATGATTTTGTTCATGTGATGATATGTTCTGGTCATGTAATGATGTGTGAGATATTAACTGATGAGATGATTTTGTTCCGGATCAAATAATTTTGTAATAACTGATGAGATGATCTTGTTCTCATGACGAGATAAACCTGGCATTTATATTTCTGTTGAAATGTGGAAAAAAATAGGTTTATATTGATGAATTGCTTCGAATTTGAAAGTAGTACTAAAACTGTTCAGAAAACACCTTGTGGCTAACCTCCTGTGCCAAACACTTGTTTTTTGGTGAGGGGTTTATGGGGAAGGTGATTGGGGTGGATGAAGTGTTTCGGGTGTAGGGATTGTTTTCCCCAAAACACTTGGGGAAAATACACAGAAAACCACTTCAAAACTCTTCAGCCAAACGAGGCCTGATGGGGCGAGAAGGGACATACGGTGGAAAGCCAGGGGGGTGGACCTGAACCGCCACCGCGCCCGCGACCGCGACCGCCAGGTGGTGGCATGGGGGGCCAGGATTAGGGTTTTCCTTCTTGGAGATTTGGGAGGAGAAGAGAGAAGGCACGCCGGAGGCGTAACGATTGCTTTGCTTAATCGTAAGCTAAGAAGATTTCTTCTCGCCCATCCAGGAGAAGTGATTGGACGTCGACAGCCGCAACGCCGTAAAAGTTGAACACTAGTGCTTTCCTCGTGGGTCGCCGGGAACATACGACCACGCGAATAATATATGCCGGCAAAGCCACTGCAGTAATTACCCAAGTAGCTAATTTGTTAAGGTCTAAATTTATATAGTATATCATCATAAGATTAAATAGTTAAAATAAAAATTTGCTAATGTAAACTATATGATTAGACCTATTCTTTATTTATGTAAAGAGATTATGTCATCTATACTGTATTAAAAATTTACATTGCAAAATGTAAAATTATGTATTGAATTGGTAAATAGATTTTGATCAAATAGTCAACGAAGTTTTCGTGCAGCATACACATTTGTGAAATCCTAGGTCCGCCACTGGAATGGTGCAAACTACTAGAGTTTGTCAAAAGACTGATCTACTAGCTAGTTCGCCGCAAACGATTTCATACTAAGCAATGGACGTTACATAGCTACGAGTAGCTTTGGCTTTTACGATTCTATATACGAGGATATTACACAAACCGGAGACTATAGATGAGACTTTTCGCATACAACTAAGCATATAATTTTTCAAACCACAATTTTTTGTTAATTGTCACACAAAGGCCTATGGAGTAACTCGATTAAGATAAATTCTGACGATTGAGACCCACAAGTCAGCGATTATGTGGCATATACTTATTCGCCTTGTCATTTTATTAGATTTTTCCAAAAAATAGTCAAACCTCCGAAAGAGTATGAAAATCCCATCAACTAAAAATCAAAAATAAACTATTTAGAAAATTTGGGTCAGTTTTACTCATTGTTTTAAAGCTTGGCGAGGTTTTAAAATTTCGGTCAACTTTTCAAGCTTTGTAAAACTTTCCGAAGAAAATGCAATAACTAAAAATTGGATACAAATTAAAGTGTGAAACGTTTTGACATTTTTGCCTGCAATTCTAAAGTTTGGACATAAAATTTTCAAAACATATGAAAAATCCAGTAACTGAAGCATTGCACACTAATTAAACTAGGAAGTTTTGAGACAACTTTTTTCGCCAGCCACTTAAATTTTTTGTTCACATTATTTTTTATTTGGCAAAAATTTGAAGCTATATGATTTTCTTTTAAGAAAATAGAATAACTTATGTAGTGGACACTAATTAAAATGGAAAATTCTGAGACATTTTTACAAGTCATCTGAAATTTTGGTCAACTTTTTGTTATATTTGGACAAAAAAAATCAGAATTTAAACTTTAACAAAATAAGAAATTGTTTCATTAATTGAAACATGACGCCATGGTCATAATTGTTGTTAATCATATTAATTTGTTATTTGGGCATATATGAGTGTATTACACGAGTGCGTAGCTATGAAAAAAACATCTACAATGAGTATGTGCAACAGCCTTCGCATTAGTTAAGGGTTTTACGCAATTACTAAACGAAATTGTCAACTAGTTACCCAACCATAAACAGTAATAGAGTCAATAACTAAATGAACGTGAAATGCTGACAACCTAGCATACATCATGGTAATTTCGTTCAAAAGTTGGCTTATAGATAGTAGCAAACACAATTTCTGCTTTCAGGATATACCGATTAATCGTGTTTTAGATATAAAAATAAAGGCATTATTATCTCATACATTTTTTATTGTGAGCTTCTGACACACAATTTTGTAGTATCAACAAAAACGGAAATAAAAAAAGTTGACAACCAGTGGAAGGATCCCACCTTTTGCTACTATACGCTTTTAGATAAATGAGACCTCTCCATGTGATTTTTTTTCATCGCGGATAGCACCCCGTTTCAGGGGCGGACCCAAGTATTAGCTTGTGGGGGCCTTGGTCCCCACTTAAAAATTGAAACTTCAAAAGAATTTGTTCATCCTTTAGATAAATATATGCAAATTATGTGAAGTTCTACAAGAAATGCCCATTGTGTGTCCCCTCTCAAAATCTCGTCTATGTCCACCGCCCCTGCCCCGTTTAGTCCGAACTCTTCACCTGCGACTCGAACCCGGGTAGGCTGGCTCAACACGCTGAGCTCTAGCCACCAAGACAGCGCTTGGTTCTCAAAATGGAAAATAGGCTGGCATAATATTTGACTTGTTACAGATGCAAAGAACAGTTCACATTGCATTACTTGCTAATGGTAATGGTATTGCATGAAGGAATTGCACAAGTATCAGACACGCACTAAGGCGAACCTGACCAGCTGATTTGACTAGAGATATGAAATGGGTCAGCACCTAATCCGTTTCAAGCAAATGATTTGACAACCACAACGCAGGCCATTTTTTATCCGTAAGTATCAGTAGTCTGCTAGTCATGTCAAACACTTCCAGGATAATTACACCACACAGCCCAGAAGGTGCTACGAAATGCTTCAGCCACAGATCAGTTAACTTAGAAAAGGAGAATATCAGCCCATCAAAACCATGTAAATTTCCTACTAAATTGTGTACGTGTTCCGATCTATCTTCATCAACCCCATTACAGCCATATAGGTCACTTCGCCTTGGTGCTATGAGACATCTTCAAGTATTTCAAAGCATTCCTGCACATTTCATGAACTTATCAGTAGTACTTAATCTAAAAAATTCATTATTCAGGGGTAGAGGATTTCACGACATGGAATTTCTCTAGATATATTGACCATCATCAGATGTAATGGAATTATGGAACACGCAACTCATACACAGTTACCCACCAGCGCATGAGTTTCGACCATAAGCATACCGTAAAATAAGGCGCCCATAACTTCTGTTGTTGAGAAAGCACAGATAACTAGTAGTAACATACCGCAGCCCATCCTCGATCTCGGCACTCCCTGGGTCAAGTTTCAATGCCTCCAAGAACGTCTCGCACGCACCGCTGTAGTCCTGATGACAGCAAATGGTCATAAGCAATTCACAACACAGAAGCCAAAGCCCCAAGGAAACTTTATCTCCTACTACGACACAACCTTGAGTGACATTAGAGCTTTGCTCTGCCTGTACAAGGCCTTTGGCCAGTCTGGTCGCCTTTTTCTACATTCAAGAGCGTCCAGCAGACTCAGCAAAGGCTTGCCCATGTGAAGCCAGCAGAGGCTCCTATTTGAGAACAAGTTTGCGTCGTTGGGGTCAAGCTCCATTGCCTATAAATCCAGAAAGTTAACGCATTAGCTCAGTACGGAAGAGTCAGGAATTCAATAAAAGAAGCATGCACATTGTTGCGCAGAGATACATAGCAGAGCAAAACACAGTTCAATAAACTTTTCCTGCAACATTTATTAAATATAGCAGAACGTTGAACCACTTGCAAACCATGCAAGTTGTACTATACGGATCTTTCACACAAGTCTACAGAACTGAGGTAAAAAAACAACCATACAAGCAAAAAAGGAAAAATGTCGAATCTATTACTTGGATCTTATCTGGAGACCTGTTCAGTTATCAGAATTCAGAAATCAAGGCCAGCTGAAGCCTGGATGCACTACAATTTAGACAATACACAATTGCGCGAGGTTGCAAAAGTATGATCGAGTATAAGGTACTGCAACATACCATACTGTAGAACTCTGCAGCAGACAGAAAATCTTTTATTCCAACTGCTTTACTCCCTTGTGACTTCAACTGTACTATTTTCCTTTTATCCACAGGCTCACCCTGAATAAACATGGCTTTGATGAATGTATGGAAGACATAATAATTCTAAGGAAATAACCGAAATTATCATGTAAATATTCAACAAATAGATGGTTTTGATTTCACATAATCTTTCTGCTCAGCACTTCTATGGTTGCACAAGAAAAACTGTTCAATTTTCAAGCATCTATGTAAGAAAGTAATAACCATGAGCAATACTAAGACTAGACTATTCCATACTGACACAAGCAACTCACACATATACACCCTCGAGTAAAGAAAATTAGCACTGCAGGATGCGTGTAGTAAAACAACAAAAACATTCCCCACAAAAAAAACATAAATGTTGACCAAATATATTTTTCATAATTATATAGGCTAGACATAAAAACTGAGATGGTAAATTTTTCATAATAGGTTCACAATATTGTGCTTCATGATGATTTTGGTAATGCAGTTAAAAACAAGATCTAGATGTCAAAGCAGAACTTTGATGATTTGGAAAGAGAAATCATTCACTTTCACTGACTTAAGATAGTAAGGCAAGATTCCCAGAACAG